>JALIZH010009582.1:697500-1395000 GCA_030522465.1 Rhipicephalus appendiculatus | reverse complement strand
ACAGTGTCCCACTCGTCGTCTCTGCCCTGCAAAAATTTACCAAAATGTGGCCCAAGGTCTTCAGTAGCGGCCACGCGACTCGCGACTGTGGACACCCATGAAGCAGTACGTACGGTGAGCTATGGGTGTGAGTCACGACAACTCCTTATCGTGTGGCAAAGTCCAGGCTGGTCAAACTGGACGCCGCACAAGCCAGTGCGCCAAAGAATATGAACGACCAGTGAATGAAGGGTTCATGAACATGATCATGAACGAACATGAACGCTCACGATCGTGAACCACGACTTCAGCAAGTCAAACTCCTCAAAAGAGGTAAGAACTAATTCTCCGGCGAACTATCAGAAGCATTCTCTATCATGCAGACGTGCGTTCGAAGCACATCTGTATTCCTTCCTGCCTGCAAATTAAGAATACGAAACATAAGTTTGTAGTTTTGTAGTAAACCTACACTAATCTACTGTTCTCTTATTACTGCGCATGCGTTCAGTGCTTTCATTTGTCACAAAGTGCAATGTCTGTGGTTTCAATAAACTTAGTATCAAAGCTTGGGCGTGTTGGTTAGACATCGGAGGGAGCACAGCGCAAAAGAAGACGGGGACAAGGATCGCCGGATAAGAAAATTCGATAGCAGGTGCATCAGTACTCCTTCGATAGCACTTCAATCTCATGGAATATCATATCTAAACAGACCATGAATGACACACCTTTGGGCGCAGTGGCGCTTGCACAACGCATTATGTACAAAAATTTTTTCGTCATTTTCCTCAGTTGTGGCGCATGTCAGTGGATATTGTCACGTGGTCGTGACGTTGACGAAGGCAGTAGGCAGTAGTCCAAAGTGAAACACTTTATTTGGGCCGAACTTGTGGCCGGTAAGCTGAAGGTGAGATTACAACAATAAACGCTGGCACTGATAGCGGCGAACAGAGCGTCGGCCGTCAATCAACTGGACATCGTAACTGGACAACATAACTCACGCGTCGAACATTCTAGCCTTATCACTGCTGGTCGTGCAAGCTCCAGAATAAGCTGGTCGGTTCGCGTCCGGCGTGCAATCTTAACAAGACGATCTACTATAATCGCGAAGCTTCTCGAATGCTAAGGCGTGGTCTGCGCCGAGTGTTACCGACAGTCTTTGTGGGCGAAAACCGAATACAGCAAACGCGAAAATAAGAAGCGCGCGTGGCAATGCCCCCCCTCTGAAAAAGCATCGTCCCGATGCTTAAAACGAAACACGGGGGGGGAAAATGCATCCAACAAAAAACAACAACAATAAAGCAAGAAAGCACAATAATAAAGCAATAGTAGGTGCAGTCCTCAGGTTCGCTAACGCGCGTAGTACGGCTTGAGGCGTACGACATGGACGACTCCAGGTCGCGCACGGCGCCGTTGAGAGTTCGTAATGCCGTCCGGGACAACCTCGTAGTCCAGAGCGCCTAGACGTCGAAGCACTTTGTATGGCCCGAAGTATCGCCGAAGAAGTTTTTCACAAAGTCCACGTCGGCGTATCGGCATCCACACCCAAACGCGGTCGCCGGGCTGGTATTCCACGAAGCGTCGTCGAAGGTTGTAGCGGCGGCTGTCGGTCGCCTGCTGATTCTTGATACGTAGGCGGGCGAGTTGTCGGGTTTCTTCGGCGCGCTGTAGGTAGGTGGTGACGTCGATGTTTTCCTCGTCGGTGACGTTTGGTAACATGGCGTCAAGCGTCGTTGATGGGCTCCGTCCGTAGACCAACTTGTACGGCGACAGCTGCGTCGTTTCTTGCACTGCCGTGTTGTATGCGAAGGTCACGAACGGAAGGATGGCATCCCATGTCTTGTGTTCGACGTCGACGTACATGGCCAGCATGTCGGCGATGGTCTTATTTAGACGCTCGGTCAGGCCGTTGGTCTGTGGGTGGTACGCGGTGGTCCGGCGGTGACTTGTGTGGCTGTATCCCAAGATCGCCTGGGTTAGGTCAGCCGTAAACGCCGTACCTCTGTCGGTGATGAGAAGCTCTGGGGCGCCGTGTCGAAGGACGATGTTCTCAACGAAGAACTTGGCTACTTCGGCGGCACTGCCTTTGGGCAGGGCTTTTGTTTCGGCGTAGCGGGTGAGGTAGTCGGTGGCTACGACGATCCATTTATTTCCGCAAGTCGACGTTGGGAACGGCCCCAGGAGGTCCATCCCGATCTGCTGGAACGGTCGCCGAGGAGGCTCGATCGGCTGAAGGAAGCCTGCTGGTCTTGTTGGCGGTGTCTTCCGTCGCTGACAGTCTCGGCACGTCCTTACGTAGCGGGCGACGTCGGCGGCAAGGTGCGGCCAGTAGTACTTTTCCTGTACTCTTGCGAGCGTGCGGGAAAGTCCGAGGTGTCCAGCCGTCGGGTCGTCGTGTAGTGCCTGGAGTACTTCTGGACGCAATACTGAAAGCACTATGAGAAGGTATTTGGCTCGAAGTGGCGAGAAATTCTTCTTTATAAGAACGCCGTTTCGCAAGAAAAACGAAGCGAGTCCTCGCTTGAATGCCTTCGGAACAATGGCGGTCTTGCCTTCAAGGTACTCCACAAGGCCTCTGAGTTCCGGGTCGGCTCGCTGTCGTTCGGCGAAGTCGTCGGCACTTATGGTTCACAAGAAGAAGTCATCCTCCTGGTCGTCCTGCGGCGGCGGGTCGACGGGGGGCGCGAGATAAGCAGTCGGCGTCGGAGTGTTTTCGCCCGGACTTGTAAACGACGGTAATGTCGAATTCTTGAAGTCTCAGGCTCCACCGTGCGAGGCGACCAGAAGGGTCTTTCAAGTTAGCTAGCCAACACAAGGCGTGGTGGTCACTCACAACTTTGAAGGGCCTGCCGTAAAGGTAGGGGCGAAACTTGGATGTAGCCCAGATGATGGCAAGGCACTCCTTTTCTGTTGTGGAGTAGTTGGTCTCTGCCTTTGATAGCGACCGGCTAGCATAACTAATGACCCTTTCCAATCCGTCAGTCCTCTGCACAAGAACAGCGCCGAGTCCTACACTGCTTGCGTCGGTGTGTACTTCTGTTTCTACGTGTTCGTCGAAATGCTCAAGTAACGGAGGCGTCTGCAGGCGTCGTTTTAGTTCCTGAAATGCTTCCTCTTGCGGCGTTTCCCACTTGAACTCGACGTCGGTCCTGGTGAGGTCAGTGAGAGGCTCGGCGATGCGGGCGAAGTTTTTAACGAACCGCCGGTAATAGGCACACAGGCCGAGAAATCGACGCACGTCCTTCTTGTCGGCGGGTGGCGGGAATGTAGCGATGGCGGCTGTCTTCTGCGGGTCGGGGCGTACTCTGGACTTGCTTATCACGTGGCCCAAGAACAAGAGCTCCTCGTAGGCGAAGCGGCACTTTTGTGGCTTCAGGGTGAGTCCGGAGGTCTTGATTACTTGAAGTACAGCTTCAAGGCGCCGGAGGTGTTCGTCGAAGTTTGAGGAAAACACAACGACGTCGTCCAAGTACACAAGACAAGTCTGCCACTTCAAGCCTGCCAGTACGGTATCCCTTACACGTTGGAACGTCGCAGGCGCCGAGCAAAGACCGAAGGGCATTACCTTGAACTCGAAGAGGCCGTCTGGTGTGATAAACGCAGTCTTCTCTCGGTCTCTCTCGTCGACCTCGATTTGCCAGTAGCCTGTCTTGAGGTCCATCGACGAAAAGTACTTTGCGTTGTGGAGTCGATCCAGGGTGTCGTCTATCCGTGGGAGGGGGTACACGTCCTTCTTCGTGATCTTGTTCAGGCGACGGTAGTAGACGCAGAAACGTAGCGTGCCGTCCTTCTTCTTCACCAAAACCACGGGAGACGCCCAGGGACTCTTGGACGGCTGGAATATGTCGTCGCGTAGCATTTCGTCGACTTGTTTCTTCACGGCCTCGCTTTCGCGCGTCGATACTCGGTACGGGCTCTGTCGAACTGGTCGAGCGCTTTCTTCTGTAATGATGCGATGTTTTGCGACTGGGGTCTGTCGAATTCTTGACGACGCCGAGAAGCAGTTTTCGAATCGCAGGAGCAGGGCCTTTAGCTGGTCTTGCTTGACCTTCGGAAGGTTCGGGTTGATGTCGAAATCTGGTTTGGGACCGCGATTCGTCGAAGCAGGTTCGGTAGCATCGGAAAGGGCGAAAGCATTGCTGGTGTCCACGAATTTCTCGGTGTAGGCGATCGTCGTACCAATGTTGAGGTGCCTATATTCGTGGCTGAAGTTTGTCAGCCGTACCTTTGCCTTGCCGTCGCGCGATGCCTCTTGCGACGCAAATCTGACGGTTCACAAGCAGGTGCTGATCGCCCTCGACGACGCCTTCAAGGTTAGCGGGTATTTCGGTGCCGACGGAAATGACGACGCTGGAAAGAGGCGGAACGGTGACCTGCTCTTCTATTACATTCAAGGCATGATTCTCCGGCGTCGTCTGGGTAGGCAGAGCTTTTTCTGAAGTTAGTGTTATCGACTCAGATCTTAGGTCGATGACGGCGCCGTGGTCACTTAAGAAGTCCATTCCAAGTATTACATCCCTGGAGCAGTTTTGTAGGATTACAAAGCTCGCAGGATAAGTCCTGTTATTGATGGTGACTCTCGCCGTGCAAACACCGGCCGGCGTTATTAGATGACCGCCAGCGGTCCGGATTTCAGGGCCTTGCCAAGCTGTCTTCACTTTCTTCAACTTCGCCGCGAAAGGGCCACTGACGACGGAATAGTCGGCTCCAGTGTCGACGAGGGCGGTGACGTTGTGGCCGTCGAATATTACGTCGAGGTCGCTGGTTCGTCGTCGTGCGTTGCGGTTGAGTCTTGGCGTTGGATCACGGCTGCGTCGAAATGCTGCGGTGCTTCCATGCTGCGTCGTTAGGTTTTCTTCGGTGCGCGAGGTTTCGTCGGCAGGGCTTCGTCTGCTTCGCGTCGTGTTGCGCAGGTCTCGTGGCGTTGTCGTCGTCGGCGGCCGCGGAGGATCTTCGGCATTTCGTCGTACAGCAACCGCACCTCCATCGGTTGCTGCCCTTAGTTTCCCGGATACGGGCTAGGCGACCGGCCCCGGTTTGGGCCAGTGTACTGCCGGCGGTGCGGTGACATGTAGCGGCCGGGCGACGGCGAGCGGGGAGGTCGTCGTTCTTGCCACTGTGTTCCGGTGAGGTAGTCGTCGATGTCGCGAGGCCGTTCGCCTGGCTGCGCACGCGGCGCGTTGACGGCGAATCCGCGTAGCCCCATCTGTCGGTACTGGCAGCGCCGGTACGTGTGGCCGGCCTCCCCGCAGTGGTAGCAGAGCGGGCGGTTGTCAGGGGCGCGCCAAACGTCCGTCTTCCTTGGCGCGTAGCGCGGCGCATAGCGCTGGCCGACAGGAGGACGGTAGGGCGTCGGTGCTGGTGGCGGCGGCGGTGGCGTCTGGCCGCCGAACTGCGGTGATGCGCTGTCTTGACGTTGTCGCGGAGCGGGCAAGTGACGGCGGACCGCAGCAGCGTAGGTCATGGCCTCCGGATGAGGCCGCTGTGGTTCGGGAATTCCGAGCGACTGATGAACCTCGTCGCGGACAATGTCGGCGATCGAGTCCACTTGAGGTTGCGGCGAAGGTAACAGCTTACGCAGCTCCTCCCGCACGATCGCTCGGATCGTCTCACGCAGGTCGACGGTTCCTAGTGCTTGGACGTCGGCGTAGCTTGAAACCGAGAAGCTGCGGTTGTATTGCCGTGTGCGCATCTCGAGCGTGTTCTCGATTGTCGAGGCTTCGGACGCGAATTCTGTGACCGTCTTAGGCGGGTTCCTGATCAATCCGGTAAAGAGTTCTTGCTTAACACCCCGCATAAGGAAGCGCACTTTCTTCTCTTCAGTCATGTTGGGGTCGGCGTGGCGAAACAAGCGCGTCATCTCCTCCGTGTAGATGGCAATGTTTTCATTTGGAAGCTGCACACGTGTTTCCAGGATAGCTGCGGCACGTTCCTTGCGGACAACGCTCGTGAAGGTACTTAGGAACGTCGTCCGAAAGAGATCCCAGGTTTGTAACGTGGTTTCGTGGTTTTCGAACCACGTCCTCGCGGCGTCTTCTAAGTAGAAGTAGGCGCGGCGGAGTTTTTCCTCAGAGTCCCAGTTGTTAGAGGTCGCGACTCGTTCGTAAGTCTCCAGCCATGTTTCGGGGTCTTCGCTAGGCGATGCGTGGAACGTCGGTGGCTCTCTGGGTGGCTGCATCACGATGGTTGCAGGGGACACAGCGGTAGTCATCGTGCCTTTCGTCTTCGCCGCCGTAGCTTTCGGCTTGTACGGCAGAAGTCCGTGCTGCGGGGGTCGTCCTTTCAGCCTGCGGCTGGCTCGACCGTCACTGATGTCGGTGTCTTCTTCGCGACGTGGGCTCGGTTCACGGCTTGACGGGGGCGTCCGGTACATGAAAGGAGCAGCACCTCCACCAGATGTCACGTGGTCGTGACGTTGACGAAGGCAGTAGGCAGTAGTCCAAAGTGAAACACTTTATTTGGGCCGTACTTGTGGCCGGTAAGCTGAAGGTGAGATTACAACAATAAACGCTGGCACTGATAGCGGCGAACAGAGCGTCGGCCGTCGATCAACTGGACATCGTTGGAACGCGCCGGCTTTTATAACTCACGCGTCGAGCATTCTAGCCTTATCACTGCTGGTCGTGCAAGCTCCAGAATAAGCTGGTCGGTTCGCGTCCGGCGTGCAATCTTAACAAGACGATCTACTATAATCGCGAAGCTTCTCGAATGCTAAGGCGTGGTCTGCGCCGAGCGTTACCGACAGTCTTTGTGGGCGAAAACCGAATACAACAAACGCGAAAATAAGAAACGCGCGTGGCAATATGTATAAATGTTCGTCCTTTCCGTCATATGAATAAAAGTGTTGTAAGTCAGCGCTGTGTGTGCGTCGTCCTTCCCTTTCCCCGTCTTCTTTTGCGCTGTGCTCCCTCCGGTTTAAATAAACTTTGCTTCAGTCAGCGCCGGTCCTGTTATCTACTTCTCTGTCCCGTCCTCGCGAAAAGTAGCGCTGTAATATGTTAAGAGCGAACGTTGGGATAGCGTTCATACTTGTCTACCAATAGGCCGTCATTCAGTCGATAAAAAAGCCTGGTACCTTACGATAGGGCCAGAGAGAATCTTCAAACGTCTTGATGGTCTGGATGGGGCCGTGCTCGACGACATAACGCTAGCATGGCAGCGCCTCACCGACCTCAGTTGTTTCACACTGTACTGAAGCTTAAGCTTAAGTACGAGCGCTAATTTGATTTTATTCGGTTTATTGATTTCTATGTACACACACACGTACAACATAGTGGTAAATAGAGGTGGATGAGGGTAAAAAAGCCGCAGAAACGCGACTTAAAGGGGCCTTGCAACACTTTTCCGAGTAGCCATGGAATGGATTCATTAAAGGAGCTTATTGACTCACGAATTGACCGCCACAAAAATTTTTAGAATCCGTCTAGTACCAGCGGAGTTAGAAAGATTTGTCGCACGCTGCAATTGCCTTTTCGCTTCTCTCGTCCCGACGAAAGCGCCGAAAGCTAAGCAGGGTGGTATAGCACTGTGGAAGAACATACGTCACGCGCGCCTCTTGACCTTGAACACTTTTTCTCTCTCTCTCTTTTTTTTTTTTTGAACACGCGGCTTTTGAGAGCGATCGCACGAACACTCGTGGACAGGTCGCGGCCTTCCGCGGCGGCCTCAGTAACTCCCGAGCGTGCCACTCTCAAATTAGCCTATGGCGATACTTAGGCCTGGGACGCAATGATTTTGAGCCCGTGGTGTCATTTGACGAGAGAAGAGAAAGCGATTTTTAGCTGACTTTGAGAATTTATTGTAAATTCCAGGCCGCGTGCTGCGCTATAATATTTGCCTCGCGTGTTCACGGGAACCTCGACTACCGATCGGCGGCGTTTTCTGACCATGCTCAAAAAGTGTTGCCGAGCCCCTTCAAGGGAAACCTCACCCCCTTTAGTACAGTATGGCTACACATATTAAAGCACATAATACACTATGTATAATACGTTAATACAGCGATCATGAAGTATGAGAGTTACACAATGAATAGAAAAAAAAAGACATTTGCACACGGGATTGCACTACTTAGGTAAAGTGGGGAAAAATAGATATCTACTTAATCACATGCACGAAGATTTAAAAAAAAACATATCACACATTAATAACTTTCAGAAAACATTCTAGAGATGGGCGCGCACTAACGTTTTAAAGTCTGGGAATGTCATGCGCTATAAGTTGAAGCTTATTTTTTGAGGGTTGATGTGTGACTAACAACTTGGCTGTGACTTTCTTTTTTTCCCGTTGGCCATATTACCTTCGCATACACAATGCGTGTATAATCAATACGATGACTTTCATAGAGGTAGTATGGACAAGAGTGCCTGCGTTTTTTCTCGTGGTTAGTATTTTTCACTTGCTTAAACTTCCGTGGTGCTAACGTTCGGCGCATTTGGCGCTTTCGCAGATCGAAAACTTCTCAAAGTCTAGGGTCCTTAGCATAGCGACATAATGAATATCATCTCATTCCATTTCAGACTTCAATAGTTGCGCATATGTTCATAGTTGCGAATGAAACCGCCATTATACGCGCAAATATATGTATCGCAATTACTACTGCCGACGCGTTTTCCCTGTACGAATTCTTCATAGCTTCAGATTGTGCTCGCCGCCGACATTGTACTGCGATGGGTACTTGCTTTCCTGGACACATGTTCACTCGATAAGTATTTATAACATCAAATAATACTGTTCGTCTCTAGTAACGCTATGCATTCACAGATAGGTTGGCAACTGGCTTGATATGTCACTGTCTTTCTTTTCCCGTGGGCCATATTACCTTCACGTGCCCGTAATGCTTGTGTAGACGCTAAGACACTAGCTGGTACGGAGAGACTGAGCCAGGAGCCATCATGTCACCATGGTCGAACCTGTTTCCACTTCTTCTTCTCTGCCTTCACTGGCTGGCTGCGTTTATTATCATGTTTTCTACATCCTGCCCCGCACCAGAAGAAGCACGCGGTAAGTCTAGTCAGTGCAGCTTGAACGGGCCTCTTGAGTACAGTGCCGGCTTGTGTTTTGGTGGAGCAAGCCCGCACTATTCCACCATGACCAGGATATGCCAGCGCTACTCAAGTCGGTGGGCAAAAACTTCGGTACTTTCTATCGTCTTGCTACGACACTGTCTACCATTATACTGGTTGAAACTTCGAAGGTACACATACGGAGGTAGTAATTTCAGAAGGTACTTCCTTTTCCATCTTTCCCAACTATGAGGGCCCTGAGGGCACCCTTCCTGGTGACATCCTTCTGTCACGTATCTCGTGAGCGCTTGAAACGCGTATGGTAATGAGAGTCGGGAAACGGAAGTGGCGCACAGCAAACCAACTTTATCACACGAAAAATGTCAAAGAGTCAACGAACGCTGAAAATACGCAATACAAAAGCGAAAACATGTACACAAAAAAAGTAAGCTAGAAAACGAAACTCACACTAGTCGCCATTAACGTTAGATCCGACCCTAACTTGAGTCCCCTCTCTGGCCACCATGGCTTCGCCTAGCCTATACTCTAAACACGTCGCGCGCCCTAATCGAACATCTTACTGTTTTTATTGTCCGCGCGGAACGAAGGCTCACTTTCCCGTCGCTGAAGTACTTGGAGACGTCTCACGGTCGTTGTCGTCGACCCGCGTCCAAGCTGCTTGTCTCCCTTGCTCGTACTCCGGTCACCGTCACGTTCGTCGTGGCGCTTGAAAGGGTAGGCCTAACTGTTACTGTACGAGCCTCTGCTCCTTGACGCCCGATGCATCCGAAGACCTGGCGCTCCGATGACTGTGGTGTGGGCCGCTGCCATCCTGACACGAAGGGGAAGAGCTGTTGGCGCACTGGAACTGCTGTGATGAGGTGCGGCAAGTCCAGGCAGCCTCACTCGGTGTCTCCCGAGGTCGTCGGCCACTTCCCGGGCCTCTCGTGCCGGCAGCCTTCAGAACCAGGTGCCCGCTGCTTTCGTCGCGGTTGCGACGCTAACTTCCTTGACCTTCTGAGTCCGGAGCTCCACACAACCGTGCAGTCTCTTCTTCCTGGGTGCCACGTGCGCGGACGTGGCAGTGGAGCACACCATCGGGTACTTTTCCGTGGCTCCGCACACCATCGCCTCTTTCCAGCATTCGGCGCGTGCCTCGTGCCCTCTTTACTCATGAAATTGGCCCCCCTTTTTAACAGTTTAAAAAAAAACTTTCATTCTTCCTCCCTAGGGTTGCGGCCTTCTGCTCTTCTGCTGATGTCTTGTAACTCTTGATCACTCCGGTAGACAACAGCGGTGCAAGACGGGACGAATAAAGGACACAAACCACGGCGCCTTTCTTCGTCCCGTCTTGTAGCGCTGTTTTCTACTGGAAATTATGAAACAACCAGCCCAAATGCGTACCCTATTGCAGTTCATTTCTTGATCACTCGTGCGCGAGCTGCTTTGTCACCTTCCATCGCCGCACGTCTTCACTTAAAGGTTATCGTCACACCATCACATCACAGTATCGCATAATTCACCAGACCAACACAAAGATGCCCCTCCAAGCGATTATTTTGCCTTGTGCAGGGTATCATTGGTTTTGCGACAACAACTGCCGCACGAACGCAGCTGGACCTACACTTTTCGGACGATGGACTGTAGCCTGTTCTCGACAATCATGCGTTAAACCACACGTGGTCGTCACCTTTACTGAGCGCGACGCGGCTGGCGACACCTTGCGGGCCTCGTGGTGTGATGTCATCGGAGGCTGCCAGCATAAAGGAAGCACCGCATCGATTCGACTTCTCTGGGCACGCATGACACAGCACTGTCATGGCGCCAACGAAGCTGCAACGAAGCAGGCTGATCATCGATTTCTTTCTGTTGTTCTTGCGATTGTGGTGGAGCATATATATGCGGACTGGTTGAATAAAACACATTTGGTTGTTAGTCAGCGCCGTGGTTTGTGTCCTTTCTTCGTCCCGTCTTTTAGCGCTGTTTTATACTGGAAATCATGAACCAACCAGCCCAAATGCGTACCCTATTGAAGCGATTATTTTGCCTTGTGCAGGTGAATTGCACTGATGGTTCATTCTGTAGTGACTGCCATTATATATTATTCCTGCCGTGCCCCACGCAGTGTCTTGCAATTGCGTATAATTGTGTGAACGTCCGTAGACTTCTACTGTGTGTCGATGTGGAGCGAAAACCAGGTCACACACAGAAGGAATTGTTTGAACAGTTGTTAGATGGGCACGCTTCCCTTCGTAGCGAGATGTTAGAATTGAAGACTTAATTTGTAAAAACGGAAAATGTTGTCAGCGTATTACATCGCATGTTTGCTCAGTTTGAAAGAAAGCTCTCTCAAGCCTCAGCTATGTCTGATCAAGCAGGCCAAGTACATTCCTCACTCCGGTCGATAGAACATTCTTTAAGCTTCCCGACCAGAAAACTGATAGACCTTGAGGATCGAAGCAGACGGTCCAACCTTGTTATTCATGGCATTCCGGAAAACCCCAACGAAACGGAAGCATCACTCAAGGAAGCAGTAGTTAAGGAAGTATTTCAAGAAAGAATGGAAGTGAAGTGCGAGTCAATAGGGCGTATACACCGGCTTGATAAACAAAAGGGTAAGAGGCCTGTCATATTATACTTACAAGACTATAACGAAAAGAATGTAATATTGGAAAATGCGAAAAAGCTTAAAGGATCCAGTATTTTCAGTCACTATGATTATTCGCAGTCAACCTAAAATAAACGCAAACTACTTGGGAACAGCGCAAAGCAGGACAAGCAACAAGGAAAGACAGTAAGCTTGATTCACGATAAGCTTAAAATTGACAGAGACATACATATTCGGGATGAAAATAAAAAAAAAAGAGTAAAAATGACAGATGGGCGAAACGCGCAAGCAGAAGGGTGACGCATGACTGCTTTAGCATGGCAAATGGTCCGCCTGTTAAATATGAATGCTCGCAGCATTACAAATAAAACTGAGTTATTAGCGGTATTCCTAATGCAGCACGATCGACACATTACAGTTGTAACGGAGACTTGGCTTCACACTGATATATCTGACGATGATGTGTTACCTCCTGCCTATACTGTTTTCCGCAGGGATCGCGTAACTAGGGCTGGCGGAGTTGCAGTACCCATTAGAAATCAAATAGATGCCGTTTTATTGGACGACATTGCCGAACTTGAATGCTTGTGCATCAAGCTCTCTTTTTGTAGCCAGACGTTTATTCTTTATGTCTTATACAGGCCACCCGACGCGCCTCTATAATTGCTAGCCACACTACAGGTGCACATGCACCAACATAAAACTAAGAAAATTATCTTGGCTGGCGTCTTTAATCTCCCTAGTATTAAATGGGATCGGCCTGACACCGAAAACGACGCGAAAGTTATCTTCCACATAATGCTAGAGCATGATATCGTGCAAATCGTAAACCAGCCGACTCAAGTGCATGGTACTTGCAGTTCTGTTTTAGATTGAGTATTCCTCCCCCAGTGTATTGTAGATTACACTGTACATATTGAACACGGACTATCTGATCACAAACTTGTCAATATTTCTATGGCAATTTCTTGCCGTAAAGTGCCAGAAGAATCACATCTGCATGTCTACAAAGATGACTCGCATGTGGTTGATCACTTAGAGGCTTGTCTTACTGATTTTGATAATGGTGATGCCTGTGTTTTGTGGAATCGCTTTAAAAGCATGTGCCAGTATTGCCTTGACAAGTTTGTCCCTAACAAACGAAAGAAAGTGCACAAGGAAACGCCGTGGATGACGCGGGAAATCATACAATTGAAACGTAAAGAGATTAAAAAAGAATCGCGCATCACCACATGTCATAGCAGAAGTTAACGGAAGTCTTGTAAATACATTGCATCATTCAAGAGAACGGTATTTTAGTGCAACGCTACCAAACGTTATTAAAGCCCACCCGACTAAATTTTGGAATTACTTGAGTGAAAAAAAGATACCAGTGTCACAGATTAATGCTACTGGCGTTATCATAAATGAACAAAGATGCATTGCTGAACAATTTAACGCATACTTCAACAGTGCTTGTTTTGTTGCAACTGATAGCTTTCCTGCTGCCCCAATTCGCGGAACGGCCATTACAGCCATGTGTGCTACACATATATCTATAGCTTTAGTTTCGGTTAGGCGATGGATGTGCTTGTAGGCTAAAGCAATCATCTGTCGAGCGCGCGTGCGCTTTCCTTGAAGTGTGCTCGAGTGTCGTCAATGTAGTTTATAAACCACATCGAAAGAACTCATCATTCGCAACACAATATGGCAGTACTATTAGTCTGATAATCAAGATCAACCTGCTCTAGCAGTCAGTCGTTCCCGCTCGTACCGCAGAAAGTCGCACGTCACCGGCAGCAGTTAGCCGCTGCAGCGCCCAATCTCGGCGTTTTCAGCTTCTGATTTGTGTTATCGAAGGTGCAAATATGACCTCGCTTGGGTCAGTTATGATCGAAACTACATTTTAGCGGTTATGAGACTCTTTGTAATGGAATATATATCTACGATATTCACAGCGACCGTGGCTCACGAAGTGCGGCCCTAAGCCTAATGCTCGTTTCGGCTAGAGTGAACTACTGCAGATCTAGTACGCGGAACTTAAACAAGGGGACCGAAAATATGTTCAAACGGGTGACGAAAAGTACAGTGTTCAGTGAGCAGTTCAGATGCACGATGTTTGCTGCGTAGGGATGACTAACCGCTTAGCGAGACAGTGCGATTGCCGCAACACATCTGCGATTACGCTCATAAGTTTTGGTGCAAAACGTGCCTAGGTAGACGTTCTGATCCAAGACAGCCCATAAGAAACAAACAAACAATCTCCTGTCAGGTTGGCGCGAGCACGAAGAGACGAAGATCTGCGTTTCTAAGCGAGAAAACATTGCTACTGAATTAGCTATTAGATGAAGAAAAAATGATCCGGAGCTTGTCTTTCCAGTGTAGCATAGTGGGTAGCGTGTGAGGCTCACAATTAGTAGTGCGTCGAGGTAGCAGGTTCGAATCCCGCGTACGCGTTTTTTAAAATTTTTTTTTGTTCCAGTGCTCGTGTTTCAGCCTTAATTACGATGTCGGCATAACCAAAATTTTTTAAAAAAACAATTTAAAAGCGCGATTTTGGCCCATAACGCGTGTCCCAGTGTGCAGCGCGCCAGCGTCCAGTGTGCCCCGTGCCGCGTGCCAGTGTCCCAGTATCCAGCGCCACACTGGTCCCACAATCAGGTATGGCGCTGGGACAGTGCCACTGGGTTTTCCGATAGGGAAGTGCTTGATTTGAGACAACTATCGGCACTAGACAGCGATCGAAGCACGGAAAGTGCTGTAACTATCGACACTAGACAGCGATCGAAGCAGGCAAAGTGTTGTTCAGTGTTGCAACGCGAACTAGTCCAAGCTTCCATCCTAGCAAGTGTCCACCCTAGCAAATAAAGCACCTGCAGGGTGCTTCACTTTGGCACGTGTGTGAGGTATCAATATGTCTCCTAAGGCAATATTTTAGCCCAAGAACACGAGCTTTTGTACCGGATTCCCAGCATTTTTTTAATAACAGGCTAAATGTGATTGAGCCATAGGTCACAAATGAGCGCTCGAAGTAAGCGCGCGTCGCCGATTTCAAACGGCAGCGTGAAATCCAGGCGCCGGTTTGTAGCGACTGAGCACAGACAACGAAAAAAGAAGCATCAAAAGACGCCGCGTGGCGCCTCCTCTCCCCCCTCGAAACGACGCCATCAGGCGCTCTCAGTTCAAACACCGATTGATCTTCTCCCATGGATTTAAGTGAACGGGTGATCCGTTCAACTGAGCCGGTTCACTTAAGTGAACGGAGCCGTTCGGAACCGCTCACTGAAGTTAACCGCTTTGCCCCTCTCTACCCCACGGGGCAAAGTGCGCTACCGGATTTAGCGCGGGCGTCGCGACGAGAGGCCTCAACCATACTTTATTGGGCTTTGCAGCAGCACCGCAGCCGCAATGCTCAGGAAGCCATTTTGCTTCATTGCGCAGGTTCTAGCCATCCTGCTGCCCACACAACCGTATCTGCGGGAGGAACTCAGCCGATCGTCTTTTAATCGCGGACACGATGTTGGCATCGAGATGGCATCACCGGGCAATCTTTGCTTGATCAACGACTTCACCGCACCTTCCGTCATCATGTCTGCGACTGCGCCGTCGAGGACAACGTCACACCACGAGGACACTACCGCCTTTATAAGAAGCTCGCCATCACCGCCTGAAACCAGTGGGCTTTGCAGCAGCACCACAGACACAATGCTCAAGAACCCATTTTGCTTCAGTGCGCAGGTCAATGATTACTTACCTGCCTACTGCTATCGTAGCGACGACCGATGTTTGTTGCTGCTGCTTTGCCCACTGCGTATAAACAATGTTTTCGCATGCGTTTTTTCTTCACAGAAAGATCTTCTGAAATGTGGCGATATTGAATCTAATCCAGGCCCGAACATGAGTGATAGGGAAATGCTTCAGCAGATCCTCTTGGGTCAAAACACCCTCAAGTCGAACGTCTTTGATATTCTTCCAAAACAGGGTGCATTTGAGGAGAAGATAGATGGTTAGGCAGAGAGAATCAGAGGTTTAGAAAACGAAGTAGCAGCTGTCAGTGCCTTGAAAACAGAGGTAGATTATATGAACTGAACTATTCAGAAGCTTGAAGCCACTGTATCACATCTGTTAATTAATACTGACGAATTAGAAAATAGAAGCCGTAGAAACAACTTGGTTATCTACGGTATAAAAGAAGATGGGAAGGAAACAGAGGCCGTGCTTACAGACAAAATAAAAAAGGATATTTTTAGCGAAATGCTAGGGATTACGATAAACAGCATCGAAAGATGCCACCGAATAGGTAGGAAGTCGGACAGGGATCGTCCTGCCATCATAAAATTACAGGACTATCGAGACAGGACCTCAATACTGAAAGCATGCCCGAAATTGAAAGGTTCAGAATTCTCAGTCAGTGAGGACTACTCGAAAAGAATTCGTGACGTCAGGAAGAAATTATGGGAAAGCGCATCACAAGAAAAGAGCAACGATGCTAAAGTACAGCTTATTTTTGATAAGTTAAGCATTAACGGCGATATGTTTGGGTGGGATAGTGCAAGAAACCAGCGATACAAGCTCATGAAGAGCCAAAAATGACACCAGAATAAGAGCGGTCACATATTCAAGATCCTGAACATAAACTGTCGTAGCGTTGTAAATGAAGCGGTAGAACTTGAGGGCATGCTGTTTTCGCATGACGCGGACGTTGCCATTCTCACAGAGACCTGGTTGAGCAGCGAAATATTTCATAGTGAACTGGTCCCTCGGGGCTACAAGTTATTTCTCTGCGACCGCGACAGAAGAGGGGGAGGAGTGGCCATTTTGTTTAAATCATCAATACAGCTTTTTGAATGCCTGATGCACGACACATTGAAGCTCTCTTCTGTAAAGCATATATAGACAAAGTCCGCTTTGTCCTTGGCGTTTTTTATAGGCCTCCAAGATCTTCTGCAGCGGTCCTTGAAAACTTAAAGAATTACTTACAATGTAATGTAAGAACAGATGATCGCTTATTATTGGCAGGGGCTTTAATTTGCCTAACGTTGACTGGCAGAACTTCTCAGTGCATTCGTCAAACGCTGATGGCAACACAATGTTGGACGTCGTGTTCACAGTTGACTTGTTGCAAATCGTAGATAAATTCACTACAGTGCAGGGAACCGTAGGGTCAATTTTAGACTAATTTTTTTGTAAGTGGTGCCATTCAAAATTAGATAACCTGTGAAGTCACTAACGGCATTTCTGATCATAAAGCTGTTCTGTTGTGTTCGCCAAATGTCTGTTTTTACCGCCAGAACGATATCAGTGATGCGATTGACCAAAGCCATTTTGGCGCGGCTTCTAGAGCAACTAAAATCTCACTTTGGAGCAGCATAACAAGCTTTTGGAGCGGTTACTTGCCACACATTTCCGGCCGCAAACATTTGTGTCGAAGCCAGAGCTGTAGCACCACATGTCAAAGGAAATCCATTCATGGACGCATGCATGCATGTTCATTTCGAGTACTCCTAAACCTGAAATTAGGCCATTTGCTCTTCGCTTTTCTGCAGACATTCGCAAGTCAGCTCAAGTTACCTAGCACTTTCCAGGAATTTACTTGGTATTTGTAAATGACTCTGGCTCTCCCTGATGCTTTAGTTAATTACTGGAAGCACAATCTGTCTAAATTTTCATGCATTCTATTTATTTCCAAAAAAAGTCTGATTACATTTCTGCTTTTAGTACAATTTAGTTTTCAATGTGTGGCGGAGTGTCTGCTGTCGTGATTTATGTACAGAATCATTAAGGTCCTGGTTAATGAATGGTTAATAAGAACCATGGTTTAGTAACTGGTTCTTTGTTCCCGTTATTTAATGTGTCCGACAAAATTTAAGGGGATGGGGGAGATGGAGTACGTATTTACCTTCGACAAGCTGTTTGACATGTACGGTTGCTGAGGTTGAGAAGCACAGCCGAGATATACCGGAGTACTGTGACACCATGCATTCTCAGCGAAGTAACAGTCACGTGGAGCACGTGGTATTGTTGGTAAAATCGGCCCATTGTATGGCCTTAAAACTTAGGCACCCTGCATGAAATATTTTAGAAGTTAACTAGAACAAACAGCACTAGGAATTAAAAAAAAACAAGTTAAGTAAACAGTCGGTTCTATAGCGTACGCATTTGGGCTGGTTGGTTCATGTTTACAGAAGTGAAGAACAGCGCTAAAATGACGGGACAAGATAGGACAAAGGACAGGGCGATGACTAGCAACCAAATATGTTTATTTCGTCAGTCCGCATACATATATACGACACCACTATCGCGACGACACAAACAAAAATTTTTTGAGCCTGCGCAGAGGCAATCAAATGATCAGTTTGACATAAATTCTACCTCCTTCGGAAGGAGGAAAATGGAAGGGAGGCTAACACATGCCTCGCCAGTGTTATGGATATGAAAAGCTTCTGAAATGAGACGTGCACGTTCATCATGGTATTTCGACAAGAATAGGGTATCTTTAAAAGATGGGTGGCAACCGCAGTTGTTGCAAGAGAAAGCTGACTATCTGTGGCGCGTTTTTCAGAAGCGTTTCATGTGCCGAAAAAAAAAACAGAAAGAGAGAGAGAGAAACGGTGCTCGTTAAATCATACTTGGAAGGAAATTATGTTTGCGCACTGATAACACAAAGACACGGACGAACGAAGGTTTGCGCTCGTCCGTGTCTTCTGTGTCCTCGTGTTATTTGTGCGCAACCATAATTTCCTTCCTATGAACCAACTTGCCTGCCAGCAAGTCTTATTGAATCGTTAAATCATCAGGAGAAGAAACATTTTTAAAACGACGCTGTTGGTTGGAGCCACGGTGACAGAAAAATCACCGTGGATGGGGCTTTCGTTGACGGCGCCCATTCTGCAGGCTACAATGGACGTGCCTCACTATCGACAAAGCAAACGACACTGTTGGAATTCGACTTGGAATTCGACGTGGTGCGGGCGTACAACGGGTGATATGTCACAGCCTCGATTGGCAGAACCTATAGCCCCGCAGCCAGGGAAAGGGGGGGGGGGGGGCGAATTTCGGATTGAGGAGGTATTTTACCGAGAATAAATAATGAAAATAAGTGGTTTTCAAGGTTTTCAACAGGTGCGCCCCCCCCCCCCCCCGCCACCTCGTTCGCCCGAAAAAAATTTCTGGCTACGGGCCTGATTGGCAGCGCATTTTTTGGGGGGTCACGGACATTTACATCACGGAGGGGATTAGGCGGCACCTGGGGAAAGGCCTTCGTTGAAAGCTGCAGTGTTGAGCCGAAACGAAGTTGGAGAAGTTACAAAAAGAAACAGATGGTATGTCAGGTGCCCGTGAAAGTGAGGAGGCGAGTGGAAGTTGCCACGTTCTAGGCACCATGCAAGACGATTTTGTGCAAGCATTGAAAGCTGGAAATGAAGGGGCATTTGCAGTAGTCGACATGTCACTAGACTTGCCGAATGAATCGCAAATGAAATTTGGCAAAGTGCGTTGGCGGGCTTGTTGGTTTATCATGCTAAGTTCAATTGAACAGCCCGACTGTACGCGGCCATAGGTTAATTTACAAGGGAAATTATTCAAGCCTGTGAAATTGAAAAAGAAAAGATGAATGCTAAGTGTGTCACAGCATGCCATCCTTGTCGCTGTCCGACAAGGAAATCAGATTTCTAGACACGTCACCCTAGTTTCATTGCAACAAGTTGCGATTGCGGCAAAAGCATGCGCATTTGGTTCCTCCTTCTGTATCTTTCATGCTTTGTTTTCACCTGCCAGCGTATGTGTATATGCGTCACGTGCACATGAAAATAAACATTTCCAGTTCAGCGCTGTGTGTGTGTGCGCGCGTTCTACTCTGTCCGCGTTGAGTCGCTAATCAAAGTGGACGATTGGGAGAGAACAGGGACGACAAGCAGACGGGGTGGCATACGGGAATAGCGCGACGAGCAGTCGCGCTGTTCAAACTTAGAATCACAAATGTCATGTATCACATACCGTTTTCTTATGGAAGAGTGTGCATAGGACAGACGGGGCGCTGAAAGAACATGAAAGGTACTTCAGGGGGAGGAGACTTGCCTGCTCATTGCCGAGAGTGTAGTCGCTCGCCCGTTTTTAATAATAGCCAGCCACGAAATGTGAGAGGGAACTGATTGAAGCATATATGAAATGCAAAAAAAGATGGTCATGATCGATCGCGTACCTGCCATATCGTTATCACGAAAAGAGGTTGCGCCTTTTTTTTATAGAATTGTAATTGGAATGTATCACGTGCTATATTTTGTCTGTACGGTTTTTACGGCGAACGGACGTTTCGGTAATTTTTACTGGATTATCTCATACGCAGCGTTTTCACCTGTAATGCATCACGTACAGCGCATGTGCGTCTTGGTTTTCCTTTCGAGCCGTGTTGCTTCATTAAACTGTTGCTAGTCCCAGACTGTGTGTTCGTGAAATTTTCTCCTGTTGTGTATGCATTCTTGAAGGCTGGGTTCGTCGTTCTTTCAAACGATGGGCCAACAAATTACCGTCATGAATTGTATAACACATACAACCGCGGCACAAAATAAAAAAAAATCACCGTCATTTCCACAAAGTGAATGATGTTCGAGGAACTTGCTCGGAGATGATCGGGTAACCCGCGAATCCTCCGTACACATCTCTTACCATCATATATAGACGTGACAACGTTGTTATATATACATTACATGCGGCGCTCGGGCGGCGAGCCCCATCTGCTGCTCGTAGCGAGCCCATCGCACTGCTGCCTTGGCTTGTGCGGTGTTCATGCGGCCGAGCGATAACGAAGGGTGTTCACTGCGTGAGCTCCCGGCGAAGAGAAAGGGAGCCCACGTGCTGAGAGTGGTGTGCGTCGCTTTGAGCGGCGCCGCCATTATAGTGCGCATTCTTGAAATCACCGGAAAGCCGGCGCCTTGAGCGGCGTCCATCGCGGCCGCCGCCGGACGAGGCGCGAGCATAAGAAGCTTGCCGAGCAAGCTCCTAAAAAGAAGTTGTGCTGCACATTTGTGGACGCGGTAAAAACACATTCAACATAGCCACGTACCGCGGTGGCACGGTGCTCTGATGATGACCCAAGAAACGCGTGTTCGATCCCGGCCTACGGTGCTCCCATTTTCAGGGTGGCTAAATGATGTCTGCACGTCAGAGAACCCTGGGTAGTCGAAACTTCCGTAGCAGTCCCCAGAAGTTATTATTACACTATACATGACTTGTCATAAGTCCCACCCCCCTGGTCTTATTATTTTTTTTAATTTTCAATATCTCCGCTTAAAAACAAAACATTTACGAAACGTTTGCCAGTCCTCTGATTTCTGGTACATTTCCATATGCTGTTCTCTCAGCCCTCTGTGTTAAAAGCCCTGAATTTTAGCTAATTAAGTAAAGAAGATGCAGTAAAGTAGCTTTCTGAACTTGTAGTTTCGATTTCCACGCCGCCGCTGACGAAAAGTGGCCGTGCGCCGCCGCCGCCGACTCGGAACGACCGCCACGGCGCACACCTCTACCTCTGCCGTGCATATCCCCAGTTTCACCAGCGCTTGCCTCCAGAGCCGCAGCGCGGCGCTGTCCTAGCTCCGCAAACTTGAGCTTGGGTTCCATATGGACAACAGTGCCTGTGTTTCTTCTCGCGGTTAGTATTTTTCACTACCTGAAACTTTGATGGTGCTAACGTCGGCGCATGTCACGCTTTCACACATCGAAAACGTCTCATAGTCTAGGGTCCATAGTAGAGCGACATAATGACTATGATCTCATTCCATTCGAGACGTGAAAAGTAGCGCATATGTTCAAACTTGCGAATAAGACCGCCATTATACGCTCAAATGTGTCACAATTACTATTGCCGACGCGTTTTCCCTGTACGAATTCTTCATAACTTAAGATTGTGCTCGCCGCCGAGATTGTACTGCGATGGGTACTTGCTTTCCTTGAGACATGTTCACTCGATAAGTAGTTATAACATCAAATAATACTTTTGGTCTCTAGTAACGGTATAAATTGACAGATCGGATAGCAACTTGAGGGTTGATGTGGCACTTTTTCTTTTCCCGTGGGCCATATTACCTTCGGTTAAACGTAATACTTGTATAATCAATACGATAACTTTCAAAGAGGCAGTATGGACACGAGTAACAGAGATGATAACGACTCGTGTACCTTCCCTACTGCAGCTTAACCAGAATTTTTTTTCAGGAGGGAGAGGGTGTTCATCCATAGTTTATGTATGTTCGTGTGTTGGTATGCATGTGTGCCTGTGTCACACATACACAGCTGAAAAAATTTCAGGGTAAGGGGGGGGGGGGAGGGTAGAGTCGCCTAAAGAACCCCCCCAAGGCTATGCCAGTGTTGTGCTAGAATGCCTTGTCGTATCACGTATCCTCAGATTATCGTTCAAGAGGATATACATGCGTTTCGAATGCAAGTTGCACGAAGATTGCTTACCTTCATGATTTGAGTCACGGCAACGCGAGACGCTGCTTATGTTCCTGCAATAAGTAACATATACGTTAATATAATCATAATACTAGGCCCGAGTAAATGCTATTAACAATGTTAAATTTGCATTACGTCTTCTGCTGAATAAAGGTAGAAATCACACGAAGATAAAGCACACCAGCGCAATAGGAAAAGACGACGCAGGCTGTGTTGTGTCGGCTATTTTCCCTGGCAGCGCTAGCTTGTCCTTCACATTCTAGTGTGCCTTTACTTCCTTCAGTTTGGAATAAACCACAGCTACACACATTCTAGTGTGCCTTTACTTCCTTCAGTTTGGAATTAACCACAGCTACACACGGTGAAGGGTACGTGGAAAAGCAGAGCAATGCTATCGAGTGCGACGTCCTGTGGCAGCCAGGAAGTTCACCACGGAAACCCTGACGAGAACGGCAGATCGAAACCACGGCATGGCTGCTTGTTTTGTGATTGAGCACATAATACACTGCGCTTTCACATAACCCCGGAGTTCGTTATTCACTAAGTCTCGTTGTTGTCTTGCGCAGCAATAAATAAAAAAAAACTGAGCGGGAAGCTAAGCAATATTTGTAATGCGCAAATGCGAATGCTTTATTTCTCGCCATGCGCCGCTAAGTAGTCGCGCTGAGTGTAGTGTTGCGGCGAAATGCCGCGGAGGTCGTCTATTCGAGGGCCGCCTGCAGCGTGTTTTTCCCTTCCATGAGTCTCGCACATTCTCAGTCGGCTTCGGAAAGCGCGAGCGGTTCTCTCGCACTGGCAGAAACGTTCTCTCGCTGTAACCGCTGGCCGTGCCCAGCCGCAGCCTTTCACAGTCACTTTCACGTTGTCGGGAATTGGCGCCACTAGTCATTCGCCTGCCACCGTTGCGCTTTAAAACGTTCGCGTTCAAAATTTTCGCTTTTACCACGTTCGAACAACCACGTGCACCATCTCGAAGGTGACGTAATTTATGTGGCCCTTTTCTGGAACGGTTCTCAGCGGACGGTGGGGTCGCGCTATGAGGCATGTAATTTTTTCGCATTAATGTGCATTGCCACAAATTAGACCAAGGCGAGACGGAGCAAATGTGTTTAGGCAGTTGTGTAAACCTCGCCGCAATAATTCCGAATCAACGCGCGATGGTAGGTGCGCCTGCAGTCTCGTCCTTCTTTTCCGTATGTGCTTCGCTAAATGTCCCAAGACGCAAACCAAGCGTCGGCAGGAGTACCGAACCAGTGCTGTCATAAGCAGACAAGAAGCGGTTGACAAGATGACCATGGCTACTTTTCTCGCGCGTAATACGGTTTTAGCCGTACAGCATTGCCGATTTCACATCGGTAAATTTGCCGAAGAACGCGGTAAGGGCCTGCATAGGTAAGGGAGTTTTTCTGCCGGCAACGCCTGTCGTGTACAGCTCTCTGCTGCAGTTCCGATGTGGCTAATCCCTGGCGAGCGACCTGGTGAGTGACCTGGCGAGCGTGCTTGGCTGTGGAAGTCGCGTCGTGAGAATATTCAGTGGTGGCTGGCGTATTGCAAGACTGCAGGGTGTCTGAGTAATACCAGATCGCGGCCTAGCAGAAAATAAAATGGACAAAATACGCGTCACGTTATGGCGCGAAGCATTTCAAGTGAACGTAACAAATGGAACGTTCAGGTCCGCATAGTGGTGATCGAAGCAAACGTGCGAGCACATAAACATATCTGTGAACGTACGATTCAGGCACTCTGTAAGCCTGCTATGCTGTCTTGAGGTTGAGTCGGATGGCGCACGATGAAATTACTTCGGCGATGACATTTTAAAAAGACTGCGGGCGTCTCTTCGTGAGGAGTTGTTTAGGAGCGCCTACATGATGTGAAGGCGATATCGGTTGCACAGATCGTTGGTTGGGTGCGTGATGGCATACGTGGGACGTATGCTGATGCGACAGAGATCCATATTTTCCCAGTTATAAACGGGGAAAGGGCCAAGCAAGTCGATGCCTACGCGAAAGGCAGGCCCATACGGGATGTTGAGGGGTTGAAAAGGACCACAACAAGAAGGCAGGACTTCTTTACGCGTCGACAGAGTGCGCGCGAAGCGACATACGGGCGCACAGAAAGGTACAGTCGCCCAAATCTTCAACTATCGTTAAAGACTTGGTTTACTTTGGCGTACCAGTCGCATCATGTGGCGCTGGCACACTTTTCTGCGTGCCAGCGCCACATGATAGAACCAAGTTCCAAAAAAATCTTTTGTAGGCATGTAGTATGTAAGCATGCACTTGTCCTCACCCTTTTTGGAACTTATGGAGGTATGACGTTATAGCGAAAATCCCCCCCAAGTGATTACGTCCATCATATAAAATCTAGTTTTACCCGGACTAGTTCAAACGTCATCCAGATGATCGAATGTTCATATTGTCACAAACGCTACATTGGTGAAACGCGACAGTCTGTTAATGTTAGATTAAACGGTCATCGCGCGGACACAGCAAAGAATTCAGCGAAAGCAGTGGCACATCATTTTAATCTAGCTGGTCACAACTTCGACGACCTCAAACTTTACATACCTCAGTCAAACTTCCGGTCCGCAAGAGACAGAAAACATATAGTCATATCTTATTCACAAGTTCAATACACTCCAGCCATCAGGTATAAACGTTTCTAAGGGGGTTATTGAATCCATTTGATATGGTACTTACACAACAAAAACCAACGAGAGTTAAGCTTCCTCCTAGGAATTTCAAACCTACCGTTGTTAGGTGGTGCTTCTTTTGACAACCGTGATCTAGAAAAACGTGTAACCCCTCCCCCCTCCCCCCCCGCTTCTTTCTTTTCTTTTTATTCACGGAATACGTCTTCCCTTTCACTCATAGAATTCTGCAAGGGCTGAGTTCTAGCCTTGTTGGTACGACATCTGAAGTGGTATAGGGCAGGTTTTTTTGAGACGGGACGAGATGAAGGGGACACACACAAGAGCTAACTTCTTTTTTCTTGTTGAAAGTTGGCGCTTGTGTGTGTCCCCTTCATCTTGTCCCGTCTCAAAAAACCTGCGCTGCCTCGTGCGCTGCTGCCTTGAGCTGTAAAGGTTTCGCCACCAACGGCGAACGGTGGCGAAAAGCGGACACGCGCGGCTCATAGGCGCGTTGCGCAAAGGGCCCGCTACAAGCCCTTTCTTTTTAAATGCGAAGCATTTCTTAGCGAACTTCGGTGACTTTGAGCGTATCTATATGTTGTGAGGACATCCATTGGGTGTGATGGGGGGTAGGTGGCGCCCCCCTAGGCGTGGTGGCAACGGTGGACATCGGGCCTGTGTGCGGGGCAGTGTGAGCGCGGACGGTGTTGTGGTCGGACGAGAGTGTCGCGGGATTCAGGGAGTGAGGCCTAACGAACATGACAAGTGGCGGCTCGTCCGGGATTGAGGCGACTAAAATCCCCGATGAATACATGCAGTTTATGCTGCGGCAGACGAATGGATCGGCTATCGAACGCGAGCGCATAGCATCTGAGCTGCGGCAGGCGTTAATGGCCGCTCCCGTGGTTCCCGGAGGCAACGAGCGCCAACCGGCCTTTGTTCGACCGCCGGCTACACAAATGTCGGCTACAGTGACTGCGCCCATTGCGACCACGTTGCCTAGGTTCGCGGGTTTCCGGGATGTGCAGACACCGGAGGAATTCCTCAGCAAAGTGGACAACTTTTGCTTGATCAACGGCATAGCTCTGGAGGACCGAGTTCACCGCGTCGTTACCGCGGTGCTTGACGGCAGCGCGAAATTGTGGCATCGTTTCGCGGGTCCCTTCGCTACGTCGGATGCCTTTATCACCGCTTTCCTACGGGAATTCGCGTCGGCCGATGAAAAGAAGCGGCTGAAGGAAGAGTTGGAGGCACGCACCCAACACCCTGAGGAGAACTTGAAGGAGTTTATTTATGTTATTTCCGAGTTCTACGACCGAATCGGAGAGGATGTTGCCGACGACGTCAAGGTCGACAAATGCAACCCCAAATGCAACCCCAGCTGCAAGACTTGGTAGCGGGGTCTACCTTCTCAAGATTGAAGGCCCTGGCGGATGCGGCCGATGGCCTGATGGAGCGAGCGCGGCGCCGGCTACAATATCGGCCTTCGCCACTCAAAACAAATCAGGTCGCGCGCGACTTGGCATATTCGGCGCACGGCATGCCTAACGCAATGGCAGTGCCCCAGTACTCCGCAGCAGTCGTCTCCGCGCCGAATGCCAGTTGGACACCTGGGTGCACGTGGCCCCTCCACCCCGCGGCAGTGCAACCGTCATACCACCGGGACCAGTGGCCCATAAGTCAGGCCCAATCTGTCGGCGTACCAACGTACCGAGCACCAGCGGATCGTCGACCTCAGCGGGTACCGAGCCAAATTGTTTGCCGACGATGTGGCGGTGTCGGCCACATTGCACGCAACTGTGCGAGTAGACCGCGCCAAGACCACGCCGTTTGCTTCCAGTGCGGCCGGCCAGGGCACTTCCAGGCGCAGTGCTCGGGAAACAGGCCCCAGTAGGCACTGGTTTGGCGGGTGCCTACTGCAATTTTACTATGCAAGTTGCATCTGCAGCCGGAGGAGGGAAAGAGCCACTCTTGGACGTTCGAATCGGCAGTACAACCTTCCGTGCATTGCTCGACACTGGGTCCAGCGTGAGTCTCCTTGGTCCACTAGCCACCAGTGAGGCATGCTCTTCGGGGGCGAAAAGGAAACGCGAAACTCGAACACTCCGCTTGGCATCAGGTTGGTCCCAGAGCTCCGTGGCTACCAAATGCAGAATAAAGTGGGATGGCGGCTCCCGGGTTCAAAAATGTCTTTGTCTGCCTGACTTGTGCCAAGATGTTGTGCTTGGGAGGGACTTCCTTACAGCCACTGGCATGTCCTTGCACATAGCTTTGGGAGGGTGGACTATAGGTATGGAGCCACAGCTTGTTGTTCCATTTGCCAAACCTGACAAAAAGGTTGCCCCAGATCCACTGGATGATGCCAATTGCATTGGAGACCTGTTTGAGCAACAGCCAGATGTTGTGGCATGCAACACCGTTAGTAGCTCAGGACAGCAAGCAGAAGTAATGTGTGAGTTCAGGGGCCTGCTGGGAGAGTATGAGGCACTGTTCACAAAGTTGCCTGGTTGTACCACACTCATTGAGCACTCTATCGACACAGGTGGCAGCACACCAGTGCGCACAAAACTGCGCCCAGTCAATCCGAAAAAAACAATGCATCATGGATGCCTGCTTGGACGAGATGCTAGAAGCAGGCCTAATCAGGCGGAGCATAAGTAGCTGGACAAGTGCGCCGGTCCTGGTGGGAAAGAAATCCGGAGGCTACCGGGTGGCTGTCGACTACAGACGCTTGAATTCCTGCACGAGGGTACCAGTGTACCCAATGCCTCGCACTGATTGACTCTTGGCTCAGCTAGGTAATGCCCAATGGTTTACAAGCTTTGACCTCTCCCAAGGGTTCTTCCAAATTCCACTGCGGGAACAAGATGTTGAGAAGACTGCATTCATATGTCATAGGGGCACCTTCGAGTTCCTAAGGATGCCGTTTGGTGTGGCTGGAGGCCCAGCCACATTCTAGGCTTTAATGGACAGAGTTCTTGAGGGCATAAACCACACATTTGCCATGGCGTTCCTCGATGACGTCTTGGTGTACTCTCCAACAATAGAACAACACCTGGTACACGTCCGTGAAGTCCTCGAACGCATCAAGAATGCAGGGCTTACAATTAATCCAATCAAAGTACAACAATGCACTCAATCCCTCACCTTCCTTGGTCACGTTGTATCTCCAGGAGAGTGCCGACCAGACCCAGAGAAGGTGCGTGCAGTGGCAGAGTGCCCACGGCCATCCAACATGAAGCAACTGCAGGCATTTCTGGGCTTAGCGGGATATTACAGGAACTTTCTTCCACAATTTTCCCTCACTGCTAAGCCATTAACCAATTTGCTCAAGACGCAACAGAAATGGCAGTGGACGAGCATTGAAGAACGGTCATTTGCGACTCTCCGATCAAGGCTGGCTACAGATGCAGTTCTGAGCTTGCCAGACCTCAATGCACCATTTGTAGTTGAGACAGATGCCAGCAGTGTTGGTATCGCAGCAGTGTTGCTGCAACGTCGGGATAACGTTTTGAAGCCAATTTCATTCATGAGCAGAGGCTTGTCGGATTCGGAGCATAATTACACAGTCCAGGAGTGGGAGTGTTTGGCCGTTGTATGGGCTGTAGAGAAATCCCGATCTTATTTGGAATTCACAGAATTCGAAGTGCACTGCGATCATGCGTCATTGGCTTGGATGTTCACCACTGAGCAGGCATCTCCTCGTGTGCGGCGCTGGGTGCTACGCCTTCAAGGGTTTCAGTGCAAAATTAAGCACCATCGTGGGAAGGCCAACATTCCTGCTGATGCCCTAAGCCGGGCACCTGTTGAGCCAGACTCCGGGACAGCAGCTGAAAGCCTGCCTGAAAGACTTTTGCCACTTAACTTGGACACTGACGAAGGCTCTGTCACGTTTGACACCTGCCTGCCGACCACCATTGAGGACCTCAGTGTTATAAACAGTGCGAAAAAACTAGCACAGGAACAACAACGTGATGCTCTTTTGTGTGACATAACCAGGACTATCCAAGGAGAATGCCTGCAGAAAGGCACTGCCGAAACCCGTCGTCTGGAGGACCTGGCATCCACGTCTCATCTAGAGTCATGAGGACTTTTGGTAAAATGTCGCGGCGACCGTACAGTAGCCTGGTTGCCTTCTCACCTTCGCCCCTTGGTCCTGCAGATGGCCCATGACCACCCGACAAGTGCCCATGCAGGATTCTACAAGACACTGCGGCGCGTCAGAGACAAGTTTGTGTGGTTGGGCATGAGCAATGACATATCGAAGTATGTCCGCAGTTGCTCAGTCTGTCAAAGTACGAAAGCACGGCGTTGCAAACCCCAAGGATTTATGCAAGCCAATGGCCTGCAGCACCAATGGAAGAACTTAGTATTGATTTGATGGGGCCGTTACCTACCAGCCCTCGGGGGGCACAAACACTTGTTGGTCATTGTTGACAAATTCACCAAATTCATTCAGCTCTTCCCTCTTCATGCAGCAACAACACAGCAGATAGCCAGCCGTGTGGAAGAGTTCATCTGCAGACATGGGGTACCTATTGCGATTTCTAGCGATAACGGGAAGCCCTTTGTCAGTAAATTATGGAAGAACCTGCTTAGGCGATGGAGCATCTCGGAGCGCCACACCGTGCCTTACAGGCCAGCCGGACAGATGGTCGAGCGGCACAATGGCACCGTGAAGCAGTGCATTCGTGCATACTGCAATGAGCACAAAAACTGGGACCAACACACTCCCGAGATTACTTTTCCAATGCGAACTGCCGTAAGTGCTGCTACTGGATACACCCCAGCCCTCCTCTGCTATGGCCGTGAACTCCGAACACTCTGGCAACCCACCGAAGACAAGCAAGACGCTGAGCCTGCTGCATCATCTTCCCACGCATTCGCAGCAGAACTGCAGTCCCATTTGGCAGAGGTCATGGATGCTGCACGGCAGCATCAGCAAGATGCTTGGCATGCCCAGAGGCAGCACTACGACCAGCGACGCCGAGCCACGACATTGCAGGAAGGCGACCTTGTCCTGCGGGAAACCCACATACTCAGTGACGCTGCAAGAGGGATCTCCTCGAAGCTGGCACCAAGGCGAAATGGCCCCTTCCGCATATGCAGACGTGTTGGTCCAAACACTTTCAAGCTCGTCCACCCGCAGACTGGGAGAGCTTGCGGCGAGGCCCATGCCGACCAACTCGCCAAATACCATCCGCCATGGTCAGCGGGGAGCTTCACGCTTCAAGGGGGGGGGGGGGGAGGGGGGACGGGCAGTGAGGACATCCATTGGTTGTGATGGGGGTAGGTGGCGCCCCCCTGGGCGTGGTGGCAACGGTGGACATCGGGCCTGTGTGCGGGGCAGTGTGAGCGCGGACGGTGTTGTGGTCGGACGAGAGTGTAGCGGGATTCAGGGAGTGAGGCCTAACGAACATGACAATGTCTATCTAGCTAACTATCTATCTAGCCGCCTACGTTTTGTGCTCTACTGGCCCTATCGTTAATGGGATTTATACCCAATTTGGCATGCCATAAAATGACTGTATGACGAACATAAATTGCTGGTCATATCATGAAAACCACGACTAACTTCTCATGAAAAGTATGATATACACGCCACGGCCGCAGTGCCCCTGAGGCCGTTATATTAACTTGATAAATCCAAAAATTGGTACGATGAGATACTTCTGCATGACCAACAGAAATGACAGGTGGTAATATGCAAATTATGACATGCATGTCACGTACAACATGATTTACATCCCACGCTCATGGTGCGCTGACGGCCGTTTCGCTAGCTTAATATACATCAAATTTAGTATTGCGCGACGTTACTGTATGACGAACATAAATACCAAGTGGTCATACAGAAATCATGATGTCAGGTGCGAAATGACTTGCATGCCACGTTCATGGCGCACTCGCGGCCGTTTCGTTAGCTTGATATCCATCAAATTTGGGATTCAGTGACGTGACTATATGACGAACACAAATGACAAGTAGTAATATGCAAATCATGAAGTCATGTGCGACATGACTTGCATGCCACGCTCATGGCGCGCTCGCGGCCGTTTCGTTCGCTTGATATACACAAAATTTGGGATTGAGTGACGTGACTGTATGACGAACACAAATGACAACTGGTAATATGGAAATCATGACGTCATGTGCGACATGACTTGCATGCCACGCTCATGGCGCGTTCGCGGCCGTCTCGTTCGCTTGATATATACCAAATTTGGGATTGAGTGACGTGACTGTATGGCGAACACAAATGACAAGGTGGTAATACGGAAATCGTGACGTCATGTGCGACATGACTTGCATGCCACGCTCATGGCACACTCGCGGCCGTTTCGTTCGCTTGATATACACCAAATTTGGGGATTGAGTGACGTGACTGTATGACGAACACAAATGACAAGTGGTAATATGGAAATCATGACGTCCATGTGCGACATGACTTGCATGCCACGCTCATGGCGCGCTCGCGGCCGTCTCGTTCGCTTGATATATACCAAATTTGGGATTGAGTGATGTGACTGTATGACGAACACAAATGACAAGTGGTAATATGGAAATAATGACGTCATGTGCAACATGACTTGCATGCCACGCTCATGGCGCGCTCACGGCCGTTTCATTCGTTTGATATACACCAAATTTGGGATTGAGTGACGTGACTGTATGACGAACACAAATGACAAGTGGTAATATGGAAATCATGACGTCATGTGCGACATGACTTGCATGCCACGCTCATGGCGCGCTCGCGGCCGTCTCGTTCGCTTGATATACACCAAATTGGGGATTGAGTGATGTGACTGTATGACGAGCACAAATGACAAGGTGGTAATATGGAATTCATGACGTCATGTGCGACATGACTTGCATGCCACGCTCATGGCGCGCTAGCGGCCGTTTCGTTCGCTTTGATATACACCAAATTTGGGATTGAGTGATGTGACTGTATGACGAGCACAAATGACAAGTGGTAATATGGAAATCATGACGTCATGTGCGACATGACTTGCATGCCACGCTCATGGCGCGCTCACGGCCGTTTCGTTCGCTTGATATACACCAAATTGGGGATTGAGTGATGTGACTGTATGACGAGCACAAATGACAAGTGGTAATATGGAATTCATGACGTCATGTGCGACATGACTTGCATGCCACGCTCGTGGCGCGCTCATGGCCGTTTCGTTCGTTTGATATACACCAAATTTGGGATTGAGTGACGTGACTGTATGACGAACACAAATGACAAGTGGTAATATGGAAATCATGACGTCATGTGCGACATGACTTACACGCCAAGCTCATGGCGCGTTCGCGGCCGTTTCGTTCGCTTTATATACACCAAATTTGGGATTGAGTAACGTGACTGTATGACGAACACAAATGACAAGTGGTAATAGGGAAATAATGATGTCATGTGCAACATGACTTGCATGCCACGCTCATGGCGCGCTCACGGCCGTTTCATTCGTTTGATATACACCAAATTTGGGATTGAGTGACGTGACTGTATGACGAACACAAATAACAAGTGGTAATATGGAAATCATGACGTCATGTGCGACATGACTTACATGCCACGCTCATGGCGCGCTCGCGGCCGTCTCGTTCACTTGATATACACAAAATTTGGGATTGAGTAACGTGACTGTATGACGAACACAAATGACAAGTGGTAATATGGAAATCATGACGTCATGTGCGACATGACTTGCATACCACGCTCATGGCGCGCTCACGGCCGTCTCGTTCACTTGATATACACCAAAATTTGGGATTGAGTGACGTGACTGTATGACGAACACAAATGACAAGTGGTAATATGGAAATCATGACGTCATGTGCGACATGACTTGCATGCCACGCTCATGGCGCGCTCACAGCCGTTTATTTCGCTTGATATACACCAAATTTGGGATTAAGTGACGTGACTGTATGACGAACACGCAAATTTGGGATTAAGTGACGTGACTGTATGACGAACACAAATGACAAGTGGTAATATGGAAATCATGACGTCATGTGCGACGTGACTTGCATCCCTACTGAAACGTTCCGTATGTACGGAAACCGTAGATACGGAATTATTGGACTACGGAAAGCCGTATAATGCGGAAATCCGCATTTATGGAAAGCCGTATCATGCGGAAATCATGCGGCAATCCGCATTTTACGGAAAGCCGTATTATGCGGAAATCCGCATTTATGGAAAGCCGTAAAATGCGGAAATCATGCGGTTATCCGCATCTTATGGAAAGCCGTAATAATTATGCGGAAATGAAATCGACGTCCGAATCTGGTGGAAAGCAACTTAACGTGGAGGTTGAATGGACAACCACGTCTTGTGTAAAAGCAGTACTGCGTAGAAATTGTCAGAATATCTCTTTTTTGCAGGATAAGGAAATGAAAGATTGGTATCTTTCTAAAACAGTCTTGATGCGTGAATCAAATAAGCTTTTAAAGAAAAGAATATGCGAAGAAGCTACTGAATTAACATGCTAGACATCGTAAGCTGTGGTCACATTGCAACAAAATAAAGCAGTGTTTTATGTAATACACAGAAAGATTTAATAAAATTGGTAATTTGAAAAGCAGCTAGCCCTGCTGCAATGACTAAAATTTGTTTTATATGTTCGTACGCTCTAGCTGTGTCGAGAGCCAACCTCAGTGTTGACGGTACTCAAATGAGGTGTCCCTGCACAGTCATTTCATGAGTTGTACGTCATCCACAGAATGGTGGCACAAAACATAGTGCAACAACAGCAATTTAGAAACAAAATCTTTATGATTAAATAATAATCACGGCGTTGCGAAGGTGTGGTGTTGTGTTCATCTCTTCAACACCTTGAGAAGATTGACGAAATGCTGGTTGAGGCTCCGGCACCGCTGTGCAACCGCTACGTCACTGCCATGCGCCTTGATGTTCTTCACAGGCACCTGAATACATAAATGATGAACAAATATGATGTCAGACACACATGTAAGCAGCTTGGTTCACATGATAATAACACGCAGTCTTAAAAAAGTGCACAAATGAGCTCTGCTGCATGCAAGAAAACGTAATGGCATACTTATCGCATGGAAACTAACTAGGTGGGTTTTACTATTTTGAATGGTATAATAAATCCAGTGAAATCTCATTACATAACATCGTGAATTAAATGCTTCCTGTACACTCACCGAAATTTTAGGAATAGCCAGTAAAAGCCCTTAATGTACATTTTATAGTATGTACATTGTAAGGAACAGAGACGGAGACAGCACCCGTTCCTGGGCCAGCTGTTCTATTCTCTCCTCGTCCTTCTCGTCCTTCTCGTCTTCCCGATCAAGCGCGCGTGTGCGCCCGAGTGCCGGTTTCGCTTTTCGTCCTTACACTCGGCCACGCTGCGACGTTGCATGGGGAGCTGCCGAAATGTCCTCGGGTGGACGACACTGGCTGTTTAGCGTTGGTCATTGCAGGCCCACAGGCCCTGGACCCTGAAGTGCCATCGTCAGCGAAATTGTCTCTGGCGGTCGGCATTGACTGTGGCGCGGTGGTGGGTCTTCTGTAAGCCGCGACTTCTCTTGCCGAGCTGCCGAACATTCTGGCGGGCGACATTGACAGCATCGCTGTGGTTGGGAATCTGTCAGAAGATCTGGAGGTCGAGACTGGCTCCATCGCTGTGGTCGGTGTCGGCGGCACAGGAAATTTTTGTGGGCAGCTGCCGCACATACATCTGGTAGCGAGCTTCGGCGGCGTCGCGGATTCAGCAGCGGACGTTGCACGCCTGAAGATGGCACGTCAAAAGTCTCTGGGATGAGGGACAGGGCAACTTTCTTATACTTGTTCCGGAGAACCTTGTCGCTCGACCGGAGGTGATCGGGTGCACATCCGGTCAAGGAATGCCCTCGAAGCAGCAGAAGCGGCTCCGGTGGGTCGGCGAGCACAGTGGTGTGTGCAATGAGCTCTTCCGGTACCTTCGCGAAAGGCGGGCCGGGCACGAGAGGTGCTGGCACCTGCGCGAAGGGGGTCGTGGTCTCTGGCAACGTCGCAAAATTCGGGATCTTTGGCGGAAAACCCTGCTCGCGGCTGGTGTTGTCTGCTCCGCGGCCTTCTGCGTTGCTCTCGTTGTGGTGGCTGCTGCGGGTATGTGCAGCGCTGAGGTGGTCTCCATCATGAAATTCATCTTCGAGCTCAGCAATGGCTGCCTTTGACTCTCCTCGCGCCTTCACTGTCGGCGCGTCAAGCACGAGAGGAGCTGGTGTCTGTGTGGGCCCTAGCGAAGGCGAATCTGGGGCCGGCTCCTCCAACTGCGCTGGACAAGGACTGATCTCGGCCTCTCTCAGTGCTGCTGCGGCGTCGTGTACCGGCGCGGAGGCGGTCACCAGCAATGGAGTGCAGGACAGGCTTCCGGCGTCTTTTGTAGAGAAGCCAGATAAGGTCTCTGTCGTGGGGCTCCAGGGCACCGATGGGCCATCAAGGGGGGTGCCCCACGGGAGCTCGATCGCCAATGGAGGGCAGACTCGTGGTCACCTGAGCTGCACCATCGAAGTTGTGGTACGCGCAGCTTTCATGCGTGGTAGAAACTTGGTCGGCATCAAGGGAGTCGCAAGTAACAAAAAGTAGGCGAAAAACACTTGTGAGTCTCGCACACCATTCTGTACAAGATCGCGGTGTGATCCCTTCGTAGGCATGCCACGCCTTGCGGTATTTCGCAGGCAGCCGGCGATGGTAAGATGGCAGGCGAAAATCCAGCGTGTGCCCGCGCCAAGCAGCCCAGTTGCTCTGAGAGCTCCGTGAAGGAACGCCGGAGCGCGCGGCGGTTCTCGGGTGAGCTTGCCTCAAGTTCTTGTGAGGCGGCCGTAGCCAACATGGCATTGATTGCGCACAATGTTGGCAAGGCGGCAGGAGACAGCTGGGAGCTCGACGCTATCAAGGCGTTCGTCGCTACGCGGAGTTGCGCGATGGTATGCTGCAGCTCCGCGGCGCTGTCGGGTGATGTCGGGTTCCCAGGTAAGCGGAACCCGTGCGGTGTCGTGTCGTCAACTGGTACTGCGGCGTCGACGAAGCGAGGTTGAACCGCCGAGGAGGCCTGTACGCCGTCCAGGGACGGTGCTTGAAGGGCCGACAGGTTGTCAGATACCGAGGAGGCATGTACGCCGTCCCTAGGCGAGAGGAGCCCGTGCGCATTGCTGTCGCGAAGTAGCACGTCGCCGGACAAGTTCCCCGGAACCACAATGGAGGCCTGGACGCCGTCCGCTGGTGGTGGGATAGATACTTGCCGCGGCGGTCGCCTTGCAGGTTCCATCAGCGAGGAAGGGGTACGGCGTTCCTCAGGAAGACGTGTCACGTCGAAGTAACAGCGGGGGTTCGTCAAAGCCTTTCGGCGACTGCGCCATTGTGATCAAGAAACAGCGACAAGATACAACGCCCTTGCTACGGGCCGGCTGTTCTTATTCTCCTCATCTTTCTCTTTCTCGCGCTCGCCCCCCAGCTGCCCGCGCGCCCGAACATCGGCGTATTTCTTTGTCATTACACTCGGCCATGAGTGCAGAGCGCGCGGAGCTGCCGACAGTCTCCCTGGTGGGCGGCTTTGGCTGCATCGCAGTGGTCTGTCCTGGCGAGGCTGCAACTTGGCTGGTGGAACTGCGGTAATGGGGTCTGGTGGGCGACCCTGGCTGACTCGCAGTGGTAGGTCTCGGCCACGCTGCGACGTATGAGCTGGAAAACATTCATCTGGCGGTCGGCTTTGGGTTTGTCGCAGAGGTAACGGTGAATGTGGCATGTCCGGAGAAGGATGCCAGAACAGCATCCGAGGAGGAATCGTGGCTTTCAAGGTCTTTCGGTGCTTCTTTCTGGTCACGCCCGCGTGATTATTAACGCTGGCAAGACGGTCAGGACTTTCATCACGAAACTTATCAGCGGGCTTCGTGATGGGCGACAGGGCAGCTTTCGTGTGCTTGTCCTCGCTCAACGTGAGTTGATCAGGTGTGCATTCGCTCAACGAATGCTCTTGAAGTAGCAGAAGTGGCACCGATGGGTCTGCGAGCGCAGGGACGTGTGCCATGGGCTCTTCGGGTACTTTCGCGAAAGGGTACTTCGGGTACACGGGAGGTGCTGGCCCCGGTGCAAAGGTGGTCATGGTCTCTGGTAACGTCTCGGAATTAGAGATACTTGACGGAGAACCCTGTTCGGGGCTTGTGTCTGCCACGTGGTCTTCTGTGCAGTGGCTGGAGGGTAACTTTGCTGTCGCTAAGCTGCACTACGCAGTAGGAGCCTCGAGGTGGTGCCCCTCCAGAGCTCCATCCTCGGTAGCGGCGAGTTTGCAATGGGCGGTGGCATTGAAATGGTAGTTTATCCGTCCAAAGGCAGCAGTGGCGTAGCCAAGGGGGGGGGGGTCGGGGGGGGTTCAAACCCCCCCCCGAAATTTTTCGGTTTTGCTTGCGTATATATGCACGCACACATACAAACGCACGCACAAACATACATAAAGTATGGTTGAAACCCCCCCCCCCCCCCCCCGAAAAAAATTTCTGGCTACGCTACTGAAAGGCAGCTATCAGCCTGGTACTCCAGTCTGCCCAGGACTGCTGCCTCGCGCCTTCATACCGATGCCACGCCGCGGCAGCATTACGAAGGCGGTCGACGGCCACACACCATTTCTGGTTGTCTGTCCATTCCTCGCGAGCTCCAAGAGCGTTGATGGTCGCCACCCAGTCGTCGGCGTCGTCTTGAAATCCGTTGAACTCCGGTAGTTCAAAGGCAGCCGGTGATGGTGATACGGCAGGCGAAACTCCGGAGAATGACGACACCATGCAGCTGAGTTGGTATGAGAGCGCCGCGAGGGTGTATCGGAGCTCTCTGCGGCTCTCTGGTGAGCCCTCATCATGGTCTTGCGAGGCGGCTGCGGCCAACGCGGCATCGATAGAGTACAACGCTGGCAAGGCCGCAGGAAAACGCGCGGACGTCAGCGCTGTCAAGGCGCTGACTGCGACGCGGAGTCACGCGATGGTGCGGGAAGGTCGGCGGCGCTTTCGGGCGAACCGCACGCGGAGCCAGTGGTAACGTCCGAGGTGTAGGGGTGCACCAGCGTACTCACTGAGGCGGGATCCTTGTCCGAGGGAGCTTGGACAGCCCCCCTAAGCGGCTCAGGTGCCGATGGAGTACTGAGCGACTCGTCACAGTTGGAAGCGTGAACGGCATTCCCTGGCATCGGTAGGCCGTGCACTGTCTTGGTGACGCCGGGGTAAGCCTGCCCTTGCGCCATCGAGAAGGCCTGGACGCCGTCCTCGAATGGTGTAATAGGTGCTCCCGGCTGTAGAAGGGTCACGGGCTCCATGATCACGGTACCGTGAGCGGCGTTCGCGAGAAGGAAATCCCTCAGCAGCGATGACCCGCGGGGACGCGCTTACGGTTCGTAGCTCGTAGAATGCGCCATTGTAAGGAACAGAGACAAAGACAGCACCCGTTCCTGGGCCAGCTGTTCTATTTTCTCCTCGTCCTTCTCGTCTTCCCGATCAAGCGCGCGTGTGCGCCCGAGTGTCGGTTTCGCTTTTCGTCCTTACAACATGTACATTTACTGCCTTTAAACTTTACAGTTTGTGTGCAGTAATGGCATCTTGAACAACCTTGTAAAGTGAAATGCGGCAGCTTATGAAGGCGAAAAATCAGCATGAAAGCAGGCAGGATCGTCTGCTGCGATTAGAAATCTGTGCCAGCCAGACTACTATAGCCCACCCAAACAGAAATAGGGGAGCAAGGTGAGCAGAGTAACTGAAATGAAGTGCCAACAAGAGAGTTAGGTGCATGTTCTATCTGTATAAGTATTAAAGGGCCAGTCAACAGGCTCCGACTTTTTTTTACACCCCCCCAAACAAACTCCCTAATTCGTACAGTAGACCGCGGCGATCACGTTTTCGAAATATTACAGCGCTGCGCGCCACGCAGACCCTCCATTTCGAAAAACAATTCCCGTGCTTCTTTCCTACGCCTGACCAATCCTCCTTGTACGCGCAGTGACGCAAAGTCACCGATCGGCGACTTGACGCAGCAGTGAGCTCGTCGATTGGTCCTTTGCCCTACGAAACGGCGCCTTGGCCCTGCGGTGATGCAGTTTTGGCCGCGCAGTACGCATTTTCATTTTTCTGTGCTGCCCTCTGCCATTTTGTAGAGCCCGAGACTACCGGGTGAAGCGGTATTGCCAGAACGAAAGCCTCCGAGATAAAGAGGCGTCTCGCTACTTTACCACTAGGGGAACGATGCTCTTCTCATCGCGCTGTTTCTCCACGCCGCTATGACACGTGCTCATGCGGGGGGGCGGACCTGCTCAGTCGTTGGCTGCGCGCCGATGACGTATCACTGACGTCGTCTCACGTTGCCGAAGTGGGTGGAGTCACGATGACGGGCTGCGCCTCCCCTCCCTACGGCGGAGAAAGGTGGAGAGGCCGCGCGAATATTTGAAACCAGCTGAAACGGATGTTCTAACCCCTGTAACTTCCTCATTATAGCACGTATTCGCAAAATTCTTGCGGTGGCATGTTCACATAGCAAAAGTGCACATATTTCTCTTGATAAGAATTTTTGGACCTCGGGGTTGTTTACTGGCCCTTAAGCTGTAGTACATACAGTGTACTCATCACATTTTAAGTACCGATGTTTAAAATAACTGCACTATTAATAATGTAAAAGGTGGTCGAGCCGGTCGAGCGACCACAGAAGTGAGCGGTAATGTTGACTTTTACGCCACTTGGCTTGGCTTGACTGTTTTGCCGCATGAGCGGTGCAAATGACACGCATAACAAACTTTTGGTTGCTGTGAACAAAAGCATAGCCTTTGAGATCGTAATGAAAAGATGGCTGACGTTTGTTTCCGCTGTTGCATTGGCGTGGTCTCATCATCATTATTTCTCAGTTCATGGTAGTGGTTGCTGTCGGATTCCTTGAGCAGGCAATGTGGCGTGTGCTTAGTTCTTTGATGCCTACTACAACTGTTGGTGGCAAAAGAATCGCATACGTTGATTAGATTTCTGCGGATGATGTCACTTTTAGCTATACAGTTTTATCCATCAACGAGATCATGGCTGAGTGCGCGCCAATGCATGTACCAGTGAAGAAGCTTAGGAGTTCATGAACCAGGGGTAATTTTCTTCAATTGCTTTCGGGGGTACTTCCACTTTCGTGAAACATTTGATTGGCCGGGATGCTACTAAATTTATTCCAAGGATATGACACTGCAGGTGCTCGAAAAAGTTTTCGTGTTGCTTCGCCATGAGCACAAGACAATTTTGCACGTTGTTTTTAAGAGCATGCATTGAAGAAAATTCTACGCCACTCAATATTTTTTCACTTTTACAGCTTTTTAGCTCTTTCATTTTCTAGCTCTCATGTTTATTTCTCACGGTCCCTTCAAAAACATATCAGCGGTGTTCTACTGTACAGCTCATCTAATGTTACTGTAAGAGAAACTACATGGAACAACGCCCTGCTCGAGTACAATGAGAGACTGCAATTTGGAAACTGGACTTGTGGGAAAAAAGCTCAAAGTAAAGCAAAGCAACGGACATCTCGCAACCTAGCTGCCATCGCAGGACAGGAAGTTTAGAGTGTGCATTACAAGAGAAGAACAAAAAAAATTGGTTAATAGAATTAGTACTGCACTCGCAATGTAAGCATAATATGCGCAATATCTGGTTAACCTTAACCAGCATAAGAAGAAAAACTACGACAATGAATATTGTAGCCTGAGATTCAAGACCATAAAATGCAGCGAAGGACATTCTGTGAAACAAGACATTTGAAATTCCTGCGATAAAAAAAATTGTTTACTTCTCTATTTTTTTTGGCCAGTCTCTGCCATAAAACTGACGTGAGCTTACACGCACCAATACACGCAGAAGTTTCAATGATCTTTTGTGTATATCAGATAAAGAAACTGTGTCCATCAAAAATCATTGCTCTGTCGCTTCCTGGCCTGTTATACCACAATACGGCACTTGAAATGCCGTGAAACTGTGTAACTATCTTGTGCCATGCACACGAACCAGACTGCCACAGCAGTGCACAACACTGTCACAGAATAGTGCGAGAAACATGACGACTGCAAAACGACCGTCCACCCTAATTTTTTGCTGTACATGTTTAAAGTGGTCATACTCACCCAACCGAGGTGCTTATGATAACAAGCCCAAGCCCACATGTACGGCCTCCCGTAAGTAAAACTGCAGCATTTAATCTATGGCGAGCTTCTTGAGACTCTCACGTCGGAACAAAACTCAAGCATAATGCAAAATTTTGGCAGCACTCAGCTCTAGAAAAAACTAACACGGCTAATATTCCCTGATGCATCTGTGCATTTACCGAGGTGATGAAGCTACAGTAATCTTCGGCGGTAGCCACAACGATTTTTCAATTTCTGAAAACCACTTGGGACCACTAACAGGACCAGTGCAAAAGTTGACTCTACCTGGCTAAAGAAATGTCCACGCTTGCACCCCATTCCTTCTAGCCACCCCGGCTGAATTTGACGCATTATTTCTTCACTTGTGGCAGGACAAAAACATAACTACTGAAGCACTCACACTGGAGAGCATGAAGTTCCTCTGGGCGTGGTCGCCTTCTTCCTCCGTGATGAAACAGCAGCATAGTGCACTAGTGATGCACTCCCGACGCTGGTTTTCAATGCCCCCCCAGTGCCTTCCCGTGTGTCACAGGGAGATTGGGGGTCTTTGGTCTTTTCTGGAGCCTACTGCCGCTTCTGGTTTTCCACTTAAGATTAACCTGCGCAATGTCGTAGATGAGGTCTATTAGAATTGTAAATTACGACATCCCAATTTCCGCATCGGAAGCAAACACATTTTCTCGTGGCACATTGAGGCATCCCTTCTTAAACTAAAGGCAAACTTTATTTACAATCCATCTGAAACTGAACTTGACTTTGAAGTTGCAAGTTTATTATGTACTCTATAAAAAAACGGTCATCCAGAATAACCACAACTCCAGTTGCACAGGGAAACAACATTAGCTGGATGTCTGGGCAGCTTCTTTAATAGAATGGCTTACACTGACACTGATGGTGCAAATATACTGAAAAATATGCAAAGATTTCCTGATGAGTTTCATGCAGCGCTCACATGTAGGACAACGGATGGAAAAAGCTCACAAGACGACGTCCGTTGAAGCACACGAGATACTGTCTGTTGTCCTACTCAAGAGCAGTGCACGAAATTCATCATCAGCACCAACCAACTTGCTCAGTTCACAATCTTGATAAAGATTTGCTCATTAAAGTGACCGACAACTGGCCAGAATGTGTGAATAGATCTAGGTGGAAATAAAAAGACCGTGAACTGCATTGCATCCGTGCATTTAAAGGTCCTAAAAATCAGTCTGTCACGCAGCCTAGTAGAAGCGATCCGATTCTGCACTATGCAGTCCTTATGTGTACAGTACATATTCTGATGCTTTTATGTGCACCATAATTACTGCTCAGAATTACAGTATATAACTATACTATTACCCATCCCCACTGTATTCTGTGCTGCTTACGAGCAGGAGGAGTTGACACCAAAGAGCAGCGCTGCTGTCGTAGCAAACTGTGGGACATACCGAGCTGCTGCCCATGCATGCAACATGCATGCATGCGCAGCGAACTGCAGCGCACAAACATGTAATGCTGTCATGCTCACCTCCCGCTGTTTGCACCCTGTGTTGTGTGACACAACTTCATAGCAGCCGGAGACCCAAAAAATTCTTAACATGTTTCACGGCACTTTCTGTGTTACCATTCCATGTTTTCATTAAGGTCATGTCAAACAAAAAGAAACGAGCCCTAAAAGTTCCCTTGATTCAATCACGGTAAGACACTCTGAACAGTAAGCTTTCCATTGCACTAAAGAAAACAGCTACCATAAAAATTTATTGTCGGTCACTTTAATTGATTTATGCTTTGAGCCATGTTAATATGGTAAACGGGTGTCCTGCTTAACACAATCTGGTCTATATGAACTGTGAAACAGGGCATCATATGCTGGACGACACACGCAGAGCTTGAGCCAAATATTCCTAAAGTGATCCTAGCTTTCTGTTAAACATCCTTGTGCACTAGAACAACACATCTCGAGCTAGTTGGTTGATCATAATGAGGCGAAAACAGCGTGCACTTGACCGACAGAGGGAACAGCGCCTGTACCCTGAGCTCCCTCTGTCTGTCCTCGTCAAGAGCGCCCTGTTTTCGCCTCATTTTTATGCAATTTTCATTTTATAGCCTTGCTCGCTGCATGTTCTTCATGCCATTAAAGCCTGTGATGTCTAGCCCATGTAATGTATGAAAATGGAATTCAAGATCGCTAACTTCGAAGCTAACGAAGTGCATCCAGCACCACTCTCTGTAGCCATTCCTCAGGCAAGTGGCAGAAAGACTGATTCTTCAAAACATATCTTACTTGCATGCGCTACAAGAAAGAGCCAACTCTGACACTGTCACACTGGTGCATTCTGTTAGGCGCTTCGATTATGAGGTATCTTTTGTAACAAACAACAGAAAATATAAGTCGCATGAGGCGACATGTGGTGTGCCCTCCCTTCCACCTACACACACCTACACAAACACACAAGCAAAACAACTTATTAAAAAGGGACCGAGTCACACAGAGTTAAGATGAAGGAAACTGAGTGTTGCAGAGTGATGAGTGGGCTGAGAAAGAATAAGCTATGGATACTTCTTTTGACCATCGAGTAATGCAACGACTTTAAAAGAGCAAAAGCTGTTTGTTCCATATAGTAAGTACAGCAAGAATGTTTACTTGGAGTGAAACCAAAAACTTGTACACACACTTTTACCATGCTTTTGAAATCAGACACATGAGACATGTAAGTTTATGCAGCTTGTAATATTAAGTACTATTATTTTTGTCACATTATGCATTATTTCCAGTATTTCCTCAGGCAGGGCGATAAGGTCAGGTGTCCCACAGGGCAGCGTCTTAGGCCCCCCTTCTGGTCGACATCTACATTAATGACATGACAGACATGCAGAACGAGGCAACAATCGTTCTATACGCGGATGATACCAGCCTCTTTGTATCTGGTCCAGAGGCTAGCGAGGTCATTCGTAAGGCGAACGCGCTCCTTTCTACACTATCAGAATGGTCCTCCTGCAACGGCCTTAAAATTAATAACAAAAAATCAAAAGCAATCCTGTTTAGGACCAGGGGCAGGCAGGTACCTTTATGCGACGAACTACTACTTGATAATGTACCAATTGAGATTGTTAATGAACATAGGGTACTTGGTGTCGTTTTCAATAGTTTGCTGAATTGGACACCCCATGTTGACATATTGTCGAAATCCTTGGTATCAGCAACAGGTGCCTTGTCACGATGTCGCCATTTCTTTCCGGAAAAGGTGAAATTACAAATTTATCAGGCACTTTTAGCATCCCACATGAGCTACTGCACGCTTGTGTGGGGCACCACTACAAATACTAACATACACAAACTTCTTGTTCTTCAGAAACGTGCACTTCGAATTATCGCCAACGTTCCACATCTCCACACAACATTACCTCTTTTCGCTAAATTTAGCATAATCAGAGTTACTGAGGTATATCAGTTTCGTTTACTCTATTCATACTTCTTTTCCTCTAAAAAGTTCTCTTCACTTCTAAAATCGCTGTCGGGACTACAACGGCAGTTCAGTGACCAACGCACCCGTAGTCAGGACAAATGGCTTGTCCCGAAAAGGCGTACTAATTACCTAATGCAATCAATCGTCTACAATGTCCCTTATCTTTTCAATAAGTATGAAAACGAAAATATTGATGTTCATGCCTTAACCCGGAAAGAGATGAGACATCTTTTTCTTAATCCAATGATCCATGACGCTTGTGTCTGAGAGCAACTATGTAGACTTGCTAAACGATTGCTAAAAGTATCGCTCTCTTTCCTTTATGGTGTTTATTTCTATGCTATTTATATTTATGGTATTTACTTTTAGGTTTAATTATCACATGAAGTTGCATTACTTTACTGCTTTTTGCTTTTCAATAACGCTGTCAAATGACCACTGTTGTACACAAACTCATTTCTTGTATGTTTTTATTAATATGTTGTTATTATACAACTCATGTACACTTATTTACTTTACTTCGTTGTACGCTGTGTATAGTGCTGCCATAAAGGGCCTTCAGGCACTCTCAAGCTGTTTGCAACAGCTTTTCGCCTGAAGGACCCCCCAACAAATTGTAAAAACTGTTGGAAATAAACATTTGATTGATTGATTGATTGATTAATCAAGCACGTCACCGAGTGTGTTCACGTCTACCATGATATATTTTAAACATACACCAGCTGAATAGTCAACAAAGTTTTTAGAGCATTTATAAATTTATCCAAATCAACTTACATCGACTAGGCAGGTACACTATTCGCCTAAAAGCAAGAGGTATAAAGTGATTCCTACGTTACACCTATTTTCAGCAATTTTCAGCAATACAGGGCAAAGTGACAACAGTTTGTTTAAAAACCCCTCTGATTATAACATGGAAGAAAGCACTCTACCGGACCATCTTACACTGCTTATAATGTCGTGACCACTAGATGATATCTCATAAGCAGGGTATCTCCTCTCATGAAAGGGACAATCGCTCAGCCTTCCGAGTTTTCTGTGAAACTTTTCTAAATTTCACATGTCGTTATGACTGATTTATTGTGAACAGATTCTGCTTGCACAGCAAAACTTAATTCTTACAGTAATTGCAATAAAGGGCCCCTAAACCACCTCGAATAATTTTTCAACATTGCAAGTGAATGCGTGCGTCGAGTTCAAAATAGTGTCATGGTCAACAATGCCAAGTGCGGCAGCACTATGAGCCACGGGTGCCCCACAAGTTCCTAGAAACAATCTTTTCAACTCTCCGAGGCTTTCGGCAGTGTTCAGCCCCTCAGTGCTCACCTGAAGTCAACGTTTACATCTGCTCGTCATTCACAATACGTGTTTGTGTGCTGGCCGCTCTTCCTCGCACCGTGAGGAGGAGCACTCGGCCAGAAGAGACAAGCCAACGAATGGAGCATAGCGAACAAAAGAGCGAAACCAGCGAGGGCCTGTTTTGTATCATCAAACGCGTGTAACACTACTATTACGGCAGCGTATTGAAAAATTTTCACGGCTATGTGTTAGTTGTAGACTCGTCCACAGCTGCAACACCGCGACTAAATTTCGACCTCGTGGTGGTTTAGGATCCCTTTACAGTGGCAAGCTTGAGACATTTGCATTTGTTTGGCACATGATATGGCACAGTGATATGTGATATGGTAATCCCATTTCGAATGTATGTCATGTCCTTATTCTATATGTGGCCACTGGTAACATGGCACAGCCCATGCAGACGTGACCACCTGCTTCGATCTGAACTTCTGCTTGCTACTTGCCCACTACCATCACAGCCACAAGTAAACGGTGAAATCAGCTATAGCTATGTGCCAGCTTATGCTGAGGACAAAGCATCAAGGGTGCTTTGTCATTATTGAAATCAGTTATTTGTTTAGCAACACTTGCTAAAATGCATTGCTGTCAAAGCATCAGGATGCAAACATAAAGCAAACAGAAGTGCCATTTTAAAAATTACAGGCCACACAGTGAACAATGAGAACTTGCTAAATTCGAGGTGGAAGGCACGCGCTTCAAGAGGTGCTGCCATCTTTTCTTTTCCCTGCACTGCAACCCGCTTGCTTTACTCACCCAACACATCTGTAGAGATGCCATCAAAACACCAAGCAGCTGATGCGGCGTGGATGAATATCCACGCTAGGGATTTCCGCCATTCATATTGGCTGAACAGCCCTGAAGCTTCCACAGTGCTGCAACCAATTTGTGAGACGAATATATATAGTTTACCCGGCGTTTTTGAGTTACAGATATACATACAAAACACAGAACCATTCTATAGGAAGCTTGCACGAACGACAGCGACGGGGTAGACGGCCATGTAGTTGTCATGGCCAGATGAGACGGTGATTGGGAAAGCACGTGCAGCAGGAGCTTTTGCTTGAATGGGGCTGACACGATGGTGCTCTGTGCAGTTGTGGTCTGTAGTAGTTGCACGCAAAGTAAGGCAAAGAAGTTACAGTCGAAGAAAAATGGTTGCAACACCTTCAAGATGTCAAAGGTGCGCCTCAACGGGCGCAACAAGATGAAGGAGCTATCAGAGCAGTGCTGGCGTGGACGGCTCTCACGCATGGGCAACCCCAACAAGCATCACGTCTGTCCTAACCGCTTCCTTTCAGGTAGGGAAACCATGCTAGGTTTCGGAGTTAGTCTGTTTTGTCCACTTACTCGTGAAACATATCGGGTTGTGCTGCGACTTCGTGGGGATGTCTCCACATGCAAGGTCTCTTTTTAACGTGGCGTTCACTGTTTCTGCAAGTGGATCACTGAATGGTAGAATTAAAACAATGATAAAATTATTATCTACCGGGAGTTAGAGCATCCTTACAAGCTTGCTTATGCCACGACCAGGACACTATAGACCCCTACTTTACTGTTAGGCTGTGTACCAAGCCACTTCTGACACTGTTGTGGCCTTGAGCCGTATTTGACTTCACTGCTGCTGCATGGCAAAACTCGTCCAAAAGCCAACAATTCGCTAATGACCGAGGCGTCTATGTGTGGCCACAAGTCCACGTACATGATGCAGTTGGCTGCATGACGCGCAAACTGGTCAGCACAGATGTCTTTTTTTCTTTTTTTTTTGTATCGCTAACAGTCCTTCTAGAAGAGCTTTGCTGCATACAGTCATTACACGAAAGATAAAAAAACTTCATATACCTCAGATTTTGCTGATAATTTTGTATATCATGCCGATATGATCGAATAGCACGAAATCATAATTCGTTTTCAAATAAAAATTATTTTATTGAAAAATTTACAAGCATCGCCAGGTGACTACAATGTGTGTTTTTGTAAATTCGCGACCGTGCTAACAGCCATGCAAGCTAAATATTACAAATATCTTTCTTCTTTGCACAAATAGAAGTAAAAGGAGAAATAGCTCGTAAGATATTCTCGAATTTTGAGCAGCTTAACTATTTCTAAAAATTTTCGAAAAACAGCGCATTTTCAAACTCAGTTCTTTCCTGAAAAGGCCTTGTCTTTTATACCAACCTATCAATTCTGTCATAGCACGACATAATAAGAGCTGCATTGAGAGAATACATTCATCGGCATACCACATATATATTCCGTCCCAACCAAGCAGATGAAAGAAAAGGAGGGTACGACTGGAGGGGCTGCCTATGAACTGAGGGACATCGAAAACAGAAGCGAAGTTGGGAACTACTGAAATACATTTAATTCAAATGGTTACTTATTTACAGAACATCTTCCACTCGTAGAACATGCCTTACCATTGTTATTTCGCTAACATCACAGAAGAAAAAAAGCATGTTATTGTATTTTCTTGTTACAAGATATGTCCTTTACGCAGTAGCGACAACGCTCTGAAAGCACAATGTTTGAAAATTTGTAATTTTGTTCTGATAAATATCATGCAACATGTTTTTTGAGAATATCATTCTGCAGTCTAATCAGAATAATCCGAATAATTTTTACCAAGGATGATATGTTTTTTTTTAACATACAGTGGCATTGATAGTTTTTTTTATGTTTTGAGTGATGAAACTGAAAATTATTAGACTAATACAAATGCTGAACCTTATTATTCACATAAAGGTCTATTCGTGCTGTAAATATGAACAAGCTGCTAAGACGTTCACAGGACCAGCAATGGTATGCCGAAGCTAAGACGTTCGCAGAAGCAGCAATGGCAAGCCGAAATCGACTGAGTTTCCAAAACCCAGTGTTTGTCGAGAATTTTTAAAAATAGGTAAATTGCTCCGAATTCGAGAATTTTACACGGTTCGAAGAAAGATATTTTAATATTTAGCATGTGTGGCTGTTACCATGATCACGAATTTACAAACGCAGACACTTCAAAAACACACACAGTCGTCACCTGGTGATGTTTGTAGATTTATTGTTCGTTCAAAATTTCTTTATTTGAAAACAAATTGTGATTTCACGTTATTTGGCCATACGGGCACGATATACACAATTATCAAGAAAATCGAAGACATCAAGTATATGACTTTTTTTACATCTTTTGTGGAGCTGACTGTACATATTTGCTGACCTTGTACTCCTCACTCAGTGCAGCTGTTCCAGATTGCAACCTTTATATCATCCCGGAGGTGACACCAGTATGTACTGTACGTGTGTGTTTCCATGAAGCTACCAAACGCGCTCTCAGAAAATCTTTCCGAAGTCACTGAAGAAGCCGATACGTTTCGTGTGTGAGTGTAGTAAACAGAACTGCCAAAACAAAGAAACTCTGAAAGCAAAGCACGGTTGGCCTACCAGAACCGACGTGGCAAGGACAGACGTGATGCCTGTTGCGGTTGTCTATGCGCAAGCCATACCCACCCCCAGCACTGCTCCAATATCTCCTTCGTCTTGTCGCGCTCATTGAGGCACACCTTCGGCATCTTGTAGATGCAGCAACTACCTTTCTTCAATTGCAACTTTTTTGTCTTACTTTCAGTGGAACTGCTACAGCCCGCGACTGCACAGCAGCAGAGTTACGGTATATGCTCCCTACGGGACAAGGGGATCATACAGTAACTCTACCACAGTGTGTCATCGCGCCAACACCATTCAAGCGAGAGATGCTGCACCGTGCACTTTCCCCATCGCCGGCTCGACTGGTTTAACAGCAAATGGCCACCACCGTCGTTCATGCAAGCTCCCTATTAGCACCTTGAAATTTTTCTTAAAAATCACTCAATCCACGGTTAATGTCGCCCCAATGTGAAGTGTTATTGGCAGTGCGGTGAGGAATGGAAATGTATTTCAAACACATCCAAATGAGTGGCAAGTAAGCAAGCAGTGGCCTTTTGTCAGCTGTTCAACGTAACAGCACGGAGTTTGCTTTGCTAAAGCCCATGTTTTTTATACGCACCATCTATTTTGATATTTACAGTTGTGAGCAATATGGGAAAGAACACGAATTAATGTTTAATCAATGATTACTTGTAATGTACCAATATGAATGTGATTTACTGAATAGCAAAACATACCCTTTCGCTTGAGTATTTAGTGTTATGAACACTACTGCACTTGCGAACTGCATTTTGTCCAAAACAGTGGCAAGCTGGGCTAGTTTCCATGGATGTACAGTAATGCGCACTGCAAAGTAAGAACAAAATACATCAGTAAGAACAATGTGGGACGAGCACGGACTGTCAACTGAACAATTTATTGTGCAAAACATTGCCTAAATAACATTAGCCACACAACTCGTGCAAGTGAGGGTTCAGTTAGAAAAATACAAGTTATGAAATCAACAAAGCTTGTTTCGTTTTTAACTGGACCCTCATTTGCATGAGGTGTGCGGCTAATGTTATTTCGGCAACGTTTTCCGCAATGAATTTTTCAGATGACAGTCTGCACTCGTCCCGCATAGCTCTTACTGATGTCTCTCATTTTTACTTTGTGCTGCGCATTACTATGCATTTAGTCTCTAGGACCTTTAAAAACAAATTTCAGGGTTCCCTCTCGAATTGCTGACAACTGTGCCGTAGCGTAAATTGGGCAAGAAAAGCGCTACAGAAAAGGCTGTCACAATAAACAAACAAAGGTTTTCTAGTGCAAACAAGAGTCGGACAGAAGGGTGATGCGTAGCTGCGCACTGGTCCTGTCATTACATGTCTTCCTTCTCTCCTCGTCTTGATTGTGCTGAAACACTCACACACCTGATGAGCTAGTCAGATGAGAAATTTTAATGCATCGTAACTATAAATGCTTGCATCAGCAACCACACAGCAACGTGATAATCACACCACTGCCACACAGCAGCGTAACATATTCTACTAAATGCTGGCAGTACATTAATGCATAAAAAGTAGCTCTGGCAGATAAAATCTCACATTGTGCGTGCAAGTTTTCATAACAGCCGGACGTACAACGTGAATGCTGGCTGGTACAAATTACTGACAAGCAAAGGCAACGTGAAGGCACATACACAGATTGCATGAACACATCTCCCTACACATGGCAAACACATTATAATGTTTAACTAGCTCAAGCCACTGTTCAAGGGCATAATAACACTCCACCGTGAATGTATGCAACACATTATAACGTTTAACTAGCTCAAGCCACTGTTCAAGGGCATAATGACACTCCAGCGTAAATGTATGCTTATAATACCCACTTAGGCGGTTGGCTAGGTGAATCGAGCCAAGTTACATATTATATCGCCCACGAACATGAGCAAAATGCTGCCCTGCAAGAAATGGCGCTGCAGACTTTTTTATTAACAACGAAGCAAGCGCCTTGCGTTCTGCTTACTACAATGCACATAAAAAATCGATCATCACACACATGCATGTTCCCACAGTTGTTGCGAACTCGCTCCAGTAAAGCCGTGCCGATGCGCCATGGCTCCGCTCGTATCAGCGTAGACAAAGCGAATCGGTAACAGCACAATGTCCGTCACTCGCAAAGGCGCGTAAGGCTGCCTATTCACGACGCCTCGTCCGAGTGCGGTAATACAGACTTGCGCGGAGTGGCATACTTTACATGATAACGTGTCCCACTTACCTTCAGTTTCTTTCACAGTGCCATGTAGTAAGTGACCACGGGCGCCAACCGCCACCTCGGAGTCCTTCGAGCGCCCGCACATTCCGCTGATTCCTTGAATGACTCGCGCTTGATCGGCACTCCAAGAACCGCGGGAATAGCACGCAATCTTTGCACATCGCACGAACGAGGAACGGCACTTCATTGCGTAAATTTAATACTTTTACCTTCAATCTTCTTGTGGACGTAGCGAGACACACGAGAGACGCACGGAAACAAAGGTGAACAACATCTGGATTTGGCTGTGGATGGATTTGGCTTGAATTTTTGTTTGCAAAAAAAAAACAAACCCTGTAACCATAATAAATTGAGAAAGAATGCATGCTATTGGCAAAATAATTTAAAAATAAAAATTTTGAATTTTCTGGAAGAACAATTTATACAATGCAAACCAAACACTTTTTCAGCAATATTTCTTTTCCTTTTTTTTTGTCTAGCAGACGACAGTCTTCGTCTGCTTCTACGACGGACGTAGTTAGTGCGGTTTTACGTTCGATGCTTGCCGCCGATGCAAAACTCTACAGTAGTTGTATCTACGTTCTCAATGAATCAGAGGATGACTACAAAGCAGTAACATTTTTACGTAGTGCAGTATGTGATCTTTCAAGGCGTGATATTTCGTTGCGCGGAAGCGAAGCAAGCCGGCCGGCGTGATCAGCTGATGCCGCCGCTACGCGCGGCACTGCCGTGCGCATTAGCGTCGCGTCCCGGGCTCAATTTGTGATCGAGCGAGACAGCTACTTAGTGGAACACAGCTACACGCAGGGGTTAACGGCGTATCACTCCGATTTCGTGCGGTGGCCGGGGAACAGGCTTCAACTGCTCAAGCTTGTTTGTAAGCATAAAAATCCGTGTTTACATCCGCGAGCGACCGGCAATCTATAGTGAAAAGATACGCGAAAAGCGTGCGGCGTAGATACGGTCACAAAATATATGCCCGCAATACTAAGTACGATCGCAATTATCGCACACCCTTATGCACTCACTCGGCGATAGCGCGTAAGCACTTTTATCTGTTAAATTAAGCAACGTTGCGTTCGGTGCGCGCATGGCCTAGCAGGCTGGCGTAGGAGGTTAGAGCGCGAGAACACGGCTAAGTTGTCGAAAGTTCAAATCCTGTTCTGTCACAACTAATTTATTTTCATTTTTTTTCTTTCTTTTTTTTTTACTTATATTGATGTACTGCTATTTCATTTTATGTGTTGAGCGCTAAAACTAAAAAAATGCAATATTAGGTTTGAATATGTATGTGGCACTGTGTTTGCTTGCACACTGGTTATTTTTATGGCATTATCCAGCTGACGATATTGCAAAATAAGGGCTGCACAAGTGATCGAGCCAAACCAAAAATTGGGGGCACAAAGTCAAGAGAGAGAAAGTGTGCAATGTTGATTGTTTTAAAAATTACCATTCACAAAAGGAAGAGTTATGGCGCACTGCGTAACTGTACTTGCAGTAGGCATTCTAGGATAGTTTGACATGGCCAACGCTACACGCACACACATTGCTTTGCTTGCAGCACGGTTGAGACATCCACCGAGTACCGAAGCCAGGCAAGCAGTTGAGAGGGCAGTGTGCATGGGGCCCGATTACACTGTCGCGCCCTTTCTTGAAGGAGAAGCTAAAGCGTCCTCACTTTATTGCACTTTATGTTGCACATGTGTGTCCATGCAGCCATGATATAAATTCTAAAGCATTTGTAGCACCTCCAAACATCGTGATCATTAAAACAGGCCCCTTAGTTTTATCGTATAGCACGGCAATTCAAGCGTAATCTGCACTGTGGGCTGAAACAACGCTTTTGAAATTCTCAAACAATTCTCATTGCCTATATTAGAGTATGCCTGCGCGGCCTGGGACTCGCAAAGTAAAACCCTATGTAATGTGCTCGAGCTGGTACAAAACTGCGCAGCCCGTTTTGTCAGTGGCAACAATGACTTCACTTTTAGTGTTACTGCACTAAAGGATTGGTTGGGGTGGGAATTACTAAGTACACGTAGAAAAAAACGTTACATTAGAAATGCTTTTCAAAATTTTTCACGGCATGGTTAAAATAGATAAAGAATCTTACAGTTTACCTCCCCATTTCTTATCGCACCGATCTTACCACTCACTAAAAAGAAGAGAATATTTTTCCAGAACAAACGTCTACCAACACTCGCTTTTTTCCACGCACAATCTCCCTGTGGAATCAGCTTCCACAGGAGATTGTTGACTGTTGCACTGAAACATCGTTCAGAGACATACTGTTACACTCATAGCTACATCTTTTCTGTTTTTGTGTTAATCTTGTTTTCATAGTTATCCTTTTTATGTAAGCATATGTTACCCTGTGTATTCCCCCCCTGCAATAATGCCTTCGGGCACTGCAGGTACTCTGAATAAATAAATAAATAAATAAACACAGCTCTATACGTGACCATCCGTGAATCAATGATGAACACTGTTATGTGTCCGTACACATCAGTTGCGCTCTCACGTTCAATTCTTTTTCTGACCACTCCCCCCCACCCCTTCGCTGTAGGGCAGCAAATCAGTTCAATCTGGTTGACCTCCGTGCCTTTCTTTCATCTTTTTCCTGTCTTCTTTTTTTTGTTTCATTTCATGTAGCTGTGTAGTTTTAAGAAGCATTAATCATGTGCATGAAGACTCATTGCCTATCGGAAAATACAGCAGGAAGGCCAATTTGCTTCATATATCTCTATCTAAAAATTGGCTACTTGATAACTTGCATGAAAACCAATAACCGAGCAGCCCGACACGTGGTTTAGAATCTTCAACGGGCAGCTTCTGTATGACGACGCATATGTGTTATTGATCACCTGTGATTCGAACAGCAACGACACTTACTACTTGCACATACAACTACATGAATGAGTGAGGCACACATCCAGCCATATAATCATGATGATAGAGGTGTTACAACAGTAGGATCAGAAGTGCAACATGGTCACTATTGGTGATAGCTTTCACTTGAACAGATGTAAGTACACCAATACTACCTCTACGCAGGCCCGTCGCCAGCGGAAGGCCCTAGCCCCCCCCCCCTTCTAAAATTTGAATGAAGGGGGTGTTTTACCAAGGAAAAATAAAAAATAGGTGTTTTTCAAGGCCTTCAACAAGTGCCCCCCCCCCCCTCAAAAAAAAATTCCTGGCTACGGGCCTGCCTCTACGGCTGAACGATGTAAACACATATGTATGCACTTGGACAATTTTCGTACAACTAGATGGGAGAGAATGAAGCTCTTTAACCAAAAGTCAATACGTTTGTCTCCTAAAGTTTTCATACGCATGACACTGTGTGCATGCATGGCACATCATGTAAGAAACTGTTTTTCACCAAAACCAGCCTCAGAAAAATTAAAATGGCATCATATACAGGACAGACAGGTAGCACTACCAGTTTAAAAACCACGTACACTTGCTACTTCAAATTTTGATTTCTGAGCAACATTTGATATGGTCCTTCAGGCAGAAGTTTAGTGCATGCCAGTGACATAAGGTGACTCTGAGTATGCTCTCATGACACACATATAATTGAAGAAGTACTTCCTAATACTACTTAAGGGAAAGTGCTTGTTCAATGTGAATATTTCCAATTAGCAAAGCCCACAGGCAACTGGGCTTTTTTGGTTGAAGTCTTTCTTGGTTTGATACTGAGAATAGCAGAAGTTCAATAATGACAAAAGGAAAACAGTTTTCATGATGTTCATTTTATGGCACAGAGAATGTGTCTTTGTTGCCAACGCCAATGTGCTGCTAGAAGGGTTACACTAATGATGTGCTGTGCTTTCATGCTGTGCTTAACAGCAGCTAAATAATTTCATTCACTTACTTTAGGATGTTACAACGGCCCACATTGTAAAGCTTCTGGGTAGTCAGGCCATGAACACAGACAAATATTTTTTCAATACAAAAATTATTTTTGTTGAACTGAATCATTTGGAACCATCTCTGTGTATATCAGTCTCTTACCTACAGAAGATTCGACAGTTGCAGCTTGGCATACTACTCACTCATGAGTACGCACACTCATTTGAAAGCTTTTAGTAACGAGGGGCTTGAGTAAACGTGAGTATGAACGTGAGTGAGTACACATAAGGGTGAGTTGGCACGAGTATGAATGTGAGTGAGTAGGTATGAGTACGAATGCGAGTGAGTACGTATGGGTTCCATCAATGATGAACACTGTTATGTGTGCATGAATATCAGTTGTGCTTTCATGTGTACTTCTTTTTTGACCACCTTCACTCCCACTGTAGGGCAGCAAATCAGTTCAACTTGACTAACCTTCCTGCCTTACTTTTCTCTTTTACCTCTTTGTTTTTGTTTCATTTTGTGTACCCTTGAAGTTTAAGTGGGTATTAATCATGTGCATCCAGATTCATGGTCAATAGGGAAGTAGAGCAAAGAGGCAAAATTGCTTCATACGTCTATCTTAAAATTGGCTGCTACATAACTTGCATGAAAACAAATAACCAAGCAGATCGACATGTGGTTTGGGATCTTCAACAGTGAGCTTCTGTACGATAATGCGTATGTAATATTGATCACTGGAGATTTGAACAGCATCCACACTTATTAGCACGTACGACAACATGTAAAAAAAATTAAGCACTTATTTAGCTGTTTAACCTGATCATGAAGGTGTTACAGTAGTAGGATCAGAAGTGCAACATTGTCACTCTTCATCAGAGCAGCGAGCTTTCTCTTTACCGATTTGAATACATCAGTACTTCCTTTGTGGCTGAATTATGTAGACACATGTGTGCTCTTAAACCATTATGTACAACCAAATGGGAGAGAGTGAAGCTCTTTAACAAAGACTGCATGCATCTGTTTCTTAAAGTTTTCGTACGTACGACATGGTGCATCCGCACAGCACATTATGCAAAAAAAATGTATGTTATCAAGAGCAGTGCCTCAGAAAAGTTCAAATTGCAATATATACAGGCCACGCAGGTAGTACCACTAGTTTAAGAACCACTTACACCTGTTAAACCCAAATTGTGATCTCTGAGATATATTTAATGTGGTCCTTCAGGCAGAAGTTTAATTTGTGCAAGTGACATATTAAGGCAACTAACTGGGTATGCTCTCACGACGTATATTAATAGAGAAAGTACTGCCTCGTATTGCTTAAGGGAAAGTGCTCGTTCAATGTGAATCTTTCCAATTAACAAAGCCTGCAGGCCACCGGGTCTTTCTTGATACAAGTCGTTGTTGGTTTAATACTGAGCATACAAGAAGTTCCAAAACACCCAATTACGACAAAAGAAAGACAGTTTTCATGAAGTCATTTCATGTCAAAGAGAATGTTTGTTGTCAGTGTGAATGACCGACTACGAGGGTTAAACCAGTAAGTTCATGCTGTGCTTAACTGAACCTAAATAATTTCATTGACTTTAGAATATGTTACCACAGCCCAACTTGTAAAGCTTCTCTGTAGCCAATCCATGAACGTGGACAAATATTTTCAATACAAATCTCATTTTTGTCGAACTGAATCATTTGCTGCCAGGTCTATGTATACAGGTATTTTACCTACAGATGATGTGACTGCAGTTTAGCGTACTACTCACTCATGAGTACACACACTCACTCATTTGAAAGGCGTTAGTGTGAGTATAAGTGAGTGGCGAGGGGCATGAGTAAACCTGAGTGTGAACGTGAGAGAGTACACATGAGGGTGAGTAGGCGTGCAGTAGGAACGTGAGTGACTATCGATGAGTGTGAGTCTGAGTATGAAAGTGAGTGAGTATTCACCAGTGTGATAGTGTGTATACGAGTGAGTGACGAGGAATGTGAGTAGATGTGAGTATGAACATGAGTGAATAGTCATCGGTGTCAGTAGGCATGAGTCTGAGAATGGGTGAATGTCTGTTTATATTGTAACCTATACATCACCCTAATAATCATGATCTTTCAACACTGCAGTAGTGAGAAATAAATAAATGAATGAATATTCTGCATATGTCATATATAAGATTGTGCTCTCAAGAAGATCTTACCACTGCTGTACACATGTGTGATACGCATGCGTTCCGCACATGTGCATCCCACATATTGGTTCCACTCACAGACGAGCGTGGTTCACCATCAGGGGGGGGGGGATATGTCGGCAAACTCACTCATGAGACGACTCACTCACACTCACTCAGACCCAGAGTGGGCCGTGAGCCTGAGTCTGAGTGAGTCCAGGTGAGTAATATTTTGGTGAGTTTGAGTCTCAGTGAGTCTGCTTGAGGAAAATTTTCGTGAGTCTGTGTCCGAGTGAGTCCGGTTGAGGTAAATATTGTTGAATATAAGTTCGAGTGAGCCCTAAGCGCGGAATATATTTCATGAGCGAGGCTGAGTGAGCTCCACCATTAATTGCCGACCTATGGTCCTATCTACTCAGCTTTAGCTTTACAATATCAGCGTTATATCCGCTTAATTTCGTACTCAAATCTTTTCACAGATAATTCAATGATGGGCTACCTCATAATTTTTTATCCGAGGTGTGAGTTAGGAGAGGGGGGGCGCCATGACCTTCACCTGCAAACTCTTTCAGGGGAACTTCTTGATAAAGAGATTTCGTGCGACACGAGTACTATTTCATAGAATTGACCTTACTGGATTGAAACCACTGATAACTCGTATCTGAAGGTACAAGATATAAAGGCGTATAGTAGAGCACCAATTACGTGAGGTATTGGCATTAAAAGAGCATTGACACCAAGATTGAAAAGGCTAATTTTACGCTAATGGACTCATGAGTCGACTCACTCAGATTTCGGTGAAGCTGGGAGTCTGAGTGAGTCCGGCTGAGTAATATCTCCGTGAGTTTGAGTCCGGTCGAGTAAAATTACAGTGAGTCTGAGTCCGAGTGATTCCAGTTGAGGAAAATTTTGGCGAGTATGAGTCTGAATGAGTCCTCAGAGCAAAACATATTTCTTGAGCGAGTCTGAGTGAGGTCGAATTTTTTTGCCGACGGTGGTGGGGGGAGCGAAGGTTCATCGCACCGCCCCTCGCCTACTAAGTCAAAGTATATGAGGCCGATTTTGCACAACCCCCCTCTTTGGTGTCTACAGGGGGCGGTCACCACCCCCCCCCCTCTCTTCGTGTGCACGCCTAGGTTCTGCTCGTTCTACCTGTGCGCCAGTGGCGTAGCCAGGGGTGGCACACTAGGCCTGTGCCTTCCCCCCCCCCCCATTTTTTTTCACCATGGCAAACATGGCGCAAAATGACCATTTGCCTGCCCGTCCCCTCCTTCTGATCAAAGAGGTGCCCCCCACCCCCCCCGACAAAAAATTTCTGCCTTCGCCCCTGCTGTGCGCCCATGTGCCTTCCTTGTGTAGAACACAATGCTATATCCATGTACTTTTTGCTGATACATGGGAATTTCAAAAGAGCAGATGTGGATTGCGTTTGTTCTAACCAGGCCCGTAGCCGGGGGGGGGGGGGGGAGCTGGGGGCCCGGGAGCCCCTCCCCCGAAATTCGGATGGATGGGGGGTGTTTTACCGTGAATAAATAATGAAAAAAGGTGGTTTTCAAGGTTTTTAACAGGTCGCCCCCCCCCCCCCCCCCCCCGAAAAAAATTTCTGGCTACGGGCCTGGTTCTAACCTTGTGCCCGTACGGCAGGCCCGTAGCCAGGGGGGGTACCCCAGGCCCCCCTGGCTTTTCAGGGTGCGGGTGCCCTAGGGTGCGGATGCCCTTGCATGCCACGCTCATGGTGCGCTCGCGGCCGTTTCGTTCGCTTGATATACACCAAATTCGGGATTGAGTGACGTGACTGTATGACGAACACAAATGACAAGTGGTAATATGGAAATCATGACGTCATGTGCGACATGACATGCATGCCACGCTCATGGCGCACTCGCGGCTTTTTCGTTCCCTTGATATACACAAAATTTGGGATTGAGTGACGTGGCTGTATGACGAACATAATTGACAAGTGGTGATACGGAAATCATGACGTCATGTGCGACATGACTTGAATGCCACGCTCATGGCGTGCTCTCGGCCGTTTCGTTCGCTTGATATACACCAAATTTGGGATTGAGTGGCGTGACTGTATGACGAACATAATTGACAAGTGGTGATACGGAAATCATGACGTCATGTGAGACATGACTTGAATGCCACGCTCATAGCGCGCTCGCGGCCGTTTCGTTCGCTTTATATACACCAAATTTGGAATTGAGTGACGTTACTGTATTACGAAGATAAATGACAGGTGGTAATATGGAAATCATGACGTCATCTGCGACATGACTTACATGCCACGCTCATGGCACGCTCGCGGCCGTTTCGCTCGCTTTATATACACGAAATTAGGGATTGAGTGACGTTATTGTGTGACGAAAATAAATGACAAGTGGTCATATAGAAATCATGACATGTCATGTGTGACATGACTTGCATGCCACGCTCATGGCGCGCTCGCGGCCATTGCGTTAGCTTGATATACACCAAATTTGGGATTGAGTGACGTGACTGTTTGACGAACATAAATGACAGGTGGTAATATGCAAATATTGACGTGCATGTCATGAACAACATGATTTACATGTCACGCTCATGGTGCGCTTGCGTCCAGGTCGCTAGCTTGATATACACCAAAATTGGTATTGCGCGACGTGACTGTATGACGAACATAAATGACAGGTCCTAACATGTAAAACGTGACATGCAAATTATGTAAAGGATGATTTGCTCCTTCCTGGCTCCTTCGCATTACATCAGTTCCCACAGTGCGTGGGATCTGCCGGCTTTTTACAGCGAAAGCTGTATATGGCTAGGAGAAACGAAAAACCGCTCGGCATCTGTGTCACGAGCGGTCTCCATTGGCTGTGCTATCAGTTACGTCGTTCTGAGCGTCGTTGGGTACGACGCTTGCAAGGTCAAACGCTTGCAGCCACGGCACGCCCTCTGGCGCGCCGATGAAACGGCGTTGCGGCCAGAACAGCGTCGACGTAATTGCGGGAGTGCGTTCGCCGGGGCGAACGCCCGCTTTGGGCGAGAGTTTCTCCAGCGGCACTTTGGCTTCGGCTGCGACGTCTGTGACCGCCTGTGGTTCGACCACAACCTGGCAACGATAATTGGTGAAGGCTTCAGTGCAGCGTCGGGTTGAACCCACTGCTAAACACCGGGGCTGCACATTTCAGCTTCGCTGGGTAACCATTGCTACGGAGTGCTTGGGCGGTGATTTTAGATGCCAAGCATCTCATGCTCGGGGCTCTGTCCATCCCTCCCCCGTCCCCCCGTCCCGCGTCCCGCGTCCGGCCACTTTCATGAAATAGAGAAGCACCCATTAGTTGAACCAGAACACTGTAGTAATATGAAGGCCGTCAACCCTATCACAGTCATGAGAGTCATGGCCGAGAGCACAGAGAGGCTGCTTAGCAATGGCTAGGCAGGTGGTGTCTGTCGCCCAGGTTGACCCCATTCCTTGATCTTGCTTGCATGTGTTTGGAGGGGGCTTAGTCCGTCCCACACCACCACAGCGCATGCACGTCCCCTCCCCCCTCTCTCTCCTACGCTCACCCCCCTTTCTCTCCTCTAGGAATCCTCTACTTTACGGAGCGGCCCCCCACATCCCACAGCGCATGCGCGTCCCCTCCCCCTATCCTCTGCTACGCTCACCCCCCTTTCTCTACTCTAGGAATCATCCACTCAACGGAGCGGCTCCGGCGTCCCACAGGGCATGCGCGTCCTCTCCCCCTCTCTCCTCTAGGAATCCTCTACTCTACGGAGCGGCTCCCGCGTCCCACACCCCCCACAGTGTATGCACGTCCCCTCTCTCTCTTCTCCTACGGTCCCCCCCCGTTCTCTCCTCTAGGAATCCTCTACGGAGCGGCGCGCACGACAGGTGGTGACAGCTGCATACTCCGCTGGGGGGTGCCACGGTATACGTCGGTATAAAAATGACGGAGCGCGCGCGCCTCATTCTCTCTCCTGTGCAATGCCGCGATGAGCGCCCGGACGGCTGCCGTGAAATGAGAGCGGCGACGTTCCTCCCGCTCAAGCTATTTATCTCCCCGCTGCTTCGCATCCACACATGGTTCCCTTTAGCGGGAGATGGGGAGTTTTTTTTTTATTCAATTTTCATTCTGGTTTGATATTTGCATTGCCGACGCTGCTCCACTAGACAGCCATGACGGTTATTTTCTTTGTTTGAAAATGACAGGCCCGTTTCTGTTTTGCTGTGCGCGCGCGCGCGATGCAATGCATGCGTTTCTATCGTGCATGCCTTGAAGTTGTTTGCGTGACCTGTTAACACAGACGAAATAAAAACTGCTGCAACATAAAAAAAGACTTCTTGTTTCAGTGAACACCCTTAACAGTACAACAACAATGCACATCACGGTTGTATGCCTGCTTAGGAAACGCACAAAAGAGACACATTTTCGACTTCGTCCAGTACTTAATTATACAGCTAATTATGATAGTGCAAAGACGGAAAGCTAACCTCTTGAACGTTGTAACAGGCGTCACACAGCTGCATAATAATGCGTGAAAGTACTAGAGCAAAAAAAAGCCGGCAGATCCCACGCACTGTGGGAACCGATGTAGTGCGAAGGAATCAGGAAGGAGCAAATCATGCTTTACATAATTTGCATGTCATTTTAAATGCGAAGCAATTCTTTGCGTAGTGTAAGCACTTTTCCGTTTCTATCTACGTATCTATCTATCTATCTATCTATCTATCTATCTATCTATCTATCTATCTATCTATCTATCTATCTATCTATCTATCTATCTATCTATCTATCTAGCGGCCAACGTCTGGGTGCTCTCGTGATGGCCTCCTTAAATTGGAGTAGACCAAAATTTTTATGGTAGGGTAAGAGGTATTGACGATTATTTCTGGTTGGTCATGACATGAATGACGTGAAAATCCCGTCGTGTACGTCGTCAAACTTATTGCTCCACACACGTGCGGCTCATACCCGTATACCACGGGCAGCGGAATGCGGGTATGCGCTACAGGACTTTGACAATTTATATCTACCCAGGAACGGCGAGAATAGGTATTGCTAATTTAAATGCGAGAGCGTTAAAAAAACTAACATCGGTGGCGTTGACACTGGTAATTTAAAGGCGACAGCGTTAAGAAAAACGGACATCGGCGGCGTTGACGCGAGGAATAGAAAGAATAGAAATCAGAGTCCCAGCCGGAATAGAACCCAAGTATTCTGCCTGGCAATCAAGCATTCTACCACTGAGCCACGTCAGGTCTCGAAACTGCTGTGGAAGAACACCCTATGCATACGTAATATTGGTGAAACGTATAATGTGGTTGCAGTGCTGGCTATGTAACTTTATAAACACTACATACGTACTCCTATGACGAAGAAGTCATGTCGGATTGACGTCAGTCGTATACTTAAGCGCCATCCACTGTAGTTTGTTTACGCAGCACTATCCATGTTACCATCCTTGCAAACACAAGCTCAACATATCAGCTTACGGCTTCTGGTGTTGGCAATACCCATGTTTCTGTCGGCATCGTTACACAAGTGTAAAGTGGTTATATGAAACATATGCGACTGTTCACATGTCTGTGCGTGCAACATATGTAAAAATCTTTAGCGTCATTTCATAACGTTTCGCTGAATAAAAAAAATTACAACCCAGTCACCTTACCTCCGGATACTTCGCATAACATCGAATCCCATGGTACTTGGGATCTGCCTAATTTTTTTTACATGTTAGCACCTGTCGTTTATGTTCGTCTACAGCCACGCCGCGCAATACCAATTTTGGTGTATATCAAGCTAGCGAACTGGACGAAAGCGCACCATGAGCATGGCATGCAAATGGCGGTGAAAATGACATGCATGCAAGGATTTTCATGTTACTACCCGCCACTTATGTTCGTCATGCAGTCATGTCACTCGACACCAAATTTGCTGTATATCAAGCTAACGAAACGGTCGCGAGCGCTCCATGAGCGTGGCATGCAAGTCATGTCGCACATGGCATGTCAAGATTTCTATATGACCACTTCTCATTTATATTCGCCATACAGTCACGTCACTCAATCCCAAATTGGGTGTATATCAAGCTATCGAAACGGCCGCGAGCGCGCCATGAGCGTGCCATGCCAGTCATGTCACACATCACAAATCATGATTTCCATATTACCACATGTCATTTATGTTCCTCATACCGTCATGTCACTCAATACCAAATTTGGTGTATACAAATGAACGAAACGGCCGCGAGCGTGCCATGAGCGTGGCATGCAAGTCATGTCGCACATGACTTCATGATTTGCATATTACCACTTGTCAATTATGTGCGTCATACGGTCACGTCACTCACTCCAAAATTTGGTGTATATCAAGCTAACGAAACGGCCGCGTGTGCGCCATGAGCGTGGCATGCAAATCATGTCGCACATGACATGTCATGATTTCTATATGACCACTTGTCATTTACGTTCGTCATACAATAACGCCACTCAATCCCACATTTGGTGTATATCAAGCGAACGAAAGGGTCGCGAGTGCGCCAAGAGCGTGGCATGCAAGTCATGTCGCACATGACTTCATGATTTCCATATTATCACTTGTCATTTATGTTGGTCCTACAGTCATGTCACTCAATCCCAAATTTGGTGTATATCAAGCTAACGAAACGGCCGCGAGCGCGCCATGAGCATGGCATGCAAGTCATGTCGCACATGACGTAATGATTTCCATATTACCACTTGTAATTTATGTTGGTCCTACAGTCACGTCACTCAATCCCAATTTTGGTGTATATCAAGCGAACGAAACGGCCGCGAGCGTGCCATGAGCGTGGCATGCAAGTCATGTCGCACATGACATCATGATTTGCATATTACCACTTGTGAATTATGTGCGTCATACGGTCACGTCACTCAATCCAAAATTTGGTGTATATCAAGCTAACGAAACGGCCGCGTGAGCGCCATGAGCGTGGCAGGCAAGTCATGTCGCACATGACGTAATGATTTCCATATTACCACTTGTAATTTATGTTGGTCCTAGAGTCACGTCACTCAATCCCAATTTTGTTGTATATCAAGCTAACGAAACGGCCGCGAGCGCGCCATGAGCGTGGCATGCAAGTGATGTCGCACATGACGTAATTATTTCCATATTACCACTTGTAATTTATGTTGGTCCTACAGTCACGTCACTCAATCCCAATTTTGTTGTATATCAAGCTAACGAAACCGCCGCGAGCGCGCCATGAGCGTGGCATGCAAGTCATGTCGCACATGACGTAATGATTTCCGTATTACCACTTGTAATTTATGTTGGTCCTACAGTCACGTCACTCAATCCCAATTTTCGTGTATATCAAGCGAACGAAACAGCCGCGAGCGCACCATGAGCGTGGCATGCAAGTCATGTCGCACATGACGTCATGATTTCCATATTACCACTTGTAATTTATGTTGGTCCTACAGTCACGTCACTCAATCCCAATTTTGGTGTATATAAAGCGAACGAAACAGCCGCGAGCGCGCCATGAGCGTGGCATGCAAGTCATGTCGCACATGAGGTCATGATTTCCATATTACCACTTGTAATTTATGTTGGTCCTACAGTCACGTCACTCAATCCCAATTTTGGTGTATATCAAGCGAACGAAACAGCCGCGAGCGTGCCATGAGCGTGGCATGCAAGTCATGTCGCACATGACGTCATGATTTGCATATTACCACTTGTCAATTATGTGCGTCATACGGTCACGTCACTCAATCCAAAATTTGGTGTATATCAAACTAACGAAACGGCCGCGTGCGCGCCATGAGCGTGGCATGCAAGTCATGTCGCACATGACATGTCATGATTTCTAATGACCACTTGTCATTTACGTTCCTCATACAATAACCACACTCAATCCCACATTTGGTGTATATCAAGCTAACGAAACGGCCGCGAGATGAGAGTGGCATGCAAGTGATGTCACACATGACAAGTCATGATTTCCATATTACCACTTGTCATTTGTGTTCGTCATACAGTCACGTCACTCAATCCCAAATTTCGTGTATATCAAGCTGACGCAATGGCCGCGAGCGCGCCATGAGCGTGGCATGCAAGTCATGTCGCACATGACATGTCATGATTTCTATATGACCACTTGTAATTTATGTTCGTCATACAATAACGTCACTCAATCCCAAATTTGGTGTATATAAAGCGAACGAAACGGCCGCGAGCGTGCCATGAACGTGGCATGTAAGTCATGCCGCACATGACGTCATGATTTCCATATTGCCACCTGTCATTTATCTTCGTCATACAATAACGGCACGCAATACTAAATTTGGTGTATATCAAGCTGGCGAAACGGCCGTCAGCTCACCATAAGCGTGGGATGTAAATGATGTTGTACATGACATCAATGTCATTATTTGCATATTACCAGTGGCGTAGCCAGGGGGTGGCACACCGGGGACGTGCCCCCCCCCCCCCCCCCCCCGAAATTTTTTTTGCCATGGCATGCCGACTGTAAAATGACCATTTCAGGGCGGTGCACCCCCCGAAATCAAGGAGGTGCCCCCCCCCCCCCCCCCCCCGAAAAAATTTCTGGCTACGCCCCTGCATAATACCACCTGTCATTTCTGTTGGTCATGTAAAATGTTTCATCGTACCAATTTTTGGATATATCAAGTTACGATAACGGCCTTAGGGGCACTGCGGCCGTGGCATGTAAATCATACTTTTCGTGAGAAGTTAGTCATGGTTTTCATGATATGACCAGAAATTTATGTTCGTCATACAGTCAGGCTATGTCATGCGAAATTTGGTTTAAATCCCATTAACGATACGGCCAGTAGAGCACAAACTCGCAGGCGGCTTGATAGATAGATAGCTAGATAGAAAGATAGATACGCTCAAAGTCAGCGAAGTTCGCTAAGAAATGCTTCGCATTTAATAACCAACGAATATTCAGTGCGTTTTTTTTATTTCACAAAATTACGAGAAACTTCAAACTGTTTTACAATCACGTATTTCTGAAAATCTAATCACCTTCGCCGTTGAAGCCACAATCCGCTATCAAGTGCGCTGTAAATTAGGCACGAAATTAGTGAGGTTTATTTAGGAAATGCGCACGCGTGGCATTACTCAGATTTAAAGAGGAAATGCGCGCGCGTGTAGTACGTATACATCGTATGCTACATTCTCCTTTCGTACGTGAAAATCCACATGACATGCGATTCTAGAAGTGATGTTTGTGGACTAGCGAGCATATAGAAGAGCGACTACTTGCAGCCTCACTCACCTTTTTAAAAACGGTATTCCAATTGCAATTCAATATTAGCCAATGCAACAGCGATAACAACACACTTGTTGTCGCACAGTGGTATCAAGTAGACGCGCAAGACAAAACGTGATGTGTCAACTGTTGCACAAGCGTGGGTGTAAAGTAATACCGTAAAGGTTGCCGTCGTAGCCGCAGTTACGACAATGTAGCACCAGTTCCCCACCTAGCGTGATCAGACTGCCGCGACGCCGAGAACTACACATATAGCTGACTGTCAAGGAAAAACGCCGTCTTGTAGGAGGCCATCTTGCACAGCGACCAACGAACATAAGTGCACGTCTGAAGCATGTGAAACATTGCCGTTGATTCGATGGCAGCTGAGCGAACTCAAGGCTTATCGTCCGACGTGTGGCCATGACCTTTACAAGATTTTAACGTTGCAATGTCCAAAGACGCGACCGCGATGAAGGAGACGAGCCCAGCCGGTTTTGCTGGGTGCGCTGCCGCCTGCACAGCGCGCGCTCCCTCGGCAACCGAAAGAAATAAAAGAAGTGGAGAGAGGGGTTCACTAGTAGAAGGCTGAGGCGGTAGAAGTGACGAGAAGCGTCCAGTCTTTGGTGTGAAATATTTTCGAGAGATGACGCTCGTTTGTTTTTGAACAACAGACGCGCCAACATCATTCAAAATGCATGGGATCCTATGCTTGAGAGAGGGTGCTATCGCTTTCCGACGCACTAGTTGCTAGGGGAGCCGAGCGGTGGCGCCACCATACCGGTGCACGAGGCGGATAACTTCACACAATTGGTCACGCCCACCGTGATCACGCCCCCCCGCCCCCCCCCCCCTCCCGTTCTCCCGCATACACAGCTGCCCTCTCCCCTTCTTTTGTTCGGATTGGAGGAGAGTCTGCGAAGCACATACACGCTAGCGCTAAGAAAATCAGATCTAGCCTTGAGGAAGATAAGCCCACTGCGGCTCGAGCACGCAACTCCTGTTTACGGATACTTTTATATTAATTCAGCCATACGGCGAAGATACTCAGAAAAGACTGCCGCTCGCGCACTACAGTTACAGATTTGGGCGACTGTACATGCCATGTCAGTAAAATCGGCGGCTTGTGTGGTCGTCTGTACGACAAACGGCGAGGTAGCTCGCAGTGGGCCCGTTGTCAAGTTGTACTGTTATTTTCGGCCGCATCTGTTTTGGAACTACAGGTGCTCCGGGCTATCGGGTTACATACTTAAACGGTACGACGTTCTGTCTTGTCGTAAAAACAGGCGGTGGCCGGATCCGAAGGCGAAAGACTCAGGGGTGCAATAATTTTAAATGCGAAGCATTTCTTAGCGAACTTCCGCGCTTTGAGCGTATCTATCTATCTAGCTATCTATCTAGCCTCCTACGACTTTGTGCTCTCCTGGCCGTATCGCTAATGGGATTCATACCAAATTTTGTATGGCATAACATGACCGTATGACGAACATAAATGGCTGGTCATATCATGAAAATCATGACTAACTTGTCATGAAAACTTTGATTTACATGCCATGCTCATGGCGCGCTCGCGGCCGTTTCGTTAGCTTGATATACACCAAATTTGGGATTGAGTGGCGTGACTGTATGACGAGCATAAATGACAGGTGGTAATATGCAAATAATGACGTGCATGTCATGAACAACATGATTTACATGTCACGCTCATGGCGCGCTTGCGACCGTTTCGTTAGCTTGAGATACACCAAATTTGGTACTGAGTGACATGACTGCATGAAGAACATAAATTACAAGTGGTAATATGGAAATCATGACATGTCATGAGCGACATGACTTGCATTCCACGCTCATGGCGCGCTCGCGGCCGTTTCGTTAGCTTGATATACACCAAATTTGGTATTGAGTGACATGACTCTGTAACGAACATATGTGGCAGGTGGTAACATGAAAATCTTGGCGTGCATGTCATCTACAACGCCATTTACATGCCACGCTCATGGTGCGCTTGCGTCCAGGTCGCTAGCTTGATATACACCAAAATTGGTATTGCGCGACGTGACTGTATGAAGAACATAAATGACAGGTCCTAACATGTAAAACATGACATGCAAATTATGTAAAGCATGATTTGCTCCTTCCTGGCTGCTTCGCATTACATCGATTCCCACAGTGGGTGGGATCTGCCGGCTTTTTTCGAAGTGCGAATTCTGGCATTTCTTCATCTGTGATGTGACAAAGGTGCGAGATCTATATAATAACAGTTATTGCAGTGTCGTTCAAGCATGATTCAGTTCGATCCACCGGGTGATCAACAAGCAGTCCGCCTAGCGATATTAGCAGCAAGACTTGAACATGACGAATTAGTAGTAGTAGCGCAGTCGCAAAGCTCAAGAACCAGGCAGCCCGCTGGATGTTTCAGGGATGACAGCCAGAATACGCCATGGTGGTCATTGTTGAGGACTGTCAGACTTACAAGCGTGGTCTAAATTTCGCTACGGCCCAGATCAGAGCTACACTCTGGTCTGCGCCTTAGCGAGAAAAGAAGAAATAAAGAGAAAAATCACAGCATATCCACGGAGTGAATGATGATGAGTGGGCGAAGCTCCGGAGGTTAAATTTGGTAAACCGTGAATCCTCCATACATTTTGCCCACTCGATCATTCAAAGACGTGACACAAATACGGGGGCGGTGTGATTATATACAGTGTATGCAGAATGGTTCATTATTCACATATGAGTGGATGATGTTTTGTTCAAGAGCTCTTTTATTATTTAACAGACCACAAGGTGGGGGTTCCCCTGATTTTAGTCATATATGACTTTAAGCTCAGGGGAACGTTTCCCTTTGAGAATATCTGCCTTGTAGTCCGTAAGGTATAAAGCCAGGGGTTCTTGAATTGGATGTAGTGTAAAGTTCGAGAAGACAATGTCGTACAAGTTCTCCTGATGGTGGTGGGACGTTTGTAGTCATATGAAATGCACCCGAGAGGGTAACGGGACGCGCTTATTCTTCATCATCATCAGCGTCATCGTTATGACGCATAGTGGGTACATTCCATGTACTGTGCCATGATGGCAGCGTCATCGTCATCGCACAGGGGTGGCTACGACAATGACGCGGGACTAGCCTATGCCCTGTTACGGGGGGGTTTATTGAGGATCCTACGAGAGCGACGATCGTAGCAGCAGCACGCAGGGCGTAGCCAGAGTGCGAATTGTAGGTGTGTGCCAGCCGATGGCGATGGGCCTCCGTGCTTGCCGATCTTCTTCCTCACAATCACCCCCGGTACGGAGAGGTAGCCATCCTGGCGACCTAGAGTGAGGTCAAAGGATCATAATATGCCTTGAGGCGGTCAACGTGGATGGTCTCTCGCCCGCGGCGACGGAGATCGGAAGATGACGTAACGGGTTCTACCACATAATAGACAGGGGAGGTTTGCAAAACCACGCGGTAGGGTCCGTCGTAATTTGGCAGGAGCTTAGATGAAAGGGCGGGAGCAGCAACTGGAGGCACCCAAAGCCACGCGAGCGATCGGCAAGCACGGAGGCTTGCCGATCTCCTTCCTCACAGCCCTAAGGAGTTTCGCCCCTAAAAAATTACGCCATCTCCCGCTAAAGGGAACCATGTGTAGATGTGAAGCAGCGGGCGCTAACGCTTACACTGGCGGCGGCGTTGACGCTGGCGCTCATCGCAGCGTTGCGCAGGAGAGAAAACTGGGGAGGCGCAAAGCAGGCAGTGATGGAGCAGTGTTTCCTACTGGAACATGCCAATCGCTGCTAATGGGCAATGAGAGACAGAAGACTCCGACTGGACACAGAGACCCGCACTCCGCTTTTAGTTAACGCGCACGCTGCGAATTTTTATTGTTCAACAACGCACAGGAGAAATCTTCCACCGGCACCACCTTGGAGGTCAAGATCCATTGCCATATATACGGGATGGCCAGTGAACGGTTGTGCAGCGCGAGCAGTCGGTTTTTTCAACCAAGAAACTCGCTAGCAGACGCTGCCTGCGTCGGCGTCGCGAGGCGAGAGAGGGGGGAAGCGGAGGAGAGGAGAGAGAGGGGGGTGACACGCATGCGCAGTGGGAGTGTGAACGCCGTGGGCGGGGATGCGTAGAGGAGAGAGGGGGGAGCGTAGGAGAGGAGAGAGAGGGGGGAAGCGCATGCGCAGGGGGAGTTAGACGCCGCGGGCAGGGATGGAGAGAGGGGGGGAGTGTAAGAGGGGAGAGAGGAAGGGAGGCGCATGCGCAGTGAGGGTGTGGTTGCCATGGGGAGGGATGCCTAGAGGAGAGAGAGGGGGGAGAGGAGGTTTTTTATTTTTATTTTTTTCTTTAACTGTTTGCGCATGCGCAGTAAGGGTGGGCACGCGGCACACCACCACCACCACCACCACCACCACCGGATTAAGCTTCGCCATAAGATGCTTCACATCTAAAATCACAGCATATCCACGGAGTCAATGATGATGAGTGGGCGAAGCTCCGGAGGTTCATCGGTAAACCGTGAATCCACCGTAAATTTTGCCCAGTGGATCATCATGTAAATCACGCTTCACGCATCATCACGCTTTCCGAGCCCTCCGCTCCACCGCCTTGTCTTCGTCGCTCATTGCGCGCTGACTGCCGAGAGAAAGAGGAAGTGCGCCGAAAGCGAACGCATTTTATAGCTTTGGCTCTCTAGCGGTCTCCCGCATCGCGGGTGGAGCGAGCGCCGCCGTGCCTCAAGCGGTCTCCGATTCAATGAGCGCAATGTGCCTCCATCCAATGAGATTATAGCGTCGCCGCGCCATCCAGCGGTCTCCTATCACACTAGAGCACGCAGCGGAGCCGTCTCCTACGCATCGGAATGGAGCGAGCGCCACAGCGCCATCGCCATCTAGTGAGCACTCCGAGTACTAGAGGTGGCTACGACGCACAACCAGGGACTAACCCATGCCCTAAGGAGCTTCGCCCCTAAAAAATACTCGGGCACAGTCGATTAGTTTGAGGACCCCTACTCGTTGGCTTTCCCGCCGATGCGCGGAGCATCGTAACAGAAAATCACAGCATATCCGCGGAGTGAATGATGGTGAGTGGGTGAAGCTCCTGAGGTACATCATCAAAGACGTGATGGTGGTTGGTTGCATGTGGTCAAACGATGTGCATGTGAGACCATATCGCGATGCCATGTGTTGTATGGCATCGCGATCGTCATCGTCATCATGGCACACCACGTTCCATGTGGTGTGCCGTGATGGCAGCGTCATCGTCATCACGCAGGTGGCTACTACGTACTACAAACTACAAGGGACGCACGACCCACGGCATAAGGAGCTTCGCCCCTCACGATGCCATGTGTTGTATGGCATCGCGATCATCATCGTCATCACGCAGGTGGCTACTACGTACTAGAAGGGACGCACGACCCACGGCATAAGGAGCTTCGCCCCTAAAACTTCCCCATCTACCGCTAAAGGGAACCATATGTGGCTTAGGCGGGAGAAACGTCGCCGCTCCCGCTTCGCGGCAGCGGCCCTGGTGCTCATAGCGGCGCTGCACAGGAAAGAGAATGAGGCGCGCGCGCGCTCCGTCGTATTCATACCGCGAAACTACAGTGACGCTCCAATCGGGGTATGCAGCTGTCGCACCACTTGTCGTGCGCGCCGCTCCGTGGAGTAGAAGAATCCTAGAGGAGAGAACGGGGGGCGAGCGTAGGAAAGGAGAGAGAGGGGGAGGGGACGCGCATGCGCTGTGGTGGTGTGGGACGTGGGTGCCGCTCCATAGAGGAGATGATTTCGAGAGGAGAGAAAGGGGGGGAGCATAGGAGAGGAGAGAGCACCTCTCGTGCGCGACGCTCCATAGAGTAGAGGATTTCTAGAGGAGAGAACGGGTGCTACCGTAGGAAAGTAAAGAGAGGGGGTGGGGACGCGCATGCGCTGTGGGGGGTGGGGGGACCCGGGCGCCGCTACGTACAGTAGAGGATTTCTAGAGGAGAAAAAAGGGGAGCGTAGGAGAGGAGAGAGAGGGGGGAGGAGACGCGCATGCTCTCTGGGTGTGTGGGACGCGGGACGCGGGAAAGAGGGACGGACAAAGCCCCCCGCAAGCACGATCAAGGAATGGAGTCAACGGGACGCGGGCGCTGCTCCGTAGAGTAGAGGATTCCTAGAGCAGAGAAAGGGGGGAGCATAGTAAAGGAGAGAGAGGGGGGTGTGGGACGCGGGAACGAGGGACGGACAAAGCCTCCGCAGGCACATGCATGCAAGATAAAGGAATGGAGTCACCGTGGGCGACAAAGACCACCGGTAGTGCGTGTTATTCTTTGCTTGCACCACCACAAGCCCATCCATTGCTAAGCAGTCACTATGGATTCTCTGGTATTACTCTGGTAACTGTGGTGGTGGTTGATGGCCTTATTGTACTACAGTGTTCTGGTTCGCATAGTGGGTGCTTCCCTACTTCATGAAAGTGACCGGACGCGGGACGCCGGACGCGGGACGCCGGACGCGAGAGGGACGGACACAGCCCCGAGCATGAGATGCTTCGCGTCTAAAAATCAACGCGCAACTGTCTGCAGCAAAGTGCGACACCTCAGCAGTGGTTCACAAGGGAAGGGATAAGGAGGGAATGAATGAGATAGAGATAAAAGTAAAGACTTGGAGAGGGTTAGAGAAGATTGCCGACGGGCCCCGATCGGCGAGCGGTCGTTGAAGAGAAGACATCGCGGACGGGACAACCGTCAGCCATGAAATCCTCCGAGCGTCTCCATGCTACTATCGTGCGTGCCGTTTCTTCGCGCTACCATTATTATTTTTCAGGTATGCCGTACCAACAAGCCCGCCTTGCAAATTTACTCGACTGTCGTAAGCTATCAAGCAATCGTGTCCGTGCCGCTGTTGCGCCAAAACAGCACCTATGGCGTGAACGCTTGCGTCGGTGCGGAACTCTGTTGGAGCTTGGTGACGAAAGCAAGCTAGAGAGGGCGGGGACTTAAGCAAGGTCTTAAGTCTCCCCCTTAAGTCCCCAACTTGGGGACTTAATCATAGTGTGATGGACCGCAGATGAAATGAACTTCTTTAGAAAGGTCGATCAGTGGTTGGGCAATTGTTCCAAAATATTTAATAAAATGGCGATACACGAGCATGGGCCGACGAAACTGTGGAAATTAGTGATGGACCACGGTACGGAGAGCTCAGCCACCGTGAAAGCTTGTCGTGGTGCAGTGTGATGCCTGTAATGCCAAAAAAGTTGCCACAGGACAGTAATTCAATGGTGGGACTGTTATTTAATGGCGAATTACTCCTCATTCCATAAGCATAGATTCAATTGCAGGCCAGCTCGCCACAACGCATCAAGATCCACGTATAGACACTGCAAGTGGCTTGAAAACGTAGATGGGAACACCACGACATGGTCAAAATAGCATAAGGAATTAACGATTTCAAGCCACGAAGAAAGGAATGCGCCATGTGTTCAACGTCGCTGGCTCGTTGCACAGACCACACGGCATCAGTTCAAATTGATAGAGACTGTCCGTTGTTACGAAGGCAGTTCCCTCCTAATCGCTGTCGTCCGCCGCAATTTGCCATTAACGAGAACGATGGCGAATGGAGGAGAAATATACAGGCTTTTTGGACACAGTCAAGCAGGTTATGACTTCTTGTTTGCGTTGGGTCCCGTCAAGCTACTTACGTAGCTTTTAACCATCTAGCATGTACATATTGTAAAATTGAATTGAAAGTAAAATTGAATTGAAAAAGGATACACATCCTTTTCAAATTTGTACGTCATGTTCCCTGTGGACGACTTCATTCCACAGTGGAAAGCAGTAGACTCTGTTAGCGTCACAAAAGTGGCAAGGGCATGGAGCGCCGACAGCAGATTGCACAGCGGCGATGATGATACAAACGCGCCTTGTTTGGTCAGGCAGTCACTGACGCAATAATACTCGCCCATGTTACCTCGCATCATTTTTAGCCTTCCCTTCGCAATAATATACATTTATATGCTGAAGCACCAAACGCCTCTTTTCGTCACCGTTATCAATGACGCCTAAATGCTACAATAAACTGGGAACAGTAGCTGTTTCCCACGGTCTGCCCTCAAGCACACCATTTGTTCCCTTTTTTGGATGACAATTAAGCGTCAGTGAGCTCTGATAATGGGATAATGGCACCCGGAAGCTTGCATCAGGTAAACGTAAGATGAATTGTCTAAGAACGTGGCAGTAACCACGCAAACCACTGCTACGAGAGGGGTAAGAAAATCAACCTCACCGTCGTTTTAGTTCCTGTCGTGGTTGTCTTCCAGCATGTTTGGCTCACACCCACATCGCGACAGATGCCCTCCTGTTTTAGAGCGCAGCTCTTAGGCACCCGTTCCTGCGTTAAGCAGCGTCGCCGTCGTTGGCCTCACCGCCGAACGAGTGCGTGCCGCAGGAACAGGGCCAGCCCCACTACCGTGTAGCTCAGATTCGAGTATCAAACGAAAACCACAGGACTTGGGCAAGCGAAGTTGGACAATGAATTGCTGGTTGTAGCTCTCCACTTCTGTCCACTGCGCTTGCCAAACACGTGGTGCACTCCCTGCGCCTCGCATTAACCGCACATCGACCCACAGCAATGTCAGTTCTGGGTGACATTAATATTGTCACGTGGGTGTGACGTCGACGAAGGCAACAGGCGACGTGTCCGAGATGAAACTGTTTATTAGGACGAACTTGTGGCAGGTAAACGGAGAGTAAGATTACAGCAATACACGCTGGCACTGATAGCGGCGAACAGAGCATCGGCCGTCGATCAACTGACAAGCGGTGAACCGCGTCAGCATTTATACGCGTGTCATAGAATATTCCAGTCTTATCACTAGTTGTCGTGCAAGCTCTGGAATAAGCTCGAGTGTTCGCGTCTTACGCGCAATCTTAACAAAACGATCTACAATGCTCGCGCAGCTTCTAGAACAATGAGACGCGGTTTGCGCTGAGCATTGCGACAGCCTTTGAGGGCGAAAACCGAATAGAGCAAAGTGAAAATACGAAACGCGCGTGGCAATGCCCCTCTCTGAAGAAGCATCGTCCCGATGCTTAAAACTGAACACGGTGGGGGGGGGGGGGGGAAGGTGGCCAATGCATGCAACAACAAATAACAGCAATAAAGAAAGTACAATAATGAAGCAAAAAGTACAGTCCTCAAATTCACTAACGCGAGTAATATGGCTTGAGGCGCCCGACATGGACGACTTCAGGTCACGCATGGCGCCGCTGAGAGTTCGTAATGCCGTCAGGGACAACCTCGTCGTCGAGTGCGCCGAGGCGTCGAAGTACCCTGTACGGTCCGAAGTATCGTCCAAGAAGTTTTTCACTGAGTCCCCGTCGGCGTATTGGCGTCCACACCCATACACGGTCACCGGGATGGTATTCCGTGTGGCGTCGTCGAAGGTTGTAGCGGTGACTGTCAGTCCTCTGCTGGTTTTTTATCCGTAGGCGGGCGAGCTGTCGTGCTTCTTCGGCGCGCTGTAGAAAGGTGGTCACGTCGATGTCTTCCTCGTCGGTCACGTTTGGTAACATGGCATCGAGCGTCGTTGCCGGGCTCCGTCCGTAGACCAACATGTATGGCGTCAACTGCGTCGTTTCTTGCACGGCCGTGTTGTACGCGAAGGTTAGGTACGGAAGGATGGCGTCCCACGTCTTGTGTTCGACGTCGACGTACATGGCCAGCATGTCGGCAATGGTCTTATTTAGACGCTTGGCCAGGCCGTTGGTCTGTGGGTGGTACGCGGTGGTCCGGCGGTGGCTTGTGTGGCTGTATCCCAAGATCGCCTAAGTTAAGTCCGCGGTAAAGGCCGTACCTCTGTCAGTAATGAGGACCTCTGGGGCGCCATGACGCAGGACGATGTTCTCGACGAAGAACTTTGCTTCCTCGGTGGCGCTGCCTTTGGGCAGGGCCCTTGTCTCGGCGTAGCGGGTAACGTAGTCAGTAGCTACGACGATCCATTTGTTTCCGGAATGCGACGTCGGGAAGGGCCCCAGTAAGTCCATGCCGATTTGTTGGAACGGCCGTCGAGGTGGCTCGATGGGCTGCAAAGTCCAGCTGGCCTAGTCGGAGGTGTCTTCCGTCGCTGACAATCTCGGCAAGTCTCTACGTAGTGTCTGACGTCGGCAGTGAGGCGAGGCCAGTAATACCTTTCTTGTATCCTCGCTAGCGTGCGGGAAAGTCCAAGGTGTCCGGCAGTCGGGTCGTCATGCAGAGCGTCCAGAACTTCTGGACGTAGCGCGGAAGGTACTACGAGGAGGTAGTTGGCCCGAAGTGGCGAGAAGTTTTAGATGTGAAGCATCTTATGGCGAAGCTTAATCCGGTGGTGGTGGTGGTGGTGTGCCGCGTGCCCACCCTTACTGCGCATGCGCAAACAGTTAAAGAAAAAATAAAAAATAAAAAAACCTCCTCTCCCCCCTCTCTCTCCTCTAGGCATCCCTCCCCACGGCAACCACCCCCCTCACTGCGCATGCGCTTCCCTTCCTCTCTCCCCTCTTACACTCCCCCCCCTCTCTCCATCCCTGCCCGCGGCGTCTAACTCCCCCCTGCGCATGCGCGTCCCCCCTCTCTCTCCTCTCCTACGCTCCCCCCCTCTCTCCTCTACGCATCCCTGCCCACGGCGTTCACACTCCCACTGCGCATGCGTGTCACCCCCTCTCTCTCCTCTCCTCCGCTTCCCCCTCTCTCGCCTCGCGACGCCGACGCAGGCAGCGTCTGCTAGCGAGTTTCTTGGTTGAAAAAACCGACTGCTCGCGCTGCACAACCGTTCACTGGCCATCCCGTATATATGGCAATGGATCTTGACCTCCAAGGTGGTGCCGGTGGAAGATTTCTCCTGTGCGTTGTTGAACAATAAAAATTCGCAGCGTGCGCGTTAACTAAAAGCGGAGTGCGGGTCTCTGTGTCCAGTCGGAGTCTTCTGTCTCTCATTGCCCATTAGCAGCGATTGGCATGTTCCAGTAGGAAACACTGCTCCATCACTGCCTGCTTTGCGCCTCCCCAGTTTTCTCTCCTGCGCAACGCTGCGATGAGCGCCAGCGTCAACGCCGCCGCCAGTGTAAGCGTTAGCGCCCGCTGCTTCACATCTACACATGATTCCCTTTAGCGGGAGATGGTGTAATTTTTTTCTTTAGGAGAACGCCGTTCCGCAAGTAAAACGACTCCAGTCCTCGTCTGAAGACCTTTGGAACAACGGTGGCCTTGCCCTCTAGGTATTTCACAAGGCCCTTGAGTTCCGGATCGGCTCGCTGTCGTTCGGCGAAGTCATCAGCGCTTAAGGCTCCCAAGAAGTAGCCGTCGTCCTGGTCTTCCTGGGGTGGCGGCTCGACGGGGGGCGCGAGACAGGCAGTCGGCGTCGGAGTGCTTTCGTCCGGACTTGTAAACGACGGTAATGTCGAATTCTTGAAGTCTTAGACTCCATCTTGCGAGACGACCTGAAGGGTCCTTCAAGTTAGCTAGCCAACACAAGGCGTGATGGTCACTCACAACTTTGAAGGGCCTGCCGTAGAGGTAGGGGCGAAACTTTGACGTAGCCCAGATGATGGCGAGGCACTCTTTTTCTGTTGTGGAATAGTTGGCCTCTGCCTTGGATAGCGACCGGCTAGCATAACTGATAACCCTTTCCAGTCCGTCCGTCCTCTGCACAAGGACGGCGCCGAGTCCCACGCTGCTTGCGTCGGTGTGCACTTCTCTTTCGGCGTGTTCGTCGAAATGCGCAAGTAACGGAGGCGTTTGCAGGCGTCGTTTTAGTTCTTGAAATGCTTCCTCTTGCGCCGTTTCCCACTTGAACTCAACGTCGGTTCTGGTCAGGTTAGTGAGTGGCTCGGCGATGCGGGCAAAATTTTTGACGAACCGCCTGTAATAGGCGCACAGGCCAAGAAATCGACGGACGGCCTTCTTGTCGGCGGGTGGCGGGAATGTACCCATGGCGGCTATCTTCTGAGGGTCGGGGCGTACTCCGCAGTTGCTGATCACGTGATCCAAGAACAAGAGCTCCTCGTATGCGAAGCGACACTTTTCAGGCTTCAAGGTGAGGCCAGAGGTCTTGATTGCTTGAAGTACTGCGGCAAGTCGCCGGAGGTGTTCCTCGAAGTTTGAAGCAAACACAATGACGTCGTCCAGGTACACCAGGCAAGTCTTCCACTTCAATCCTGCCAGTACTGTATCCATAACCCGTTGGAAAGTCGCAGGCACTGAGCAAAGACCGAAGGACATGACCTTGAACTCGAAGAGGCCATCTGGTGTTATAAACGCTGTCTTCTCTCGGTCTCTCTCGTCGACTTCAATTTGCCAATAGCCGGTCTTGAGGTCCATCGACGAAAAATACCTCGCGTTGTGGAGTCCATCCAGGGTGTCGTCAATCCGTGGGAGAGGGTACACGTCCTTCTTCGTCATTTTGTTCAGGCGGTGATAATCGACGCAGAAGCGTAGGGTTCCGTCCTTTTTCTTCACTAACACCACGGGTGACGCCCACGGGGTCTTAGAAGGCTGGATGATGTCGTAGCGTAGCATTTCGTCGACTTGTTTCTTTATGGCCTCGCGTTCTCGTGACGAAACTCTGTACGGGCTCTGACGAAGTGGCCTCGTGCTTTCTTCGGTTATGATGCGATGTTTTGGCGACTGGTGTCTGCCGAGTTCTTGACGACGATGAAAAGCAGTCCTTGTATTGCAGGAGCAGTGCTTTCAGCTGTTCTTGCTTATGCGTCGAAAGGCTCGGATTGACGTCGAAATCTTGTTGCGGACCTGGATTTGTCGTAGCATGTTCAGTAGACTCGGCGAGGGCGAGAGCATTGCTGGCTTCCACAATTTCTTCGATGTAGGCGACCGTCGTGCCTTTGCTCACGTGCTTGTATTCGTTGCTGAAGTTCGTAAGCATCACTGTTGCTTTCCCTTCACGCAACTCGGCGACGCCTCATCGAACGCAACTCTGACGGTTTACAAGCAGGTGCTGATCACTCTCGATGACGCCTGAAATCTGCGGGTTTTTCGGTGCCGACGAAAATGATGACGCTGGAGAGAAATGGAACGGTGACGTCCTCTTCTATCACGTTCAATGCATGGTTCCCTGGCGTCGTCTGGGTAGGCAGCGCTTTTTGCGAGGTTAATGTTATCCACTGAGACCTTAGGTCGATGACGGCGCCGCGTTTGTTTAGGAAGTCCATCCCAAGTATCACATCCCTGGAGCAGTGCTGTAGGATTAGAAAGTTGGCGGGATAAGTTCGGTTATTGATGGTGACTCTTGCTGTGCAAACACCGGCCGTCGTTATTAGATGACCCCAGCAGTCTGATTTCAGGGCCTTGCCAAGCACTTTTTACTTTCTTCAACTTCGTCGCGAAAAGCCCACTGACGACGGAATAGTCGGCTCCAGTGTCGACGAGAGCGGTGACGTTGTGGCCGTCGAATATTACGTCGAGGTCGCTGGTTCGTCGTCTTGCGTTGCGGTTGGGTCGCGGCGTTGGATCACGGCTACGTCGATTTGTTGCGCTGCTTCCTTGTTGCGTCGTCACGTCTTTGTCGGTCCACGACGTTTCGTCGGCAAGGCTGCGTCTTCTTCGCGTCGTGTTCTGCAGGTTTCGTCGCGTTGTCGTCGTCGGCGGCCGCGGAGGATCTTCGGCATTTCGTCGTACAGCAACCGCACCTCCATCGGTTGCTGCCGTTAGTTTCCCGGATACGGGCTAGGCGACCGGATCCGGTTTGGGCCTGTGTACTGCCGGCGGTGTGGTGACATGTAGCGGCCGGGCGACGGCGAGCGGGAAGGTCGTCGTTCTTGCCACTGTGTTCCGGTGAGGTAGTCGTCGATATCGCGAGGCCGTTCGCCTGGCTGCGGACGCGGCGCGTTGACGGCGAATCCGCGTAGCCCCATCTGTCGGTACTGGCATCGGCGGTAGGTGTAGCCGGCTTCTCCGCAATGGTAGCAGAGTGGACGGTGGTCGGGGGGATCGCTAGATGTAGGTCTTCCTCGGCGTGTACCGCTGGCCGGCAGGCGGGCGAGATGGCAGTGGTGGGGGGCGGCGGTGGTAGTGCTGCTGTGCGGCGTCCTGACGGGGGCGTGGAGAGGGTGCGTAGCGTCGGGCGGCAGCAGCGTAACTCAAGGCCTGCGGCTGGGGCTGTGGTTGTTCGGGAATTCCCAACGCTTGCTGGACTTCGTCACGAACAATGTCAGCGATTGAGTCCACTTGAGGCTGCGGCGAGGGTAAGAGCTTGCGCAGATCCTCCCGAACGATCGCTCGGATCGTTTCGCGTAGGTCGTCGGAGCAGAGGGATTGAACGTCTGCGTACCCTGGCGTGGAGCGGCGATTGAATTGTCGGGTGCGCATCTCCAGTGTCTTTTCAATCGTCGTCGCTTCGGAGGCGAATTCCTGGAAAGTGTCCGGTGGGTTCCGCATTAGTCCCGCGAAGAGTTCCTGCTTTACTCCTCGCATTAGGAAGCGAACTTTCTGGTCTTCGGGCATTTTGAGGTCGGCGTGGCGGAACAGCCTGGTCATCTCTTCCGTGAAGAGCGCCACGTTTTCGTTTGGGAGCTGCGAACGGGTTTCAAGCAGCGCTTCGGCCCTATCCTTGCGGATGACGCTCGTGAAAGTAGCAAGGAACTTGGTGCGAAATATGTCCCACGTTGTCAGGGTTCGCTCTTCGTTCTCGAACCAGGTACGAGTGGCGTCTTGCACGGCGAAGTACACATGTCTAAGCTTGTCTGCGCTGGTCCAGGCATGGAAAACGGCGACTCGGTCGTATGCCTCGAGCCAGCTTTCCGGGTCTTCAAATGCTGAACCGCGGAAGGTCGGTGGTTCCTTGGGTTGCCGCAGCAGGATGGGCGCAGACGGCACAGGCGCTGTCATCGTCGCTGCGGTCGAGGTCAGGTCTGCCGGGTTTTTTCAGGTAGAAGCCCGTACTCTGGCGGTAGACCTAGTTGCCTGCGGCTTGTTCTCTTCTCGGGGTTGTCGTCGACATCTTCTTCACGACTGGCGCTGGGTTCACGGCTTGACGGGGGCGTCCGGTACATGAAAGAAGCAGCACCTCCGCCAGGTGTTACGTGGATGTGACGTCGACAAAGGCAGCAGGCGACGTGTCCGAGATGAAACTGTTTATTAGGCCGAACTTGTGGCCGGTAAACGGAGAGTAAGATTACAGCAATACACGCTGGCACTAATAGCGGCGAACAGGACATCGGCCGTCGATCAACTGACAAGCGGTGAAGCGCGTCGGAATTTATACGCGTGTCATAGAATATTCCAGTCTTATCACTGGTTGTCGTGCAAGCTCTGGAATAAGCTCGAGTGTTCGCGTCTTGCGCGCAATCTTAACGAAACGATCTACGATGATCGCGAAGCTTCTAGAACAATGAGGTGCGGTTTGCGCTGAGTATTGCGACAGCCTTAGAGGGCGAAAACCGAATAGAGCAAAGTCAAAATAAGAAACGCGCGTGGCAATATACACACAAAAACAAGACCTTCCTATCACTTATGCGCGAGAAAATTCCGTTCCTCTTCATCGTAACTCATCGCACTGATGTGACGACCTCGCGAAACACTTGCACAGACCTCGTCTTTAAGAACCAGGCATTGGTGCAGCAAGTCGAACATGTGTCTACTAACTTCTCCGATCACAAAGCTTCGTTCATTACAATGAAAACTGGCAAACATGTGTTCCCAAGCGAGAGGTGTGGCAAATAAATAGTGATATGCAACCATAGACGTGCGCACGGGGCGGGCAGGGGGGGGGGGGGGGCGGCGCTGCGACAAACCTTCAACCCCCCCCCCCCTGAAGGGCAACCCTGCGCACGCCTATGTATGCAACTGTACCTACCTGCACGTCTCTCTCAAATTGTTTGTCTCAACTTGTCACAAAATGAAAACACCTTAACAGCTGCGCTCAAAATTCGTATTAGGCAGTATCGTAATCATCAGTGACTTTTTATTAGTCACCTGAAAACGAAGGATGATATCCTAATAGAATACGAATGATTGGTACTTGTTTTTAATAGACAATTTTAGTTTAGCGTACGCGAGCCTGTACGCGCACAGTTGTGGCTCTGGTACAGTATTAGTTTACCATACGAGACTACCTAAACGTGGACGGAGCCGAAGCGTCAGCACCGTTGTCTCGGATAGCATTAAACTACAATGGCCAATCATGGTTGATGCATGTCAAACCACGAAACAATCCAAGCTTTTATGAGGGCATGGGTTTTGTTTATGTGATCTGTGGGGAATGGTGACGCTCGCTACGACTCCTACGAGATGAGTAGCAGCGAGGGAGGAAAAAGACCGTCAACCATCATTTGGAATATCAATAAAACTTCATTTGGGCCTAGTTAGTAATATATTCCTGAAGTAAAAGTAGCAGCGCAAACTCTCAAGACATAGGAAATACACGACACACACGAGCGCTGACTATCAGCAACTCCGTTATTCCTTCTGTTTTCTGTGCGTATATAGGCCCAAGGCAGCCTTACTGCAGATGCGCACACAACAAAAGTTCTAAACAAGTGAACCAGTGATGTTATCGGTGTATTAGATACGCGAAGACAAGAAAAACCGCCTTTTCGACCCACTTTCAGATAGCCGATTTGATGGCCATAACCCGAGAGCGGTGGGTTTTGTAGGGGGGGCTGCAGCCTCGACAACATATAGAGTACCGCATCAATCATGATGAGTGGTTTTCAGCGCAAAACGACGAAGACACAGGAAAAGGAGGGACACGAACACCAGCGCTGTCTCACAACTGATTTTATTAACAATGGAAACACAGACTTTATAGCACAACCTAACCCCAACTCGCCCAACTCGCCCAAATGTCAGTTCTTTTCCAGAGTACCGCATAATGCGTGATTGCGAAACCAAGCTGCTGCGATACCGCTCTCGCCACAAACTCCTCGATGTGGACAAAGCCGAATCAGCGCTCTTTCGACAGCGATTCCGCTTCGAGAACAGAGACCTCGGTCAGCTACTTCATGTATTGCTGCTCCCTGGTCAAATATCCTGTGCGCAAGAAGTGGCGGTGCGCGGACGTGACGCGTTGTTCCTTGTGCTCCGAAGGCTCACCTACTTTAACAGATGCTGCCACCTGCAAGAAATGTTTCGGTTGCACACTTCAGTAATGTCAAGTGTGAGCTCGCAAGTGATAAGACACATTACGGCATCATTCGGGCACATGTTACAGGACATGAACAACCACTTCTGGCTTTATTCAGGCTGCCTCAGTGATTTCGCAGAGGTAAGTCCACTGCATCTCGCTAGAATAGTACGTTGTTTTGCAAGATGTACAGAATTTCTCGGTATCATTTAAAAAAGAATGTGTGTCGTTCATCCGTTTCGTTTCTTTCTAAAAAAGAATTGTATATGTGGTCGATGTTTAGGTCGGAGCTTGCCCTTCCTCGAGACACAGTGCAATGAGTCGGCGAGATGAGTAGCAGAAGTAAACGGTAGGAGCGAGTTTATTTAAATGACGCACACTGTTATGTTAGGGGGCGATATATTGATAACGAACATCGCTTTTCACCAGAGAGACGGCACAAAGACACGCCTTTGTAGTTGTCGATGATCAGTCCTGCGATGCCGAATTCTTTCGCGAATGTTATTGGCCTTACCGAAATACGAAGCGGGGCTGTCGGCGCAAGAAATCTTGTTTACCACACTTCGCGCTTTTTTTTTCTTTATTTGCAGGTGCGTGGTCTTTAAGACGAGAAAAGAAGCTGCCGATGGTGTAGATTGGCCTATAAACAACTTCGACGCTTGCCTTTCGGAGGACTCGGGCTATGTGATAGCTGGCGTCTGGAATGCATGGAATTGAGACATGGCGCCGTTGTGGGACTGCAGTCTCTAAACGAGAGCGCCAGGTAAACGCCTTTGCTTTGCCATTATGTCGATGTATCGGATTACCCTGTTATTTTCGTCCTTCTGGACCTGTGGGACTGAGCAAAGATCTTCGACTCTGTTGATGGGTCGGACAAGGGAAAGCTTGCGTGCCAGAAGGGACGATTAGAACTGAGATGGGGATAACGTCCTTTTCGTGTAGGTTTCCTGAAATCAAAGGTATTGTTCGGCCGTTCTTTTTTCGCGAGGGCGCCCAAGAACGCGAGAGGTGAACATTTCTTCATGTCTGCTGGAAACTATGTCCGGCTCTATGGAGTTCAAGAGCTTGAGCACGTTGCACACCGCATATAACTTCACAACGCAAAAGCGATTGTGCGCGTAGCTTATAAACAATTTGGGTGTAAGGGTGAAAACGCAAAGAGGCCGCTTTTCGAGGCAGCAGCTCGTCCACTCCGAAACATTGTCCTATTAAAGAGTCGTTCGTCAAAAAAAAAAAATCACAGCATATACACGGAGTGAATGATGATCAGTGGTCGAAGCTCCGCAGGTTCATCGGTAAACCGCGAATCTTCCGTGAAATTCGCCCAGTACATCATCAAAGACGTGACAAACACTGTGTGTATATATACAAGAAATTTATATTTTATTCGTGAGCCGTGATTTTCCGTGATGTTGGTTGCATGTGGTCAAATGATATGCATGCGAGACCATATCGCGATGCCATGTGTTGTATGGCATCGCGATCGTCATCGTCATCAGCGTCATCGTTATGACGCATAGTGGGTACATTCCATGTAGTGTGCCGTGATGGCAGCGTCATCGTCATCACACAGGACCTTGAAAAGCGAGGTGGCTACTACGTACTACAAACTACGGGGGACGCACGACCCACGGCATAAGGAGCTTCGCCCCTAAAAAAAGCAAAAGCACTTCAACCTTTATATCACCACGTGGCCACCACGTATATAACTGAAGTGTTGAACTGCTCCGGTTTGTTCCGGGCTGTGTGAAGAAAAGATGCACCACTTGACAACTGCCGGGCGTTCATCGACGGCACTGCCCGCCTGATATGCCGGCCAACATGGAACCAGTAGGCCATTTTAGATGTGAGGCATCTTAGAGCGGGGTTCAATCCGGTGGTGGCCGTCGAGGTGGCGGCGTGACCACCCTTACTGCGCATGCGCAAACCCTTAAAAAAAATAAAAACCTCCTCTCCCCCTCTAGGCATCCCTTCCCGCGGCGACCACACCCTCACTGCGCATGCTCGTCCCCCCCCTTTTTCTCTCCTCTCCTCCGCTCCCCTCCCCCTCTCTCGCCTCGCGACGCCGACGCAGGCAGCGTCTGCTAGCGAGTTTCTTGGTTGAAAAAACCGGCTGCTCGCGCTGCACAACCGTACACTAGCCACCCCGTATATATGGCACCGGATCTTGACCTGCAAGGTAGTGCCGGTGGGAGATTTCTCCTGTGCGTTGTTGAACAATAAAAATTCGCTGTGTGCTCGTTAACTAAAAGCGGACTGCGGGTCTCTGTGTCCAATCGGAGTCTTCTGTCTCTCATTGCCCATTAGCTGCGATCGCCATGTTGCAGTAGGAAACACCGGTCCATCACTGCCTGCTTTGCGCCTCCCCAGGTTTCTCTCCTGCGCAACGCCGCGATGAGCGCCAGCGTCAACGCCGTCGCCACTGTAAGCGTTAGCTCCCGCTGCTTCGCATCTACACATGGTTCCCTTTAGCGGGAGATGGTGTAATTTTTTTTATTTTCGGGCCGAAAACGGGTACACTGTGTCAAATATTAGTCCTTAATGTGCGCAAATGGTATTATGTGCCAATTAGATGGGCACTATCCGAGATGGCGTCATGATGAAGGTTGCTCATGTATTTCCTTAAATACCACTAAAAATGAGGCAACCGCTATCCGTACAGTTCTGCTTGCTTCTTATAGGTATGTCTGTGCAAAGGTTGTACAGGATAAAGATTGCAGACTGGCTAGCTTATACTTTTACTTATTGCCATATTCCGTCATTCAACAACCTATTGGTTCCCTTACTAGGCAGGAATTCTTCGAGACAGTGGCATATGCGCAATTCTTGAGCGCCTCGTCAACGAGCAAGACTGTAATATATGGCTACCCAGCCTGCTACCACTCACCGGAAGCCCTATGGTGGGTTGAACCTAACACCTGTACAGCAGTAGTTCAATCAGGCCATGAGAAGTGTCCTCCATGCAGGGGAATGGGGCTTTGGTAAATTTGTGACTGTGTTTGTTTTTCTAGACCTTAAGAAAAATAAACAAATTGATCCAACCACAAATTGCTTAAATGCATACGGCGGCAACGATGCTCACCAACTGCCATACATGTATGTACGTTAGTCAAGTTAGTCGGTATTTCTTCGCAGACCGCCACGCCTGCAAAACTACCTTAAACCGCGTTACTGCTTACCCAGTTAATTTTTATATCCAATTGCGCGTTTAGCCTGTTTGTGCCACATTTTGCGTATCTCTATTCTTGGAGCACTCCAATCCAAAACTGTTATGTAAGCCAGGTGCCACAGTGCTTCTTACCCAAGTACCTCAACTGTATTTCATTCCATATTTTCTCATAAGCATGAATAGTGAAGGCGAAGTCAGCAGGTATTTCGCAACATGACTGCTGTTTAACAATTAAGGAAACAAGAGCTAAGGCGCAAAGATAGCGGGGACGAAGCGAAGACACGAACTGACAGACACGGTCGTCAACTTCCAACAGTTCATTCACAGAAACCACGCCGATTTTTATAGGATGCCAAACAATTCAAGTTGGCAACCACCAGGACTGCCTTTTCTGATGATGTGCAATACTTATTTATTCTGTGCCGCACAGTGGTCTGTTTGACGCAGTTTGCGATACCATCGAGCCATCGCGTGAAGTGGACTTCCAGAACTATGCTGAGATGACTACAGATAAGTTTTTAGAGCTTTTACAATTTTATTTGCAGTCCACCATCATATGTATTAACGGATCTTATTATGTTCAGAAAATAAAAAAAAACGCCAGGCCTGCACACAACACGCAGCACAGTCACAGCGAAAGCTGGAAGGGCGTCCTTTCCAAAGCCCATTGTAGACTCTTGTTACCAAATCACCGTAACTTTCAGGATGTAGGGAAGCACCCGCTATGCCATTATTCGTTATTCTGCGGATAAGCTAGGTACCCGCTACACATATTTAACGCATTCTGTGGACTTGGTGCTGTGGCTGATGACGATGAAGAATTATGGCCGAGCCTTTTACAATGGGTTGGAAGCATCCAACGACCAATCGTTGTGAAATTCACATTGTGTGATGCCTGGTTATATTACTCTTTTACGACACTATATTACATATGCTAACACGGTTCCTTGCCCGACATGACACCTTCATAGGGTGTTTTTGCGAAGGAGTTTGAAGCACCAGCGGTACTCTGCGGTAAAATACTCGACTTCGACGCAGAGTTCGCGGGTTGAAATCTCCGCCACTCCTAGAAATTGTTTCTAATTCGATTTTTTCTTATTTGTCCCGGGCCCAACGGCCATCTGGCAGGCTGCTGAGGCGCCTCTCGTACGAGAGTTTGGCGACCGCCTCCCTCGCCTCGAAAGATGACCACCCAAGGTCGCCCTGCACTGCCTCGTTGGGAGTGAAGCCGTGCACCCCCAAGGCTGTGCGACCCGCTTCCCGCGCACAGGCTTAGGTTGCCAGATTAAAACTGATTACTACCGTCAAATCTAGCAAGCGTCTCAGGAGCTGGCAACGTCGTATCGATCCATCATGGCGGCACCCAGGCGGTTATGGGTATCAATGCATGGGCCCTATGGGAAGCTTTTCCTCTAGAATCAGTATATTAACTCTATGCCGACAGGGACGCAACGCGACTGACACCGGACTTTGGTTCTGCAATAGGAGCAAGTAAGACTGACGCTACGTTTAAGTGGCCACAAGGCCAGGATAGAGACCACAGTATAGACGAAGGATAGAGACCGGTAGTAATCAAAGACCTAATGAAACTATTTGGTTTAGACATGTAGGGATTTAGTACTCTTGTGTTCGTTTTTTCACGGTTATCTGTACTTCCCGTTTTGTTTTTGAGTGCCGTGGGTTTCCTCTTTGATAAATGTGGTGTGCTGTTCATTGTCAGAGTCCATCATCCGTAACCAACCGAACCCGTCACATAATGTAATCTGATGAAGAACGTTTCTTTCTATCCACAGTAGTGTATCGCAGCGCGACGGTACCGAGCAGAGAACCAAAGTGCGAGATATTTGAACTGTTCACTTACCTGTCGTTCCCCAGAAAATGTATTCAGGCTCGCAATGAGCGCTGCACACCTTCATGGGCTTCGTTACGGGCTGGCCTATGCGGAGTTTAATCACCCATACCTTTCTGAGGCGCTCGTCTCAGGAAATCGACTGCAGGCTCACTTCGCCTGCACGGCGTCTGCTACAGCGGATCCGGTTGTTTTATATGCGAAGCAGATTATGGCGGAGTTCAATCCGGTGGTGGTGTGCGGCCTGACCACCCTTACGGCGCATGCGCCTACTCTCTCTCCCACTCTCCTCCTTTACGCAGGTGTTCGGTCGCCTTCTCTTTTCCTCCCCCGCGTTGCAGCCGTGCACTCTCCTCCTTTGCACGGGCGTTTACACAGGCGTTCGGTCGCCTTCTGTCCTCTCCTCCCCCCCGCGCTGCAGCCTGTAAACCCACTCCCTCTTCTCCCTCCCGCATTTCATATAAGCGCGTGAGCTCGGTCGAGGAAGTCTCGCTTGAATCGTGCGGTCTGGGTTCCCTGTTCGGTTCCCGGTCACTGCAGTTGTCTCGAAAGCCTCGCTACCCTCGCTGCAGACTCGCGTTGTCTCTCTGTAGCGGAAGCGGTAGCTCGACGCCGATGCCTGGCTTCGACGGCCGAGTGAACGTAAACGGAAACTTGGTGTGCGCCGCCAATGCTGCTTCGCATCCCCTCATGGTTCCCTTTAGTGGGAGATGGTGTAATTTTTTTTATGCTTGTGTGTCGTCTTCAACGTATCCAAGTGTCACGGAAGTACCAAAACAGTGCTCGACTGTCTCCTAAACGACCGCAAACGCGATCGATTGAGCACGACATTCCATAACCTCGAGAGTGCTTGCAGCTACCGCCGCACGACGGCGCCACCATCTGTGAAAGTTACGAATCTACCACTTGTGTCCGCAGGTTCTATTATAAAGTCCTTTCTGTTTGCGAGTTCTTTCAAGACATCATGCTCTGCCTAAGTTAAATTCTTCGGCTTTCAACTCTTTCGCTTTCTTTTTCAATCATCGTTTCTTATTTCCTTTTGACTCACTTAATTTGGCGCCCCCCCCCCCCTCTCGTTTCTCGCCATCACCACCACCGCTTTTGCAGTTGCCATTTCCTCTTCTTTCATTTACTTTCGAGCAGAGACTAGGAAGCACGTACACACAAGCGCAAAGGCAAGCAGTTGCAGGCTTGAAGAAGAAAAGCATCCTCGTCGAAACATGCTACACCCCGTATTAACGAAGCTTTTGTCAAAGTGACAGAGAAGCACAAGACGAGCACGGTCCGCTGTTAGCAGATTTCGCTTTGTGGAAGTGGGTTAGATGTTTTAAGGGCCAAGCACCTTAGGGTCTCGGCGTGTCGGCGTGCTCGTCGTCTGCTGCTGGCTGCGGCTGTCGTGACGGTGCTGCTGTCGGAACGCTAGAGAGGGCGCCACCGCCTCAGAGCTCGGCGCGTGGTGAGAGAGAGCGAATGGCACGCGTTGACTATGTAAACGCTCTTTCTGCGATGAACGCTGAACTACCAGCTCGTAGGAAACGAGAACGCGCCCTCGCCCGCGAGATACAACGCCGACGCAGGCAGCGTCTGCTAGCGAGAGTGTTGATTGAAAAAACCGAGTGCTCGCGCTGCACATTTCACCGGCCACTCTGTATATATAGCCACTGGCTCTTCACCTGCGTGTAGTGCCGGTGGGAGATTTCTCTTGTGCGTAGATGAATAAAGATTCGCAGCGTGCGCGTTAACTAAAGCGGACTGCGGGTCTCTGTTTCTAATCGCAGCAAACTGCATGGGGGGCTCCGATTAGACCGGTTTTGCTGTTCGGAGACTTTAATTTGCCTCATATTAAAACGAATGACAAACCACCGTCGTCACAATGCCAAGCCGAAAACAATTTCCTAGATGTTTGTTTCAACTTCAACTTAACTCAGCTCGTGACGGAAAATACACGCGTCACGCAGGACTCAGCCAGCATTCTAGATCTCATTTTAACTAACAATCCTTCCAGTTTATCTACAATGACTCAGCTTAAAGAAATTAGTGACCATAAAGTGATTCATGCCGTCTTTGCTTTTCTTTTGCGAAACGAGAATCGTGGGATAAAACAATACGTTTATATGACAGGGGCAAATACGAAGCGACCAACAACGAGCTTGTCTCCTTCTACCCTATTTTCTGTTCCGAATTCCACAACCACACACTTCAAGAAAATTGGTCGATATTTCATTGCGAACTTACAGAACTCGCTTCTACACATATTCCTGTTACCACTGTGTGGGCAAATCATCACAAACCATGGTTCACAAAAAAATTAGGAGCCCTAAAAAACAAGAAGAAAAGGCTATTTCGCTCCGCAAAACGTCACAATTCCCCTGTGACGTGGAGCAAATATTATGAGGCAGAGAAAGACTACCTCTTAGGTGTTAGTCGCGGAAAAAGCTCCTTCTTCCATGATACCCTACCCAGTGTATTAAATACTAACCCCCCAAAAATTCTGGAAAATCTTGCAACCCAAGGTACCTGAAACTATCATCCTCACAGATCATAATGACTTAATGATCACTGACCAAGAGTGTGCCGATGCGTTTAACGTCGCGTTTTCATCTGTCTTTACAAGTGAACCTGCCACTCCTGGTCCGTTACCGCCTGCTCACCTACACTCTGTCATTCCACCCATCAAGTTCACCGAACATGGCATAATGCTAATAATCGAAAAACTAAAGTTATCATCAGCTTCCGGGGTAGACGGTATCAATTCTAAACTGTTAAAAAATACAAAACATGTGTGCGCATCTTACTTGAAAGTAATCTTCGCTGAGTCCTTATCATCCTCCAGTATTCCCATCGACTGGAAGAGCGGGCAGGTCGTTCCGATTTACAAATCAGGAAATAAAAATTCACCTCTTAACTACCGGCCAATATCTCTTACAAGTGTACCCTGCAAAATAATGGAGCACGTAATCTACACCCAAATCATGCGCTTCCTAGACACCGCTAACTTCTTTCACCCTGCCCAACATGGCTTTCGCAAAGGCTTATCGTGCGAGACGCAACTTGCTATCTTCACCCATGTTTTGCACATTAACCTCGACAGAAACACCCAGGTTGACGCTATTTTTCTCGATTATGCAAAAGCATTTGACAAGTTGCCTCACAAACGGCTATTACTAAAACTATCCCGCTTGAACTTACCCCCCAAACATTCTGAACTGGATTGCTGAATTCCTCTCTAACCGTCATCAGTCAGTGCATGTCAATAATCGTACATCCGCACCCCTCCCCGTAACGTCTGGCGTCCCGCAAGGAAGTGTCCTGGGTCTCCTACTCTTCCTTATCTACATTAACGACCTTCCCTTTCATGTTTCTTCTTACAACCGTCTGTTTGCCGACGACTGTGCCATATACCGCGCAATTAATAACTACTCTAACCACAATGCCCTGCAAGACGACCTTAACAAAGTGCGACACTGGTGTAACGACTGGCTAATGACCCTTAACCCCAATAAATGTAAAGCAATGTGTTTCACCCGCCGCCATCAGCCCTCCCATATGCCCTATAACATCAGCAATACTCCCTTAGAAAAAGTACACTCATTTAAGTACCTTGGTGTCACCCTTTCATATGATTTAGATTGGTCTGTTCATGTGTCGCGCATTACTGCTTCAGCTAACCGAACTTTAGGATTCTTAAAACGCCATTTACGTCATGCACCTACTCACGTTAAGCTACTAGCATTTAAAACACTTGTACGTCCGAAACTTGAGTACGCATCCCCGATATGGTCCCCACATCAAGCACATATCATCACTGCACTCGAATCAGTCCAAAATCGCGCGGCAAGATTCATTCATTCATCGTACTCTTATCACACAAGCGTGTCACTACTGAAGGCACGATCCGGCTTAGAGTCACTGTCATCCCGGCGCCGCATTGATTCACTAATCCTTTTTCACAAGTTCTATTACAGCTCGCTTCATCAGGCACCATACATCTTGGCCCCACCCCCACGCCTTTCCCTTCGCACTGGGCATCACTTACAAGTAACCCGTCCACGCAGCCGCACTACTACCTTCTCAGCATCCTTTTTTTGCCGTTCATCGACTGAGTGGAAAGGCCTGCCCCGTTCTATCGCTGATATCAGCTGCCCATCATCATTTGCTGAAAAGCTTAAACACTAATTTATTCTTATGTTTATATGTGGCTACTAGTTATATGCATATGTGGCTATTGTGAATATGTTATGAATGTATATATTATTGTTTGTGTATAATTTTTTGTGTATGTATAAATATGTATATGTTATTATGTATATATGTGGCTACAATTGTCAACCCACCCCTTATGTAATACCCCCCCTTGAGGGGGGCCTTTAAGGAAATAAAAGTGAAGTGAAGTGAAGTGAACACTGCATGCTTCGCCCCTCCCCAGGTTTCAAGTTAGAGGGGCTGAAACATCCTTCCCTACATGTCCCTTCGCCACAATTTATGTTGCGCTGTTAATCCATGACGAACTAATTCCAGGTCACCCAAGTTCTTGTCTTACTAGCAAAGGCTTCCTGCAGAGGTAGTTTTAGTACTTAATAATAATATCTGGGATTTTACGTCCCAAAACCACGATATGATTATGAGAGACGCCGTAGTGGAGGGCTCCGGAAATTTTGACCATCTGGTGTTCTTTAACGTGCACTGACATCGCACAGTACACGGGCCTCTACCATTTCGCCTCCAGTTTTAGTACTTCACGAGGGTAGCTTAAGAGGTGCAGTTCTATATTACCATTGATCTCAGGCTTTTCGGATTTTAGAGGAAGCAACTATTTCTATCTTACACATTCCCACGCGCGCTTACTTGTTTATTTTACGTTATTGGTTTTATCCACACAAAAAAAAAAAAGCTGTTACTTTTGCTCGGAGCAGGCGGCACGTGAATGCTTGGGTAACTTATCGATTGTTTCAGACTGTTCTCATTGTCTTAACATCACACGCACGACACGAGTAGCCGAGATTATTCAAGAGCGAGGTACGGCGATAAGGGTCGAAATTTCCGTCGCTCGTGTATAACAGACAACGCATTTCAGCTGCGATCAGATCAGCCACCGCCGACGACTGCGATCGCCGCTATCAGTGCTGAGCGTGTGTTCCTTGTACTTTCATTTTTATTTCCTGGGCTCAAGTTCGCACCTAAAAGATTCATTGGGCGAAATAAAATATTCGGCAGATCCCACGTACCATGGGAATCGACGTTATGCGAAGCATAGGGGAGAAAGTGAATGTGGTGTAATTTTCTTTCTTGAGCGAAACGTTTCAAAATGACGCCAAACATATGTACAAATGTTATACCCACACTCTAAGAAATGATCGAGTAAAAAGGGTGTCTTTTTGTCCCACAACAATAATCGTCATCTATCCTGCGTTACTTTCCTTGCATTATCGCCGCGCGCCCAAAAGTTTCAGGTCACGAACGACATGCGCGTTATCAGCGTGGCATAGCATTCTTGATAGGAAAGTGGCCAGCGCAGAGTTTTCAAGAAAGGAAGCGCGAGCAAGCCGGATGACGATTATTGTTGTGGGACAAAAAGACACCATTTTTACTCGATCATTTTTTAGAGGCACGGACATGTATGTTGAACAACCGCATATAACCAGTTGTTTACACTTGCGTAACGATGCCAAAAGCAAGATGGGTATTACCAACACCACAAGCGGTAAGCGGAAATGTAGCGCTTGTTCTTGCGAGGATGATAGCCCAGGATAGTGCTCCGTAGACAAACTTCAGTAGATCGCGCTTATGTACAATTGACACTAATCCGACGTGACGCATGTATCATTCGAGTACATATGTAATGTTTATGTAGTAAGATGGGCATCACAGCAACCACAATTGACGTTTCATTAGCATTACGCCTGCACAGGGTCTTTTTCCAAAGGAGTTCCGAGACCTGGCGTGGCTCTGTGGTAGAATACATGATTGCCTCGCAGAATGCTTGGGTTCGATTCCTGCTGGTACCATAACATATATTCTTTGCCTTCGCCGGGTCAACGCTGCCTATGTCGATTTTCCTTAACGCCCTCGCATTGAAATTACCAATGTCTGTTCTCGCCATTCCTCGGTAGATATAAACTGTTCCTGATAGATATAAACACCTGTGGCGCATACCCGCATATCGTGGCCTGTGGTATACAGGTATGTGGCACACGTGTCTGGAGGACAGTGTTTGACGTCGTACGCAACGGGATTTTCACATTATTCATGTCATGACCAGGCACTCATAATCGTCAAACCCTCTTACTCTCCCATACCAATTTTTGTCGACCCCAAGTTAAGGAGGTGATCACGAGAGCGCCCAGACGTAGGCGGCTAGATGGATAGATAGATACGTAGATAGAAACGCAAAAGTGTCTACAGTACGCAAAGATATGCTTAGCATTTAATAAATATCATGCGACCTGAGTTCCTTGCCATGAGAATATTAGTGAGAACTAACAGCCAATGTGCCAAGGAAAGTATAGGGGATGTTATTACAAGTAATCGCAATGTAAATGGGAAGAAAGAAAAGTGCACGAAAAGATAACTTGCCACCTGCAGGAACCAAACCTGCGACCTTTGAATAACGCGTCCGATGCTCCACCACTGAGCTACGGTGGCGGTCATCCCTCCGTCCACTTTATAAGGTATATATGTGTATTTAAACGTAGGAGTGTCAGTCAGCGCCGTCTGTTGCCATTACGGAGATTGTGGAAAACTTTTTTGCCTGTTGGCGTCACATGGCAAGTGATCTTATTACGACCTGGCTGCTGACTTATAGTCCCTCGCATACTACTTGAAGGCATGAAGTCTGCCAGAACGAGACTCTCGCTATGAATGAAGGAAAATGAAGGAAACAAGTGTAAACTTAAGTCACTTAAAAACTGCGCTAAAGACGGAGGACAAGTAAACGAAGGACACAGACGGCGGCGCTGACTTTCAACTAGATTTATTTGCCAGAACCGCGCAATATATACTTGTGCAGTACCTGACAAAAAATAGGAGCGAAAAATGATAAAAACAGTAAAAACCTATGAATACATAATCATCGTGTTGGCGCGCCATGAACATCACGTGTACCCGCGTTCTGATGAAAATCAATTTCTTTCTGTGATAACGCAATCGAAGGCCTGCTAACGCACACGCTGCCTAGCCTAGCCATTTCCGCAGCCTCATAGATTTCGCGTATTGTCTGGTCACGATGACGCTTAACCACAGCACAATGCTGAAAGTCAGGAGAACAGCCGCAGTCTCGGCAATGAATGCCGAGGTGGCCCGACACCGTTGAAGAGACATTGTAGGAGTGCTCTTTCAGCCGCTCATTTAAACACCGGCCTGTTTGGCCTATGTACCTCTTGCCGCAGGACAGGGGTAGAGAGTATACTACCCCTTCAACGCAAGGAACGAACTTGTTCCGGTGCCTGGTCTGGCAAGCTCGCTCTTCCCTAGAACCAGGATTCACGGCCCTGCACATCCTAGCCAGCTTTTCTGGGGCTGAAAAAACCAAGTCTACTTCGCACCTCCTGGCCACTTTTTTGAGGTTGTGCGTGACACCGTGGATGTAGGGAATAACGACACAGTTTCGTTTGTCACGTCCCTTTTCCTTTGCACGGGTGCGAGCACTCGTCTCTTGGCTCATTCTGACTTCTCTGAGCAGGCACTCAGCAACGGCGGTCAAAACATACATCGGGAAACCAGCCTCAGTGAGGCGTTCAGTTTGCTGACTAAAGCTGCTCCGAATCATGTGATGGCAAGACTTTCGCAGTGCGTGTGTGTAGCAAGTCTTCGCAATAGCGCGCTTCACCACTTTTGAGTGTGCCGATCCGAAAGGAAGGATTGGCTTATTTGCGCGCGGTTTATATGCCCAACACACGTGGGTAGGGCTTAGCGTTAGCATCAAATCTAGGAACCTGATAGTTCCTCTGTCCGGAACTTCATGGGTCAAACCAAGCGGAGAGAGGCCCTTTTCAAAAATTTCTAAAATACTAGTCAAAGAGGCAGCAACCGACGAGGCTTCAGCTTGAAACAACACGAGGAAATCGTCAACATAGCGGAATACTTTCTTCACATTAGTGCATTCTAAGCGTTTCTGAATGGCACGATCAAGGCTGGCTAAAAATAAATCACTTAAAATGGGTGCAAGGGATGACCCAATGCATACCCCTTGACGTTGCAAAAAAATATTATCATTCCACGCTGCAAATGTCGACCTAAGGTACTTATCAAGCAGTTCCATGAAACCTTCAACAGATATGCCTACCGCATTCTGATAAGTCACAACGCCCAAGCTGTCAATGCACTCGCGAATGCAAACTAGAAGCCCATTGTGTGGCAAAGAGTAATACAAATCTTTAATATCTATTGAGCATGCCTGGTAGCCGGAAAATGTGTTATCTTTGAGCACGGAAATTACATCATCGGAACTCTTAGCTAGGAACGGATCGTCAATATTTAATAACTTCAGTTTACCCTGAAGAAATTGTGCTAACGGTTTCTGCCACGAGTTAGCCTCCGAAACTATTACACGGAAAGGACAGTTAACCTTGTGTGTTTTCGCGTTAAAGAAAATTTCCATGCTAAGATTTTTCCCGCCATCAATCTTTTTTACCAAACCATCAAGATTCAGCCTTTTACAAAGACTTTTTGCCTCGGTTTTAACTTTCGGAAGCGACACATTAACTTGGGGCTCAAAAACAGACAAAATAGCTTCACTCGCTTTGTTCTTATACAGTTCATTCGGAATAATAACAAAACCTCCCTCCTTATCTGCTGCTACCAAAGACAATGACATATCCTTCAAGAAGGATTTTACTTGCTTGACAGGAACCCTGCTTAAGCCTGCTCTATGGTTACAAAGAATGTCCAAACCCTCGGAAACACACCTCTCGGCACATTCAGCAGATGCCTTTCTTGAAATGCTGCGGACAAGGCCCAAAAGTTCCGCCCTTGACTTTCTTGGCTCTACAGCATACTTGGGGCCACGGCTGAGCACACTGCGAATGTTCTCAGGCAGCGACACATTGACCAAGGAATGAAGTCCGTCCTTGCTGGGGGAAGGCTTTTTTGGCAGCGAGGCTCGAAGTTCTGTCAGCATCTGCCGCCAACGAAATTCCGCCGCCGCATTAGCCAGGTCACGATGTTGGAGCCACTTCTTGCCCCCCACTGTAGTTCGTAGTCCCTTGGAGCGAAAGAAACAGGCACTGCTTATAAAAACGAGCTTGTCGGTGCCACTCAGAACTGAGAACCTTGAGAAGTCTGAGTCCATGACCTTGCGAAGGCCTGAAACCGCCGAAGAGCAGCAGGATGTCGGGGGGGAAGTTGTTTTAAGTGATTTATTTTTAGCCAGCCTTGATCGTGCCATTCAGAAACGCTTAGAATGCACTAATGTTAAGAAAGTATTCCGCTATGTTGACGATTTCCTCGTGTTGTTTCAAGCTGAAGCCTCGTCGGTTGCTGCCTCTTTGACTAGTATTTTAGAAATTTTTGAAAAGGGCCTCTCTCCGCTTGGTTTGACCCATGAAGTTCCGGACAGAGGAACTATCAGGTTCCTAGATTTGATGCTAACGCTAAGCCCTACCCACGTGTGTTGGGCATATAAACCGCGCGCAAATAAGCCAATCCTTCCTTTCGGATCGTCACACTCAAAAGTGGTGAAGCGCGCTATTGCGAAGACTTGCTACACACACGCACTGCGAAAGTCTTGCCATCACATGATTCGGAGCAGCTTTAGTCAGCAAACTGAACGCCTCACTGAGGCTGGTTTCCCGATGTATGTTTTGACCGCCGTTGCTGAGTGTCTGCTCAGAGAAGTCAGAATGAGCCAAGAGACGAGTGCTCGCACCCGTGCAGAGGAAAAGGGACGTGACAAACGAAACTTTGTCGTTATTCCCTACATCCACGGTGTCACGCACAACCTCAAAAAAGTGGCCAGCAGGTGCGAAGTAGACTTGGTTTTTTTCAGCCCCAGAAAAGCTGGCTAGGATGTGCAGGGCCGTGAATCCTGGTTCTAGGGAAGAGCGAGCTTGCCAGACCAGGCACCGGAACAAGTTCGTTCCTTGCGTTGAAGGGGTAGTATACTCTCTACCCCTGTCCTGCGGCAAGAGGTACATAGGCCAAACAGGCCGGTGTTTAAATGAGCGGCTGAAAGAGCACTCCTACAATGTCTCTTCAACGGTGTCGGGCCACCTCGGCATTCATTGCCGAGACTGTGGCTGTTCTCCTGACTTTCAGCATTGTGCTGTGGTTAAGCGTCATCGGGACCAGACAATACGCGAAATCTATGAGGCTGCGGAAATGGCTAGGCTAGGCAGCGTGTGCGTTAGCAGGCCTTCGATTGCGTTATCACAGAAAGAAAATTGATTTTCTTCAGAACGCGGGTACACGTGATGTTCATGGCGCGCCAACACGATGATTATGTATTCATAGGTTTTTACTGTTTTTATCATTTTTCGCTCCTATTTTTTGTCAGGTACTGCACAAGTATATATTGCGCGGTTCTGGCAAATAAATCTAGTTGAAAGTCAGCGCCGCCGTCTGTGTCCTTCTTTTACTTGTCCTCCGTCTTTAGCGCTGTTTTTAAGTGAATTATGTCTTACCAACTCGCCCAAGCCACCACGTTAGTAAACTTAAGGGCTCGTTTTCTTTGTTAGACCTTTCTTTCATCACATTTACATTACAATTACTTGCAATAACATCCCATGAACTTTCCTTGACATCATTGCCTGTTAGTTCTTATTAATATTGAGTCTAACAAAGAAAATGAGCCCTTAAGTTTACACTTGTTTCCTTCATTCATATCGAGGGTCTCGTTCTGGCAGACTTCATGCCTTCAGGTAGTATGCGAGGGATTATTAGTCAGCAGCCAGGTCGTTATAAGATCACGTTTTACGTGACGCCAACAGGCAAAGAGAGTGTTCCACACTCGCCGTAATGGCAACAGGCGGCGCTGACTGAATATATACCCTATAAAGTGAACGGAGGGATGACCGCCACCGTAGCTCAGTGGTAGAGCATCGGACGCGTTATTAGAAGGTCGCAGGTTCGGTCCCTGCCGGTGGCAAGTTATTTTTTCGTACACTCTTCTTTCTTCACATTTACATTACAATTACTTGTAATAACATCCCCTATACTTTCCTTACCATCATTGTCTGTTAGTTCTCATTAATATATTGTCTAACAAAGAAAACGAGCCCTAAAGTTTGCACTTGTTTCCTTGCCATGAGAAGGAGCATTGCCTAGGCCGCGAGATTTGGTAGGGGCCATACGTATTGTCTCTTTTAAAGGCATGGCATATAACCATTCCTTTACTAATGTAAACCCGACATACCACCGCCTTTTCTTACCCTCCACCTTGAGCATAGGTCCGCAAACTCACTCATGAGTCGGCTCACTGACACTCACGCGGACTCAGATCGAGGCGCGAGTCTGAGTGAGCCCGAGTGAGTTATAGTTCCGTGAGTTTGAGTCCGAGTGAGCCCGGCCGAGAAAAATTTCAGTGAGTATGAGTCCGAGTGAATCCGGTTGAGGAAACTATTGGTGCGTCGGAGTCCGAGTTAGTCCTTAAGTGCAAAATATATGTCGTGAGTGAGTCTGAGTGAGCTCCACATTTTTTGCCAACCTATAGTCCTATCTACTTCAGTTCGGCAATAATATCAGCGTTATGTCGGCTCACGTTTATACTAACCTCTACTCACGCATACTCAAACGCACTAACGGGCATACGCAGCCTCAATATTTATTGACCAGAGGAGTGCGTAACGGATATGGCAAACTATGTCAGGGGAATTTGAGAAAATACGTCGTGTGAGTCATCTCAATGAAAAATTTGCCAGATCCCAAGTAGCATGGCAATCGATGTCATGCGAAACATGCGGAGGCAAGGTGACTTGGTTGTAATTTTCTTATTGAGCGAAACGTTACGAAATGACGTTAGAGATACGCACAAATGTTGTAAGCACAGACATATGCTGAACAGTCGCATATTCAGATTCAGATGCTTTATTTTTCTTGATTTTCACCAAGAAAGGTACACAAGCTAAAGGTATAACAATACCTGACAACAGGCCTCTGTACCCATTTCACCAAGATATAAACAAAAAATACACAGTAAATTGTTCACGGCACACAAAATTTCGTTTAAATGTAACATGAAAATATAAACAAGAAGACCGATAAATATTCGAGTTCACTTATAATTTGAAAGAATACTTTGACATAGAACCAAGGAAAGGTTGTTTTATACAGAAGTGCGCAAACAATATGTAAAAACAAGAGAATAAATGCTAAGTACAGTTCATTTAACACAAGATCTGTGTGAAAAATCATTTCATGAATAAACGAAGGAGAAGAAAAACTCAAGTAGTTCTGAGCAAAAGCATGGCAAGTCATGCTTTTGCAGGAATAGCACAATTATGTACAATATAACAAATAACATGCGTTTCAATAACGTAATCTGGAAGCGAGTGCTTTATCCAGTAACATCCTTTTTAGTTTTTTCTTAAAGAGGCCTGGATGAACATCGAAGTCCAAATCTCTTTCGAATTCATTAAGAAGTGACATCGTTTGATAATTCAAAGATTGCTTGCCATAATTAGTCCGTGTTGTTGGCGTGTGTCGCGTTTGATTTCTAAAGTAGTAGGTTGATTGATTATTACTGTTATTATTGTATAATTTTTCACCGTGTATTAGTTGAAGTAATTTAAAATGAAATATTTGGTCACCTTAACATATTATGCTTTAGGAATAATGGCGTTGTTCCAAGATCCCGCGGGTTGCCCCTATAGCGTTCAAAGCAGCGTAGTACACGTTTTTGTAATATTACTTATTCATTGTAGTTCCCTTGTGTTGTCGTTCCCCATACTAAATTTCCATAGCATAATTTTGAGTAAAATAGTGCATAATACATATTTTTCATTAGCCACACCGGCACGAAAGCGGCCGCTTTGTATAAACATCCCACACTTTTTGCCAGCTCTACTGATAAATTCTTAATATGTGCATTCCAAGATCGGTGCTCTTCAAATATTACACCGAGAAATTTTTGTGTGACAACTCTATTAATATACTCCCCTTCAAACGTAATTGCCAACTCGCTATTTATCATTTTGTGCATTGCATGAAAGATGATGTATGTAGTTTTTTTTGCGTTTAACTGCATCCGATTTTCCCTTAACCAGCATGAAAGTGATGATAAATAGTAGTTAGCATTTGATTCAAGTGTTTCTAGCCCGTATGTTTTAGCTCGTATGTATGCTTATATATGATTTATATAACCAGTTGTTTACAGTTGCGCAAGGATGCCAACAGGAACACGGGTATTACCTACACCAGAAGCGGTAATCTCATACGTAGCACTTGTGCTTGCCAGGATGGTAGGCCTGGATAGTGCTTCGTGGACCAACTACAGTGGATGGCGCTTAAGTATACAATTGACGTTAACCCGACATGACGCCTGCCTCATAGGAGTAGATATGTAATGTTTCTAAAATTAGATAGCCTGCACTGTAACCACAATTGACGTTTCACCAACATTACGCCTGCCTAAGGTCTTTTTCCAAAGCAGTTCCGAGACCTGGCGTAGCTCTGTGGTAGAATATTTGATTCCCCAGCAGAATGCTTGGGTTCGATTCCTGCTGGTACCATAACATATATTCTTTGCATTCGTCGGGTCAACGCTGCCTATGTCGATTTTCCTTAACGGCCTCACATTTAAAGAACTAATGTCTGTGCTCGCCGTTCCGTGGTAGACATAAATTGTCAAACACCATTGGCCCATACCCGCATACCGCGGCCCGTGGTATACGGGTATGTGCCACACTTGTCTGCTGGAAAGGGTTTGACGTCGTATACGACAGGATTTTCACGTTATTCATGTCCTGACCAGCCAGACATAATATTCGTCAGTACCTCTTACCCTCCCATACAAATTTTGGTCAACCCCAAGTTAAGGAGGCGATCACGAGAGCACCCAGACGTAGGCGGCTAGATAGGTAGATAGATAGATAGACAGACAGATAGATAGATAGATAGATAGATAGATAGATAGATAGATAGATAGATAGATAGATAGATAGATAGATAGATAGATAGATAGATAGACAGATAGATAGATACGTAAATAGAAACGCAGAAGTGCTTACTGTGCGCAAGAAAATGCTTCGCATTTAAAATGCCTTTCCTGGATCGCAACCACTGATAACTCGAATTTCAAGGTACGAAGTCCAAAGGCTCCAAGTAGAGCACCAAATACGTGAGATATTGGTGTTAAAGAGCGTTGACACCATAGTCTAAAAAGCTAAGTGAACGTTAACGGACTCATGAGTCGGCTCACTCAGACTCAGATAGAGCCGTGAGTTTGAGTCCGAGTGAATCCGGTCGGGCAAATCCTTAATGAGTCTGTGTCTGAGTGAGTCACACTGAGGAAAATGTTGGTGAGTTCGAGTGAGCCCTAACCTCAAAATATATTTCGCGAGTGACTCTGTGTGAGCTCCACATTTTTTACCGACCTATGACCTCGAGTAATGCTTCTTTGCCTCGGGTCGTCACTGGCCTTTCATGCTCCTCGGTGACAGGTGGCCGCGCACCAAGAATATATCATCGTCATATAGGCGGTAATGCGGGCTAATTGGTTGTGGTCACTGGCATGTATTTCGGTAGCGAAAAAAATAAAGACACAGGAGAGAACACGTAAACAGGACGGACATAAACATAGCAAGCATTATCGTTGTCTTAATTTTCGAGAGATACGATCAGCTTAGAGAAACAAGCCTGTTTCAAATCTCTCTTTGCCGTTATCTAAAGAAAACAACTCATCTGCATAGTCCTGCGGGTAAGTTCTGTATAAATTGATATTGGAACGCGGTTTATTCACCAGAAGTAGCGCTTGGGAAGGAGGTTTGCGGACGCTGAAGGAGGGCAGCGAAAACCAACACTGCAATCACAGAGCTAGCGCCAACAGCTTCCACTCGGCTCTTTCAGCTAACGCAGTGTCCCACTGCGGCATGCTAATATTCCTCCCTACACTGTGTTGAAGCTCCGTTAATTTTGGTTTTGTACACATCGGTCATTTTGAAAGCGCATGCGACTGCGGCCTTCACAATCAGCGCTGTTGTGCGGTTTAAACAAATACGTTATTTGCACGAGATTCGCGCATCAGAATACCGCGCATCGCAATACCTCGTCGTTGGAGAAATTATGTCGGTACGATGACGAGTGGACTATACATCTTAGCGTCTACATCTAACGGCGAAAACGCTTTTCTTCGTTCGAACAAACGGCAAAGCTGCCTTAAGTTGGCGACATTTTCTCATAGCTGACAATGGAGCCGCCTGGCAGAGCATATGCCGCTCATATTGCTTCAAGTATGTCTTTGCAAGTGCGATTTACATTCACTGTTTTCGCAAGTAGGACATAACAGCAATGGAAATGACGTATCCGTGCTATGGAAACCCATGATTACACAAAGTCGTTGCGACGCCCAGCATTTATCGCCAACCGGTTTTCTCATTGATCTCTGTACTCCACGCACAATATCGATTATTCCTTTCTTGGCGTCAGCAGGCGAGAGCGCCCGGTATAAAGAACTAAAAGAAAGGCACGCGCGTGGGAACATCTCTCTGCCCTGACGATGAATTATGCTCATTGTTCGCACTACTTCTGTGTTTGCGACGACGTCTTACGCGAGCTGCAAATGAAAGGATCGATAAGCACCGTTTCGCATCCGCGATGGGTCGCTGTGTAGACAGACAAGAAAAAAAACGCCTATTGGCGCTCTCACAAGAAAGCTGTGGACTTAAGAGTTGAGCATTCAGTGGGCCCGCCGCGAACCCGGCTTGAAGAAGATGCGATTGCTCTGGCTTCTTCCGACTCTCTTTCGTTGGGCAACAACTGCAGGTAAAGCATTCACGCGGTTTCTTTTTTGTACTGATATGTGTTAAACCACCCTTCCCGTGTCCGATGCTTTCATCTTATAGCGCGGCACACAGCGAAACACAACAGCGTATGCCACTATTTCTTTTTGCAAGGTTAGCGGATGAGTTTCGCAAGCGAGGGCTTGTTCTGTTACGTACGTATTTTGTAAGACAGCCCTAATGAGGTTACAAAATGTGATATCATGTTAGTTTCTTGCTAGTCTGCCTACTTATCACTTTAAAGTTAGCAGAACAAAACTGCGCTGGGGTTTGCTGAAGGGATGGAGGAAAACGTACATACAAGGAAGCCTAAGTTATCCACTCTGAAGTAGGCATTGAGGTAGTCGAGAATGCTTGATGAACATCGACATAGACTCAATGGATACACCAACAAGGATATGGACAATGGCACCAATTAGCTAGGAACTAACTGTTCTTGAGTATATTCAGAAATGCGCTCTTAATCAAAGGCGACTGTGTCATCCCGTACAATGTAACAGACATGATTTCTTAGTATTTAAGCAAAAGTGTCAAAACTTCTGTGGAGAGCTACGAATGCATCATTCCAGCGTAGAATCCACATAACGCTCCTTTGTTCTACGGACCTCTGGACTCAGCCTAAGTCGTATGCCTTGCATGAAGGGTGTGATGGTATTTCATGGTTTTCATGTCTTGCTTTGTCTCCTGATGCACAAAACCCTAAATCAAGAGCATGTTAGGACATGTTTTCTTAAACTTACTTTCCAGAAATAAAATGGTCCACCTAGTATGTGCACGTACACCTGAGCTTCTCAGAAGTGACGCACCATCGACTCCTTGAAGCTTACTGATGCGAAAGGCATCAGAATCAAAGACTCCGTAATTTCAAAGCCAAGAAATTCCATACGAATAACGGCTCGCTTTTTATAGTCATTGTGGCAACATTAAAAAGGGTGAATTTACAGAAAGGGGATGTTCTGTGCTCGCTGAGTAAATTTTGAATTTATCAAAAAAAAAAAGCAAGATCAAGCCTCACATTCGAGAACGCATTTCGCTCAATGCTCCACCTCGACTTGAGAAAGTCGATGAGACCGAGGTCTCAAGGCTGAAGCAGAGGCTGCTTATCAGCGATGATTTGCAGGAATTATTAAGGTGCGCAACGTCATTTTCAGCCGGGCACCGGCACTGTGCTCACCCTCTTCAGGTGAACGACAAACATCGATTCGAAGCTTGTTTGAAAATACGGGCCAAGTGTTGAAGCACAGTTGAACTAATTGTAGGTTAGATGATAAACTACTTCTTGGGCGTCAGCAGCAACCACTGTACCAGGCAGCTATAGGACGTACGTGCTCAGTTCATGGTTAAGAACATCCAATTCCACTCACCGCCTGCTACAGGAAAGTTCCCTGCGAGGAAAACCTGTCTACCAGGAGATTAAGACTGCGATTTCACTCATGTGATGTAATTGTCCGGCATGGAAGAGAAGGGCGTGTTGTACAGGAACCGGAACAAAAGAAATGCTGCGAACATCATACATTTACTGTGGTTGTCGCATGATTGTCGATTAGGCGGGAGAGCAAAAGGAACAATAACAACACCAAAACTGGCAAATGAGACTGCCGTAATGGTCGGTCAAGGCAAAATATTTTATGACAAGGGAGTGACATCCGCATGACTTTGATAAAATGGCGCAACCAAGCTTTCATTTAACAAAATTTCAGGGTGCAACTAATAATCATAGGAAGGAAAAGTCCCTGCTAACATGAGATATTAGCTTTCACATGATTGCGGATGATTCCACGAGAGATCAACATGGGTCCTAAAACTGGTATTTTAGATTTCATTGAGTATTTTACATTTTGTGCACGTATCACCCAGTAGCACGAAGGTGAGCTTCGTTTTTTTTTTTGTTACATGCATAATTTACTAGGAAAAACTATTGAACTAATTGAATACAGAGGCACCAATTTCTTCCCCTGTCGTTCTCGAAAGATCACGAAGGTATAAAAATACAAATACTACCCTTACAGAGCACTGATCTTTTCTTATCGATGTATGCTAATTAATAGTAAAGAAGCTTTGTTCATAGCTTGTAAACAGAAGGCAATATTTTTGAAAATGCAACATTTTTTTAAAGTTCCTATCTTTGCTATTTTTTTTTCTCCTAAGCCAATGCAACTAGCGTTGTGAGACGTTGTAGCTTCGTATTGATGTTTGGTATATTCTTGTATAAAAACTCACTCCTCTATTTTTTCAGGTTGTTTTGATAATGGGGCAAATGTAGCGAAAAAATTGATTTCGTGATATTGAGAGGTAAATAGGAGAAAGAAGTTTATTTTACGTTTTGTTCAAAAAGGAGGTGTACTGAACAATTCAGTTATTAGTAACCTGCCATATAGTCATCACACGAATCAGCTTTTCGCTTCTTGTTTTCTTGGTTCCCTGCCTTCTTCCATCTTCCGTCTCTCTGTGAGCCAAATATTATCGATGGCGGTCGACCTCACCCAACCATATCAGAGTGTTGTGCCTCCGTGAAATTCCAAAAGTCCTTGAGACTGTTTACTCGGGCCATACAGTCCTTTTTGAGTCAGAACGTTTTCGAAGGTGGCAGTTCTGAGGGTTAATATTCCAAATAACACAATGTATGATGTCATCTACAAGTGCCACAGTTCCTCCGCGTTTTGTGCAGACACAGTTGCTCGTGATCACGATGTGTAGAAGCTCCGCATCAATCACAGCATAGTGATTGTCATTACAGGTAACATTTTGTCCTTGCGGTGACACGGAATGAGGAAAAATCTTACTTGCACTGTAAACCAGATTACACCCATATGGGTGTAATATGGTGTCTATAACTCACACCCCTACACCCCACAAAATGGGTGTAACAAGCAGGATTACACCTATATAATGGGCGTATTTCCAAATTTTCACTCATGGGTGTGAACATTCTTGTTCACACCCATGGGTGTGTAATAGCAAGATTACACCCATATGGCAAAAAGGGTGTGGGGGGTGTTTATGCACAATTACGCCCCAACGCCCATGCGAAAAATTCCATAATTTGAGCGGTACCCCTCTCCCAGTTGGCTCCCATGGAAGCGCTAGAAAGCTGACCCTTTAGAGCTAAAGGGCTCTAGTCCTTTTATGGCCACTAGACTAATCATAGTGGCTCCTGCCACAGTGGGAAAATCCTGGCCCCAGCGCTGTTTTTATGGTGCATATGACGCACGGGATATATGGCCCTCACATACACAATGTAATAGTAGCTGAATATGAAGGCATGACTTAAAATGTGTTGTCACATATTTATTTATTTATTTATTTATTGCATACCTGCATTGCCCCATTGGGCATTACAGCAGGGGGGTTACATACAAAAATATACAAAGTAATCACACTCACAAAGCACGACGTTCACACAGTTATCCATAGTGCAAAATGAAATCAAGCTTTATTAAACACAGAGCTCGTACAGGATTCACAGACAAATTGGAGGCTGTTCAGAGACCTTCTTCGAGTGCGCAGAGTGGCATCGAATTTGCGGCCAAAGAAGACATCAAATAGGATGCGAATTGCATGGCATGGAGCACTAACGACCAAGGCATGTGTATCAAAATATAACGAAAGAACCTTTATTTGCACTTTAAAATGAAGAACTGGTTTTAACATGCTTCAACGCAACTCACAAGTACAGTGCAGTGAAGCATACAAACAGCAATAACAGTAGTGCAGTGCAGCATGCCTTATTTCTCTAATATACTGAAGTAATTGCAATCACGTTGCAGTCACATCGCAATCTCCACATTGATACGCCACAGTTCGCACGTCTTGTCATAACACATGACATTACACATGTCATGTGTTATGTCATGTCCCCCCTTGTCATAACACATGAAATTTAACACAAGGATTCCCTCCTGTTCAGGGAATACAGTAAACACATGCGTATTTAATAAAGCATTTCATTAAGAGCACAGGTGTGCATTTTTCTTAGAGGCTCTTCCGCCACCATCTCGAATTTTGGTTCGCGACCGAGCAAAGGCCCCCCCCTCCAAATTTTGTCCAATTATCTTCCACTATGGGTGGGAGGGCGACGCTTGTTGAAATTTGACAGTAGAGGTCTTGGAACTGCAAACAGTTTCTGCATAGAAGGAACTCGCATGTGGTTTTTATACATCATGTGTTTTCAGGCTACGTGTTTGCATTTGTGCATACAGTAGGCCTATCCAGTAGAAGTTGCTTTCATGGTTGCAGAACAGTTGTAAAAGCTAGTGTGCATATTTAAAGCGCAACAAAGCCTAGTACTGGTCTATAGTCCGCTCTCTGATTAAACCACTGCTTTCACGTCTCGTTATGGCCACACCTATCGTCAAAAATTTCTGGAAGCTCATGATTAATGTGCTGTGAGCAAAAAGTGGCAAGTAAACTGATATTATTTTGGAAACCGTAGGTGCAGTAATGAAATAGACCGGGTAAATCCTCTTTAAGAGCAAAGCTTAATGACTGACTTTGTACATCCTCCTGAGATTGTAACCTACGTTTCAAGAGTGCTACAAACATTAAACATGTACTGTAAATAGATATGAATGCCACAGCTGCACATGTAAACAATTATAGCTCGCGCATCAGGCTTAGAACTGTTAAAAAAATGTTGCTGTGGCTTAGCTCGGCTATGCCAGGATATACGTAGCGTTAGCAAAGGTTGAGCTGATTATTCTTAGCTTTCCTGATTGTCTAGATTGTCTAGGATTAGCTTGATTGTCATGCTTACTGCTGCTCCAATGACACACAAATACGGTATACGTATTATGTGGCACATGCATATTTTTGCTCAATGTCAGTTTGCTTCTCTATTGCCACAAAGACGGCTTGGTGATCAGTGAAGTAACACGCTGCCGTCTCTATGGTCCCAACACAGTATTCTGTTCATTTTCCCTACCCTCAACCGCTAATTGCCAAGCAACTACTTCGGGATCCGATGAGTCACGCTTCTCCGCTCTTCTGCGCCGTTGAGCAGCATTTGCGCTCTCCTTCTCCATGGCTATACCACACTGGCAAACGCCAGTCAGAAGCGCAGCGGCTCCAGCGCAGTGTCAGACGGCGACTGCACAGCGAAGGCGAATGCTGCGCGCGAGCCGTCGCCAGTGCGTCTACCACGGCTACGACGTCACTCCTCCGGAATGCGAAGACCGGCGGCGGTGAGTTGCGCGCGGCGGCGGCGGAGTGCGCGGGAGATGCCGGATCCGGTGCGCCAGCTATGTGACATCACTGATCCTCGCGCATGAGCAGCACGGCTCTTGATGTGCAGCGCGAAACGGGTTTGGCTAGGCCAGTGTAGCTAACGCTACAAAAGCAGGGTCATACCAGTGCCCAAGAAGAGGCACTTTCAATAGATTTTGTGGTAAATAGAGGGCTCAATGAACAGACAACCTTCTGCTGCATTCATGACACACTATCTGTGAATCGCCCTCTTAAGTTGCATACAGGTAGGCTGTCTACACTTCACCATGCAATGCTGTTAACATTATGCATCTGTATAGTTTTCTACATGTATCACGGTTAATCCTGTGGCAAACTGATGCTTGTTTTGGGAAAATAAATAGGCAGGTCACATAGATTGAGATGGAAACTTTCACATCAGAGGAATGTTCTAGAAATGTACAAGGTATTTGCAGCACCCTTCGAGGAGCTTCCACCACTGCTGCAACCCTTTGAGTGAGGTCGTGAACCCGAAACAGCAGTTTTCGGGATGTGATGAAGAGTGCACTGCATCGTCAGCACCCAGTCCATCGAAGACGATTTAGTGCGCTGTCCTTTCAACAGTCTGCATACAAGACATGCATAACATTAAGCTAAACATTTAAAAATATTGGGAACAATCAGAATCTCATTATGAGGTACCCTATAATAGAAAGTTCTAGTACTACTTCACCACTTGGGTTTATTACTGTGCACATCTACGTACGCAAGTATTTTTATATTTTAGTCTACACCATGGCTTACTCAATATGTTAGCAAAGATACATGGTGGGGCAAGAAAATGCTTCTCCAATCATATCATGCACCTCTCAAAAGGGTTGAAATGTACCAGGATACTCAATTTTCAGCCTTTATACCAAGATTTCTTGCTTAGCTTAGAGCGCCATAACCAGTAAGCCACTACAATGGGTGATAAACAAAATATAAACCATGTTAACAATTCAGACAGAAGAGTAGCATTATTCATCATTTACCTTGAAGGATCCTTTCGTAGACATGTACCCAGCACAGATGTTCAATCTACTAAATGAAACTTGCACTAGCGTAAAACCTCAAGCAAGCACTCCCCTCCCTCTTTAGTGAGATTTTCCATATGCACCTATGACCGAGCAAGCCCCCCATGTGAGCAGATAAATAGCGCTTATACAATCACCACTGCTGCTGGAAACACAGCACAGTGTATTTGTTGAAGCTCACCTGTAGACTTCTACTCCAGTTACATAAATAAGGTATACTGGATCATTTTATAATCAGTCTTTCAAAGGTTGCTTATTGGTCAAAAAACGATTACTTCACTTACGAGGCCACAAGTGAGGCTCACTGTTGTTAAAAATCTATAAGATATGCTAATTTTATTCTGCTTCGAGTGCATTCATGAGCAGCTGTTTCGATGCAGTGCCTTCGGCAGATAAATACTAATTTTTTTTCAATTCGCGAAAATATCCATCTAACAGACAATATTATTTAGAACTAACAGACATTGATGCCAAGGAAATTATAGGGGATGTTATTAGAAGTAATTGTAATGTAAATGTGAAGAAAGCAAAGTGGACGAAAAGATAACTTGCCACCGGCAGGGACCGAACCTGCGACCTTCGAATAACGCGTCCGATGCTCTACCACTGAGCATCAGTGTCGGTCAACCCCCCGTCCACTTAGTAGGGTATATATGTGCATTTAAACGTGGGAGCGCTGACTGACGCTCCCACGTGTGACTGACGCCCTTTCTGTTCTGTCTTTATTTTCTTCCTCGAAGGTTCGCGTCTATTTGTATTTCAGTAAAATATTTGATACGGGGTGTCTGACTCCGGTGTAGAGGAGTGTTAACACTGCATGCCAAGGAAACGATAAATGTCCATTTTGCGATGGCTCGAAGTCATGTCACTACTACTTAAATGATTCAAATACAAAGATGGCAACTGAAAACAGAAGACAGCCCATGCTCTTAGCAAATGTGGCTGCAAGCTACTGGCAAATAGACACGTGATTAGTGCACTGCAAAAACAAGGACGCGCACTAAGTCGGAGACAGTCACATGAGGAAGGCGACATATTAAGTGGTGGCCTGGGCGAGTTGGTAACTCAATATCGACATGAATCAAGCAAATAAAAGTGTCATAATTAACACAGCAGCACATGAGAGGCCTGAAAGACACACTTGCGTACTGAAAACGGTAAGCGCATCAAGAAAATGACAGCGAAAACAAACACAACGAGTGGTACTTCCAACTGGTACTGTGAAATTAACACGCCATATGTGTAGTTTTCTTTGCTATGATGTGGTAACATCCCATGCCTCAAAACAGAGGCCACTGAAAAATTTTTGCAGTTTTTTAGTCTAGCTTATTTCCCTAAATATTGTAAATCTTAACATTTGCACGGAACCAGGATGACAAAGCTAAGATCTCTTGCTATCATGCAGGAAGTTTTTTGACCGAGCGCTCGAATGTCGCTCTCGATGAAAGTGTTTGCGTTTTTGCAAAACCAATGGATTTCGTTGTTATCTTCTGACCTCTCTTTCTTTTTCAGTTAGGTTTTACCTCTTGACGCACACCGTTTTCAGGTCCCATTCCTTGTTGCTTCATTCCTATTCATTTGTGCTGGCTGCTACTTTGAAACCCACATTAATTTCATGTCACCATTAATTTCATAGTCAATTTTGCCTTCGATAGCATATTCGTGTGCTTGGCCCTATATGATATCAAGAGATTTTTGCTTCGTCGCCCTGCATTTGTGCGAATGTTAACATTTTTGATCTTTAGAGATCAAAATTTCGAGATCTTTAGAGATCAAAAGCGCGTGCTGATCTTTAGAGATCAGCACGCGCTTGCAGCGCAATTGCTGAATAAATGCAGCGTTTTGCGGTAGGGGCGCTTTCTATGTTCAATCTGTCACGCGCTCAGTTCGACGGGGGCACGGTTGGCGCGAAGCGCGCGGTGCTCACTTTCACGATTTATAAGATAACATATCTTGTCTCAGTGACAAACCGGTGCCACATATGCAGAATTAGTTCCATTCTATGCATGTTTTTTTTTTAATCGTACTGAAATGCGAACGAGGGCACCAAAAACGAACAGACGTCGAGCCGAAAACATGCTTCACTTTACTAGCATACGATTACAAGACAAGGTCCGGCTGCTACGCGTGATCTGTCGATAAATGCGAAGCGAGCGGCGTACTACTCACTGCCGACGTGCAACCGGCGAACTTTGCAGGTGATGGACTGAACAAAGAAAGCGACCCCTACCGCAAAACGCTACATGTAATCACCTGGCCTGCTGCAAGCTCGCAAAAAGACATGGCTACGAGCGTGAAAGGACGCGCACGCGGACTGCGATATCTCGTCAGACGTTAAACGGCGCGGCGATGCAGCTTCATCTGATTCTGGTCGCCGCTCGCCCGTCCCGACTTATTTTGCCGACGCGTGTACGTTCTTTCGCACGACAGCAAAGTTCCATGCATGACGAACACCATAGAACAACCCGTTCAAAAATTTTAGAACCTCTCTCATTTGTCATCGTTATTTTCTTTACGTATACATAGAGAAGGCTATATTTCGGGAGACTTATCGCCGCGCCTGTACTGGCATTAGCCAGGTCACGATGTTGGAGCCACTTCTTGCCCCCCACTGTAGTTCGTAGTCCCTTGGAGCGAAAGAAACAGGCACTGCTTATAAAAACGAGCTTGTCGGTGCCACTCAGAACTGAGAACCTTGAGAAGTCTGAGTCCATGCCCTTGCGAAGGCCTGAAACCGCCGAAGAGCAGCAGGATGTCGGGGGGGGAAGTTGTTTTTATAAGCAGTGCCTGTTTCTTTCGCTCCAAGGGACTACGAACTACAGTGGGGGGCAAGAAGTGGCTCCAACATCGTGACCTGGCTAATGCGGCGGCGGAATTTCGTTGGCGGCAGATGCTGACAGAACTTCGAGCCTCGCTGCCAAAAAAGCCTTCCCCCAGCAAGGACGGACTTCATTCCTTGGTCAATGTGTCGCTGCCTGAGAACATTCGCAGTGTGCTCAGCCGTGGCCCCAAGTATGCTGTAGAGCCAAGAAAGTCAAGGGCGGAACTTTTGGGCCTTGTCCGCAGCATTTCAAGAAAGGCAGCTCCTGACTGTGCCGAGAGGTGTGTTTCCGAGGGTTTGGACATTCTTTGTAACCATAGAGCAGGCTTAAGCAGGGTTCCTGTCAAGCAAGTAAAATCCTTCTTGAAGGATATGTCATTGTCTTTGGTAGCAGCAGATAAGGAGGGAGGTTTTGTTATTATTCCGAATGAACTGTATAAGAACAAAGCGAGTGAAGCTATTTTGTCTGTTTTTGAGCCCCAAGTTAATGTGTTGCTTCCGAAAGTTAAAACCGAGGCAAAAAGTCTTTGTAAAAGGCTGAATCTTGATGGTTTGGTAAAAAAGATTGATGGCGGGAAAAATCTTAGCATGGAAATTTTCTTTAACGCGAAAACACACAAGGTTAACTGTCCTTTCCGTGTAATAGTTTCGGAGGCTAACTCGTGGCAGAAACCGTTAGCACAATTTCTTCAGGGTAAACTGAAGTTATTAAATATTGACGATCCGTTCCTAGCTAAGAGTTCCGATGATGTAATTCCCGTGCTCAAAGATAACACATTTTCCGGCTACCAGGCATGCTCAATAGATATTAAAGATTTGTATTACTCTTTGCCACACAATGGGCTTCTAGTTTGCATTCGCGAGTGCATTGACAGCTTGGGCGTTGTGACTTATCAGAATGCGGTAGGCATATCTGTTGAAGGTTTCATGGAACTGCTTGATAAGTACCTTAGGTCGACATTTGCAGCGTGGAATGATAATATTTTTTTGCAACGTCAAGGGGTATGCATTGGGTCATCCCTTGCACCCATTTTAAGTGATTTATTTTTAGCCAGCCTTGATCGTGCCATTCAGAAACGCTTAGAATGCACTAATGTTAAGAAAGTATTCCGCTATGTTGACGATTTCCTCGTGTTGTTTCAAGCTGAAGCCTCGTCGGTTGCTGCCTCTTTGACTAGTATTTTAGAAATTTTTGAAAAGGGCCTCTCTCCGCTTGGTTTGACCCATGAAGTTCCGGACAGAGGAACTATCAGGTTCCTAGATTTGATGCTAACGCTAAGCCCTACCCACGTGTGTTGGGCATATAAACCGCGCGCAAATAAGCCAATCCTTCCTTTCGGATCGTCACACTCAAAAGTGGTGAAGCGCGCTATTGCGAAGACTTGCTACACACACGCACTGCGAAAGTCTTGCCATCACATGATTCGGAGCAGCTTTAGTCAGCAAACTGAACGCCTCACTGAGGCTGGTGTCCCGATGTATGTTTTGACCGCCGTTGCTGAGTGTCTGCTCAGAGAAGTCAGAATGAGCCAAGAGACGAGTGCTCGCACCCGTGCAGAGGAAAAGGGACGTGACAAGCGAAACTTTGTCGTTATTCCCTACATCCACGGTGTCACGCACAACCTCAAAAAAGTGGCCAGCAGGTGCGAAGTAGACTTGGTTTTTTTTCAGCCCCAGAAAAGCTGGCTAGGATGTGCAGGGCCGTGAATCCTGGTTCTAGGGAAGAGCGAGCTTGCCAGACCAGGCACCGGAACAAGTTCGTTCCTTGCGTTGAAGGGGTAGTATACTCTCTACCCCTGTCCTGCGGCAAGAGGTACATAGGCCAAACAGGCCGGTGTTTAAATGAGCGGCTGAAAGAGCACTCCTACAATGTCTCTTCAACGGTGTCGGGCCACCTCGGCATTCATTGCCGAGACTGCGGCTGTTCTCCTGACTTTCAGCATTGCGCTGTGGTTAAGCGTCATCGGGACCAGACAATACGCGAAATCTATGAGGCTGCGGAAATGGCTAGGCTAGGCAGCGTGTGCGTTAGCAGGCCTTCGATTGCGTTATCACAGAAAGAAATTGATTTTCTTCAGAACGCGGGTACACGTGATGTTCATGGCGCGCCAACACGATGATTATGTATTCATAGGTTTTTACTGTTTTTATCATTTTTCGCTCCTATTTTTTGTCAGGTACTGCACAAGTATATATTGCGCGGTTCTGGCAAATAAATCTAGTTGAAAGTCAGCGCCGCCGTCTGTGTCCTTCTTTTACTTGTCCTCCGTCTTTAGCGCTGTTTTTAAGTGAATTATGTCTTACCAACTCGCCCAAGCCACCACGTTAGTAAACTTAAGGGCTCGTTTTCTTTGTTAGACCTTTCTTTCATCACATTTACATTACAATTACTTGCAATAACATCCCATGAACTTTCCTTGACATCATTGCCTGTTAGTTCTTATTAACTCTTTCGTTACCGTGTCCATAGGACATGGGTCACCGGTGACCCATACGCGCCACAAGCTATTTTTAAAATATAAGCGCTCCTATGGACTTGCAGCGCTATCTGTCGTATTCTCTAGGCACCAATCTTTCATTTTTTGCGTAGTTTGTATTTTTCCCGTGCGGCGGAGATTTTAAGCGGCGGTTCCAATTGTGCGGTTCCCTCCGTCTGTTTACGAAGATGGCAGACGCTTTTGTTGCCGGTCCCTCGCGACGCCTTTCTGGCGATTCTGTTGCATCTCGAAGCGATCATTTGGCTGCTTCTAGCAGCAGTGATTCAGATGATCATCCCTTCTTATTTTTTTTAATTACACAATTCCACATATTTTCGTGTAGTGAAGTCATATATAATGATGTTCTGGCGCCGTCTGTGACACTGTACTTTCCCAGTTAAGATTTTTTTCTTGAGCAACCATAGAGCGCAATATGTCCATATATACATGGTTCAATAGCCCATTTCTTTCCCTTTTTACTAATATTTACTGTGCTTCTGTGTGTGAGAAATTTGTGCAATAAAAAGAAAAAACTGTGCAACCTGGCTGAACAAGACACTTTCTACTGGGCAACAAGTAAACAAGTGTAACTCGAGCAGTTGTTGAGCTAGGTCAGTGAAGCTTTTCTGTTAGGTAGATGTCTCTTATCTAAACAATTTGTATATTTCAGAATATTTTCCAGATTTACTTCTTTTATGTAGTAAACATACAATTGCAAATGTTCTTTCAAATTTGCAAGAAATGTTACCTTTACCGATTTTTTCTGCATATTAGTTTCCAAGTTCAGTTTTTTAAACTTACACACGTCAAAAGTACATTTACTTAGCTTTCTCTTGATGTATTGCATTACAGTATAACCATTTTATTACTTATTACAAAAAAATACCAACAAAAACCTACGAAAAGTTGCCCATTTTCCCATGGTAACGAAAGAGTTAATATTGAGTCTAACAAAGAAAATGAGCCCTTAAGTTTACACTTGTTTCCTTCATTCATATCGAGGGTCTCGTTCTGGCAGACTTCATGCCTTCAGGTAGTATGCGAGGGATTATTAGTCAGCAGCCAGGTCGTTATAAGATCACGTTTTACGTGACGCCAACAGGCAAAGAGAGTGTTCCACACTCGCCGTAATGGCAACAGGCGGCGCTGACTGAATATATACCCTATAAAGTGAACGGAGGGATGACCGCCACCGTAGCTCAGTGGTAGAGCATCGGACGCGTTATTAGAAGGTCGCAGGTTCGGTCCCTGCCGGTGGCAAGTTATTTTTTCGTACACTCTTCTTTCTTCACATTTACATTACAATTACTTGTAATAACATCCCCTATACTTTCCTTACCATCATTGTCTGTTAGTTCTCATTAATATATTGTCTAACAAAGAAAACGAGCCCTAAAGTTTGCACTTGTTTCCTTGCCATGAGAAGGAGCATTGCCTAGGCCGCGAGATTTGGTAGGGGCCATACGTATTGTCTCTTTTAAAGGCATGGCATATAACCATTCCTTTACTAATGTAAACCCGACATACCACCGCCTTTTCTTACCCTCCACCTTGAGCATAGGTCCGCAAACTCACTCATGAGTCGGCTCACTGACACTCACGCGGACTCAGATCGAGGCGCGAGTCTGAGTGAGCCCGAGTGAGTTATAGTTCCGTGAGTTTGAGTCCGAGTGAGCCCGGCCGAGAAAAATTTCAGTGAGTATGAGTCCGAGTGAATCCGGTTGAGGAAACTATTGGTGCGTCGGAGTCCGAGTTAGTCTTAAGTGCAAAATATATGTCGTGAGTGAGTCTGAGTGAGCTCCACATTTTTTGCCAACCTATAGTCCTATCTACTTCAGTTCGGCAATAATATCAGCGTTATGTCGGCTCACGTTTATACTAACCTCTACTCACGCATACTCAAACGCACTAACGGGCATACGCAGCCTCAATATTTATTGACCAGAGGAGTGCGTAACGGATATGGCAAACTATGTCAGGGGAATTTGAGAAAATACGTCGTGTGAGTCATCTCAATGAAAAATTTGCCAGATCCCAAGTAGCATGGCAATCGATGTCATGCGAAACATGCGGAGGCAAGGTGACTTGGTTGTAATTTTCTTATTGAGCGAAACGTTACGAAATGACGTTAGAGATACGCACAAATGTTGTAAGCACAGACATATGCTGAACAGTCGCATATTCAGATTCAGATGCTTTATTTTTCTTGATTTTCACCAAGAAAGGTACACAAGCTAAACGTATAACAATACCTGACAACAGGCCTCTGTACCCATTTCACCAAGATATAAACAAAAAATACACAGTAAATTGTTCACGGCACACAAAATTTCGTTTAAATGTAACATGAAAATATAAACAAGAAGACCGATAAATATTCGAGTTCACTTATAATTTGAAAGAATACTTTGACATAGAACCAAGGAAAGGTTGTTTTATACAGAAGTGCGCAAACAATATGTAAAAACAAGAGAATAAATGCTAAGTACAGTTCATTTAACACAAGATCTGTGTGAAAAATCATTTCATGAATAAACGAAGGAGAAGAAAAACTCAAGTAGTTCTGAGCAAAAGCATGGCAAGTCATGCTTTTGCAGGAATAGCACAATTATGTACAATATAACAAATAACATGCGTTTCAATAACGTAATCTGGAAGCGAGTGCTTTATCCAGTAACATCCTTTTTAGTTTTTTCTTAAAGAGGCCTGGATGAACATCGAAGTCCAAATCTCTTTCGAATTCATTAAGAAGTGACATCGTTTGATAATTCAAAGATTGCTTGCCATAATTAGTCCGTGTTGTTGGCGTGTGTCGCGTTTGATTTCTAAAGTAGTAGGTTGATTGATTATTACTGTTATTATTGTATAATTTTTTACCGTGTATTAGTTGAAGTAATTTAAAATGAAATATTTGGTCACCTTAACATATTATGCTTTAGGAATAATGGCGTTGTTCCAAGATCCCGCGGGTTGCCCCTATAGCGTTCAAAGCAGCGTAGTACACGTTTTTGTAATATTACTTATTCATTGTAGTTCCCTTGTGTTGTCGTTCCCCATACTAAATTTCCATAGCATAATTTTGAGTAAAATAGTGCACAATACATATTTTTCATTAGCCACACCGGCACGAAAGCGGCCGCTTTGTATAAACATCCCACACTTTTTGCCAGCTCTACTGATAAATTCTTAATATGTGAATTCCAAGATCGGTGCTCTTCAAATATTACACCGAGAAATTTTTGTGTGACAACTCTATTAATATACTCCCCTTCAAACGTAATTGCCAACTCGCTATTTATCATTTTGTGCATTGCATGAAAGATGATGTATGTAGTTTTTTTTTGCGTTTAACTGCATCCGATTTTCCCTTAACCAGCATGAAAGTGATGATAAATAGTAGTTAGCATTTGATTCAAGTGTTTCTAGCCCGTATGTTTTAGCTCGTATGTATGCTTATATATGTTTTATATAACCAGTTGTTTACAGTTGCGCAAGGATGCCAACAGAAACACGGGTATTACCTACACCAGAAGCGGTAATCTCATACGTAGCACTTGTGCTTGCCAGGATGGTAGGCCTGGATAGTGCTTCGTGGACCAACTACAGTGGATGGCGCTTAAGTATACAATTGACGTTAACCCGACATGACGCCTGCCTCATAGGAGTAGATATGTAATGTTTCTAAAATTAGATAGCCTGCACTGTAACCACAATTGACGTTTCACCAACATTACACCTGCCTAAGGTCTTTTTCCAAAGCAGTTCCGAGACCTGGCGTAGCTCTGTGGTAGAATATTTGATTCCCCAGCAGAATGCTTGGGTTCGATTCCTGCTGGTACCATAACATATATTCTTTGCATTCGTCGGGTCAACGCTGCGTATGTCGATTTTCCTTAACGGCCTCACATTTAAAGAACTAATGTCTGTGCTCGCCGTTCCGTGGTAGACATAAATTGTCAAACACCATTGGCGCATACCCGCATACCGCGGCCCGTGGTATACGGGTATGTGCCACACTTGTCTGCTGGAAAGGGTTTGACGTCGTATACGACAGGATTTTCACGTTATTCATGTCCTGACCAGCCAGACATAATATTCGTCAGTACCTCTTACCCTCCCATACAAATTTTGGTCAACCCCAAGTTAAGGAGGCGATCACGAGAGCACCCAGACGTAGGCGGATAGATAGATAGATAGATAGATAGATAGATAGATAGATAGATAGATAGATAGATAGATAGATAGATAGATAGATACGTAAATAGAAACGCAGAAGTGCTTACTGTGCGCAAGAAAATGCTTCGCATTTAAAATGCCTTTCCTGGATCGCAACCACTGATAACTCGAATTTCAAGGTACGAGGTCCAAAGGCTCCAAGTAGAGCACCAAATACGTGAGATATTGGTGTTAAAGAGCGTTGACACCATAGTCTAAAAAGCTAAGTGAACGCTAACGGACTCATGAGTCGGCTCACTCAGACTCAGCCGTGAGTTTGAGTCCGAGTGAATCCGGTCGGGCAAATCCTTAATGAGTCTGTGTCTGAGTGAGTCACACTGAGGAAAATGTTAGGTGAGTTCGAGTGAGCCCTAACCTCAAAATATATTTCGCGAGTGACTCTGTGTGAGCTCCACATTTTTTACCGGCCTATGACCTCGAGTAATGCTTCTTTGCCTCGGGTCGTCACTGGCCTTTCATGCTCCTCGGTGACAGGTAGCCGCGCACCAAGAATATATCATCGTCATATAGGCGGTAATGCGGGCTAATTGGTTGTGGTCACTGGCATGTATTTCGGTAGCGAAAAAAATAAAGACACAGGAGAGAACACGTAAACAGGACGGACATAAACATAGCAAGCATTATCGTTGTCTTAATTTTCGAGATATACGATCAGCTTAGAGAAACAAGCCTGTTTCAAATCTCTCTTTGCCGTTATCTAAAGAAAACAACTCTTCTGCATAGTCCTGCGGGTAAGTTCTGTATAAATTGATATTGGAACGCGGTTTATTCACCAGAAGTAGCGCTTGGGAAGGAGGTTTGCGGACGCTGAAGGAGGGCAGCGAAAACCCAACACTGCAATCACAGAGCTAGCGCCAACAGCTTCCACTCGGCTCTTTCAGCTAACGCAGTGTCCCACTGCGGCATGCTAATATTCCTCCCTACACTGTGTTGAAGCTCCGTTAATTTTGGTTTTGTACACATCGGTTATTTTGAAAGCGCATGCGACTGCGGCCTTCACAATCAGCGCTGTTGTGCGGTTTAAACAAATACGTTATTTGCATGAGATTCGCGCATCAGAATACCGCGCATCGCAATACCTCGCAGTTGGAGAAATTATGTCGGTACGATGACGAGTGGACTATACATCTTAGCGTCTACATCTAACGGCGAAAACGCTTTTCTTCGTTCGAACAAACGGCATAGCTGCCTTAAGTTGGCGATATTTTCTCATAGCTGACAATGGAGCCGCCTGGCAGAGCATGTGCCGCTCATATTGCTTCAAGTATGTCTTTGCAAGTGCGATTTACATTCACTGTTTTCGCAAGTAGGACATAACAGCAATGGAAATGACGTATCCGTGCTATGGAAACCCATGATTACACAAAGTCGTTGCCACGCCCAGCATTTATCGCCAACCGGTTTTCTCATTGATCTCTGTACTCCACGCACAATATCGATTATTCCTTTCTTGGCGTCAGCAGGCGAGAGCGCCCGGTATAAAGAACTAAAAGAAAGGCACGCGCGTGGGAACATCTCTCTGCCCTGACGATGAATTATGCTCATTGTTCGCACTACTTCTGTGTTTGCGACGACGTCTTACGCGAGCTGCAAATGAAAGGATCGATAAGCACCGTTTCGCATCCGCGATGGGTCGCTGTGTAGACAGACAAGAAAAAAAACGCCTATCGGCGCTCTCACAAGAAAGCTGTGGACTTAAGAGTTGAGCATTCAGTGGGCCCGCCGCGAACCCGGCTTGAAGAAGATGCGATTGCTCTGGCTTCTTCCGACTCTCTTTCGTTGGGCAACAACTGCAGGTAAAGCATTCACGCGGTTTCTTTTTTGTACTGATATGTGTTAAACCACCCTTCACGTGTCCGATGCTTTCATCTTATAGCACGGCACACAGCGAAACACAACAGCGTATGCCACTATTTCTTTTTGCAAGGTTAGCGGATGAGTTTCGCAAGCGAGGGCTTGTTCTGTTACGTACGTATTTTGTAAGACAGCCCTAATGAGGTTACAAAATGTGATATCATGTTAGTTTCTTGCTAGTCTGCCTACTTATCACTTTAAAGTTAGCAGAACAAAACTGCGCTGGGGTTTGCTGAAGGGATGGAGGAAAACGTACATACAAGGAAGCCTAAGTTATCCACTCTGAAGTAGGCATTGAGGTAGTCGAGAATGCTTGCTGAACATCGACATAGACTCAATGGATACACCAACAAGGATATGGACAATGGCACCAATTAGCTAGGAACTAACTGTTCTTGAGTATATTCAGAAATGCGCTCTTAATCAAAGGCGACTGTGTCATCCCGTACAATGTAACAGACATGATTTCTTAGTATTTAAGCAAAAGTGTCAAAACTTCTGTGGAGAGCTACGAATGCATCATTCCAGCGTAGAATCCACATAACGCTCCTTTGTTCTACGGACCTCTGGATTCAGCCTAAGTCGTATGCCTTGCATGAAGGGTGTGATGGTATTTCGTGGCTTTCATGTCTTGCTTTGTCTCCTGATGCACAAAACCCTAAATCAAGAGCATGTTAGGACATGTTTTCTTAAACTTACTTTCCAGAAATAAAATGGTCCACCTAGTATGTGCACGTACACCTGAGCTTCTCAGAAGTGACGCACCATCGACTCCTTGAAGCTTACTGATGCGAAAGGCATCAGAATCAAAGACTCCGTAATTTCAAAGCCAGGATATTCCATACGAATAACGGCTCGCTTTTTATAGTCATTGTGGCAACATTAAAAAGGGTGAATTTACAGAAAGGGGATGTTCTGTGCTCGCTGAGTAAATTTTGAATTTATCAAAAAAAAAAGCAAGATCAAGCCTCACATTCGAGAATGCATTTCGCTCAATGCTCCACCTCGACTTGAGAAAGTCGATGAGACCGAGGTCTCAAGGCTGAAGCAGAGGCTGCTTATCAGCGATGATTTGCAGGAATTATTAAGGAGCGCAACGTCATTTTCAGCCGGGCACCGGCACTGTGCTCACCCTCTTCAGGTGAACGACAAACATCGATTCGAAGCTTGTTTGAAAATACGGGCCAAGTGTTGAAGCACAGTTGAACTAATTGTAGGTTAGATGATAAACTACTTCTTGGGCGTCAGCAGCAACCACTGTACCAGGCAGCTATAGGACATACGTGCTCAGTTCATGGTTAAGAACAGCCAATTCCACTCACCGCCTGCTACAGGAAAGTTCCCTGCGAGGAAAACCTGTCTACCAGGAGATTAAGACTGCGATTTCACTCATGTGATGTAATTGTCCGGCATGGAAGAGAAGGGCGTGTTGTACAGGAACCGGAACAAAAGAAATGCTGCGAACATCATCCATTTACTGTGGTTGTCGCATGATTGTCGATTAGGCGGGAGAGCAAAAGGAACAATAACAACACCAAAACTGGCAAATGAGACTGCCGTAATGGTCGGTCAAGGCAAAATATTTTATGACAAGGGAGTGACATCCGCATGACTTTGATAAAATGGCGCAACCAAGCTTTCATTTAACAAAATTTCAGGGTGCAACTAATAATCATAGGAAGGAAAAGTCCCTGCTAACATGAGATATTAGCTTTCACATGATTGCGGATGATTCCACGAGAGATCAACATGGGTCCTAAAACTGGTATTTTAGATTTCATTGAGTATTTTACATTTTGTGCACGTATCACCCAGTAGCCCGAAGGTGAGCTTCGTTTTTTTTTTGTTACATGCATAATTTACTAGGAAAAACTATTGAACTAATTGAATACAGAGGCATCAATTTCTTCCCCTGTCGTTCTCGAAAGATCACGAAGGTATAAAAACACAAATACTACCCTTACAGAGCACAGATCTTTTCTTATCGATGTATGCTAATTAATAGTAAAGAAGCTTTGTTCATAGCTTGTAAACAGAAGGCAATATTTTTGAAAAATGCAACATTTTTTTTAAAGTTCCTATCTTTGCTATTTTTTTTTCTCCTAAGCCAATGCAACTAGCGTTGTGAGACGTTGTAGCTTCGTATTGATGTTTGGTATATTCTTGTATAAAAACTCACTCCTCTATTTTTTCAGGTTGTTTTGATAATGGGGCAAATGTAGCGAAAAAATTGATTTCGTGATATTGAGAGGTAAATAGGAGAAAGAAGTTTATTTTACGTTTTGTTCAAAAAGGAGGTGTACTGAACAATTCAATTATTAGTAACCTGCCATATAGTCATCACACGAATCAGCTTTTCGCTTCTTGTTTTCTTGGTTCCCTGCCTTCTTCCATCTTCCGTCTCTCTATGAGCCAAATATTATCGATGGCGGTCGACCTCACCCAACCATATCAGAGTGTTGTGCCTCCGTGAAATTCCAAAAGTCCTTGAGACTGTTTACTCGGGCCATACAGTCCTTTTTGAGTCAGAACGTTTTCGAAGGTGGCAGTTCTGAGGGTTAATATTCCAAATAACACAATGTATGATGTCATCTACAAGTGCCACAGTTCCTCCGCGTTTTGTGCAGACACAGTTGCTCGTGATCACGATTTGTAGAAGCTCCGCATCAATCACAGCATAGTGATTGTCATTACAGGTAACATTTTGTCCTTGCGGTGACACGGAATGAGGAAAAATCTTACTTGCTGATGTGCTCGCACGAGTGCTCCCGGTCTCGTTTCTGTTCAATAAAACTTCATTTGGGCCTAGTTGGTACACATTCCTGATAGTCGCCAAAGCGTGTCGATTTCTAATTACACTGCGCTTTCGAAACAGTTTCCTTGATTTGTCAACAAGAGAATACCTTTTGCCGCCACAAGTGAATCAACAAAGGCGCAACTATACTCAAAATAAGTGCACAGAACCGCGTCTCTATGCGCGTGTCACAAACAGAAGGCAAGTGGACTCGGTAAATACCACACCTGTTGAAAAAACATCACCATGTGCCTTTAAATAGCCGGGTTATAGTTAAAAAAAAACATGCGCAGCTCAGAGAAACTTCCAGTTTCGGTTTTTAAAAAAGCTCACTCCAGGCAGAAAGCTCAGCTTGTGCGCAGTCCGAGAAAATGGGGCTTAGCTGCCCGTCAGTTGGTCTCGAAAACCTGTTCCTTTTGGCTCCATCAAAACGCGGGAAAATGTGTGAGGCAGTGGATATTGTTAAGGAAGGCCTTATCATTTCACAACTGCCAAAAAAAAAAACAAACAAATCTCGATTTTTTTTGTAAATGTCACCCTGCCCTCTGTCCTTGAAATTCTCTAGTGACCCTCGCGAACCACGAAAGAAGAATATAAAGCAACATGCTGCATGATTTTGTCTGCAATGACAACTTAGTGTGTACAAGTCACAGCTTTTCGAGAATGCACTAGGCGATAAGAACATGAAAAATTAGAATAAAAAAAATCCAGGCATCTCCACCAAGTAAATCATGACGAGTGGGCGAAGCTGTGGGTATCGTATCGGTGAGTTACGTTACCCGAGCGTTGCCCCATATAATGTAAATTGAGTGACATAAAGTGTATTTAGAAATGTATATTTATTTCGCCTTCCAGTCGTCGTAGGCAATTCAAGGAGGATTTAGAAAATTGCTGGAGTGGAGGATATGCCTCGAAAGTGAATCCAAGAACCCGCCATCCTACCGGTGGCAAGATGCCATTTTAATATGGGTAATTTGTTGGCACATATAGCGCTCGACGTGTGCCTTTGTGTTACAGGTTTCCTTGAGAAGCCTCAAAATCTAGGCACATTTTAGTTGAGAACAGCTCATCAATACTCTTCTCGATGGGTTTTTTTCGCCGGGAACAGCGATCTCTTACCTCATAATTAGCCTATGTCTACGCTGAACTCTATTGTAAAACCTTTTTTTTTTGTGTCTCACGTATGTTTCGACTATACCTACGATACTATTCCGTGAGCACAGCGGAAGACAAGGCTAGGTCCTAAGGAGCGTCGCCACTAAAAGTGGGCATCAGCTTTGGTTCGTTTCAACATGACAATATTTGCAGAATAAAGGCAGTTTCGGTAAATTGACTATTTTAAAGGGCTCATGAACCACCCCTAGCGCTTGGCGTGAAAAACACCTTGGAATGAATCGGACGTCTCCGAGAAATACATAGCCGAAAGTATTTTTCGAACAGCTAAAGTAGGAGCGGAGATACTGCGATCCCAATATTTGCCTGACGCATTCTCCCTCAACTCGCTTCATTCCGCAGGAAAGGGCAGCGCCGTTTGCGGCGCCCCGCCCAGTGCATTACGTCCCCTCGCTTCGATGTTGTGCGTTTTCCTTTCCGCATTGCATGGCGGTGCTGATGGCTGCTGCTGCCAACTCATAGTTCCGGTCGCCTGCTCCTCGCTGCGCTGTAGTAGAGTGCACTTGAATATTTTGAGTGGCGCGACCGGCCATCGTGGAGAGGGGCGCCGCGCGTGGAGCGTTGACGGTGGCGCTGTAATCAACCGCACTTGAACGCGTCTTCGCCTCTTGCGCTTGCTTGCAGCCTGTCGCGACTCGCGCAGCACGTTGTCGACGCGCACAGAAATGTGGCTCACGCTCGCGTTGTGTTCTATCTTTGCTTCCGTTCGAAAACATACGCCGTGAATTTCTAAATTAATGCAGAGGGGTGAGTAAAATGCACTTTAATTCCCCAGCCGAAATTTGTTCGCGCGATCATGTAAAAGTTCCTGTGCGCGACGTCGTAACAACTTTTACATAAAAGCGCCTTGCTCTGCAACGCGTGCCGTGACCGCTTGCGTAGCTTTCGTTCGCGTCGTTAGCGCAGCTCAGTTGCCGGAGTTATTTATAGGGATTCCCCAGCAGGTATTTCCTACAAGTGCACTTACCATTCAAGTATCCTGTAATGAATAATCTTTTCCCATGCGCTGCAAACAGGGCAGGCAAGCTTTGTGCACTGCTATCCAGTCTTAAAGCAGTAATGCGCCACAAATGCAAATGCACAAGAGAGAGCGACACATTTTATTTACAAATATATTTTTGGGAGACAAAGAACGAACTCTGTACCGAAGAATGCTCTCAGCGTTTGCTGCCGCAGATTTTTCATACTGGCAACGACAGAGTTTGTGCTTTCCCCTTCAGTTTATTGAACTTATTTGGTTGGGGGGGTTATATACAGGGAGAGGTATACAGAAAGAGGTCTCTTAGTGCGAACACTGCAATGGCACCTCTTGTTGTAAAATACATGAAGAAAATAAAAACACGAGCAGAATAGCGAAAAACAAGCGTAAGATGCGTGCAAAATAATAGGAGTGGCATTATGGTTGCAATGACAATTAGAATATTTGACACTTAAATACACATATAACATAAATTAGCAAGTTAAGTAAGACCTAACAAAGTGCAACGACGCAATCGTCAGGAGTGCACACTAATAAATTTTTCGCAAGAAAAAGAATGTAATGAACGTGAACCTTGACACAAGCAACTTAATTGGTCTGCTGTTCGAAGCTCGGATTTTTGTTTTGTGCACATTGCTTTATGTAGTTTTTAGCATTCGTCGCTCAAGGAGTGACTTTCTTGTTTTCAAAGGCCTGCGGAGGCACTTACTGCTCCTCAAAAAGGAAAATTCAATCATTGCATTATTCAAATACCACAGAAAATGCGACTCAGTCCTTCGTTTGCTTATCTTAAATTAACATGATACATTTGGTCCTGGAGGCAGAATTGCCATGTAGATTTAAAGTAGAATACATCTGTGCTGCACGACATTTAATAAAATAGCGATGAACATTTCAATCATTTGTCCGCCGCGGTGGAGCAGTGGTTATGGTCCTCGGTTGCTTACCCGAACGTCGCGGGTTCGATCAGTGGATGTCACATTTCGATGGAGAAGAAATGGTAGAGGCCCGTATACTGTGCGATGTCAGTGCACGATAAAGAACACAAGGTGGTCGAAATTTCCGGAGCCCTCCACTAAGGCGTCTCTCATAATCATATCGTGGTTTTGGGACCTTAAACCCCAGATATTATTATGATCATTCAGCGATCTCCCTTAGAAGTTGATGTTGAAGAGGGCTCTTGTCCTTGAGCACATTTGTGAATTCATATGCAGGCACAAACGACGCGTACCCCGTTCCACAACATCGAGGAATACTTGCAGCTCGGTGCCAGAGCGTCGCTTCTCGTGCGATGGTCGAACGACACCTATCAATCTACTTTTCAAACACACGCACAAACACACACACACACACACACACACCGCACTCAATGCTACCTAGACTTAGCAAAAAAAAAAAAACACGGCTCTTTTCAATTGTGATTTCAGAATAACGGAAAGATGGGCTAGTTGGTTAGGGTTCATAGGGAAGTATATGAGGCAGCGCTAGAACAAATACAAGGACGAGAAAAGACAGGACATGCGCTTTACTCACAACTAAAATTTTATTGGAAAAAAAACGCCACTTATATATCCAAAGGTGAACATTTGAGAGACTTCTCTCTGGTTGGGAAGGAAATAACTTTGGGAAATGGACATCCAACCAACTTGTTCAATTAAAGTAACAACAAAGTTTTACTTTAAAATGAAGTTATCCCGACGTGAGTCCGACGTTTGTCGACGACTGTTTCTGCATCCTAAAAACTTCGGCCGTGGACGCCTTCACAGCCCACCTGAACTCTATCGAGCCGGCCATTCAGTTCACAGTGGAACGGGAAAGAAACAACTGTTTGCCGTTCCTTGATGTCCTAGTTACAAAGATGGGAAATTTGCTGCAATTCTCGGTGTACCGGAAGCCAACTCACACCGGTCGCTACCTCGACGCTAGTTCCAATCACCCTTTCCACCATAAGGCAGCGGTGGTATCATCTACACCCGTGCACAGAGGGTCTGTTCTTCGGAGGATAAACGGGAGATGAGGAACAGAAGATCAGATCCGACCTCCTAAACAACGGCTACTCTAAAGCTTTCACTTGCGAGGGTTGCAGGCCGCCAGGCCCGTTCCCCCCCGACCCCTTCAAGAGGGCACTGACCCGTCGCCTCCAAAGCATGGGCGCGTCTGCATTCCCTACGTCAAGGGCACCAGCGAAGCGCTCGCACGTGTTCTCTCGAAGCAGGGAATAAAAGTGGCGCATAAGCCAACGTCTACTCTCGGCCGCTTCTTCCCGCGCCCAAAAGACAGGCCACCTAAAGAGAAAGCGCAAGGAGTGGTCTACTCTATCCCTTGTGCGGATTGTGGCGCGTCGTACGTGGGCGAGACAAAAAACCTTTCAGAGAGGTGCGACAGCACCGGAACGACGTCCGCAAGTTTGACCGACAAAGCCCGGAGCGCGCTGGCAGAGCACAGCGAGGTCAACGACCACCGCATCGCCTTTAACAACCCGCGTCGTCGACTGTGAAATCAGCTTCCACAAGCGGCTTTTCGGAGTCGTGGCATCGTCCAAATCATTGTCATCAAAGGTGCCACATGAACCACGTCAGGGCGATATCAGCAGGAAGGCAGCCTCGTGGAAATCATACACAGCATAAAAACATACAGTAGATAAAAACAGTACGAAGTAGCACTATACTATGCACGTATGCATGAGAGAATCTAATTCTTTAGATGAAAGGTCCATGGATGGTTCACTGATGCATTTCTCTTTTAATCTATTGATGTGAAAATATCGTAGAAGAGTCTGGTGTTGGGCCTGTTGGTACATAGCTTGGAAACGGGGAAACCAGCCTTCAGAAAACACGTACACAAGAAGAAAAGTATGACAGCGTGTGAGGTTGTCATACTTCTCTTCTTGTGTAGGTGTTTTTTGAAGGCAGGGTTCCTCGTTTCCAAAAAATGATGTGAAAAGCTTCTATTATTTCTCTTGTCGTTTCACTATGATAACGTGAAAGAATGACAGTGTCCATAAAGTGTGGATTACATCCACACGAAAGGCAATGGTTGACTAGATGATAAAAAGTGGCATTAGAGGAGGAGAGCGAGCGGAGGTGTTCCTGCAGTCTAATGTTGATGCACCTCCCGCTTTGTCCAACATATACTTTACCGCATGACAAAGGAATCATGTATACAGAACTTATCTTGCATGGTATGAAGCTGTGGACATGATTAGTTTTACAGCCAGCTTTTACAAATGAACCTGCTTTTTTATGATAAGTGGACAAATCCTTCCAATCTTCTGGGGGGGCGGAAAACACGAAATCAACCTCGTACCGGTAAGAAACATTTTTGAGACCATGAGAAGAGCGATGCAGATATGGCACAACAGAGAATTTGCTGGCGCGACTTTCGCGCACATCACAGTCTCCCGCGTTGTCTTTCTTGACCCATTTAATGAGCTTAGTACATGCGGTGGTGATCGCAGCGTTGCCTATAACCAGCCGTCTTGAGCCTAAGGAGCTGGCTATTGAGCTATCTTGAACGTGATGTTGGCATGACTTTTTGAATGAAGAGCGATAAGTAGAAGAAATAATGCCGTTTTTGATGAGTTTTGAGTGGGCGGAATTACCATGCAACAGCGGTTTTTTAGATCTCGGTTGGTACTTCCAACATACATGCTGTGGGGTGAACAGCAGGTGTGAATCAAGATACTGCAGCTGCTGCTGCTCCATTAATTCGGTGGTGAACCGTATGCCATGCCCACAATCTTGAAAACATTTTACAATCCTCAGTAAAGTAAAAAGTTGGGCGAGTTGGTGTTGGTTCATGATAAACTGAGGGGCGCGATAATACAGTACAAAAAGAAAGAGAAGGACACGGGACGACGCGCTACTAGCAACTGAAATATTTTTATTCAGGAAGGACATATTTATACCACCGTGCAATCATATCACACCCAACGAGTCGACAAAACCTAAACACCTTGCGCTCAGCATGACTACGTCAGGTGACGTTCGAGAAAGGCTATTTCCCTCTCCTGCAAACTGATAGAGGGGTGACTGATGCAATCCCTCTGGATAATGAAGGCCTCTACAGTCTCCCTCGGCACGGAGACCCTGTGCTTGTAGATTACTGTAGTCTGATCAAAGGCAGGCTTGCATCTGCCCTGATCACACCCCCTGCAGACCCCCTGTTGTGCGTCTGCGAGAGCACAACAGCTCTTTAATAGGAAGGCCGTTCACCCATCTGGCACCCATCTGGCGCCCCTCTCCGAGATGAACCGCGTGGCGGTTCATCTCGTCGAAGACGAACAGATGAACGTAGTTTACGGCATGGTTTTCATTAGCGTACCGTAAAATCCCGAGTAAGCACCCCCCCCCCCCCCCGCTCTACGGCGAAGAGTAATCCGACAAGATTCGGAAGGAGGGGGGAGGGGCTTGCTCGGTCATGGATTAAAATTCAATATGGCGGTGGAAGAGACGCTAAAAAAATTGGGGGGACCATTAAGCTTCGCCTTTAAGAGTTGAACGCGATAGCGATATCCTGTCCCGAGTGCGTACTTAACCACTTAGTGCATACTTGCTATGCACCCACCACGTTGTTTTAAGGGAATACGCGCAGTAAGGTGTGCGCCTTTTGTAATGGGTGGCCGGCTTTAAACTACGAAATCGTTATGATAACCACATGTTCTGACCCCCCGATGGCAATGTACGCTTGTACCACGCAATATTACTGGGATATTACATGTTATATTGCGACGCCTATATAAAGGACACTTGCGTTCGCGAAGAATGAAAGTTACTTTCCCTGCATTTCCAAGCAGGCAAAGTTATTTTCACTGTATTTCCAAGCAGAGGCGTGGCTGAGTGGTAGAACACCTGCTTGCCACGCAGACGACCTGGGTTCGATCCTCGCTCGGACGCGAAATTTTTTTAGATGTGAAGCATCTTATGGCTAAGCTTAATCCGGTGGTGGTGGTGTGCGGCGTGCATACCCAGGAATTCGGGACATCTGTTTTAGTTCGCCGTTTTTCCCACCACGTGGCGTACAGATCTTCAACTTTCAAAATTGGCGCGATGACGCCGGCCGCGCGGCAGACAAAACGACAATACATACATAAAAAAATCGACTATCGCCACCGAGAGCGAACCGTGATCGCCGACTGATAAGAGCAAGGCGTACGACGGGCGGTCGGCTGGTTGCTCGATAGTGAATCAGCAGTTCTTTTTCAACGAATGCGTGTACACAACTCACTTGGCTGTGCTTGAAAAACTCTTATTTCGAAAGCGCGTCCTGCCGTTCCTCTCGTCCTTTTCAATATATTTCGTACGGTTGTATAGTCGTGGGCCCCCGCGGGTTTCCATGGTGAAAATAAGGACGAGCTTTCGTCGCTGCCGTTTTCGTAATCTAAAAAAACCTAATTTCAAGGAAATGATACCAGCCTATGAGATGGTGACGCGGTTTTGACAATTTTTTGGTGTCACTTTACAAATGAATTATTTTTCGCTGTAGCGTGAAGGCAACAGGCCGTGGCATATTCACTGCCAGTGACAGTATCTTTTAGAGCTCAAGAAGGAGCAGAAATAAAGGCCGAAATTGATGACAGGCGCAAGATTGCTCAATTACTTTCTCATATTAAGAATTTTAAATACGACGCTTTAATTTAAACAACGCTCTTTACGTTTCTGTAGCACATAATAAAAGCCGTCCGAAATAATATTTTCATTGTGTATACATGGCATGCTGCTATACAGCTCGGCTTCGCCTCTTTGCTAACTGTTCGTGAAAGCGTAATGAAACCAATTATATTCATATATACGACCATCCGCCGCGGTGGTGTAGTGGTTAGAGGTGGCGCGGTGGTGTAGAGAACCAGGAAAGTGTGTAAGCGAGTTTGAAGCTAGCGCTCACCTGGTTTCCTTACTGCTTCTTGTGTCATTGTTTCTTTTCGCGTACTTAGATTTTTACCTTGTAATGTTTTTAAAAGGTCCCTCGGTAGGACCCTTTAATACTTGCATGACGCGCTTATCGGTGAGTCTTTAAAGGGACACTAAAGAGAAACAATTACTTGGTTTAGATTGACAAATTGCACTCTGAGAACTCTAATGCCATATGTTTCACTATCAGAACTTCATTTATTGGCGGACAAAATCAAGGTTGAAGTTTCATTTTTAAATTTCGCGCCGAAACTCCGCGCGTGACGTCGGAAATTTCAAAATGTATTTTCGTATTTTCTCTACATTGGCCTGATGAAATTTTCTGAAACTTCGTATGCTAGGTCTATGACACCCACAGATGAAATCTACTTCATTTTGATCGATTATCATCGACGTAGGACCCAGCAGACGCCTTCAAATTCTATGACGTCACAGTGTTTGGAGCGGGAATCTCAAGCTGGCTTCTCCACCAGTATTTTCTTTTCGCGTGTTTTCTCACTTACCGAGCGTCGTGTCGCGGTAAGAGTGGTGTTTTCGGGATTGTCCAATTGTACTTTCCTGATACGCGAAAAATCGTTTTGATCTTCAGTGTCCCTTTAAAGCAGGGGTCTCAAGCTCTCTACCTTCAGCGGGCCACATTCGCGCAATTTAGTCCCGCAAGGGCCAGGGGCAGAGAAGATGGTAAAGCGGGGGTGCAGGGGGCCCCCCTCCACCCCCCGGGCAAATTGTAAGCAAGCGTTGCCATTTGAAAAAAAAAAATACCGTTTCAACATCTCATATACAGGTTGTTTCTGAACATGTCGATACCGATCTCCAAAATGACTAAAATCAATATATACCCCATAAAGTGCACGGGGGGATGACCGTCGCTGTAGCTCAGTTGGTAGAGCAACGGACGCGTTATCGAAGGTTGCAGGTTCTGTCCCTGCCAACAGCAAGTTATCTTTTCGTCCACTTTTCTTTCTTCATCTTTACATTACAATTACTACTATTAACATCCTCTGTAATTTCCTTGACTTCAATGTATGTAATTTCTCATTAATATTGCCACGCGCGTTTCTTTTACTGTATTCGGTTTACGCCCACAAAGACTGTGAACAAACCGCGCCTGCAGTGTTCGAGAAGGTTCACGATTCTAGTAGATCATTTTGTTAAGATTGCGCGCAAGACGCGAACACCCAAGATTATTCGAGAGCTTGCGCGACGACCAGAGATAAGACAAGAATGTTCGACGCGTGAGTTATAAAAGCCGGCGCGTTCCAACGATGTTCAGTTCATCGACGGCCGACGCTCTGTTCGCCGCTATCAGTGCAGTGTGTATTGCTGTAATCTGACTTTCTTGATTTATTGTCGCTATTTATTGTTGCATGTATTTTTACCATGTGTTCTATTGTTGCATGTATTTTTACCATGTGTTCTGTTCTAAGCATCGGGACGATGCCTTTTCAGAGGGGGACATTGCCACGCGCGTTTCTTTTACTGTATTCGGTTTACGCCCACAAAGACTGTGAACAAACCGCGCCTGCAGTGTTCGAGAAGGTTCACGATTCTAGTAGATCATTTTGTTAAGATTGCGCGCAAGACGCGAACACCCAAGATTATTCGAGAGCTTGCGCGACGACCAGAGATAAGACAAGAATGTTCGACGCGTGAGTTATAAAAGCCGGCGCGTTCCAACGATGTTCAGTTCATCGACGGCCGACGCTCTGTTCGCCGCTATCAGTGCAGTGTGTATTGCTGTAATCTGACTTTCTGTTTACCGGCCACAAGTTCGGCCCAAATAAACAGCTTCATCTTGGACACGTCGCCTGCTGCCTTCGTCGACGTCACGACCACGTGACATCTGGTGGAGGTGCAGTGTGTATTGCTGTAATCTGACTTTCTGTTTACCGGCCACAAGTTCGGCCTAATAAACAGTTTCATTTTGGACCTACCGACTTCTGCCTTCGTCGACGTCACGACCACGTGACAATATTGTGTCTAATAAAGTAAATCGAGCCCTTAAATTTCCACTTTTTTCCTTTCAGTATGCTAATTTTAGGTGGAATTGATGAAGACAAATTGCAGCAATTAGGGTCTCACTAGCTCTTCTCACAAAATCTCTATTATGATTCCCACGAAAATGTAACCTGGTGTTATCTTCTTGGATTGTAAATTTAGCCTTGTTATCACTGATTGCGATCTTGTCAATGAACATTATAAATAGAAAATTCAGAGCCATTCTACTCTGTGAAGTTGTGCGACCAACGTAGCTGTGTGGTACGGCACGGCGATATCGCTGCACGGGGTAACATCACCATCACGGACAAGAAGCATCGCGCCATCGTTTTAAGCCCCCCCTTCCTTTATGCCGAAGGAAGACTCGCCGAAACCTCGCTTTGTCCTCGGCGGTGTCGCCGTCTTCTTGTCGAGTGCGCTCGGTGTCTCGGGCGCGTTCTTTCTCGCTGCTCTCGGCGTCTCTCCTGTAAGCTCCTTGTTCCTCGCCGCTAAATGAAGGTGACAATGTCGCAGTGAGAATGATCCCCGCAGACGCACATGTGATTCACTGCGACAGTAGATGTACGCGACAAACACGTGTCCAGTTGCATGGCAGGCCTACGTGGCACCTGTCCCCTCTGTCGTCAGCGCCCTCCGCCATTTACCCAGAACTCGCCCCTTGTACTCAGAATTAATTTTGTCGAAGCGACTTTTCTGTACACACCCTGTAAACGAACGCACTATTTGGCCAAAAGCTAGCGTATAACAGCTCCGTAAGAAAATTCCAGTATGCTTACCCTGGTGCGCACCACATTTAATCTTTTTTTTCTGGGCATCTCATCTGCAAACATTTAACAAGAGTTTGGCGTTCTAAATTAAAAGAAAACGAAGCCTGTGCTATACCTCTAATAACTTCAATTCGCACATTTTAGAGAAAACATGTGGTTTACAAAGCAAAGTACTTCAGAAAAGTCCTAAGAATAAGACGACTGCTTTTTTTTTTCTTTACTGTAAGGGTTATCTAATTTAAGGCCTTGGTGGGGAAAAGGAACAAGTTCATTCGAGTCATTTTAATGGAAACCACACTGAGCGGGCTGTATATGAACATGGATGACTACGAATATACATACTAGGATGTCGTTTTTTGCCCTCCTACTTTTGAGAGAGGGGGAGAGTGAAAGGGAAAAGTGGGCAAATGTCTCTTTGCTGCTCCCTCTGCTGTCCTTCCAAGTAAGTAACCCTATGCAAATGGTGTAAGTTAAAATTTTATTTGGATATATGTGGACGATTATAACGTTAACCTACCCCGCTTCGCTTCCGCATCAGGTCACTAGCTGCTTAAGATTGGTCGAATTTTTGTGGGTCATGCCCACAGTACCTGCTCCTAACGCGAAGCAACAAATGCAGCGAAAATGACCCATCGTGTAATAGCGACTTAATGCATGACTACGTATAAAATAAATTAATTTCTATACTGCGAATTTTTGTCCATCGGTATTTCGCAATTGGTAAAAATTCGTAATGTGCTCTAAGATCGCCTGCTTCTCACGCGACATCCCAAATCTACGAAAACTCGCCGCTGATAGCCGAACGGTGTCTAATTCTGAGCGGGATTCATGATGGCAGCGTGCCGGTCAATTTACCAGCGGCTACTGGTGAGATGGATTGATATGCGTATAATAAATACATTCAGTTGTAGTGTAATGATGTACCATTCGTCCACGTGTACAACTCTGTGAATGCTTCTTTGCCGAAATTAAGGGAGAGAGCGAAATAAACATTATTCGGAACACGTGACAGCCTTCGCGGGTGGGGGGCAGTTTTCTTAGGTCAGAATACTGTGGACCGTGACCATCTGCCAGGAGCGTTCGAGTGGCGGGGCAAGCTTGAAGACTGGGCTTCCCACAGTATTCGAGTCGACTGCTTTCTTCGTCACCCTGCTGCAAGCTGCCACGATCACCGCAAACTACCATATGATAAGCAAGGCGAAACATGCTAATTGGTGGCAGAAGCAAAAACCTACTTTAGCTATCCCTGCTCTGTCCAACAAAAAACACTCCATACTTCTACACACTCATCGACTCACTGGAATAGAGAACAGGGGCGAAGCTATTCAATTTGAATGGCATCGCCGCAAACGAAGTATGGGGCGATCATTTGATCAGTCCATGAAGTGTTTATAGCCTCCCGCCAGTATTTTCGTCGCCAGAGATGTAAACGTCAAGTCAGGGAGAACACGATGAAATTGGGACAGAATGCTCAAACGTCATGAAACCCTGTTTAGCGCTAACCTCCTTTGAAATGCTGTAGTGCAAGACGCGAAAGCGTAGCGTATACGCGGTTCGCACCAGAGAGAGCCTACAGTGCGTCTTCGTAAGACAGGGACGACAATTTTCGCAGCACAAGTGTAGGATAGATGTAGCATAAATTTCATGATATATTTACGGGATTGCTGCGTTGAAGGAAAACACTGGGTATCGCACCCTTGGTACATACACTCATGTATAATGCCCTGCCAACATGAGATTAGAAAACGTATCAGCCAATTGACAGAGCTGTTTTGTACGTATCTTAGCTTATTCATTATTGCTTTATTGACCGTAATAATGTTACACGTATATTTCTCAATATAAAAATCGCTTTGATACTGGTGTCCCTAGCATATTATTGAATGAATTATAACGTTACGGCTTTCGTGGGAACGTGCGTCCATTTCTTCAAAAGTTACCCTTTACAACGGGAACAGACAGTGGAAATAGCCTATACCCAGACTCAGTTTTATGAAATAACTACAGCTGTACCCCAAGGCTCAGTTCTTGGAACCAATATCCTTCCCATTAAATACTAACCACTTCTTCCGTTCAGTAAAGAAAAAATAAACATGGCTGATCCCTCCATCATAGGATTCGGTATAACAGGAAAGTAAACCGTGTCCTTCCAGAAGTAGTTTAATGCTTACTGTACATTGATGTAAGAGAGCTTGCACAATATGTAGTGCTCTTTGGCAGCTATAGAACCGTTTAACGTGGATGCGTCCGCGTTGAAGCTTGGTGGTACCTCTTCATCCCTTCGGCAAACGTCCATGATCAATATGTTTAAATCAAACCCTTGTGGTAGCTGTAGTAGCTAACGGTGAGAGCGTAAACAGAAAAAGCTGTGTGACAACCCCAAGAACGTCGCTGATTGAACGCAGGATAAGGTCAAAATACCGCTGCACGTTAAAGAGTTATTTAACGCCACGGCTGGACTAAATGCAAACGTCACGCACGTCGTGTGTCCCCGGTAGCCCGGCCACGATTTTTCTCCAGACAGGGATCTTTCTAAACCCCGTACTCTAAAGCAAGTGGCACCCACAAGTTTCCCGGCCACAGTGCAAATTTTGCGATTAAGCTGCAAATTTGGTCCACATGATGTGGGCATGTCCGAGTCAATACGATGGTTCACACACTCTAGAACCCTGGGAGGCTCTGCTCCGCAGCCAAGACCCCAACGTCCAGCAACACATCATCAGTCAAGCCCTTGATGCTGCCGTGTCTCAAGGGAGATTCCGGCAGACGGCTAGGGGAGTCGGGCAATGCCAGACGTGAGTGACTGATTCTTTTAATAAAAATTTTTGTCTCTCTCTCGGCGAGCGTAAGCGGGAGCGCGGTATCACAGCGAGGCGAGGCAGGCGCGCGTCGCAAAACTTTTTGGTATGTATGGACGCTTTTGGTATGGATTTTCGGTATGGATGGATGCTATGAGCGACGCCGACGCTTGGGCTAAGGTCGCCGCCTCACGGTGTGTTCAGACGTTGACAAAATTGCGACGGACGCGCAGCAACGACGCTTTGCAGGATCTGATCTCGGACGCCATGGTCATGATGCATTACTTCCCTTTACCACTACCAGAGAGCGCCACCACCCCGCCGACCAAAACGCACTGTGAAAGGAAAGTGAGAGATATAAAAGGCCCGTTTGTAAAGACTCTGGAGTGTGTGACCATGGAGCAGTACAATACAGAAAATGAACATTGCCGTGGCGCAGTGGATAGCGTGCCCGGCATCAGTTGCGAACCGAGAGGTCGCGGGTTCGACCCCCGTTGACAGAACTTTTTTCTTTAACATCTGATCGTGTACACTTTCTCAGCGTCATTTCCGTGACGCGAATACGTCACTGAAGTGTTGGTGGACCCCGGCATAAAACGCTTTCGTGTTAAAAAAAAATTAAGGCAGCTTCACCCTATTGGTGCCAGGCCTGAAGGGAGTGTGAAATGCGGAGCTGGGCAGCCTTCTTTGTTTCCCTCCCGTTTTCTGTTTCTTTGCCCCTCTCTTTCTTTCTTGATCATTTTTTCTGTTTTTTTTTCTCTTTATTTCTCTTTATTTCTATTTTTCATCCTATATTTCCTTTCTTTCTCTCTCTATTTATTTCTCGCTTGCTTCCTCTTTCAATTTTTATATGTGGCTTGTGTTGTCGTATTTTCCCAGCCATAGAGTAATGTCCGCACTCTTAGGCGCTCGAAGAACAAGAGAAAGAAGACCCTTCTTCCGTGAGCGCGCGCTCAATATGCTGCCGCTGGCTATGTTATTTGTGGTTCTGCCTGCCTTTATATAATCATCAAGGCGTTCAAGGAACAAGAGGAAGAAGACTTGCGTTAAAATCATCATCAAGGCGCTCGAAGAACAAGAGGAAGAAGATTTCTCTTTGGCGCGAGCGCGCGCTCAATATGCTACAGCTGGCTATGCTATATGTGGTTCTGCCTGCGTTACGCCAAGCGGCAACGACAGCATACGACAGCCTGCCACCCTAAAGTGCACCGCACTTAAAAATTCGACTATTTATGTATGCTGAAGACGGAACTCTGACATGCATCGCAGACTGTCCGGTTCAAAACCTAATTTGTGCGAATAATGAGTGCAAGGGCGTCCACAAATCGTTCTGTTCAAAAATGCTAGCGCCAAATACCGAAAGCAAAGTGGGTGCGGTTAACTCTTGCAAACGTATTTATCACGAGCGAAATGTGGGTTTGGCTTCGTTTCCCAAAGACTATAGACGCAGTGTTTCGTTAAATTTAGGCTTCTTCTTCGGCTTGTTATTGTTCGTGTTGGTTAACCACGGCGGCGGCTGCAGTAGCTTTGAACTCGGCACACGCGCGCGCTTGCTAAGCGTCTCCCTAACGTGCTACTTTGGCCTCTCTTGGCTGCGATGTTTTTGAGCTGGCAACTTTGACTTCGCTTAAGACTTCACAGCCTGCCTCATAGCTGTGTGTACTGGGGTGCTATCGCGGAACGATTCCTCTCCTGCGCTCCCTCTCCTTCTCGCCTCGCGACGCCGACACAGGCAGCGTCTGCTAGCGAGTTTCTTGGTTGAAAAAACCGATCGCTCGCGCTGCACAACCGTTCACTGGCCACCCCGTATATATGGCAATGAATCTTGACCCCCAAGGTGGTGCCGGTGGGACATTTCTCCTGTGCGTTGTTGAACAATGAAAATTGCAGCGTGCGCGTTAACTAAAAGCGGACTGCGGTGGAGCTCGGCGGAGCTATATATGAAAAAAAATTTTAAAAAAAATAAATAAGAAAATAAAAAAAATTAAAAAAACAAGAAAATGCAAAAAAAAAAGGCGCTGAGCCGTGCTCCCGACCGGGCTGCAGAAATTAGGCGCCTTTTTCCTTCATCGAACCACAACCACCATATATAAATGGAGTGAAGCGCGCGCGAAATGCATTCGCATTTCCTCACGATTCCCTTCGGGGAGGTGGGGATGGGGGCATTTTTTTCTATTCCAATTCTTTTCCGCGTGACGCCGAAGCATACGTCAGCAGTGGGCGGGAACGCGCGACGCCGGCTCCCGTTGTGTGTCACCGTCATTCTGACGTCAGGCTTTTTTACGGCTGCTTGATGGACAGACACTTCGACCAATCACAGACGGCTAATGACGGCGAAAAGAATAGAAAAAGGAATAGAATCGTTCCGCGATAGCACCCCAGGATGACTGGATTCAGCCTGTCGCTTCCGCTCAAGCGCATGCACGGACGATTCCAGCCCACGTGCCATACATTGCAGGACTGAGAGACCAAGCGCTGACGAAGCAGCTTTGAACATTCGCCTGGTCATGTGGTACCACAGCAGTGACCCCTGTATTCTTAAACAAGCCTTGACTCGAATTTCATCCTTCACTTGACCGAGTTGTGCACAGCGCCGCTGCTCGACTGAAAATGACGGGGCGCTTCTCAAAAATCGCTGCAGATTATCGCTGATATGCAGTGACTTTTTCTGCCTAGAGACGGCGCTCCCATCGACTTTCTCAAGTCAAGGTGGAGCGTTGAGTGAAGGGACGTTCTAGAATACGGGGGTGAGGCTCCGAGCCAACGTAGCTGCGACGCTTCTGGGCAGCGGACCACGTGGCGTGACGTCACGCCTGCCACTCTAGCGCTCCGGCGGCTCAAGGTCAATGAGACGCGACGAATGAACTTTGAATATATAGCGTCACAGTGCTTAAGCTCTAAAAATCAAATATAATGCTTTTAATTCACCCCACGGAGCTGCAGAGAAGCATTACACGTACTCGTGCACTAATCAAACCAGCGCTAGAACGTGTAAGCCATAAATTGCCCAGCCGTCTTCTTTGACAAATATGTTAACAGGAAACTTCCTATACACGGAGTCTGCAAGAAACTTAACATGACTTGCTTTCTCCTGTAAAAATGTCGCGACACGATCGACGAACAAACAATACGAATTCGTTATTGCAACATATTTCAGAATCATTGACCATGACGGTCTACGCAAGAAGTTCCGCTTTGATATAACACGAATGGACTCCGTCAAATAGCTTCAGGAGTATTGCATTGTACGAATACCACAACTGCGATTGCTGAAAACTTTTGTACTTTTGTGTCTTTTAATTCCGCACAGTCGATGCTAAACTTTTGTTTGGTACGTTTCAGGCAGCATAAGAGTCGCACAAATACACCTTTCCTATGCATCGCTGCAGAGGCAAAATATATTGAGAATATCTCCATAAACATTTGCCTTAAGAAATCAACTTTAAAATCCCTGTTATCTGCGTTTGTCTGTTTATTGACTGGATACTTTATATCTAAACGAGAAAGGCGCTTAGAAACATTTTAGTATTTTATACGATACCATGAAACCAGTTATTTTTTGCACAACTTTGGTGCGGAGAGAAAGAAACAAAACAAGAACCGAAACTAAATGACCTACATTTCGTCGTATGCCATCTGGCGGAGGGCTGCCAGACTAAGCGAGAAAAAAAAAGAAAGGATACCGCGGCCGGAATCGAACCTCCAATCTCGCGCATGTGTTGTCAGTGACTTTGATCTCTCGTCGTTCAACGCGCGCGGCTATCGCTCAGACGCGTTGCTGCTGGCGAAAACCCAGTTTATATATCTACCACAATGAATTTTGCGACCTTGTTATGAAAACTATGATTTTCGGAACAACTTTTTCGCCATTTGAAGAGTTCCTGCAGCAGCCAGGTGATAGCTGAGTCATTGAAGTTGACAAATCTCCGGGAATATAGCAATCGATGCTACCGTCTCGTTGCAAATCGCATTTTAGTGGCCAAAAAACCGTCCTAAATTTGACCGTTTCCATAGACTCCCATACTTAAAACTTCGCCCGCAATTTGGAACGGGTTTATGGACGTAAATAATGTTGCCGCTACCATAAGATGTCGGGATAGCCTTTTTCCTCGGGAATTCAGTGAAAGATGGCTTCTATCATGGGTTATTCGCGAAAAACGACGCTCTCCCATAGAAAACGCGCATGTTTCCAAGGGCGACCGCTAGATACGCTGTTCGGCGATGTCCCTAATTCCTGGACATGACCACCCTTACTGCGCATGCGCAAACCCTTTAAAAAATAAAAATGAAAACCTCCTCTCCCCCCACTCTCTCCTCTAGGCATCCCTCCCCGCGGGAACCACACCCTCACTGCGCATGCGCCTCCCCTCCTCTCTCCCCTCCTACGCTCCCCCCCTCTCTCCTCTAGGCATCCCTGCCCGCGGCGTCCACACTCCCACTGCGCATGCGCGTCCCCCCATCTCTCTCCTCTCCTACGCTCCCCCCCTCTCTCCTCTAGGCATCCCTGCCCTCGGCGTCCACCCTCCCACTGCGCATGCGCGTCCTCCCCTCTCTCTCCTCTCCAACGCTCCCCCCCCCCCTCTCTCGCCTCGCGACGCCGACGCAGGCAGCGTCTGCTAGCGAGTTTCTTGGTTGAAAAAACCGACTGCTCGCGCTGCACAACCGTTCACTGGCCACCCCGTATATATGGCACTGGATCTTGACCTGCAAGGTGGTGCCGGTAGGAGATTTCTCCTGTGCGTTGTTGAACAATAAAAATTCGCAGCGTGCGCGTTAACTAAAAGCGGCTCTCTGTGTCCAGTCGGAGTCTTCTGTCTCTCATTGCCCATTAGCCGCGATTGGCATGTTCACGTAGGAAACACCGCTCCATCACTGCGTACTTTGCGCCTCCCCAGTTTTCTCTCCTGCGCAACGCTGCGATGAGCGCCAGCGTCAACGCCGCCGCCAGTGTAAGCGTTAGCGCCCGCTGCTTCGCATCTACACATGGTTCCCTTTAGCGGGAGATGGTGTAATTTTTTATTTATTTTATTTGCAATCTTTCTCGATTTTTCAGTCACGGAGAAGATCATGATTTTTCGCTCACAACCAACGACGCCGACGCCGGAATTTCTGCGAAACGAGCTCTTTAACGCTATCGCGTTAAAAAAGAACGCACATTAGTGCTACTAATGCAATGCTTTATAAAATAAGCATGCAATCACTCTTTCCATTTGCCCTTGTCGGCCGAATAACAACAATGAATGAAACAGTGAAAATGGTGGGAGGGGAGAAGGGGACGCATATTTGCAATCTCCTGAAGAAGGGAGGGTGGCGCTTGCTCGGGATTTCGCGGTGGTCATGAAAATGTCACCCACAAATCCACTCCAGTGCTTTTCTGAGCGTGCATTATTAGCACGTCAATAAAACGAATAATATCTTGTGCTGAAACAGGATTTCATTTTACTTCGTTCTGGTGCATGATATATTATTGTCACGTGGTCGTGACGTTGACGAAGGGGACAGTCGGCGTGTCAAAGAAGAAACTCTTTATTTTGGCCGAACTTGTGGCCGTGAAACTGAAAGTTAGATTACAGCAATACACACTGGCACTGCTAGCGTCGGCCGTCGATCGACTGAACTTCGTTGGAACGCGCCGGCTTTTATAAATCACGCGTCGAACATTCAAGCCTTATCACGAGTCGTCGCGCAAGCTCTGGAATAATCTTGAGTGTTAGCGTCTTGCGTGCAATTTTAACAAAACGATCTACTACAACCGAGAAGCTTCTGGAACAATAAGGCGCGGTCTGCGCCGAGTACTGCTGATAGTATTTGTGGGCGGAAACCGAATACAGTAAAAGAAACGCTCGTGGCAATGCCCCCCCTCTGAAAAGGCATCGTCCCGATGCTTAGAACAGAACACATGGAAAAATACATGCAACAATAAATAACGACAATAAATCAAGAAAGTTCAATAAACAATACGCACAAGCAAGAAAGTCCGATGAAAAAAAAGTACAGTCCTCAGGTTCACTACCGCGCGTAAAACGGCTTGAGGCGCTCGACATGGACGACTTCAGGTCGCGCACGGCGCCGTTGAGAGTTCGAAATGCCGTCGGGGACAACCTCGTAGTCGAGTGTGCCGAGACGTCGAAGCACCCTATACGGTCCGAAGTATCGTCGTAGAAGTTTTTCACTAAGTCCACCTCGTCTTATCGGCGTCCGCACCCAAACGCGGTCGCCGGGCTGGTATTCCACGAAGCGTCGTCGAAGATTGTAGCGGCGGCTGTCAGTCTGCTGATTCTTGATCCGCAGGCGGGCGAGCTGTCGTGCTTGTTCGGCGCGCTGTAGGTAGGCGGTCACGTCGATGTTTTCCTCGTCGGTCACGTTTGGTAACATGGCGTCGAGCGTCGTTGCCGGGCTCCGTCCGTAGATCAACTTGTATGGCGTCATCTGCGTCGTTTCTTGCACGGCCGTGTTGTATGCGAAGGTCACGTACAGAAGTATGACGTCCCACGTCTTGTGTTCGATGTCGACGTACATGGCCAGCATGTCGGCGATGGTCTCATTTAGACGCTCGGTCAGGCCGTTGGTCTGTGGGTGGTACGCTGTCGTCCGGCGGTGGCTTGTGTGGCTGTATCCCAAGATCTTCTGGGTTAGGTCAGCTGTAAACGCCGTGCCTCTGACGGTGATGAGAACCTCTGCGGCGCCGTGTCGAAGGACGATGTTCTCAACGAATAACTTGGCTACCTCGGCGGCACTGCCTTTGGGCAGGGCTTTTGTTTCGGCGTAGCGGGTGAGGTAGTCGGTGCCTACGACGATCCATTTGTTTCCGCAAGTCGACGTTGGGAACGGCCCCAGGAGGTCCATCCCGATCTGCTGGAACGGTCGCCGAGGAGGCTCGATCGGCTGAACGAAGGCCTGCTGGTCTTGTCGGTGGTGTCTTCCGTTGCTGACAGTCTCTGCACGTCCTTACGTAGCGAGCGACGTCGGGGGGCAAGGCGCAGCCAGTAGTGCTTTTAACACGAAAGTGTTTTATGCCGGGGTCCACCAAGATTTCAGTGACGTATTTCCGTAACGGAAATGACGTCGAAAAAATACACATGATCATAAGACAAAGAAAGAAAGTTCCGTCCACAGGAGTCGAACCTACGACCTCTAGGTCCGCGACAAGAGATGCCGGGCACGCTATCCACTGCGCCACGGTCACAGACTTCGCAGGCTTTAAAAACAAGCCTTTTATATCTACCACTGTCCTCTCACAGTGCTCTTGCTAAGAGAAGTAATGCATTATGACCGTGAAATGCATGATTAGTTTCTTCGAAGCGCTGTTTCTCCGCGTCCGTCCCATTCGGCATGTTTCGAATATTAAATGTGCAATTTTGCCGAAGCATTAACACACTGCCAGGTGGCGACCTTACCCCTAGCATCCACACTCGTAGCATCCGTCCATACCAAAAATAGCTGTGCGACGCGCGAGTGCGTCGCGTGGTCCTAACTCCGCGTCCCTAGCCATGTTCTTAGCTCGCCCCGCGAAAAATAGCAGCTTCCCAACGGGGAAGCCAACGCGCGTTGCGTTTCCCTCTGTTCGGGCAGCGTTCAACAACTCTAACATGCCGCGAGTAGGCGACCTTAGCCCAAGTTCGGCGCCCAATCATTGACGCTCTTCTGGCTGTCACATTACTTTCAATGACTCCGCTCTCACCGTACAGCTACCACAATCATCTATGACCACGAGGGTTTCTTTAATCGTTCATCATAGACGTTAGTCGTCGGGATACAGACGTACCATCAAGCGTCGACGTGGATGCATCCACGTTAAAGGGTGCTATAACTGTCAACACACCAATAGACATTGTGCAAGCTCTCTTATATCAATGTGCAGTAAACTTTCGACTACTTCTGTAAGGACACGTTTCACTTTCGTATTATACCGATTCCTATGACGGAGGGATCAACCATGTTTTTCCTGTACTCTGGCGATCGTGCGGGAAAGTCCGAGATGTCCAGCCGTCGGGTCGTCGTGTAGAGCCTGCAGGATTTCTGGTCGCAACGCTGAAGGCACAACGAGAAGGTAGTTGGCTCGAAGTGGCGAGAAATTCTTCTTTATGAGAACGCCATTTCGCAAGAAAAACGACGCGAGTCCCCGCTTGAATGTCTTTGGAACAATGGCGGTCTTGCTTTCAAGGTACTCCACAAGGCCTCCGAGTTCCGGGTCGGCTCGCTGTCGTTCGGCGAAATCATCGGCGCTTATGGTTCCCAAGAAGACGTCATCCTCCTGGTCATCCTGCGGCGGCGGGTCGATGGGGGGCCCGAGACAAGCAGTCGGCGTCAGAGTGTTTTCGTCCGGACTTGTAGACGACGGTAACGTCAAATTCTTGAAGTCTCAGACTCCATCTTGCGAGACGACCTGAAGGGTCCTTCAGGTTAGCTAGCCAACACAAGGCGTGGTGGTCGCTCACAACCTTGAAGGGCCTGCCATAGAGGTAGGGGCGAAACTTTGACGTAGCCCAGATGATGGCGAGGCACTCCTTTTCTGTTGTGGAATAGTTGGCCTCTGCCTTGGATAGCGACCGGCTAGCATAACTGATAACCCTTTCCAGTCCGTCCGTCCTCTGTACAAGAACTGCTCCGAGTCCCACGCTGCTTGCGTCGGTGTGCACTTTTGTTTCGGCGTGTTCGTCGAAATGCGCAAGCAAAGGAGTCGTTTGCAGGCGTCGTTTTAGTTCTTAAAATGCTTCCTTCTGCGGCGTTTCCCACTTGAACTCGACGTCGTTCCTGGTAAGGTTAGTGAGTGGCTCGGCGATGCGTGCAAAGTTTTTGACGAACCGCCTGTAATAGGCGCACAGGCCGAGAAATCGACGCACGGCCTTCTTGTCGACGGGTGGTGGGAATGCGGCGATGGCGTGGAGGGGGGGGGAGCATCGCCGCATTCGCACCACCCGTCGACAAGAAGAACCTTTTTATTCTAAAGAAGAAACTCTTTATTTTGGCCGAACTTGTGGCCGTGAAACTGAAAGTTAGATTACAGCAATACACACTGGCACTGCTAGCGGTGAACAGAGCGTCGGCCGTCGATCAACTGAACTTCGTTGGAACGCGCCGGCTTTTATAAATCACGCGTCGAACATTCTAGCCTTATCACAAGTGGTCGCGCAAGCTCTGGAATAATCTTGAGTGTTAGCGTCTTGCGTGCAATCTTAACAAAACGATCTACTACAACCGAGAAGCTTCTGGAACAATAAGGCGCGGTCTGCTCCGAGTGCTGCTGATAGTATTTGTGGGCGGAAACCGAAAACAGTAAAAGAAACGCGCGTGGCATTATCATGACATGATACTATGTTGAGTTTTGATCTGTTTGAATAGGCCGCACAGATACTTTTCGACGTCTTTGTTTCAATGGGTAAAATTACGTCTTCCAGAAAGGCGTCCACTCACAGTTACACACGAAAAATTTAAGTGCTTGATTTAAGACAAGTGGACACAAGACAGCGATCGAAGCACGCGAGTGCTGCTCTCCGGATAGTTCTTTTGCTTGAAAGCACATCCCGCATCCACTCTCCAAATGACTCGGAGTTTTGCAACTTTTTTTTTTTTATAGAGGCATCGTGAACCTACTACTCCAAGCTTCTATCCTAGCAAGTGTCCACCCTAGTAAATAAAGCCCCTGCAAGGTGCTTTACTTTTGCTTGTGTGCCAAAAGTATCATTATGCGTCCAAAGGCAATATTTTAGCCTAACAACACGAGTTTTTATACGGCAAGTGTCCCAGCATTTTTAATAACAGATTAAAAGTGGTTAAGATATAGGCATTTTCGTCACGAACGAGCGCTCAACGAAGCGCGCATCGCCGATTTCAAACGGCGGCGTGAAATCCAGGCACCAGTTTGTCGCGACAGAGCGCCGACAACGAAAAAAGAAGCATAAAAAAAGAACACCACGTGCGCGCCCCCCTCTCCCCCTTGAAACGGCCGTCGCCGCGCCATCAAGCGCTCTTAGTTCAAACACCGAGCGATCTTCTCCCATGGATTGAAGTGAACCGGTGAGCCGTTCAACTGACCCGGTTCACTTAAGTGAGCGGAGCCGTTCGGAACCGCTCACTTAAGTGAGCTGCTTTGCCCATCTCTAATTCTGATTCTGCTCCGTTCGTGTATGCTGTGTGCCCTGGCGGCGCGGAGCACCGTCCCGTCGGCGCCTGTCTCGGCGCGGCGGTGACTGCAGCTAGCTGCGGCGACGGCACCTCCTCTGTCTCCCGTCTCTCGGTGGGCGCTGCTTGTTTGCTAGTGTAGCGTGCGAGGAGTTTTAGCAAATTATGGAAATACGGAACGAAAATACGGTACGGGACTACGGTACCACTCCTCCTCTCTCGCTCGTTGTGCTTTCGCCGCTCCTAATTACAGTAAAAAGGCACCCCAACACCACAAAGGCCTTTTCAAAAATTACTGTTGGGTGTCACGACTTATTGTTGGCTGTAAGCCTACGCATTGTTTACAATGCAGCTGTCGATAGGGGGAGGTACTTTAATAAAATACTTTGTTGAGCGCGTTCGTTCATTGTGGAATAGACTTGATCACAAAAGGACGAGACACGAAAAGAGAGACGACTACACGAGCGCTGGTGTAGTCACCTTCTCTTCTTGTGTCTCGTCCTTTTGAGATCAAGTCTATTCCAGGACGCACTTTAGGCACAACGAGCTGGAGAGGAGGAGCGCTACCGTAGTCCCGTACCGTATTTGCGTACCGTATTTCCGTAACTTGCTAAAGCCCTCTAATGTGCGCATATTCGATTCCGGTCGCGCTATGTTGCACGCGGAGGCTTCGTGTTCGAAGTGACCCTTGGAGGGCGCATACTCATGGAGCTGCGGATAGGGACAACGTGCGCCCATGGAAGATCTATACGTGCGCCTCTTAATCCAATGGCAGCCTGTGCACGCGGGGCTGTTGCGAAATCCCAACTAAAGCTATCCTTCAACGAGTTGAGTCCGTTATGCGCGTCTTTGTACACGCTCCCCTAATATGGGTGATGCAATCATTTATCAAGGGCGAGTGTTTGCTGATCGCAGATTATGTCGGCACTGCTGAAGGCACAATATGTCATTTTGACATGGGGTTTCGTGTAAGCCCTAATAACATTTGCATCGAAATTCAAGGTGCAGCGTGCGTCCATTCGGGTAAACGTGGTGAAAAAAAAAGCAGTAAGCGTGCAGAACACCGACATACTAAATAAATCTAATGGCTTTTGTTTATTAAAAACTGTAATTTGAGGCGCTGATATAGTAAGCCACTTGCAGTACGGTGCGTAAGGCGCTTAAAAATCATGAAGTGATTTCTCGGATGTCCTTTCATTGGCGCACAGCGTGTGCTTAACAAGAGGTTCCCATCTTCTTGTTCGTTAAAATGTACGTTCCTAGAGAAAGTGTCTAAGGGGAGATGCGGGGATGAAATAGCGATTTTCGAAAAAAAAAATATGCATTTGCACATTTTAGTTGGTCTGGTTTGCTCGTTCGCTAAAGAAGATGCTCACCGAGTTTGGTTGTTATCTGTGCAGCAAAAGAGAATAAAACTAATTCTTTCACGAGATGGTGGCTTGCATTTTGCTGGTGAAAGCGTATCTGAATCCTCTTTTCAAGACGAGGCTCCTACGAGGGCAAGAGGCCCGTGTTAGGACGTGTATATTTTTTTCGCGCCTTTCAGCCACGGAACACTTTCTGTGGAGACTAGCTCAGGACAAACAAATAATTTATGAAGGCATATTTCTAGCCTCGGCGACTGCAGAGTCTCTGGAAAATTGGAAACGAAGCTCGAATTGGTGGAAACTAATCACGTGAGACATCTGGTGTGAAATCTTCATACACCATCGCATTACCGACAGTTCACCAACGCACCTGCTTTCGCGCCAATTTTAGGAGGGTGAAAGCCTGAACGGCGGCGGCCCCGCAACGCCCGCCGTCGATATTGTATTATCAGAGCTCTTCACCTTCCAGAGTAGGCGTGTCCAATTTGACCAATTTGCCGCATACGTGCTGCAACTGTCCTACTAAATCTGCGCCTCAAGCTATATCGTCTTTCTTAAACAAAATCCATTATATGTATTTCATACGCCAAAGTGTTCTCCAAACGGACTGTTTTTTTTTCCACGTTTGCACGAGTGGACGCACGCTGCACATTGATTATCAATGCAAATGTTATTAGGGCTTACACGAAACTTCAGCAGGGCAGACACAATCTGAAATCAGCGAACAATCACACTTGACCACTCATTGCATCATTCTTATTACGAGGGCGTGAACAAAGACGCGCATAACGGCCTCAATTTGTTCCTAGACAGTTTATTTTGGCGACCGCAACAACCCTGCGTACGCAGGCTGCCAAAGGACGTTGCCCGCGTCCGCAGATCCATGAATACGGCCCCCCTCCAAGAGTCACTTTCTGCACGGAGCCAGCCTCCGCGTGAGCGCTGCCGAAGATGCGCACATTTTCTCGAACACAAAATGCCACGACTACCGTACACGCTATGTACTCCTTGATACAAGGGAGGCAGAGAGGAGGCGCCGCCGCCACTGTCGCGCCGAGGTGGCCGAGGCGCCGACGCGACGGCGAGCAACGGCGCGCCGGCGCTCCGCCGGCCCCGCTAGCTAGTACTGTCAGGCGCCGGCATAGAGTTATTATACTGACTCTAGAGGAAAAGCTCCCCATAGGGCCCATGCATTAAAACCTATAACCGCTCGGGAGCCGCCATGATGGAACGATACTCAGCTTTCGGGTGACGTTCACTCGCACTCGCCACTGCATGCTGCAATAACCCATGGCATTTTTGCTTGTTTCGTGGCTCTCTATTGCATCGCAGTTAAGAGACTGTCACATAAAGTCGAGCTTTTAGCTCGTGGCAACAAAAAAGAAATTACACCATCTCCCGCTAAAGGGAACCATGTGTAGATGTGACGCAGCGGGCGCTAACGCTTACACTGGCGGCGGCGTTGACGCTGGCGCTCATCGCAGCGTTGCGCAGGAGAGAAAACTGGGGAGGCGCAAAGCAGGCAGTGATGGAGCAGTGTTTCCTACTGGAACATGCCAATCGCTGCTAATGGGCAATGAGAGACAGAAGACTCCGACTGGACACAGAGACCCGCACTCCGCTTTTAGTTAACGCGCACGCTGCGAATTTTTATTGTTCAACAACGCACAGGAGAAATCTTCCACCGGCACCACCTTGGAGGTCAAGATCCATTGCCATATATACGGGATGGCCAGTGAACGGCTGTGCAGCGCGAGCAGTCGGTTTTTTCAACCAAGAAACTCGCTAGCAGACGCTGCCTGCGTCGGCGTCGCGAGGCGAGAGAGGGGGAAGCGGAGGAGAGGAGAGAGAGGGGGTGACACGCATGCGCAGTGGGAGTGTGAACGCCGTGGGCAGGGATGCGTAGAGAGAGGGGGGGGAGCGTAGGAGAGGAGAGAGAGGGGGGGACGCGCATGCGCAGGGGGGAGTTAGACGCCGCGGGCAGGGATGGAGAGAGGGGGGGAGTGTAAGAGGGGAGAGAGGAAGGGAGGCGCATGCGCAGTGAGGGTGTGGTTGCCGTGGGGAGGGATGCCTAGAGGAGAGAGAGGGGGAGAGGAGGTTTTTATTTTTATTTTTTCTTTAACTGTTTGCGCATGCGCAGTAAGGGTGGGCACGCGGCACACCACCACCACCACCACCACCGGATTAAGCTTCGCCATAAGATGCTTCACATCTAAAACACGCACGCAAGCAAGCCGGCGCAACCGGCCGCACGCTGCGCGGCAACGCTCAGAAATGTTGACACGATACAAGGATGGTGGCGCCATCTAGTAAACAAACCTGCAAACGCTCCTTTCCGCGTGCAGTAAATTGCATAAATGGCTGTTGTATCTTTCCTAAAAGTAGTTGATATGAACATCAAACAATTTCCGTTCGTTTATAATACGTAAACACGCTTGTTTACTATTTTTATTGTGAGAATTTGAGTGTTTTCAAAAGCCATATTTAGCGCTTCTGTAAATTACTGTAATGGCAACTGTGAAAACGTTCCAAGATGTCGCCGCTCTCGTGGTTATAGCTTTAGTGGCCCAGCTTTTCCTCTAGAGTCTGTTATATTAACTCTATGGGCGCCGGAGACTCAAGTTCCAGCGATGGCCGCAGAGGGCGAAAAAATCGACCACGGCGAGTTCCATAGAAATGCGCGTATAGTGGGATTACTGACTCCTCTTTTAGCGGTCGGATAGACGTCAGACTCTGGAGTTTTGCAGACACTTAGCGCCACCTGTCGGAGCAGTTTTGGGTAGTGCAACGTCCTGCTCCCTTGCATAGGTTGCTGTGCAACCAGGTGCAACTAGCGAGTTGGAAACAACGATTAACCTAAATATTTGGTGTGTTGGCACGTTGATCACTCAGAAAAAGAGCTACGTATTTCTCTCCGCTAGTCGGACGCGCAACCGAACCGCCATGAAGTGCGTGCCAGAACGACTGCGAAAGCAAGAGCAGACGCAACAGCTCCGCGCGCTACGAAGAAAGGCCAGAAAGGCTTCAGTCGACGCTACTGTTGCGTTGTGAATTGCCACGGACGTAAATGACTTCAGTTTTACCGATTTCCGTAGCTGTTGCACGAAGCAGAACGGCGAGAGCTCTGGATACGGGCCGTTGCGAACGTGTTGGGTAAGCGAATTACTCGTGTTCTCTACGGCCGGTCGCATGGCAAGTGTGATAATGTGGGTCTCATGTTAGTGTTTTGAGTAGCCTTGACGTGGAACCGTGGTAACCTTGACTATGAAGCTCAGCACAGACCGCGGTGCGCGCCGTGCAGCAGTTAAATGCAGACTGCTGAAGCGCGCGATAAACATCGTGCACTCCGCGACCACCCATAATCTGAACTGGTCTTCATCACACAGCATCGCGCACGTACGCATTCAAGGTTCAGGTTCCGGCTTTAACTAGCAAATGCTAACACGTGCGTCATACAAGCAAATCGCAAAATGTTCTTCGTGACCTCCGCCAGGTTTTTCTTGCCCGTGGTCTCTCCGATTGCCGGAGCTATCACGGAGGCCACGGTTATGCCATTCGTTGTACACCGAGAAAGTGGACACGCACGTATCCCCATTTGCAGTATATACAAACGGAAGACAACCGTCAAGTAGGTACATTCGAGGATGCGTAATAAAACAGTTCGACGCACTGGAAGCGAGAGATGGATGGAGAATGCAACTGCAAAGGCGAAAATCGCCGCGACCATTCGTGCCTGATAAAGCGAGCTTTGTACCACTGATCGTAAGAAACATTGCTCGTGTACGTACTTCATCGCTTTGACATTATGTATATGCCCAAATTTAACGCAATTAGGGGTTACAGAACGCACGTCGGAGTGCCTCGAACTCGATGTCATGCGATCAGGGGCGTAGCCAGAAATTTTTTTCGGGGGGGGGGGGGGGGGCACCTCCTTGATATCGGAGGGGGCACCTCCTTGAAGTGGCCATTTTTCGCTATGTATGCCATGGCGAAAAAAAATTTCGGGGGGGGGGGGGGCACGTACCCGGTGTGCCACCCCCTGGCTACGCCACTGCATGCAATGCTCGCTTGCGCTTGCGAGTTCAGCACGCCGAAATAACTGAAACATCTTTTGCATTGTAGCAGGGGCGTAGCCAGAAATTTTTTTTCGGGGGGGGGGGGGGGGGGCACCTCTTTGATTTTGGGGTGGCACCTACCTGTAATGGTCATTTTTCGCTCTGCATGCCATGGCGAAAAAAAATTTCGGGGGGGGGGGGGGGCACGTGCCCGGTGTGCCACCCCTGGCTACGCCACTGCATTGTAGCCGCAGTTCACTTTGATGAGCTTCCAACTTTTCTGAAGCTAGGGTGGATTGACGGAAGAAGCTTTCCAGGTCCTTGATAATTAGGAAACAGCCCTCAACACGAGCGAAAGAGGGGGGGTTCTATAGTGGCCTATGCACATTCGCTTGAGGACGGCTTTCTCTTTGCACTACCCAGTCATGGCCAGGGGGGGGCGATGAGAGCGCTGGTGGCGGCGTTTTTCGCAGCGCCGCCTGGGCAGAGTCTGACGTCTATAAGTTAGTTCGGATTTTCCGTGTTAGGGGCGCTCAACGAGGCCAAATATTTCGTTTTAAAATGTGTCAAAACACTGTTAGAAGCTTATAGTTACCGTGTCATTTTGCATAAAGGTAGTAGGGATCGGTTTTAATGTTACTTCTAGAATTACTAAAAGAGCTTGATTGTTTGAGAACAAATATTGAGATTACACTGACGCTCGAAAAGCAGCAGCCCATTGGGATCGGTTACGTTTCGGTCGTTTAATTCATTCAAATTGTACCGCGGTCTTTTTCTGTGATCGGCATCACGCAGCTATGGTAACGCAGCTCCGTTTCAGATCGGCTTTGATATATCAATGCGAGTTTGTGTGTCAGGCTTACCAGGCCGCTACCTCAAGGCGAACCTGTATAAAGCCTGTCAATCATGTCAGCTGCGGCGCGTCACCGACTTTATACACGTCGGGCTGCACAGCTTCCAGCGTGAAAATTCAACGCCGGCAAATTGCTCGGAGACTACCTACGAAAACGGGAATAACGATGCCCAATGTGCGCTTGGGCACCGGTGAGTGAAAATGCACTGCTTTGCACTTGAACATAGCCTTTTTTTTTGCATGCGCTACGATTTTTGTCAATTCATAAGGTTTTACGACTTGTCCAGATGATGAGATGCATAGCTTGTGAGTTCTAATGACATTTTCTCAGCAGAAGCGGGGACGCGTGGGGGCTGGAGCCCCCCCCCCCCCCCCCCCCAGCATTTTCGCCTGCCCCCTCCAACAACAAACATATTCAAAACACAAAGGCTAAATTCCCGGCCTCCCAGCCCCCCCTCCCCCCCTCCGCCCACCGAAGAAACTCACTCATCCTGGGTGTCTCCCCCCCCCCCTGGTAAAAAAAATCCTGGCGCCGCCCCTGTTTCTCAGATCGCTTACTGCGTTCTCACATTTGCAGATAATATCTTTACTGCTTAACTTTGCCACATAGATCACAGCATAACTTTTACCTGTTTCTGCGCAAACGAGTCCGCTGCGAGATATGCTCTTAAATTAAATGCATGGTAAAGCCAAGTGAACTTACAGTATGTATACGCATTTCAACATTTTCATAAGCAGGGAGAGTTACATTTTCATATACCATATAGTTTATCCAGTTGGGCAATTAACTAGCTTTGTCCACTGATGGGCATCTCTAAAACAAATTCACAAACATAGTGTTTTCATGCAGTGTTCTCATATACATTCTTCTTAGACATTAATCACAGATACATTCACTCTTCTACTATAGTAACCATGACTGCTTTTTCCTCTTTCAGCCCAACCACAGCCTCCGAGGAACTGCGCATATCAGCATACGCTTGGATGCTTTATCTCTGAACCTACCTCAGGTCAGCAGAGAATGTGTCATCACTGAAAGTAAACTCATGGGCCAAAATCCTCACAAGGTATGGTTGCAGACACTTTATTTATTGAACAAATCTTTGCTTAACCATTTCTGTCTTACTCTTTCTCATGACTCGGTTATTTTTTCTTTTCAGGAAACTGGACAAAAGAGAGATCATTGGTTTCCAAGCTGCCCACATCAAGTCGTAAGAAGCTCAACAGTTGCCGTAGTGACAACCCGATGAGCCACCAATATTTACGAGGCATACAAACGCAAGCCTTAGGTATACTGAAAAGCAGTGATATTGTACAGTATGTCGAAGTAGTACAAAAATTGGGTGCACCAATTATTTTCTTGCTTCATGAATTACTCAATTTAGACGAAATGTGCACGCTTCAAATTTTTTGGATAGTGCATGTGATGAGGTGCACTCACTGTACTTCACTCTACGTGTCAAACTTTGCATAGAGTATCACATATAACTAGGTAGCAAATGGGTCAGTAGTAGTGCATATTTAGCAGCACTGCTTTTTCAGTAGAGATTGCTGTGAATGCGAAGACCGTTGCAAAGGAATGGCAAGAACAGCTACAGTAGTGCTGAAACGAAAAGTTACTGGTACCGCTTAGTTGTTGGGAGTGACATTGTGAAGGTTCTAAAATAGGAAACTGTGTGCAAGCACTCGTCCCTTCATTAAACAAGACATGTCGTGCAGTGGTCACCTGGAGATGAGTGGATTTAAGGGCACCTCAGTGTATGATTATTGTTGCATGGCACTTCCAGGTCACTACTCTTGAATACATAATGTTTGATGATGGGCATAGGTGAATGAAAGCATGTGCATAAGGACATTTTGGGCAGTATTCTATGGAACAGGCTGAGGAATTTGTAAAGCATATAAAAACTTCGTTTTTAGCTCTGTTCAATAAACAGTGCCAATACATTAATGGGATGATATGTAAACACGCACTGTCCAGAAAAGAAGGTATATCACAGTTGCATTTGTGCAAGCTCTAACAGCGAACAAAAATTGACCAGTCTGTGATACGCCCAAAAAAGCATCGACGTGCATTGAGAGCAGTGAGCCTTAATGTCGAAATATATGATATTTATGCTCCAAAACACGTTTATTTACATGACAGAGATAACACAATCAAAATTAAAAGTAATCGGTAATTTGCATTCACTTGCGTTTCTTCCTTCGTGACTCCATGAGCATTGTTTGTAGCTAGCCAAAGGGCTCCAGTGCAGCATCTGAAATCTCATCTACTGAGAAATGATGCTGTTTTGTTGTTTTGCATCTCTAGTAAATTTAGTTTGGTTTGATGTTGCAACATATTGTGATCACTCTGGGCAGACTTCTGCGAGAAGCAACGATAACCAGGGGCTCCCAGTTCGAGCTAACTGTTGTTGATACCAACGCGTTCGAATTATTGGGAAATTCGCCCCCTAGAAATACACAGGGCTATGCCGGGACCAGGGCATCAGTTCGAATTAATTGTAAGTTTGAATTAACTGAGTTTGACTTAATGAGCTTTTACTGTAATAATATTTGTTCACGAAACAGACCTGACACGACATGGAGTTTTTAAGAGAGCGTTAAATGAGTGCACTCAATAGGTGTAATCAGAGTTCATTAGAGTTGGCCAGTGTTTGTACATGTTGAAGATTTGAATGGGTACTGAAAGCTATTTCCTTGGTATTGCTGTGAGCTATGTAACCAAAGAAGGCTAGTTCTGCATGATACTCATGTTAAGAGTGAGGCAGACAGTTACGAGGTAGTGAAGAATGAAAATGGGAATTCAGCTTCTGCAATCGTCCATCTTATGAGCAGTGTCTTTGATGACTATGCACCGCTGGCACCAAAAAAATGGACTCATTTATTTATTTGTCAATGCAAAGCATAACAATTTTACGAGGGTTATTCAAAAAGTAAGAGCTGTTTGGTCCCAAACAAATAAATATTCATTAGGAAAGGTTTTTATTGGCGGGCTTAGTTTAGCACAAACATACTTCACTTTTCTACATAATCACCGTTAGCTTCTAAGCACTTTTCGTATCACCACACTAGTTCCTTTAGTCCCTCTACATAAAAGTTCGCTTCCTGGGAATTGAACCTGTTGACAGCGGCGGTATTCAATTGCTTGCTGTCTTCAAACCGCTGTACCCTGAGCCACTGTTTCAAGTGAAAAGATAGGAAATAGTCAATTGGTGCTGGGTCAGGACAGTAGGGTGGGTTATCAGTGTTCCCAACCAATACCTTGAATCTTCTCATTGGTTCTGGCTGTGGTGCGAGGACGCATGTAGTCATGGAGGAGGATGATTCCAGACCAGAGTTTGCCACGTCGTCGATTTCTTATCATACATTTTTGCTTGGTGAGCGTTTCACGGTATATATCAGCTGTAACTGTGGCCCACATTTTGTGAAATCAACCAAAAGAATGCGATTTTCGTCCCTGAAAAATGGTAGTCATCATTTTCTGACTGGAGTAAATACATTCCTTGAATTTTTTCGGTTTTTGTGAAGGGGAGTGGAACCACTGCATTGATCGTTGTTTTGTTTCTGAAGTGGCATAGGATATCCAAGTATCGTCATATAAACAATATGTGAAAACAAAGCATCTCTGTCTTGTCGGTAAAAAATGCTCGTCCACTTGACATTCTTAGGTATTTGAGTTGGTCGGTAAGAATTTTTGGTACCCAGCTTAAACAAATTGTGATATCTAAGCATTTCAGCTAAAATCGTGTAAATTGTAGTGAGGCCAACAAGGGGAACTTTATCTGACAGACCACTAACTGTTAGTCGTTCATCTAATTGCAATGCCCTGTCCACTTGAATAGTTTCATTGGTCTGGATGCTTGGCCTGCCGCTCTGCTCTTTGCCGTACACATTTGTGCAGCCGTTTGTGAAGTCTCGACATCATTTTCTGACCTTTCTTTCACTCATCACTGTTGGTCCGTAAATTAAGCACAACTACCCATGATTTGGAGATGATGATTCTTTTGCCCGCAAAAATCGAATTTCAGCGTGCAACCTCACAACAGGCGGGAGCAACGATTTTCGCAAGCATTGTCATCTGCATTCCCCGACAAGCAGATAACTACTGAGCGAGAACAATAACTTGCAGTACTTTCGCGGATAATTAACAGATGGTGCTGTGCATATAAATCTTTACTCTGACGTGTAAATATTAAAAGGTTAGCAAACTACCCTTACTTTATGAATAACCCTCGTAAAAAAGTTTAATTATACAGATTGGACAAAAATGATTACTCACTGCCTATTTTTCCAACATTGCTACCGCGACTTCCAGCACTTCCTAGCTGCCTAGTGTACTAATGTTCCATATGTCCCTATTGTATGCACATATGTCATGTGCAATGTATTGCGAGTGCTGTCCACTGGTGTATCGTTTCTTTTTGCAAATGAGTGCTTTTAGGAACACCCGCAGGTATCCTCTATCTAATGTGTCAGCTGATCAACAGTGGGCGAGCAAGAGTAACTCAATTCTGTAAACTTGTCTTCCGTGACAACCTTCACAAGAATGTTCACTTGCTGAAATGTTGGATTCAGGCTAAGGCTTTCATTATTCGCCAACTGTTACTCAATTGAAGTGTTTAATGTCAATGCAACCTCTTTGCCTCTTTGAAACATTTACCAAGTTTGCTTTTTCAACTGAATCCCGTAAATGGTGTTTTCCCAGGATAGACGAGGTTAGTACAACTGAAAGTTGAACCAGTTGTCGGAATTAGTCGTAAAAAGATCGGACGCGCAGGCACGAACACAAGGATATTAGGCACAATAACGAGAACGCGTTATGTGCAGGAATATCTAGCATAACAGCGTGGTTTCACTTTTTTTTTGAACGCGATGTACCTCTCGCCAATGTTTTGTCAAAATATTACATTGCCGGCTCAGGCTAATCTTACTGACACTGCATCTTTTGAGGGCAGTTTTAATGCTGTTTGTCTATTACAGCTCAAATCCTCAAACGCGCATGTGTAGTGAGAAAGACAACGGGCAGCACTGTACGTACGCAAGTACTGTGCTTGGGTCGCCCAACGTAAATATCGTTGTCTGACGCGTCGTTCCGGGTATTATAAATGGTATTCTGGAAGAGCGAAGAGACAAAGTTGCTCAATTTCAGCAGGGAATTTTATTAAACAGATGGCTATTACTCTTTTTTTGTGTGTATTGTTCAACTCTGTGACTGACAGTGCTCCTTGTTTACATGTATACTGCTACATTCACGATTGCCAATAAACAATGTAAGCTTACTTGCTTGGCGTGTTTTTTTTTTTGCCAGTTGAGGCCTCGCGGTCACCTGGCGACTTAGCGGAAATATTTGTAGTAACGTTAGGCTGCCGTGCGCGCGAATACTATCCCGCGACAGCGGTGAATAAACGCCCGCAACCTGCGGGCGCGCACCGAGACCACCCGCACGCGCCAGCAATGCAGCAGCCATAATGCTGCAGCGTAATGATGATGATAGTTTTAGCAGCGCCATTTTTACATCGGATACTTTAGTTCAAAACGCCATCGCTACCCTTATTTGTGTTGCACTGTCAGATGTACAGTTTCCCTTCTCTACATAATAGTATAGGTGTTCTGTGGTACAGTGTACTAGAAGGGGCAGCGGAATGAACGAAGCGGCCGCGCCGCCGCGCCGCATGGCATGCCCGAGTGCCAGTGGCCCGAGTCTCGGTAGATGTTCCGACGGGCGACAGGGGTCGGTTTCTCTGTATACCTCCCATAGGGACATAGAATTCAAACGCTCCGCCGCGGTAGCGCCGAGAGCGCCAAAAAACCCGTAGAGTTACGCCCCTTGCGAGTGGCGGCTCGCTAATGGCGGCGATTACGTAGCGCTTACGTAGTGACTACGCTGTTGGCGTCGTCAGGGCAACAGTAACAACAGCCGCTCACTTCTCGCCCCCCTCTCCCTCCCACTCCGCGCACCTTTTTTTGTTTTTTTTTTCTTTTTTTGGGGGGTGAGAGAGGGGTTGCTTTTTCTCCTCTTTCATGCCGCGCGCCGCTTTTTCTTTTTTTTTTTCGCCGCTCACTTTTTTCTCCTTTCGTGCCACGCGCCGTTTTCTTTTTTTTCTTTTTCTTGCGTGCGCGCGTGCGCTTTATCGCGGTGCGCAGTGCGTTTGAATGCACGCAGCCAGTATGTGCCAGAGCATAAAGGACGAATTCCACCCACAAAGTATGTTGACATCGTTTTATTGGTCCGTTTCCGAAACAAAAGATTTGTACACAATGAACACGATCAAGTTCAGAAGAACAGAAGGGAAGAATGCGCAATGTGTTCGTGACTAAACAGCACAAAAGCTCATTGCAAAGTTCAGAATTTAGAAATTAAAAAAATCCAACACATTGAAATGCGAAGGCCCTTTGGCGATTACACATATAAAGAACATGACTTTCCTTAGGTGCAATACTGACCTAAGCGCAGCGGAGCCTTTGATGAGACACGGTAACGAAGTTTAAAGAAATTTCAATGCATGGCAAAAACAATAAAGAATCGCAAGACATTTAAATATGAAATAATAATGCAATGATCTACTTATTAACCGTTGTACTGATACGAAACACACAACAACCACTCATATATTTGCTTAGATGTTGCTAAGATATATATGGAATGCAGGACAACTTCGCTGCTGATAAACCAAATGAAAAAAAAGCAGATTTGGCGGAGTAAGTAGTACATTTCACTAAAAAGAGCAAGACGCATTACTAGGAATTGACCACTACTTAAGAGTTAGCTGGTGGCAACGGGATGAATGGCGATGGTCAGTTTGTGCAGCTGCACATAACGTTCGAAGAAAAGCGTATCACTCAAGGGTCAGGTGAAATAAGCCTACTAGCCAGCTTTTCTTATACCGGGAATACAATGTCTAGCCGAAGATAACGTCATTGAATGGAGGATGTCATGCCGGGTACACTGAGCACTTCATTGTGATAAACAAAAACAGTAGAACTCTACATATAGGACACTCAAGGCTCACAAAAAAAAAAAAAGACTCTCTCATGCCTACATATGAATTCTTAGAGCAGTTTTTCCATAGGTAATTACAGAGATAATACATAAACACGAAGAGCACTTCTTTAGCTGTAAGTATACTGAATAGAATATTCACGCACCGAAAAAAAAGCACCGGGGGGCAGAATAGAAAGTTGCTCCCCTTGAGTTGCGGATGGAGACTTCGCAGACAGAAGATTTCACAGCTGTCAACTCCTCCTTGGGCGAACGCATCAGTTGTTGCCTTCTCGAATCCTCGAATCCTCCGACAACGTTCCCGTCCTGAAAAAAAAAGCGATTAAAAACTATGAATTCCGACGCTACAAATTACGCAGACGCATCACGGAAACGTCGTTTCCTCGACTCGGCTGAGTGCAAGCTGCGAACCATCGAGTCGCAGAAACGCTTATTTAAACTATGCGGAATGATAAACTGGCAAAAAAAGCAAAACGCACTTCCTAGCCAGCAGTCATGTCAGAGACGCAAAAGTTAAACTATGAGTGCTTTAATTTCATTGCTTCGAGGAACAGCGATATTAACCGTAACCTCGTGCTCTCCACGATTCCGCTATATTGAAAAAACAATACTGTTGCCGAACTGCAATGGAGCTATGCATGTGTGGCTGCGAACGTAAACCGCATACTCACCTTTAGTTTTTCGGAGAATGGAAGAATCTTGCGAACTCGGATGGTCTTGAAGTATCCGTGCACCATTGCACGATGTCCGAATTCTGCATGCCGTTAACCATCACGTCGCAAGAGCACACACGCAGACACCGCAATAACTACACACGCCGCCCAAGCAACGGAACATAACGAAACTTTGCATAATGGCCGGCGGCTTCGACGGGCTCCGATGGCAGCGGCGAAGCACGGCTGCGCGCGGCCCGCGCCGGCGCGGGGAGCACGGGGAGCACGGCTTTGCCGGCACGGCTGCAAGCGCTGCCATTGGCTGCTTTAATTTTGCCTCGCCATCGACTCTAGCGCCAATTTCGCCTTCCTTCAGTTATGGCTCCTCTGGCTGGCGGCTCATTTCAAGATGGTGGCTGTGACGTAGGCTGTGACGTGTTTACTTGGGACTCTGGAGCGGCCGGCTCGATCGTAGCGGCGGCGCTGTAGTTGCTGTAGCCGAACTAGCGACCACATTGCGAAAGGGGTCGATGAAATGCGCGCCATTTCCCCTCAGGTGCAGATAGTGGTATGCACAATACCGGAGGTACCGGTGCGTGACGGCTAACCTGCAAAGAGCGGTTGTCGACGCAAACAAAGAGATATGGCAGATGAGTCGAGAGAAAGGCATCGAGGTAGTGGAAATAAACAGAGAGGTGCACAGGTGGGGTGGTTTTCGAAGAGACGGAATACACTTCAATAGGAGGCTTGGTCATGAGGTGGGTTGGCGACTTGCAGGACGCGCAGTAGATTTTTTGGGGGGGCACGCGGGCCCTTCGGTGTCCAGGGTAGCGTGCAATGAGGACAACAACCAGGGGGGACTCTGTGACAGGTAGTATAGCGAAAAACCAAGAGAAAAGGGAAAAGAAGGGAAAAGGCGCGTGTCGCAATTGGTTACATTAACATGCAGGGTGGCAGAAAAAAGGCAAAATGGTTAGATATTGAGGGACAGTTAAACAAGGAACAGATAGGTGTTTATGCGGTTACAGAAACACACCTTAGAGACTTGGAAGAGCCACCACATGTTGACAATTATATATGGGAAGGATGCAACAGGATCATATCAGAAAGGAGAGGTGGGGGGTGTCGGAATGCTAATTCATAGCAGAGAAAAATGGGATAGAGTGAAGCAAACGTGTTCAGAGCACCTATGGGTTTGCGGGCACAGTAGGTGGAAAGAAAACGTGGTTAGGTGTAGCTTACTTGTGGACGGGGAATAACTGAAGAGAAAAGAATCTGGAGATAGTGAAATGCATAAGCACCGATATTAAAGAATTTGGTCACGATGCCGAAATAATCCTTCTAGGAGACATGAATGCTCACATACATGACCTTGACGGATATTAAGACTCCAATGGCAAGTTATTGCTAGATCTCTGCGAGCAACATTGTCTGGAAATAGTTAACGCGGGGTCCTAAGTGTGAGGGACAGATCACGTGGGAAGTCGGAAACAGGGCAATCGAGCATTGATTATTGTCTCATGACGGAAGGAGTCTATGACAAACTTAGAGAGATGAGAATAGACGAGGAAGGCATTAACAGCTTGGGTAGTGATCATAAACGCATAACATTACAAATGGGATATAAAACTGGAAATACGAAACTAGAATCAAACATTGGCAGCTCGTATTTAAAAGAGAAACAAATAGCAAATATAGCCGCAAGAGTCGAGGAAGAAGTAGACGAACTGCCAGGCAAAGACTGGAAGTATAGTGAGCTGCTACATGTAATCACGAAAGAAATAGAAAAAGAGAAGAAAACTATTTCTTGCAAAGGAAAGAGAAAGCCAAAAAGTTGGTGGAACAAAGAAATCCGCGATGCGATCGAGAAGCGACGTGAGGCATCACGGCAGCACAGACAGGCAAAAAAGGAGCAGCGGCCACTGGATGAAGTCAACCAAGTATGGGAAATATATTTAGAGCGTAAAATCCATTGTGCAGAAATTAGTCGAGGCAAAAATTAAAGGCGAAAGTGAACGCTGGATGACAGAGATTCGCGAAAAGAAGAAGGCCGTGCCTAGGATATTTTGGAGCCACGTAAAAGCGCTAGGTAGGAAGTCTGTCACAATGCAACAACATATGGTAGATGAAGGAGGAAATCAATTGGAAGGGTATGAAGCGCTAGGTTACATCCGAAAGGTAACAGCCGATTCGTTTAACCCTTTGAGACGCTATGTACACAATTGTGTACATGATTTGTTTTTGCTCCTTGTATCAACTAGGGGCTAAGAGAGAGCGAGATATATTGAGATTCGGATAGATTGAACCTGCTGCATAATAATTTGTCTTCATTTAACTTCATTTCGCAGCGTACTGTTGCGTATGATCACATTTTCTGAAGGCACTACCCCGTTCGACGAGTCGTTCGATGAGCCGCGTCCTGCGAGCCATGTTAAAAGTATACTTTTTCTTGGCTCTAAATGGACATAACGACAAGTGAATTTGTACCATATTTTCTATCCCGAGATTTCATTCTGTTTATGCCAAAATAGAGCATGAATGACTTCAGGATAAACAGATATTTAATTACAACCTAATTACAATAATTTACTATAACACAGATAAATGAACATATTATGGCATTATTTTTGTTGCAATAGTATACTGAGTGCCTTGAAATAACGTTGTATTATTTTGACCAATTTACAGACAGTTCTTCATAGGTGGCGTCTGAAAGGGTTAAAAAGGTCGCCCAGGGGATTCCCCCGGTGAGTAAAAGTATGCAGAAGAGTACAACCGAGGAAGATGTAGTACTTGAGAATTTCAATTGGAAGAAGGCCGAAGGAAAAATTCCTAAGCGCACTACTCCGGGCTTAGATGCGGTTCCCGTCAGCCTCATTAACGAACTAGGACATAGCACTAAAGAAGCACTGCTGAAAGCCGTAGAAAAGTGCTTACAGGAGAGGGAAATACCAGACAGATTGGCGAAAAAGTAGAATGAACTTAATCTATAAAGGCAGGGGAGAAAAGGATACCATTCGCTCGTATAGACCGCTAACCATTACATCGGTGCTATACCGGTTGGCGATGCAAGGCAGTAAAATTAAAAATAGAAACGTGGGTAGAGCAAAATGATATTTTGGGAGAACTCCAGAATGGATTCCGAATCGACAGGCGGTTAGACGATAACCTGTTTGTTCTTACACAGTGTATAGAAATATCAAAATTAGAAAACAGGCCCTTATACGTAGCTTATCTAGACATCACCGGGGCATATGACAATGTTAATCAGGAAATTTTGTGGGATATATTGAAGGAAGTGGGCATAGGTGACGACTGTATACAGCTTTTGAGGGAAATATACCAAGAAAATACAGTTTGTGTAGAATGGGAAGGAATAAGCAGCAAGGACAGCGTTGACATTAGTAAGGGGCTGAGACCGAGAAAATACAGTTTGTGTAGAATGGGAAGGAATAAGCAGCAAGGACAGTGTTGACATTAGCAAGGGGCTGAGACAGGGATGTTCTTTGTCCCCGCTGTTATTCATGCTGTACATGGTGAGGATGGAAAAAAAGCGCTAGAAGGTAGCAACATTGGATTTAATCTGTCACACAAACAGGCAGGCGCGATGGTTGAGCGGAAGCTTTCAGGTCTATTTTTATGCTGACGATATTGTTTTATTTGCGGACAGTCAAGATGATATACAGCGGCTGGCAGATATATGCGGAAGGGAAGGCGAGGCTCTAGGACTAGGTTTTAATGCAAAAAAATGTGGATTGATGGTAATCAATGATCACGAAGACCATGCGGTCTTAATACAGGGCCAAGAAATACCGAGGGTAAGCGAGTACAAGTACCTCGGAGTGTGGGTAAATGAGGGGGGACAGATATATGGAGGTACAAGAGAAAGCATCGGTAACAAAGGGAAAGAGGAATGCTGCAATCATGAAGCACAGAGCGTTATGGGGATACAATAGGTACGAGGTGCTCCGAGGGCTGTGGAAGGGTGTGATGGTTCCGGGGCTTACATTTGGGAACTCAGTGGTGTGCATGAAGTCAGAGGTGCAATCAGGAATTGGATGTAAATCAAAGGACTGTGGGACGCCTCGCGTTGGGCGCTCATGGGAAGACGACAAATGAGGCTGTAAAGGGTGATATGGGATGGACAGGTTTTGAAGTGAGGGAAGCGCAGAGCAAAATTAGATTTGAAGAGAGGCTGAGGAAAATGAAGGAGAGTAGATGGGCAGGGAAGGTTTTCAGGTATTTGTATAGAAAAAGCGTCGACACGAAATGGAGAAAAAGAACTAGGAGGCTCACCAGTAAATATACGGCTAGCAGCGTGGGCGACATGGCAACAAGGAGCATTTAAACGAAAAGTCAGAGAGGCGAATGAGGACTTATTGGATGACAGCGATGGAAAAGAAGCCGGCTCTCAGTGACTACCGAAATGGAAAAAACGAAACAAGGAGGGAGAGGTTTTATGATAATTCAAGGGGAAGCGCTTTACTGTTTGAAGCAAGGTCGGGTTGCCTTAGAACGCGTAGCTATAAAGCGAGATTCTGTAACGAAGGAACAACAATGTACATGCCGTGGGGGGAACTAAGGAAACGATGGAACATGTACTGATTGAATGTGGCGATATCCACCCAGATATACGTGTGGGCAGGAGTCTTCATGAAGCCTTGGGTTTTAGGGACAACAATGGAAAGCTGAACACGTCCGCGATAGAAATAAGTAAGAGACGGTTAGAGTATTGGTGGCAGAAAAGGTAGAGATAAAAGACAAAAATGATGAATGGGGAAAAATAAGGTCCATTCTGCCTTAAGAGGCAGAGAGATGGACCGTCAATTTATATTTTTCTTTGCTATAATAACATAGATTTAATCAATGTAGATAAGGCATTAGGCCAACATAAAAAGAAAGTTTTTTTCGAGCCTGGTGGCAGACATGTCACCGCCCCGTTATAAAGGGGACGCTCATAGCATCCATCCATCCATCCATCCATCACTTTATCAACTTTGTACTGAAGCTGTCGAGAGCGTCTGCATTTGTCACGCGCGCGTCGTAGCCTACGAAAGCGTGCAATTGCGGGTTTCGAGTGTTTTTAAAGCAATTACTGAGCTTTAAACGGTGTCTCAACGCCTGATACGCACAAGTGAATATGCAGCTGCGCCAAAATTGCGCTGACTCATTCCCTGTTTGAGGAGCCGGCCGACCCTCAAAGAAGGCTAGAGTCGGATTTCGCATATGCACCTACAGCCGGTGACAAGCTAAGAATAAAAAGTGAAGTGTACCACTATCCATTTGTGTTATGCGCGTCCAACTAGAGCTGCCCTTTGCTATGACGTAATGTTAAGGAGGAACAAATAAAAATTTCAACTGTTATCCACACGTACACAGCATCATCCTCGCCGGTCGTCATTCGCTGCAGTTGAAGTTTGTGATTGTGCCGCGTTTGACGTGCACCGAATCGGCAGCAGCTCGGAGTGTTTTGCAACGCTTTATCGCGTTCCGCCGTTTCCGCAGCCTGAAGTAGCAACACGGCGGAAGCATGAAAAATAAGGGCAATGCGGTCTCGTGGGCGGAGCCTATATTTATTCTTAGGCTGTCACCGACTATGGGAAACGTGCAGCACGTGCAGGGGGGCGCAGCAGTGCACTGCACCTATGCGCCGTCAGCGCCGCGAGTGGCGACTTGCGGCCACTTCAGTGTTAACTGGCGCGCTACGAATCGTCGTCTCTCCGTCAGCTACGTCCGCGTTGTATGCAAGTGCGTGTGCGCGAAGGTGACAGGTTTGATAAAACGGGTAGGCTTGCAGAAATTTATCAGTGCATTATTCTTTTGGGACCCCAAATTGAGGACAAATGACATAAATTTACAGAAGTTGGTGGTTCATCCAAGCATGAACCACCAACTAGCCCAACTTTCGCTATTAGTGCTATTATTACAGAATCAATCATGTTTTCGATGGGACGTAGCACAGACGCGCGGCAGAGTGTTTTGAAAGGGCGATTGGTGCGGCCGGCCAGCGTAAAGCTCCAAGCATAGACCGTCACCATCGATGTTTGTAAACATTATTTCTTGCCATTTTGCCTGGTTATTGTTGAGTAAACGAAGACATTTGTGTGTCTCACCTGTGTTAGACAACCCCTTGCTATGCGCTCAAGTAATACGTACGGTCACCGAACTGCCTGTGTTGCATTTAGTAATGCATGGCATTTGCGCGAAGATTTCTGTGCAGTAATTCAGCTCCGTTTGTAGGCGTTGCTCGGGCTGCATGGGTCCTTGAGTAAATTTGTCACGTGCCAGCTTTGCACGCGATATCTCTGCTGTCATGTAGCGCAATAGAACGGCGTGGCCCGGCTTCGCTTGCACGCACACTGCTGTTAAGGGCTATGGCAGTATACATGGGGAATAAATTTTGAAATTGTCGTGGTCTGCGACGCATTTTGCCTGGCATGCGTGACTTCTTCCTTAATGTTACTGTTTACGAACTGCGATACGGGGGAAGAACAGCAGCAGTGTACTAGGGAGAATTGCTGGATCTGTCGATTGCTTTTCGCCAACCTATTTTGGACTACAGACTCGAGATCATTTTTCCGGATGCCCCTCGGTTCCTCCAGCACGTTAAAAATATCAGTTGACAAGCGTGGAGAGTAAATTCAGAGCGAACTAGCTACAGCATGTACTTCATAAACGTGCCCGCGGGATCACTTGCTTTACGTGGCTTCGGCGTGCGCACGAGGGAGGCGGCCGCCCCCTCTAGTCACCTAAGGAGGGGCGCAAAGCCTGCCTCATACATTGACTTAATAGGGAAGGGAGGCGCTGCGACGAGCCGTCTCCCCCTCTGAAGGGGAACCCTGCGCACGCCTACGCGTGGCGTCCACTCATCCAGTGTTCCTGCCGGTTTCTGGAGCACAGTCACGGCGGAAAACTGAAAAACTTTGTTCCAGGTGCGTAGTTCTTATAGTTATCGGCACATTTTACGACACAGCAAATTCATACGCGACATTGCTAAGCACCGCTAACAACCTGACACGCCTGCGCTCATGGGTCGGCTGCTGCACGGAACACGCCAATTCCTTTCGTTCACTCCCTGCACCGAGGCGCCACCGGCTCAGTGCACGTTCCCCATAGGCGGTCACTGATTGCTGTGCGGATTTCAAGCAACACATCGAGCCGTGATACACCATAATCGATTACTAACGCACAACGAAGAGTGCTGAAGTAACAAACCAGCGACGAAAGCCTACAATCCTTATGTCGGCAATCCCTGCGATATTAGAGTATTGATGCTTATATGAGCTCCAATGCGCTCGATTGTTTCATGAGTAACCTGAAAACACACAAATCTATCTCAACGTTTATAAGGACGGCTGAGTTCCATCGTGCCAGTTACGTGCTGTTTCTTAAATGCCGAAAGGCTATCTTGTTTTAACAGCGTGCTTCACGGTTACTGAGCACCGGTTATACCACCTCTGTAGGCTTAAAATACCAGGGAGCTGAGCCGAAGGCACGCGTTCAGCTCCGAGGAACGAACTTCATGCATCAGGGCTTATCTCAAGCATACTAAAATGCGAAGGTGTAAATATAGCCTGTCTGGTTTTCAACCAGTTCCCCTTTTGTATCGACAGATAACATTGGCGCTATTATTAGGTCTCCTATTCATGTCAGTGCAAGAATTTGTTTCACAATGTTTTGTATAATCGTTTAATTGTTTTATCCGTAAATTGTCAAAAGTGAAGCCAGTAGGGGTGGTGGTGCTATTTGCGATATTAGGTTTCTATATATATATATATATATATATATATATATATATATATATATATATATATATATATATATATATATATATATATATACGAAGAAGAAGGTGTCCTTGGATCCAGCAAATGCAATACTTCGAAGTAGAGGACGTGCAAAACGAAAACTTCGTTTATTTTTCCAACGTTTCAGCCGGGGACCCGGCCTTCATCAGGGCCCTGATGAAGGCCGGGCCCCGGCTGAAACATTGGAAAAATAAACGAAGTTTTCGTTTTATACATAGTATATATATATATATATATATATATATATATATATATATATATATATATATATATATATATATAAGGAACAAAAGATAGTACGACGCACGTTGGTTTTGCACGGTATATTTTCTGACGTTTCGGCTGGTGGACCAGCCTTTGACAAAGGCTGGTCCACCAGCCGAAACGTCAGAAAATATATCATGCAAAACCAACGTGCGTCGTACTCTCTTTTGTTCCTTATTCTACCGGGGCCAGCGTTACTTCATTGCTGCAACTACATTATATATATATATATATATATATATATATATATATATATATATATATATATATATATATATATATATATATATATATATATATATATATATATATATACGCACTATTAGGGCCAGTCAAGTTACACCTCTCCGCCCTGCCCCATCGACAACAGCCGTGCAACGCCCCTAAGAACGATCGTTATTTTATCGCGGTCCAGTTGCGTTTGACTTTCGATACCTTTGCGCCCTCGTAATGTCCAAAAAGTCAGATTTACTCAGCGCATTTGTAAACAGACGCACCGTACAGACAGCGTCGCCGTGGGTACATGTTCGGCCTTGCTTTCTGCAGGATAATATATCTGCACGCAGATTTCTGAGCACAGCTAAATTCCCATAAAAGTTACTCTGAATAAACTATACATGCCGAATCACCACTAGAAGCAAGGGATCAGGACAGAAAAAATCAATAATGCACGCACTTTCTGTTTCATCTGTCTGTCTCTTCTGGCGCTCGTCCGGCGTCTAGTTATTGACAGTAATGTTTTTACAAGCCCAGCAATTAGTTCGGCTCAATTACACCGAGATCGTGAATCTTCACTGTTGCAATCAGCCCGTTTTCATTTTTTTTTATAATTTTCGTACCTTGCAGCAGTCGCTTCGGTCACAAAAATTTATTAGCAGTATCTCTCAAAGGCATATATGTAGCAAGCATATATGTCGACGCGGAAGGCATCAGGCGGCGAGGCGTGTTCACGCCACTCAACAGTTCTAGTACACTTAAGGTTACCAACTGTCCCGGATTTCACGGTGCTGTCCCGAATTTTCATACAGCATGTCGAGTCCCGCACCGTCCCTGTCCGGACAGCTATTTGACCCGGATTTGTTCCAGACCATCCCAGTTCGAAATTTTTAAGTGATCCAACGCACGCCCAACAACGCGCGTCACACTATACGGAACCTGAAGCTTAGCACGAATCGCACACACAAAGCAATGTTGCGGTGGCTATCGGTGGCTGCGAGGGGCTTTAGCCCTTTTAGCTGAACTTCCGCGTGAAGTGCGTCAACATTTACGAGTACGTTCTCCAGGAAGATGAAGTGTTGCGGACTGCGCGTAGCCAGCTGATGTGCCACTTCAAGAGACCGCAACAATAAAGAAACAATGAATTTGTCTGGAAGATACCGCAATAAAGAAAACTGATTTCTCCGACTTCCTACGTTAGTCTATGCCCTCCCCCCCTCCCCCCCCTCCCCCGTCCTGTCTTCCTTCATTGAAGAATTGGTAACCCTAAGTACACTCTACCGCAAGGCAGCATACGTGAACAGCGCCAAACGCCAGCCACGCGATGTATTTGACGCATACAGTGGCGTCTTCTACATGCTAGCATGACATTCATGACTACATTTTACTTTGGCTATAGCGAAAATATATTTCACGTTAATACTAATCAAAGTGCGAAAACTAAAAGCCGGAAAAAGATGTCGCAGGACAACGTGTACATGTGCCAGTTCGTAGTCCGCAGAGGTCGGGCTGGCCCGTAAGTTTCCCTGAGGTTGAGCGTTGGGCTAGCTGGTGCAGCATAATTTCAATGTTTCACAGCGCATGGAATGAGGACGAACAAAGATGAGACACACAGAGCGCTGAACTTAGAACTGGCTTTTATTTTCCTGCCACAGCAATATATATGCGCTTTTCACTGGAATAAGGAAAAAACAAGCAGACGACCTATGCAAAAATGCAGTGAAGGGAACAGCAACCCATCATCGATATCACATGTTCCACGATAAAAAATCACATTCCTTGATCGAAAGAGCAAGCGAAGCTACACTGATACACTTTTTATCACGTCTCAAGATTTCCTGGGCTTCTATGATTTCGCGCCCTGTCCTATTTTTGTTTCTTGCGAGCACACGTGCGTGATTGAAAGAGGCCGGCACCCAAAATCCCGACAATGACTTCCCAAATGCCCACTGATAGCACTATCTACACTGTACGTGTGTTCCTTAAGACGTTCATTAACGCACCTTCCAGTCTGACCGACATATTCACTGCGACAAGATAGCGGTATCCAATAGACTACGCATTCTTCACATAGGACGAACCTAACTCTATGCTTGGTTGGGCACACTATACGAGTTCTTGCGTAACAATTTACCTGACGGCACATTTTCAGAAGCCATTTCGGGGCTGAAAAAAACAACATTTGGCAGGAAAATAAAAGCCAGTTGTAAGTTCAGCGCTCTGTGTGTCTCATCTTTGTTCGTCCTCGCTCCATGCGCTGAGAAACATTGAAACTCGTAAGTTTGTGTCATTCATAGCACTCTCTCACGCATCCCAGACTTTTGATGTGCACTTCAGAGCAAAAATTAAAAAAAAAGGATGAAAAATGAATATATCGCCACGTACGTGGCGCCAGAAAGACGACAACACAAATGCACGTGTGCTGTGTACAGAAGGTAGAAAGAGCAACGAAGAACTCGCTGGCGCGGTGCGCTAAAAAACCCGACCTGCTGCTGTTCTCTCGAGCACTGTGTTACGACCTCTGTCTTGACGTCGCGACAATATTAAAAATTGTGGCTACCTCAGCTCGTTGGCTTTGAAGGAACCGAGGGACCGTGAATCGCCTAGCAACCAGGAAAAAAAATAATTCACGTTGCCCCTGATCCATTCGCCTAACACGGCTTGAATATCAAAGCCACCGTGGGCGACTATATAACCGTGCAATTGATATCGCGCAAATGCCGCTTTGCTTTTTTTTATTACTTCCTTTTGTACGCGAAGGCCGCAAAGGCGAAGTTAGCGCACAGCTTCGCACTTGAGAGGCCACCACATTTTTTTTAGCTTGCTTTTCGACCAAGGCCCCTTCGCGTGAGACATACAAGGCTTTCGCCTTAATAAATGATGAGTTTGTCACGGCGTTTTGACCCCTGCGCATAACGTGTATTCTGCATGATCTAATCGGTGTTTCTTCTTTTAGTTATTAGGCTTGAACATGGACGAAGGAAAAAAACAGGGGGAAGCGTTATATGGCATTACAAGTCACTTTTCCCGTTTAATGAAGCATATAGGACTATCGCCTAAATGCGAATGATTTTATATGAAGTACACCGATTCATTGTGGTAGATACACATTTGTTCACGTAATCCAGATGACCACGTTCTTGCATTAACTCGCCATGTTTCAAAAGCGGCATAATCCAAGGATTAACGGGACCGAGGGTGAGGCGCACAGAAACCACAATGTGGCACAATGCCGATCTGGGCTGTGGTGGTGTGCTTCTTTCTCGTCTACGTCACTGGTTTTTCCCAATGTTGACCCAACAAACACAATCGCTCAATGCTAGTATGGTCGAGGTGCGCGCAAGCGCAATGCATTTTGTATCACGAAGATAAAGTGCAGTACAAAGCAATGATCATTATGTGAAGTGGTAGCGCTTGAACGTTAACGTGAGTAAGTGGCTACGAGTGTGAGTACACGTGAGCACGAACGTGAGTGAGTGCCTATTAGCGTGAGTGGGCGTTAGTATGAACTTCAGTTAAGCATCAGTGGGTGTGAGTGGGCGTGAGTATGAACGCGAGTGCGAGCACACATGAGTGTGAACTTGAGTCATGTTTGAAAAAAGCGCGAAAAGAACACCTCACGCAGGCACGAAGGAGAGAGGACGACGCGCTTGAACGTGAACGTGAGTGAGTGCCTACCAGTGCGAGAACACGTGAGTACGAACCTGAGTGAGTGCTTATGAGTGTGAGTAGGCGTGAGTATGAACGTGAGTGAGTGCCTACGAGTGCGAGAACACGTGAGTACGAACCAGAGTGAGTGCTTATGAGTGTGAGTAGGCGTGAGTATGAACGTGAGTGAGTGCCTATCAGTGTGACTAGGCGTGAGTACAAGCGTGAGTGAGCGCCTATGAGTGTGGGTGGCGTGAGTACGAGCGTGAGTGCCTATGAATGTGAGTACACGAGAGTATGAACGTGAGTGAGTACCTATGACTGTGAGCAGGCGTGAGTATGAACGTGCGTGCTTATGAGCGTGAGGTGTGGTACGAAAGTGAGTGCCTGTAAGTGTGAGTAGGTGTGAGTATGAGAGTGAGTGCCTATGAGTGTGAGTAGGCGTGAGTATTAACATGAGTAAGTACGAATGGCCGAATTGCCCAAGCGGCTAGCGGTCCTGAAAGAGGGCACGAACACATTCCGCTTGCATGCGAAGTGGGAAAGGAGAGCTTCTGCGGCAAACTTCTTCCTCTTGGTTTTGCGCCCTTTCCCTTTGGCGACCTCACCAGTGACGTCATGAAAGATATGCTCTCTCTGTGATTTATTTCTAGCAGGATGCCCGGCAGCCGCCAGTGGTAAAAGCGGCGCTGCCGCTGCATATCAGCGAAAAAAACCAGACAAAAGGTAAAAGAAGGGAGAAGGCGCGTGTCGCAATTGGTTACATTACCATGCAGGGTGGCAGAAAAAAGGCAAAATGGTTAGAGATTGAGGGACAGTTAAACAAGGAACAGATAGGTGTTTATGCGGTTACAGAAACACACCTTAGAGACTTGGAAGAGCCATCACATATTGACAATTATATTTGGGAGGGATGCAACAGGATCATATCAGAAAGGAGAGGTGGGGGGTGTTGGAATGCTAATTCATAGCAGAGCAAAATGGGATAGAGTGAAGCAAACGTGTTCAGAGCACCTATGGGTTTCGGGCACAGTAGGTGGAAAGAAAACGTGGTTAGGTGTAGCTTACTTGTGGACGGGGAATAACTGCAGAGAAAAGAATCTGGAGATAGTGAAATGCATAAGCACCGATGTTAAAGAATTTGGTCATGATGCCGAAATAATCCTTCTAGGGGACATGAATGCTCACATACATGACCTTGACGGATATTCAGACTCCAATGGCAAGTTATTGCTAGATCTCTGCGAGCAACATAGTCTTGAAATAGTTAACGCGGGGCCTAAGTGTGAGGGACAGATCACGTGGGAAGTCGGAAACAGGCAATCGAGCATTGATTATTGTCTCATGACAGAAGGAATCTATGACAAACTTAGAGAGATGAGAATAGACGAGGAAGGCATTAACAGCTTGGGTAGTGATCATAAACGCATAACATTACAAATGGGATATAAAACTGAAAATAGGAACCTAGAATCAAACATTGGCAGCTCGTATTTAAATGAGAAACAAATAACAAATATAGCCTCAAGAGTCGAGGAAGAAGTAGACAAACTGCCAGGCAAAGACTGGAAGTGTAGTGAGCTGCTACATGTAATCTCGAAAGAAATAGAAAAAGAGAAGAAAAATATTTCTTGGAAAGGAAAGAGAAAGCCAAAAAGTTGGTGGAACAATGAAATCCGGGATGCGATCGAGAAGCGACGTGAGGCATCACGGCAGCACAGACAGGCAAAAAAGGAGAAGCGGCCACAGGATGAAGTCAGCCAAGTATGGGAAATATATTTAGAGCAAAAATCCATTGTGCAGAAATTAGTCGAGGCAAAAATTAAAGGCGAAAGTGAACGCTGGATGACAGAGATTCGCGAAAAGAAGAAGGCCGCGCCTAGGATATTTTGGAGCCACCTAAAAGCGCTAGGTAGGAAGTCTGTCACAATGCAACAACATATGGTAGATGAAGGAGGAAATCAATTGGAAGGGTATGAAGCGTTAGGTTACATCCGAAAGGTAACAGCCGATTCGTTTAAAAAGGTCGCCCAGGAGATTCCCCCGGTGAGTAAAAGTGTACAGAAGAGTACAACCGAGGAAGATGTAGTAGTTGAGATTTTCAATTGGAAGACGGCCGAAGGAAAAATTCCTAAGCGCACTACTCCGGGCTTGGATGGGGTTCCCGTCAGCCTCATTAACGAACTAGGACATAGCACTAAAGAAGCACTGCTGAAAGCCGTAGAAAAGTGCTTACAGGAGAGGGAAATACCAGACAGTTGGCGAAAAAGTAGAATGGACTTAATCTATGAAGGCAGGGGAGAAAAGGATAACATTCGCTCGTATAGACCGCTAACCATTACATCGGTGCTATACCGGTTGGCGATGCAGGCAGTAAAATTAAAAATAGAAACGTGGGTAGAGCAAAATGATATTTTGGGAGAACTCCAGAATGGATTCCGAATCTACGGACGGTTAGACGATAACCTGTTTGTTCTTACACAGTTTATAGAAATATCAAAAATAGAAAACAGGCCCTTATACGTAGCTTATCTAGACATCACCGGGGCATATGACAACGTTAATCAGGAAATTTTGTGGGATATATTGAAGGAAGTGGGCATAGGTGACGACTGTATACAGCTTTTGAGGGAAACATACCGAGAAAATACAGTTTGTGTGGAATGGGAAGGAATAAGCAGCAAGTACAGCGTTGACCTTAGCAAGGGGCTGAGACAGGGATGTCCTTTGTCCCCGCTGTTATTCATGCTGTACATGGTGAGGATGGAAAAAGCGCTAGAAGGTAGCAACCTTGGATTTAATCTGTCACACAAACAGGCAGGCGCGATGGTTGAGCGGAAGCTTCCAGGTCTTTTTTATGCTGACGATATTGTCTTATTTGCGGACAGTCAAGATGATATACAGCGGCTGGCAGATATATGCGGAAGGGAAGGCGAGGCTCTGGGACTAGGTTTTAGTGCAACAAAATGTGCATTGATGGTATTCAATGACTACGAAGACCATGCGGTTTTAATACAGGGCCAAGAAATACCGAGGGTAAGCGAGTACAAGTACCTCGGAGTGTGGGTAAATGAGGGGGATAGATATATGGAGGTACAAGAGAAAGCATCGGTAACAAAGGGAAAGAGGAATGCTGCAATCATGAAGCACAGAGCGTTATGGGGATACAATAGGTACGAGGTGCTTCGAGGGCTGTGGAAAGGTGTGATAGTTCCGGGGCTTACATTTGGGAACTCCGTGGTGTGCATGAAGTCAGAGGTGCAATCAGGATTAGATGTAAATCAAAGGACTGTGGGACGCCTCGCGTTGGGCGCTCATGGGAAGACGACAAATGAGGCTGTAAAGGGTGATATGGGATGGACAGGTTTTGAAGTGAGGGAAGCGCAGAGCAAAATTAGATTTGAAGAGAGGCTGAGGAAAATGAAGGAGAGTAGATGGGCAGGGAAGGTTTTCAGGTATGTGTATAGAAAAAGCGTCGACACGAAGTGGAGAAAAAGAACTAGGAGGCTCACCAGTAAATTTACGGCTAGCAGCGTGGGCGACATGGCAACAAGGAGCATTAAACGAAAAGTCAGAGAGGCGGAGAGGACTTATTGGATGACAGCGATGGAAAAGAAGCCGGCTCTCAGTGAATACCGAAATGGAAAAAACGAAATAAGGAGGGAGAGGTTTTATGATAATTCAAGGGGAAGCGCTTTACTGTTTGAAGCTAGGTCGGGTTGCCTTAGAACGCGTAGCTATAAAGCGAGATTCTGTAACGAAGAAGAACAATGTACATGCTGTGGGGGGAACTAAGGAAAACGATGGAACATGTACTGATTGATTGCGGCGATATCCACCCAGATATACGTGTGGGCACGAGTCTACATGAAGCCTTGGGTTTTAGGGACAACACTGGAAAGCTGAACACGTCCGCGATAGAAATAAGTAAGAGACGGTTAGAGTATTGGTGGCAGAAAAGTAGAGATAAAGGACAAAAATGAAGAATGGGGAAAAAATAAGGTCATTGTGCCTTAAGAGGCAGAGAGATGGACCGTGAATTTATATTTTTCTTTGCTATAATAGCAGAGATTTAATCAATGTAGAAAAGGCATTAGGCCAACATAAAAAGAAAGTTTTTTTTCGTGCCTGGTGGCAGACATGTCACCGCCCCGTTATAAAGGGGACGCTCATAGCATCCATCCATCCAGCATGCGAGAGCGCGTCCCATGGGAAGTATAGGGAGTTGCCGCCCCCTGGCATAACTTCGGACGTTCAGCGCAAAAAACACGGAGGCACAAAAGAAAGAGACGCAGCTGTCTGCGTCTCTTTCTTTGTGCCTCCGTGTTTTTTGCGCTGAACGTCCGAAGTTATGCATCTGTACCAACCCGCACTTGTCACGCTCGACGCTGGCGCGCGGCACACCCGTTTTGGGCCGAAATCGGGCTTTTAAATTGCGCTTGAAAATTCTGGTCAGGGCCGGATCGCAATTCTTACTGAAACACAAGCACTGCGTCAAGAAAAAAAAAGCAAATGAAAAAACAATGAGTAAAAAACCGGCAGATCCCACGCACTGTGGGAATCGATGTAATGCGAAGCAGCCAGGAAGGAGCAAATCATGCTTTATCATGCATGGCATGCATGGCATGTTTTACATGTTACGACCTGTCATTTGTGTTCGTCATACAGTCACGTCGTGATATACCAATTTTGGTGTATGTCAAGCTAGTGAACTGGACGCAAGCGCACCATGAGCGTGGCATGTAAATGGCATTGCAGATGACATGCATGCCAAGATTTTCATGTTAACACCTGCCACTTATGTTCGTCATACAGTCATGTCACTCAATACCAAATTTGGTGTATATTAAGCTAACGAAACGGCCGCGAGCGCGCCATGAGCGTGGAATGCAAGTCATGTCGCACATGACAAGTCATATTTTCTATATTACGACTTGTCATTTATGTTCGTCATACAGTCATGTCACTCAATACCAAATTTCGTGTATCTCAAGCTAACGAAACGGCCGCGAGCGCGCCATGAGCGTGGCATGTAAATCATACTTTTCATGACAAGTTATTCATGATTTTCATGATATGACCAGCCATTTACGTTCGTCATACAGTCATGTTATGCCATACCAAATTTGGTATAAATCCCATTAACGAATACGGCCAGGGGAGCACAAAGTCGTAGGCGGCTAGATAGATAGATAGATAGATAGATAGATAGATAGATAGATAGATAGATAGATAGATAGATAGATAGATAGATAGATAGATAGATAGATAGATAGATAGATAGATAGATAGATAGATAGATAGATAGATACGCTCAAAGTCGCCGAAGTTCGCTAAGAAATGCTTCACATTTAAAAAAATCGATGAGTTAGGGAGGCGCAAACCCAACCCGTCGACGCCCACTGTAATGTGAGGCAGCTGACACGCTACCGCTACACTGCACTTCAAAGACGGAGCGTGGTGCTTTTACTTTATAGCTGATTCCGGTGGCCTGTCTTTTCATTACCTTGTTTCAGAAATGCAAAATTTTGTCTCTCAGTGCTCGCGCCAACCTAACAGAAGATAGTTAATTCGTTTATGTGTTGCCCAAGATCAGAACGTCCATCTGGCACGTTTTGTCAGAAAATATGTTAGCGTAACCGCAGATATCAGCTGTATTCAACTTCCAAGCAAACGTCCATGCGCGCACGCTCGAACGTACGTGGGTGCGCTGAGTTCAGAAGACGACAGTTGGCTTCTATCGGAAGTGAATCATCTTTTTGAAAACTAGCAACGAAGCTTTTTCATATTTCAGATGTTTATTTATCTACAACTGCTATACATAGTGTCAACGGGAACAAGCGCTTCTTGTTCTGTTTAGCTGACGGCTGCATTGGTGATTATGTATATTTCGTGCATTCATTTGTATTTTCATTTTGTATGCATTGTTATTTTTAATTGTGCATGAGTATGTAAACACTGCTGCTGTTACGCCCAGCGCGAGCAGGACCACGTCAGGAGGCATACCACCTCCTTTTGTCCTGACCGCGGGCAATGCATTTGTATTGTCCAAAAAAAATGAAATAAAGAAATAAAGATCCAAACAGCGCTCTCGATTTGTGTCGGCTATTGGCCAATAATCTTTTGCGACTTCGGATGACAGAAACGTGACGTCCGATGACAGACGACCTCCCACCGACGAGACTAAGAACCGGCCTCTGTTTGAAAAGAGGGCACCTCAGAAGACAGCAACTTTGCGCTCCGCTTGTACCCTTTACGCGGCGCGCTCGGCTTGAATATTTGGCTGAGCAGTTCATAGCCGTGTCTGCTTTAGCCAAAATATGTTTCTCCAACAAGCCCGAGGGGTGCTTCATGACCCCTTTAAGCGCGACGATCTACAATACCTAATCATGCGCTTTTAAAGGGGTCATGAATAACTCCTCGGGCTTGTTGAAGAAACACGTCTTGCGGGAAGCTGACACGGCTATGAAGTGCTCAGACAAATATCGGAGTCGTTCGCACCGCGTAAAGAAGCGCGAAGTTGCTGTTTTCTGGAAGCAGTGCTGCTGCTTCCAGTCTTCAAAGAACAACCATCAGCCTGTATTTACGCTTACGTAAGGCCACTACGTAATTTGTTGGGCGTCATTCAGGCCGTAGTGAACACCTTCGGCTCCGAATTCTTTGATTCTCGTGTCGTGATGATAAACGTGTGCCCTCTCGAGTGCTTCTCCATATATCGACAATGCTTCTATCGCCCGAAATGTCATGGTCGTGTGCTGTGACGCAATTTTCGTAATTTCTGCCGTGAGCTGCACGCGTCCAGTGACATGAGCTGTTGTAAGACCGCCTGTGTTTGCATTGTCGCGTTCTGGGCCAGCCGCCACCCAGAACCCTTCAGAGACGAGAACGACACACTGAACAACACGCCTTTACCATTCCAAGACTCGGCCGTGACTCACTGTCAAAGTCTACTGAGTGCGAGCAGTGAGCGTGCCCGGCTTGGTTGTAAATATTATTACGTGTCTCAGCCAAGTATATCAGTACAAACATCTACACTGTTAAGCATGATACGCCTTCATGTACAGTACTAATGTGTGCACAAATACGCAGGCGCTGTATCATTGTGTCCACGTCCTGTAGAGCACGAGATATGTCATCGGACGTTTAATGTCACATTCAAGGTCGCCATTCAGAAGGTAAGACCTACACTGTTAAAAATCTGGGCCCCTGTTTACGTAAGAAGCTGAAGGTAAAGTGTCGCCGAATACTTTTCCTTTTCCAAATTATTACAATTTTCTTAAACGGAGTCTCCTTGAAAATCTTGTACGTGATGTCTCTTAAAGACGTTATACGTAATGTCTCCTCGGAACTTTGTACGTAATGTCTCCTAGAAACGTTGTACATAATGTCTCCTAGGAATGTTATACGTAATATTTTCTAAAACGTTGTACGTAATGTCTCGTAGAAACGTACGTAATGTCTCCGTATGAATGCCTTACGTAATGTCGCCTAGAAATGTACGTAATGTCACTCGAGGAATGCTGTATGCAATGCTCCTTGGAAATTTCGTATGTAATGAGGAACATGATGTGCGACACATAGTGATTTTGTTGCCTTACAGTCACCAATGCACACAACTTGACACCACACTGTGCCTAAAAAGTAGTAATGAGTGCTGTGTGGTGAAGAAAGTAACGGGGCCTTACATGCAGCTACTGCAATGGTTATTGACTCATGCCAGCAGCAGCTGCTACTTAGCTACGAAGTTGTTGGAGAGTGGATAAGCACATTACGTAGTGATTGCGACGAAAATTTACATGGATGCTTAAAACAACAGTCACGAGGAAAGACATACATGTACACACTGCCCCTGTTGACACGTATGTCGAGCTACAAGTGAGATTGTATTTTGTCGGTTACTTCAAAGACAACTCAGGTGTCCTGGCACCACATAAAAATTAATTGTATGTAGTTTGGCTTTATGAAGCCGAGGGTCTGACAAAATCTCATCTGGTCAGGATGAAACTGGTGCAAATATAGTTGGACGCCAATCAGAAATAGCCTGGTAATACAAGAGCACATAGTGCTGTTCAGCCATAACGAATAAATTGGCAGACCAAATATCATGCACTTTTAGCCTCATATACATTTCAACAGGGGCTATGTGTGCATCTATGTCTGTCCTGATAACTTTTGTTAAACATCCAGTGGAAATTTTTGTCGATATCACTGCATAATATATCTATCCTCTCTCTAACAACTTCTTAGAAGCAAAGCAGAAGCTGCCGCTGGCATCAGTCAATAACCATTGCGGTAGCTACAAGTAAAGCCCCATGACTTTCTTCACCACACAACACCTATAATACAGCTTTTTAAGCACAGTGCGGTTTGATATTGTAAAGCAACAAAATGCACTATTTGGCGCACATATTCCTCAGCAAATGTTATAGCATTCACTGTGGTTCCTACAATGTGTGAGACAGCGGAGAGCTGTGGCAGGAAGCATGCATACATACAACTTCTTGCCAAGTAAACAGTGAATATCCAGCGGCTCTGAACGCACAAAGATGGGGTTTATTCTGCCAAACTGTACGAATATACCGTTCGCACCCTGGCTCATCTGGAAAGAGAAGAAACGAAAAAGATCAGGACAACTGAACCAAAAGAAACAAGGCAATCTGTGTCATAATTGAATTTTGCACCTACCTTGCAAAATCAAACGACCCACAAGCAGCATGTTTTGAGTTTTGATGCATGCACAGCATGCTCAAACTCATAAAAGACAGGGCATGTGTTCCTAAAACTCTTGCACCAGTGAATAAATGTAGTGTTCACAGAAAAAAAAAAGACAAATGACTTCTGCGCAGACGACATTCCAGCCACGAAGTGCTGGGCACTGTTGCGGAGATAATACCTCGGTGTGCTTGGATAGTATGTTGGCATGCATGGGCAACATCTCAGCAACAGAACCCAAAGCTACGTGGCGCTAGCATCAATCAAACTGTTTCAGGACACGCTGCAGAGCGTTCGTGTTAAGCTTGCTCATGATTGTACAGGCATCTAACTACACTGCATAAGTGAGAGTGCACTTTACATTCTGTGGTACCTTTGAAGTACTTCCGAAACCATATGACTTATTAAAATGAGGCTGAGAAAGAAGGAAAACAGAATGAATGGCTGAAAAAAAAAACAAATAATGTAGGGCCACACTAGCCCTAGCTACGGAATATAAAATGAAGGCCTAAATGCTGCCATTACACAGTAACACTCAGGCTCCTAGCAATGTTTTTGCAGTATGATAATGAAGACAATGGTGCTTAATGACTGAAAGCTCTTGTTTCCCATATATCTTTAAAAAACACACAAAATCATTTGTCAAATCTGAAACCCTACTTAAGAGTAACTCTACAAAATAAAACTCCACCTCAGAACAGAGAAAACTGATGCTGATATCTTATCTATTCCTCCTTGGCACTCTTTTGTCTAGATTCACACAAAACATCGCACAGTATATAGAGGCCCTTGGCAATAAGATGTGATGTTACTGAGTATCTTTTTTTCCTAATTTTATCACTAATGCCAGGTATTTTAATTTATGTAGTTTATAATTACAACTAAAATGACGCTTTAATTGACCACCAACAAAGTAAAGGACTCTCCCGAAAGTTAACAATCACAGAAAAAAGTAAACTTTTCCCCCCTTTTTCTGTACATCTCAACAATATAGTAGAACCAATGCAGCGATACAGCTCAGTAATGAACAAAAATTATTTAAACAGTCAAAATGTTACCAACAGCACATATTTAAGACATGGCAATTAGTGGAGCTTGCAATCGCGCACTAAAAAGAACAAAAATCTACAGAAGCTCAGATGCCCCTGGCTTTAAACACTGCTTCTCAGGATGAGGGAGCTTGCATTATGTATATTTCAGTAGCAAAGTTTTTGAAGTGCTTCATAAAGAATGGCACTGTACACTGAAAAAAGTTTAGTTGGACAGCTTGATGGGGAAAAAACGTTTTCACTTGTTTCAGTTTTGATCAGCCTACTTTCACTGAGGAAGGACTGGAAAAATATATGATAAAAAAGGAAATGAAAAAGGCATCTCAATGAGAGACAGTGACACAAGAAATCAGGTTCTATTGAGTCATTTTTTGTCCATCTTTGAGTGGCTGTCCCACATGAAAGTGCAGTCGGCTGCAGCCATTAACAGGACATAGCTTCAGGCATGCTTTCACCCACTTCTCTTTACTGTTGAAGCTATTGATATCATATATCATTAAAAATTTAGAGTGTATTTTTTGCCACCATTCTGGAAAAAAATTTTCGCTCTTTGTATTCGGGCTTCACTCTGAGGGCAATGCATACCACATCTAAGTAAGTTATGTTTCAAATTTGTTGTCTAGGGGTTTGTGTAGTGAATGCACGGAAAAAAAAAGTGACTTTATTCTCCAAAAGGAGCAGTCACACACTTTTAAAGGGGCTGTGTAGAGAAGCCAATGAAGCACGATGAATTTGACTGCATTGACAACTACACCACAGAGGCCTGCGAGGTTGTAAACATGCTTACGAAATCACTGCCATGGGGGGCGATTTCATTAGCAGTGTTAGTGAGTTCCCGGGCTCGTCGGAAAAGAAGCTGGCTTCATTCAAAGGTGACAAGAGAGCGACAGGATCGGTTCAAGTGACCACTGAGGCAACTTTTAAGCAGCAGAAAGCATGCGACGTCCAAAAAGTGTGAGATTTCCATTGTAGAGGCTGTAATGAAGTGCAAAAGACTTGGCTCTTTATTCGAGCTCAAGTGTGTAAATGGTGAGCGCCCTTCTGAAGACATTTCTTTTGGGTACAAGTCACATCACGCTGATCCAAAAGGCCACATTTTAGGTGACCCAGAACAACAGCGTGAAGTGTACCCAACTGCGCAACTGTTTGAGCAATATGACAAGCACTTGCTATTACATACTATTTCCTGTGTTGGAGGTCCTCATAATATAGGTGCAATAAGTCCCTCGAATGGGTGAGTAAGAGTAAATAGTGCACATTTAGACTGAGACGGAGAAAGCAACACGGCACCAGTGCTAACTATAACAAATGTTTATTTGAAACCGCAGAAAAATACATATGGACAGAAATATGTGAAGTGAGTGCGCATGTCACACAGGCATGACAGCAAACTATCTGAAATCGGCACAAAGGAATGAAAGTTCCTTTTCGCACAAACTAACAAATAGTGTACAAACACACCGTGTGCACAATGTTGAATCAATTCGGCTTGAAGTATCTCGGGACTAACTTTCATTTGCAATTCTCGTGTCCATGTGCTTCGAGTTGTCGATGAATTCGCCCTCGCCCTGCCAATTGCAAGCTTCCTGGTTAGCTCATTTGGTAGAGCGACCGCCCCGGAAAGGCGTTGGTCCCGGATTCGAACCCCGGACCAGCACGAATTTTTCGGCAACTAAGAAGCTTTTCTTTCTGAGAAATCCGTACGGATTTCCTTGCGGCTTCGTGCTACAAACGGGTGGTTGTCAATTTTCCCTTTCATAACCCTTCCGCCACCTTGCGGGTTTCCGCAGAACTCATTTGCAATTCTTGTGTCCATGTGCTTCGAGTTGTCGATGATGTCGCCCTCGCCCTGCCAATTGCTAGCTTCCTGGTTAGCTCAATTGGTAGAGCGACCGCCCCGGAAAGGCGTTGGTCCCGGGTTCGAACCCCGGACCAGGACGAATTTTTCGGCAACTAAGAAGCTTTTCTTTCTGAGAAATCCGTACGGATTTCCTTGTGGCTTCGTGCTACAAACGGGTGGTTGTCAATTTTCCCTTTCATAACCCTTCCGCCACCTTGCGGGTTTCCGCAGAACTCATTTGCAATTCTTGTGTCCATGTGCTTCGAGTTGTCGATGAATTCGCCCTCGCCCTGCCAATTGCTAGCTTCCTGGTTAGCTCAATTGGTAGAGCGACCGCCCCGGAAAAGCGTTGGTCCCGGGTTCGAACCCCGGACCAGGACAAATTTTTCGGCAACTAAGAAGCTTTTCTTTCTGAGAAATCCGTACGGATTTCCTTGTGGCTTCGTGCTACAAACGGGTGGTTGTCAATTTTCCCTTTCATAACTTTTTTTAATTTCTGACAATCCTGTCAAATTTATCCAATTCATGTTGACACCCACATGAGTCGAATAGCACGGCTAGAGCCCTGCCTTTGTGTTTTCCTCATTGCCACAGTGCTCTCTCAAATGATCCATAAGTTATACAATAGAGTGGCCGCTGTAGAATTTTCCACAACTCAACGAGATCAGATACACTGGGTGATCAGGACATCTAATGAACTTAGATCTATATTTCTTTCAGCACATCACTGGTGGCTTCTTCCCAAGCACACTAATTTTGCAAAGGCTGAGAAGTCCTTGAGGGGCACTAAACACAACAGATACGTCAAAGCAACCAGCAATTTTCATGAGATTATGAGCAATCTCATGCATGTAGCCACTACATTACGGTTCCTGCCAGTGTGCTTGATGGTGCGGGCGCACTGATAGGATGATTTGTGAAGCAAACTTCTTGGCACTCGCTACTTGAAATCATTACTTGAAAGACGTGATGCAAAGTTAGAAACGAGAAGAAACAAGCACAGACAGAAAGAACGCCAACCAATAAATCTAGCACAGCAAGAAGCAAAAGCAATCAAGCGCACATCTTTCAAGTGACGATACACCAACTGGCCCAAGAAAATGTACTATTAAGCTTCATTTCTTCTACAGTGGGCCCTTTCCAGTCTGTTTCACCTTCTACTCAGGCTGAGGACTACGCACGCTTGATCACTTTTGCTTCTTGCCGTGCTAGGTTTATTGGTTGGCGTTCTTTCTGTCTCTTCTTTTTTCTTCTCGTTTCTAACTTTGCATCACATCTTTCAAGTAACCTTCCCTGCTATTTTAAATAAATATTTATGTATACAGCTTGTGTCATGCTGCTGAATTCCATCATTGTCTAAGTGTGCCCTGTTTCCCTCACATTATGTAGCAACAAGCCAAAAACTACCTTCTCGACTTCACTTCTAGATTGCTCAAAAATGGCTGAACTGCCCATTTGTAGACATGGAAACAAATACCTACCACTTAATATGAGCTTGTCCAGACCTAAGAAAGAATGCTCCGATCTTTCACAGCAAGCTGTCCACTGCTTCAGTCCCTTGAATGGTCAGTTGTCTGCACTGGGTACATGCACAAAAAACATTCCATCAGCTTCTGCAGAATAGAGGCCTTACAGTACGCAAGTAGTACATGCAAACATGATAGTTAAACACAGGTATATGTTGATATACCGAAATTTGACCTTGAATGATGAGCTCAGGATGCATTAAAGCAAGTATTAGTGGAGCAATGAATTTTGCAGACAAATGTAGCTATGAATTTTATGTCAAGCTTGCCCGCACTTGAGTACTAAAAAACTGATGAAAAACGCAGCTTGCAAAAAGTAATTTGCCTAGAAAACTCCATCAACACTTTCATCACAATATTAAATAAATTAATGTGTGCTCTATGTGCACAATGAATTATAATGAGCCAACCTTATGGCATTTCATCATGAATGTGAGGATTTCAAGATAACTCAAGATTTTGTAGAAGTGTAAGAACACCAGAGGGTACAGTAAAGATTGAACATTTATTTTTTCTGTCACCTCTGCTGCTCTTGCATGTTTTTAAATCTTGGGTATGTTTTGCCAACATGCCCAGATTTAAGCTCTTCAAAAAATCAACCTTTTTGCACTAAAGTCAATTCATACGCATACCTCGTCCTGTTCACTACAAGTGTGTTTAATTCAATGAGCCCTGAATTCACTACGCTTCTTTCGTCCTTTCATCGCTAGGGTCGCGTCAAGGCAGACTTGATGGCTTCGGGTAGCATGCGAGGGCTCATTGGCCAGCTACCAATGGCCACAAGTGGCACTAGCATGTAGTCGTTGGATTAAACACATAGATGTTCTGGGATAGGTCAGACATCTACTGCTGTCGTAGCCACATTGGTGGAGCATCAGATGCACTACCCAGAGGTTTCAGATCCATTCCATGGCAACGGCAAGTGTCTCTTTCGTTTACTTTAATTCCTTTCAATTTGTGATATTTACCACACCACAGTTAGTTAAAAACTAAAATAATCTCCCCTATGCCTTCCTTGGCTTCATTAACTGTTCGCTTTGGCAGGTTGTGTCTAACAAGGACAACGAGGCCTTAATCCATTGCCCTTGTTTCGTCAGTCCAACTTCATAGTGCTTGGCATGCCACAAAATCAGTAACCGCACTGTCCAAAATTCTGTGATCAGATACCGTGTTGACATATCAGAAATGACATTCTCCAATTAACAAATGCATAATCTAATTCAGCACTGTAACCACTTTCCCTAAATGAACTTCTTGGTTGTGAATACTGCAAGTAAGACCCACCTTTTGGCTTCATGCTTGTTTGCAAAGCACAAAGGAAAGCGATAACTACAGTACCACACAATGATGATATTTATGGTTTTATGGCGCAAGGGCCATTTGTGGCCAAAGAGCGCCAAGCCAAAGTGAATTATGCAAACAATGATGAGCGTAATGACTATGGGTAAACGTAAGATGGCTGTAAAATGGCCTAAAATACTGCACACTAAAATGGCGTGAAACCTATAACCGTTTAAAACCATGAGAGTGACGTGAAGTGTCTGCAATAAGCCTAAGAGCTGTAGAATGAGAAAAATACTAAAAGCTGAAGTGTTGCTGGGCACTGCAGTCTCAAGATCCCTTGCTTTGCAAGTGGCCGGAGACGCGTGCATTTAAGATGTTGTTCTCCCGTAGAGACGTCCTCGTGCAGAGGACGTGCTACGGATGTCTTTCATAAATAACTTTCAATGTGCCGGCATCTTTAAGGAAATTTAATAGCGAACGCTGGGGAAAAAATGCGTCATTTCCTAAAAACATAGCGGGATGAAGGGGAATATGCTCCCGATATGCCTTTGAAAAGTGTCTTTTTCTTTGAGACTCGAGTTTGCGACACTGTATTAAGACATGAAGCACGGTCAGTGCCTCGCCGCACTTACCACAGCTGGGAGGTTCTTCTCCAGTCAAAAGATAGTTGTGCGTACCGTAAGTGCGTCCTATTCTCAGTCTTGAGAGCAGGACATCAATTCGTCTAGATTTTGTAGTGGGTGTCCAGTGCTCTATAATTCTCTTAATTGAATGAAGCTTGTTGTGGATCTGGCCATCCCACAAGCGCTGCCAGTACATTCTAAGCCTGTTACGTACATAAGGTTTCATGTCCATCACTGGAACAGTCATATATGGTGTGGCAGTGTTTGTGATAGCGGATGCGGCAAGCTGGTCAGCCAGCACATTTCCCTCTATATTACGGTGCCCTGGCACCCAGCATACTGTCACATGCTGGCCAGAAGCGTAAATAGAGCACAAGAGAGAATATAGGTCTATAATGACTGGATTTCTGTGTTTGCAGTATGACCTTAAGGCATTCACAACACTCAAGGAGTCTGTGTATATGACAGCCTTATGTACTTCCGATTCTTTTATGTGTTTCACCGCAGACAATAATGCATATGCTTCAGCAGTAAAGATGCTTGTGTTAGGGTGTAAAACATCAGATTTAGAAAAAGATGGGCCGACGACTGCATAAGACACGCCGGCATGCGACTTAGAGGCATCGGTGTAATATTCTAGGCAAGTGTATTTAAACTGTAGTGCTAAAAAGTGCATGTGGATATGGGCTTCTGGCGCATGTTTAGTAACTTCCACGAACGACGTGTCGCAGTCTACAGTCTTCCACAGCCACGGCGGGAAAGGTTCAGGAGGAGCCGTTAAGCGATACTCAAGCAGCGGAGTATCTATGTCAGCACACAGCTTCCTCACACGAAGTGAGAATGGCTCTCTAACTGTTGGTCTGTTGTGGAACAACGTTGCGGATGCCGTATCATTGATGGTGGTGTAACAAGGGTGGTCTTTGTTAGAGTGTACATTAAGAAAATAATTTAAGGCACAGTATGAACGCTGTAGATGAAGAGACCATTCATTCGACTCGACATAGAGCCTTTCAATCGGGCTCGTTCTGAAGGCACCGGTGGCGAGGCGTATGCCCAAGTGATGGACAGGGTCGAGCATCTTGAGTGCGCTGGGTGTAGCCGACTGATAAACTACGGCGCCGTAGTCTAAGCGAAATCGAACGAGGCTCCTGTAAAGACTCATGAGGCACTTCCTGTCACTGCCCCATGATGTGTGTGACAAAATTTTTAGGATGTTCATTGTTTTCAGGCATCTAGCCTTGAGATACTTTATATGGTTGACAAATGTCAGCTTTGAATCAAGTACGACACCTAAAAATTTTTGTTCTACATGTAATGCTAAGCGCTGGCCACGTAGTTCAATAACTGGATCTGGAACCAAGCCTCTTTTTCTTGTAAAAAGGACTATTGAACTTTTCTGCGGATTCAGCCTGAACCCGTTCTCATTTGCCCATTTTGATATATTGTTTAGGCTCAGTTGCACGTGTCGCTCGCAAACTGTCAGATTGCACGATCGGAAACCTACTTGCACATCATCAACATATACAGAATAAAACACATCTCGTGGAATTGATGATCTCAGGGAGGTCATTTTTACCATAAAGAGGGTACAACTAAGTACGCCACCCTGCGGTACTCCAGTTTCTTGAATGAATACTCTTGAAAGAGCACTACCAATCCGGGCACGGAATGTGCGGTTCGATAAGTAGCTCTCAACGATATTAAACATGTTCCCACCGACACCCATTCTGGACAAATCACGGAGAATCCCATAGCGCCACGTCGTGTCATATGCCTTTTCAATGTCTAGAAACACGGACAGAAAGTACTGTTTATGCACAAATGCGTTCCGAATGTAGGCCTCTACAGGCACGAGGTGGTCAGTTGTCGACCGTCCTTCTCTAAATCCGCACTGATACGGGTCGAGAATGTGATTAGATTCGAGGTGATACAATAGGCGGCGGTTTATCATTTTTTCAAATACCTTGCAAAGGCAGCTCGTAAGTGCTATTGGACGATAACTTGTTACCAAGGAGGGGTCTTTGCCCTGCTTTAGAATAGGAACAACTATGGCTTCTTTCCACGTGAGTGGAATGTGTCCCTCGGTCCAGATATTGTTATAAATTGCGAGCAGTGTCATTTGCGTGTCTGGGTGTAGGTGTTTGATCATGTCATATACAATTCTGTCAGGTCCCGATGCCGAACTCTGACATGAAGTTAGTGCAGTTCTAAACTCAGCCATGCAAAAAGGACTATTATAGGGTTCATTCTGGTGGCATTTACGATCCAGTCGTTTGCTTTCTTCTCTCTCTTTGTATCTCTGGAAAGATTGCGAATAGTGCATGGAACAAGAAATACGTTCAAAATGCTCTCCCAGAGCATCTGCTTGGTCTTCCAAGGTATTTCCCTCGCGAGTCACAAGAGGCAATGGTTCGGATTGCCGCCCATTTAGCCTATTCAGATTGTTCCAGACTTCTGCTTCTTGGGTGTACGAATTTATACCCGACAGAAACCTCTGCCAGCTTGCCCGCCTTGCCTGTCGTCGTGTGCGCCTTCCCTGAGATTTTATCTGTTTAAATTGAACAAGATTTTCCGCCGTAGGGTATTTGCGCAGGATACCCCATGCCTTATTTTGTTTCCTTCGCGCCTCTTTGCAGTCATCATTCCACCAAGGAACTCGTCTTTTGCATGAATGACCACTCGATTGCGGAATAAATTTTTCTGCTGCATCTAAAACAAAAGTGGTAAAATAAGTAACGGCATCATCTATGCTAAGATCATTGATAAAATCTTGTGAGAGACATGTAGATTCTTTAAAACGCTCCCAGTCTGCTGCTTTTAGTTTCCATCGGGGAGCATGAGGCGGGTAGTCTTGTGGCTCCTTCAAGTTCAATGTTATGGGAAAATGGTCGCTTCCAAAAGGATCTTTTTGATGACATTCCATTCCAGGAAAGGAAATAGGACTGCAGAGCCAATGGCGAGGTCAATTGATGAGTATGTCTTGTGTGATATATTGAAGTACGTTGGTTCCTTTTTGTTGAACAGGCATATATCTGAAGTTACCAAAAGATTTTCTACAAGACGGCCTCTTCGATCACAGCGCGAGTCTCCCCATAAGATATTATGGGCATTAAAATCACCTACCATAATGTAAGGCTCTGGAAGCTGGTCAATGAGGCTGTACAATTCTGCTCTGTTCAGCTGGTAACTAGGCGGTATATAAATAGAGCAAATTGAAACCAACTTATTAAATAAAATTGCACGGACTGCAACCACCTCGAGGGGCGTTTGAAGAGCAATATGATGGCAAGGAACAGATTTATCCACGACTATCGCGACACCTCCCGATGAAGCAGATGCCTCATCACGGTCTTTCCTACAGACGGCGTAACGCCGAAGGAGATTGACCTGTTTTGAGTTTAAATGTGTCTCCTGGACACAGAACACCTTCGGCTGGTAGTAGCATAGGAGTTCACTTATGTCGTCTAAATTGCGAATTAGGCCCCTGATATTCCAATGCATTATTTGGGTCGACATATTCGCACAAAGTATGGTGTTCTGTGGAGGAGGAAGGTAATTCAGACTCTGTGCTCAAGGGTCCTTATCAGGACCCCTGATTTTCTGCTTTTCTTTTTTGTTGCGGTCGACAGAACTACGCCGTTCTGTCGGCACCGATGGCGCCGGTGTAGTGTCCATTGCCTCGCGGGAGGCACTGGACGCCCGCGCATGCAGGCTTTTTGTTCGAGTTTCGGGCCTCGCCTGGTGAGGCGAGGGCTTGAGACCCGACGGCCCTGCGGTCGCCGGGCTCTGGTCACGAGTTGGCGGAGTAGATTTAACTACTGCCGCCGTGGGGGGCAGGTGCCACAGCAGACGGCTCGCTCTGCGCAGGCCGGGCCAGTGGCGGGGGGTCGGTGCGACGCTGCCCCCCTGACGCGCCGCCTCCGCATATGTTGTGCCGTAGAATGGTGCAGACCTCTTTCTTGCTTCCTTAAAAGAAATGCTTTCCCTGACTTTCAATGAAATGATATCCTTCTCTTTTTTCCATATGCAACAAGACCGTGAGTATGCTGGGTGCTCACCACCACAGTTAACACAGCGAGCTGCAGCTTCACAGTTGTCAGAAATGTGTTCTGTTGACGCACACCTGGCACAAGTAGATTGTCCTCTACAAATGTTGGAGCTGTGGCCGTATCTCTGGCACTTAAAACATCTACGAGGGTTGGGTATGTATGGCCGGATTCTCAGTTTGGTGTAGCCTGTAGCTATAGTCTCTGGAAGTTCGCTGGAGCCAAATGTCAAGATGATGTGCTTGGTTGGCTTTTCCTGGTTGTCCCTTCTTATTTTTATTCTTTGCACATTGACCACATTTTGTTCCTTCCAGCCATCAAGAAGTTCTGCGTCAGAGAGGTTCAGAAGATCGTCGTCTGAAACGACACCTCGAACGTTATTCATCGATCGATGTGGGGTGACTGTGACAGGAATGTTGCCAAATGACTTGAGGTTGGGAAGATTTTCGTACTGTTTGATGTCTCGAACTTCAAGCAGCAGATCATCACTGGCCATCTTAGATGCCTTGTATCCTGGTCCTAGTTTGTCAGTCAGGGTTTTTGCTACCAAAAACGGAGATATCGTCCTTGCCTTTTCATCTGAAACGTCACTGTGGATGACATGATATTTGGGGAACTGTTTAGGGTTATTTGTAAAGAAATTCACTGCTGCTTCGGTCCGTACCCTTTTAAGGCTACGATCAGATTTCAAAAAAGGTGCGCTCAACATAACATGCCTGTTTTATTTCGGCGGCGGTGCCAGCCACCCACCGCCGAGCCCAACAAGGGGACGTGGGAGGATGTGTTGCACTAACCCTACCAACGCCAGCTGTACACCACCACTATAACCTAATATGGTGAGCCAAGGTTGGTCATACACATAAGGTTAACCCTCGCCGCCAGGAAAAACGGAAGTAAATTTAAGAGAGGAGAGGACAGGAAAGAATAAAAGTGAGAGGGAAAGACGAAGATGTAGGGAGGGCGAGACAGGAAAAGGCGACTGCCGATTTCCCCTGGGTGGGTCAGCCCAGGGGTGCCGTCTACGTGAAGCCAGGGCCAAAGGGGTGTGTTGCCTCTGCCGGGGGGGCCTTAAAGGTCCAATCACCCGGCGTCGGCTCAACCCCCAGGATCCCCTTTTCCCCGGACACGGCTCAGCCACGCACGGCGAGGCGTGGGAGGAGGTAGAAACCCCCCCCGTTAGCTCGGGTCCGTGGTGTCGCCACACACCAAACGCCTGCTTTCGCAGACGCCCCTGCGGGGAGTACCACACAATCAAGTAATGTTATTGATACACCATCACAGCCTAAACCATTTATGATAAGAAGCTTCTGCAATAGTGCTACTTCACTATTAAAAGAGCTGGTATAAGGTAGAACAGTTTGGTTCATCAAAGACATGTAATGGCAGGACTAATAATTGACATCGTTTTTTCCCAGGCAAATACAGCAACAAGCAAGGCATGCACTAGCTTAATAAACTTAACTGAACTGGCACACAATTCTGTCAATGATGATTTATATATATATGCTGTCCTACTTCCAATTAAGCTTACAATTGAATATGCACACTAACTGTTACTACTAGCACATAAAATAATTAGCACAAATGTATTGCCCTCCCTTAAGTTTACTGCACAACTAAATCAAAGGTCAAGCATATGGCTTGTGTATCTCTAGCCAGCAGCCCAGCTTACGTAAGACTGTCCTCGTCCCATATTTTCTTTCACTTATTTAGTAAACATGTCCAAGAAGTACACAGCAAGACCAGTCTAAGACATTTTTGTAAGGTACCGCACGTGGACACCACATGCTTAAACATAACCTGAAAATAAAGACTTGATACTTCACTATCGGCGCCTCGATTTCGGTATTCTATAGGCTATATTGGTGATGGGTTTTGGTGCCCCATATTGGGCTGTTCACTTCACTGTTTTGAATCTTTAACAGCTAAACAAACAGTCCTACGCCTCTGCATTTATTCTCAATTCTGTAAATAAACGCGTTCCATCGTCGCAATTGTCGTGGAGGTGCGGGGTACTCTTACGTGAAAAGCAGTACGTCCAGAAACCTCACCTGTTGGCTAATTTCCCGGGGGGCGTCGATGAAAGCCGTTGCCGGGCCGTGGAGATGGTGACCGAGGCTGACACATGGTAGGCGGTGTCAAGCTGCACACAGACACGGGCAAGTCACTCCGGATGTTCGGCTGGCAGGCGTGCTGCTCGGCAGTTGGGTTGGTGGGCCATTCTGTAAATAAATGCGTTCCATCGTGAAATAGAAATTTTAGCCAACATTTTTTTTTCACTCCCCCCCCCCCCCCCTCCCGGCCCCTACTTTCTATTGCCACCTTTTCCATTGTCCTTGAATTTCTGGGAAACTAAATAATGAGAATAAATTTGGCGACTGCAGCCCGGCAGTCGAAGTGAGTTTGACACCCCTGAACCAAGTGCTACGCGTACTGACCTTGCCCAGCCCCACCATAGAGCAATTATGCTATTTGTCATGGCTAAAGTGTGTGCAGCATGGCAGATGGCGACGCAACCAGAGATACCTACGCTTCTGAGCAACTTGACAAGCATTTTGTCTATCTGCGCCTCCATCTACTGCTTTGTACTTGATTTTCACGTTATTCATCATTACCGTGGCATTTTCCTCACACAAATTGTACGGGCCGACCAGTAAACTAAAAATTCGAAACCAGGCCAATTTTTTAAAGGCGAGAGGCTATTGCACGATGAATTGCTTCACTCGATGATCTCGCGATAATAATATTTGGGATTTTACGCGCCAATACCATGATATGAAGCACGCCGCAGTGGAGGGCTCCGTAAATTTAGACCATCTGGTGTTCTTTAACGTGCGCTGTCATCGCACAGTACTCGGGCCTCTAACTTTTCCCCTCCGTCGGAAAGCGACCGCCACGGCCGGGATAGAGCCCGCGACCTTCACGTCAACAACCGAGCACTGTAACAGCTACACCACCGCGGCGGACGTGATCTCACGAACACATCCGAGGAAGAACGGCGCAACACAAGGCTTGAAACACAGCAACCACTAGAAGTGTAAAACAAACATCATAGAAAAACAAATATACTACCTGGAGCACAATCCATACTTGCCTATCAGACACCTGTTCTTGCAAATCATCGCTGCTGTGTGAACACGCCACCCGGGCTCCCCTACCTGCATGAGTTTCGCCACGCGATAAGGTCACATAGTTACGTAATTTGGCGACTTTCTTGAACTCACCTACGTATCCGCTGGGGCGACCGCTTGTGCTTTACAATCGCCGTCGTCGTCAGACAAGGCACTGGGTCGTGGACTGTATGAGTAGGTGCATCCAAGAAACGTGCTAAGCACGCCGATCACGCAGCACTGAGCGCGCAGACAAAGCTACGAGTCCGTTGAGGCTACGACCGCTACGACGAAGCACCAGAGGACACAAACACAAAATCTAGGCACACTTTTGGCCGCGCGTTCCATCCGGCACGCGATAGATCTCCGACCGACGACGAACAACGAAGATGACCACTGATAATATGCAGAAACACCGCAAATACACAAGCGCGGGACAAACTTAACGCGGCAGCGCCGTCCGGACATTTTTCTTCTTTTTCATGCTGAACATAGTGAGTGTCCAAAGCGCCGGCTCAGCCGGCTATTCGCGTGGGCCTTTTGCGGCGAACTGCCGCGCCGCGCCGCTGCTGCACCGAACCCGTAAGCTTTCCGCGCTCGGGAAGCGCGCGGAATGCGAGGGGAGTCTGCTACGCGCTGTTGTTTTTTTGCGCTGAGTTTCCGCACAGGGCACTAGAAGTCTACTTAGCTTTAATAATTCGGTGGGGAATAGAGCTTACCCATATTTAAGCGCTGTGTTAGCGCGGGGGGCAACAAAAGCTTGTAAAAACTCGTGTGTCAAGAGGCATCAGCGTGACCTATTCCAGTGATGGAGTTCGAGAACGTTGGTGCGTTCGTAAAAACGCGCAAAGTGAACAGGCACAAAGAAGGAACGAAAAGAAACTTTTTCGCACGGCTAATCGGCCAATAGCATCAAGCATCTAAGAATTAAGAGTAATAAAAAAGATAAATTACACGCGCAGTCAGCTGAAATACTTACGCGCAGTGACCGCTTCAATACCACTACGAGTATTTTACTCATTGTCACCAGTGGTTTTCTAGCCATATGCACACCGCTTTATTCGACAATTCGTTAGCCTCCACCATATTATTATGAACTTATGAACAGAGCACATCGGGAGACGTAAAGGAAACAAAAGAAAGAGTAGAGACGGCCAAAAGACCGCAATACTTTTGACTTATTTTCACTTCTGAGGTAGCGTACAAGGTCCACCGAGTGCAACGCTTGTGTTAAATTCCGACATTGAATGAGAAGCAATGCCAAGGCCAAGTAAACTTACGTTATTTCCCAAGACGTATTATAGAAAATCCTGTACCAATATCCGGATATTAACAATAATAATAATTGTTGGGATTTAACGTCCCAAAACCACTATATGAAACATTAAAGTAACAAGTACCCCGCAATCTTTCTCTAGAAACAAGTTGAACAGCTGCCTGAACAAAAATGCAACATGCAACATGCAACATATATATATATATATATATATATATATATATATATATATATATATATATATATATATATATATATATATATATATATATATATATATATATATATATACATAATGAAGGGACGCCCTTAAAAGCAGGCACAGTAGATTTCTCTTCGAGAATTCATTTTATCGCCTTTACGGGTAGTCAAACCGCATATATCGATTTCGCAAAAATACGTCAGTTGGTCACCCGAGGACACGCGGGAAAGTCCCCCCCCCCCCCCCCCCCCGTGAGGAAAAGACAGCCTCTTGTGAGGGAAAGCCGACTTCTTGGGCCGTTTCATGCTGTCCGATGTATTTGATGTATCAAATGATCCGGCTAATTTTGTTCGATGTGGCTGTAGATCTTCATATTAATTGGCGTTAAAGCATCGTCGTATTCGAAAACAGTGCTATGCAAATGATGATTCGATTTACCCGAGTTCTATAGATAGGCGGTTTTCTCTGTATTTCCACCACCAGGTGGCCTTTGACAGGCAGTCTCTTTATGAATGCACTTTGCACAATGAACAAAGGTTCAATGAGTCTAAGAGCTATATTTCGCTTTGACACTTATGTCGGCCTCACTCAATCGCACTGTTCTTCAATCAACTACGCACGAATATACGCTATTCTTTACCCTCCCCTCCTCTTTTTTTATCCTCCTCACCCTCACTTCACTTTCCCACCCAGTTGTTATACTCTTCTATAAACGGCTAAGCTATGGTTTACCACCCACTCCTTTCCCTAGTTGTCCCCCCTCACTTATGTTTCCCCCCTCGCTATAAAGTACTACGCATGGCTATGCTGTTTTACCCTCCCCTCATTCTTTCCCTCCCCCCTCACCCTTACATCACTCCCCATCGCTTTCTGTTCTCTTTTTCCCCCTCGCTATACTGTACGACTCATAACGATGCCATGCTTTACCCTCCCTCTGTTTTGATTTCTCCTCACATTCACTTCCATTTCCCGAACCCTTTCTCTACTTTACTATGCTTGACATGTATTGTGCCTGCGTGACGACACACATGGCTATGCTGTGCTTTACCCCTCCCTTCCTCCTTTCCCTCCTCCTCACCATCACTTCCATTCTCCTTCCCTTGCTATACTGTACTACACACGGCTATGCTATGCTCTACCCCTCGTCCTTTCCCTCCCCTTGCCCTTGCTTCTCCTCCTACCCTTTGCTATACTATACAACATACGACTATGCTATACAACGCTGGCTCTGTTATGCTTTACCCTCTCCCCTTCTCATTCCCATCCTCCTCACCCTAGCATCACTCCTCACCTTCGCTCCCCTTTACCACACCCTTACTATAGCATACTACACATAACTATGTTATACACGGTATTTCCTGCGAGACTCCATACGTGGCTATGCTTTACATCACCCTCTCCCTACCCTTTCTTTTTTTCTCATTCTCACCCTCACTTCCCTTTCCCGCACCCTTTCTATACCACACTATACATGGCTGTGGGACGACATAGATGGCTGTGTTATGCTTTACTCTCACCGCTCGTTCTTGCCTTCATAATCATCCTCTCATAACTCACTCTTATCCTCACATTCTTTTCCCGCACGCTTTTTATACATGGCTATGCTATACACAATTTTGTATTCATGATGCCAAGCGACATGAGATCGCAGCATACGAGGACAGTACATTTCCTCCTCTCCCTCGCATCACTCCTCCTCAACCTCACTTCCCTCTCTCACCTCCTTGCTACACATGGCTATACTATACATGGCTATGGTATACATAGTTTTGCCTGCGTGACGCCAAGCGACACGAGACGACGACAGGATGCCATAACGACAGCCCGGGCCTCTAAAGTGTTGTCCGCACTTATGAAAAACCATTAAAGGCACGCGGACAAATTACTATATATACATAGAGCTAAACACGCTGCCCACGCTTTCCACCAAAGAACTTTGTCTGAAAAGGTAGCCTGGTAACCAGAGCCCTTTGGTTAGAAAATAACTTGAAGGGAAGCCACGACATTAATTAGAACTTAATTAAAACAATAATTAGAGAGGGAAGCCACCTTTTACACCTTTTGCAAGTGGCCCATTAAACACGGAGACACTTTCTGTACCTCAAAACACGGGACATGTTTTTTTTTTTCGTATTTAGGGCCCGTTACTTGTATATTTCAATAAACAGACAGGCATCCTTCAAGATTACGTGGACTTTGTTTGTCGATTTCACGGACACTTTTAAGAGTGTACAACATTTTGAAATGGAAAGAAATAATTTGAAAGGAGACCTGATTCTTTTTTTTTTATTTACTAAACATGTTGCGTCTAGATATGAGCGAGAACGTGTATTTACGTGAATTTAGTAGGGCGTTGGGCAGCAGCGGTGACCCGATGGTTTCGGCGCTCCGATACTGACTGGAACGCCGCGGGTTGGAACCCAGCAGTGGCGGCCGCCTTTCGGTAGAGGCGATATGCGAGAGGCCCGTATGCTGCACAATTTAGCTGTACGTTAAAGGGGCCCAGCAACACATTTTCAAGTAATAATTGAATGGCCTGACTATGAGGGTGAGTTGCTTGACGAATACACTGCCGTAGAAATGTTTAGAATCCGTCTAGTAAGAGCGGAAACACAGGAGTTTTATGCATGCTTTAAGCGCTTTCATTCTCCTTTCGACCAAGTTAGCGTGCTCAACTCTACAAAAAAAAAGGGGGGGGGGGGGGAGAAGAGGGCAAGAAGCTAGGCCCGTATACGGCAGCGCACGTTATGACCACGAGCACTTTATTATTTTTTTTTCCTTTGAATGCTCGGCTCGCTTTAAGTGCGTTCCCAAGCGCGCTGGTATAAATCTATATCGCTTTTCATTCGCGCACTATAAAGTGCTATATGGGCATTGCGCGCCACCGCACGGCGGCTGCGCTATGTAGCTCACGATGCTCAAATCACTCGATGACCGTAAGTCAATTCGATGCCATAAGCCAAATTGCGTTCACGGAGCCATTTGTCGATAGAACAACGAGCGATTTCTGGCTGACTTTGACACTTTATTGTAAATTCCATGCCGCGTGCTACGCATTAGCAGGAGCATCGACTGGGCCATCTGCAGCATTTTGGGACCACGTCAAAAAAGATTGGTGAAGCTTGCACTAGGCCGTGCAAGCCTTGAAACAGCGCAACTGGACGATTCTGAAGATTAATCTGGTTGCTTCTAGGTTATTTTCTAGGCCATAGCTAGGTGATGCAGGTTGTTTCTAGGTTGCTTCTAGGTCGTTGCTAGGCCTTCGCTAGGCGACACTAGGTTGTTTCTACATTAAATTTCCACGCAGAAAGGTTCCTGTTATACCTCAGTCGCAAACACGGCACGGGCACGTCGCCATTGGCTTAGGCCTTGCGTCGCGCTGGGGCTTACTCGCCGCCGCCGTTGCCTTTCCCGTTGTTGTGTCGTGCGACCCCTGGTGGCATGCTAACACACCAGCGGGGTAGAGTTTCTGGCAGGGGTCGGTTTCTCTGTATACCTCCCATAGGGACATAGAATTCAAACGCTCCGCCGCGGTAGCGCCGAGAGCGCCAAAAAACCCGTAGAGTTACGCCCCTTGCGAGTGGCGGCTCGCTAATGGCGGCGATTACGTAGTGACTACGCTGTTGGCATCGTCAGGGCAACAGTAACAACAGCCGCTCACTTCTCCCCCCTCTCACTCCCACTCCGCGCGCCTTTTTTGTTTTGTTTTTTTTTCTTTTTTGGGGGGTGAGAGAGGGGTTGCTTTTTCTCATGCGGCGCGCCGCTTTTTCTTTTTTTTTGTTTGCCGCTCACTTTTTCTCCTTCCGTGCCGCGCGCCGTTTTCTTTTTTTCTTTTTTCTTGCGTGCGCGCGTGCGCTTTATCGCGGTGCGCAGTGCGTTTGAATGCACGCAGCCAGTATGTGCCAGAGCATAAAGGACGAATTCCACCCACAAAGTATCTTGACATCGTTTTATTGGTCCGTTTCCGAAACAAAAGATTTGTACACAATGAACACGATCAAGTTCAGAAGAACAGAAGGGAAGAATGCGCAATGTGTTCGTGACTAAACAGCACAAAAGCTCATTGCAAAGTTCAGAATTTAGAAATTAAAAAAAATCGAACACATTGAAATGTGAAGGCCCTTTGGCGATTACACATATAAAGAACATGGCTTTCCTTAGGTGCAATACTGACCTAAGCACAACGGAGCCTTTGATGAGACACGGTAACGAAGTTTAAAGAAATTTCAATGCATGGCAAAAACAATAAAGAATCGCAAGACATCTAAATATGAAATAATAATGCAATGATCTACTTATTAACCGTTGTACTGATACGAAACACACAACAACCACTCATATATTTGCTTAGATGTTGCTAAGATATATATGGAATGCAGGACAACTTCGCTGCTGATAAACCAAATGAAAAAAAAGCAGATTTGGCGGAGTAAGTAGTACATTTCACTAAAAAGAGCAAGACGCATTACTAGGAATTGACCACTACTTAAGAGTTAGCTGGTGGCAACGGGATGAATGGCGATGGTCAGTTTATGCAGCTGCACATAACGTTCGAAGAAAAGCGTATCACTCAACGGTCAGGTTAAATAAGCCTACTAGACAGCTTTTCTTATACCGGGAATGCAATGTCTAGCCGAAGATAACGTCTTTGAATGGAGGATGTCATGCCGGGTACACTGAGCACTTCATTGTGATAAACACAAACAGTAAAACTCTACATATAGGACACTCAAGGCTCACAAAAAAAAAAGACTCTCTCATGCCTACACATGAATTCTTAGAGCAGTTTTTCCATAGGTAATTACAGAGATTATACATAAACATGAAGAGCACTTCTTTAGCTGTAAGTATACTGAATAGAATATTCACGCACCGAAAAAAAAGCACCGGGGGCAGAATAGAAGGTTGCTCCCCTTGAGTTGCGGATGGAGACTTCGCAGACAGAAGATTTCACAGCTGTCAACTCCTCCTTGGGCGAACGCATCAGTTGTTGCCTTCTCGAATCCTCCGACAACGTTCCCGTTCTGAAAAAAAAAAAGCGATTAAAAACTATGAATTCCGACGCTACAAATTACGCAGACGAATCACTGAAACGTCGTTTTCTCGACTCGACTGAGTGCAAGCTGCGAACCATCGAGTCGCAGAAACGCTTATTTAAACTATGCGGAATGATAAACTGGCAAAAAAAGCAAAACGCACTTCCTAGCCAGCAGTCATGTCAGAGACGCAAAAGTTAAACTATGAGTGCTTTACTTTCATTGCTTCGAGGAACAGCGATATTAACCGTAACCTCGTGCTCTCCACGATTCCGCTATATTGAAAAAAAAAACATGGCTGATCCCTCTGTCAAAGGAATCGGTATAACACGAAAGTGCAACGTGTCTTCATAGAGGTAGTTGAGCGTTTATTGTGCATTGTTTCACCACAAGGGCAAAGAAATGAATGCTACAGCAACAAATTGAAATGTCACGCGAAGAACGGCAAGCAGCTTGAAACTTGCGGCGTGCACCTCAAGCTGAAATGACGCACGAAATGAACATACACAGGACGAGCACAGACTAACTGTCACAGCTCGACATCTCAAGCACGCAGCTCTAACACGAAGAAAGACACGACCGCACAAGCATACACAAAACGAACGCGAACAACTGTAACAATTGTTACTTCGTGTGTCAGCAGCGCGCTGCTTTCGTAAACGCGGCCGTTGCGCTGAGCGAAGAGACCTTCGCGCACTTTTAACAAGACGCAAGCGCCCCAATGCCCCGATCAGGCGATAAGCGCGCGCGCACTAGAGGCCACGCCTCGTGGAGGCGCGCGTTCACAGCAGCGAGAGGCACGGCGAACTTTAGAGCGCGCACTCCGTGCCACCTTCGCGCCATCTCGCTACTGATGACGAAAACGCGCTGAAGTCGAGGAGCTCTGAGGACCGCCAACGGTATATGGTGTATATAAATAGCTTGCCGTTAGCAAGGTGAGGTACGTACGCTCTCGTGGCCGAGTAGTTTCGCGCCGTGCGCTGCAGAGCGAGAGGTCACAGGTTCGACGCCCGGTGACGAAACGTTTTCTTGTATTTTTTTCTTTGATCTCAGTATGTTAGTTTATATTTTACAACGTCATATCCGTGACGGAAATACGTCAGAGGAGCCGGGGTGGACCCCGGCATAAAACACTTTCGTGTTAACAATACTGTTGCCGAACTGCAATGGAGCTATGCATGTGTGGCTGCGAACGCAAACCGCATACTCACCTTTAGTTTTTCGGAGAATGGAAGAATCTTGCGAACTCGGATGGTCTTGAAGTATCCGTGCACCATTGCACGATGTCCGAATTCTGCATGCCGTTAGCCATCACGTCGCAAGAGCACACACGCAGACACCGCAATATCTGCACACGCCGCCCAAGTAACGGAACATAACGAAACTTTGCATAACGGCCGGCGGCTTCGACGGGCTCCGATGGCAGCGGTGAAGCACGGCTGCGCGCGGCCCGCGCCGGCGCGGGGAGCACGGGGAGCACGGCTTTGCCGGCACGGCTGCAAGCGCTGCCATTGGCTGCTTTAATTTTGCCTCGCCATCGACTCTAGCGCCAATTTCGCCTTCAGTTATCGCTCCTCTGGCTGGCGGCTCATTTCAAGATGGTGGCTGTGACGTAGGCTGTGACGTGTTTACTTGGGACGCTGGAGCGGCCGGCTTTCCGACCGTTGTTTCTGGTACATGTCGCTAGGTGGAGCTAGGCTTCCACCATGCCTATTTCCTTTAGCGAACCCGGCACGGGCTTGCCGGTCATGTGACCTGTACCTCACTGGCCAATGGCCTTCCTTCCCCCCCTCTTTAAAACCGCGTGAATAAACGCGGGAGATGCACTCTCCCGTCAGTCTCGCCTCCAGCCGTCACCGCGTCCTCCTCCCCTCCGTCGTCCCGCCGAGGAGCACGCCGGCTTCTGCCCTACACAACACCCGTTCCCTAGTATTCGCAATACCTACGAACTATAGGTGGCACGCTGTACGTTTCAAGAAGGCGCCCAGAGGAGGGTCAACCCGTTTGTTAGCATAGGAACAGATAGCACGTGCGAACGTACGGCCCGTGCCACTTGCACTGGACAAAGTCATGAGCTGCTCTGAAATGGATACGAGACCGAAATACTTTCCCAAGCCATGGAATCTCGCCACCTAATTATTGGCCGCTGTGTGGAAGGTTATATTTCAGCTCCTTACCGTGCATAAGCGGTACTTTGCGATATCCTGTGCGTGCTGCAGAAAACTTCATGAACTAGAATTGACGTATGAACTGAACGGCACTCCGAGGTAGTATGTACTGAGCCCGCCTGATGGATTTGCCCGCAGTAGTAGGCCGCTAGCGAGTAGCGTCGTCGCTGCTGCACGGGGCTGAATGTTTAAGGTATGAGGCCAAGTGGAAAAAGCGACTTTTTTTTTCAAAATGTCATTTTTTTTGGTTTCTGGTCATGTTAAACGCGCCATTTATTCCCCTTCATTTTGCTGCAAGAAGTTTCCGTCTACGCAGATTTTGTCAAAAGATACAAGCAAAAATGTGCGACCACCCATCACCTACGAAACCGAAACTGAAAGTGCCAGTTTTGTGTGAATCACAAGAATAACTTGATATGTTGTATTTTGTTGATTATTTAGCATTCATATCAAGTGCGAACTTCTAATAATGCTCTAAAAGCTTTGTCAACACACCATTTTTGTTCATAAAAGTCATAAACATCTCACCAGGTGAACGCGTAATGTGGTACATGTGTTGATCACACTCATTGACACATACGTGAGCCTGTAAACCATCAAATTTGCTTTGCTTCACGATGCGTGTCATTTCAATGGTGGAAACAAAAGCACATTTTATTTTTGAAGTAAATTCGGAACGATCCAGGCCTCTACACTGCAAAAGCTTGCCTCACAAATGATCCGCACCGCAGCGCGAAAGCGTCCCGTCATGGCACTGATGCTGCAATACAAGCTAGAAAAAAAAAATTGAGAGTTGCCGCTCGAGCAAAGGCACACAATAGTAAGGTCCACGATGGAACTGGCTACAAATATCGAGAATTTTATCGCTCTTGATCACTTTGCGTAAGCGCTGCACCTGTTTCAAATCTTTTTTGTTGATTTTCTCAGAACTTATATTTCTGGTATGTTTCCGTACGCGAACAGTCATAGCTCTTTTGCTAATAAACATTTTTCATTAAAACTTGGCACGTTTCCTTATGACCTTAGTAGGCGTGCAATGAACCTCAATAAGCAAAATCGTGCCACAAGATTTAATATGGCTGCCTCTTATACGAAGGTGCCCTTAGTGCAAGTGCATACTTTTTTGGTTATTTTATCACTATGTTTTTAATATTCATCAGATATCATTTGTTTTGGTTCATTGTACAGGTAAAAACCGTTTTCATGTCCCTGCAAAAAAATAAATCTTTTTTTTTTGAGCGGAATATGAGTTAGGAGTGCAGGCGTAAGGCCCACTTTTAATGACATTTTTAATTATGAAACATTTAAAAAAAATTAGGACTCGCTTTAAAATGCTCAAGTTTGCCTAAAAAGATGTGTTTGTTATTGCAGGATAATAATTTATACTGGTTATTGCTTTTTAAAAAAAATTTTTTCCCGACATTTGGCCTCATACCTTAAGGTGGTGATGGTTTGCAAACATATTGCGCCGTCGTCATTACTCGCGCAGTCAGGAACATGAAGTTGCTTCATCAACGAAATACAAGAAAAATGTTCCGAAAGCCGGGGGAGTCCGTATTTAAAGGATTTACTCCGACTTGACTCAACAAAAAATATATAACAAACTTATATAGACGTTTCGCCACCTGTGCGGGTTGCATCCTCAGTACACACTGACACGAAATGAGGGGAGGTCGCCCAGTCGACGTTAGTCACGTATGCCTTGTAAATTTCTGGTAGGGGGGCCGCGGTTGTTATTGCACGCCGACTTGTCGCGACGGATGAACCATGACTCGAGGAGCTTTCTTCCCCTCCCCCCCCCCCCCCTTTGTTCCCGAGCCCGCGTCGTCGCATTGTTGAAGTGAAAGGCATGTCCTGTTGTCCAGCAGTGTTCAACGAGCTCTGTCTTGGAATGCGTGGCGTTGGTGGCTTTAGCGACGTCTCCTTTGTGTTCTTTGAGCCACGTTGATCTTTTCCTACCCGTTTCACCGCTGGACGTGGCGTCGCATCCCCCGGCATTGTACTTTGTAAACGACCACGGTTTGATCGTTCGCAGGTGTGCGGTCTTTCGGCTTAGCGAACACATGTCCCAAGGTGCCTAAAAACGGTTGCAATGCCCAGCGGACGCAAGGCTCTCCGATCGCGTCAGATATACCTTGAACGTACCGAATTGACACAATGGACGTCGTCTTTTCTCGCGGCTCACTTCTCGCTCCTTTTCGCATGCGTTTCCGGGTGTCATTAATGAAAGTCCCGGGGTAATGCCGTCGTCGCAGGTCACCAACCACGTCTTCCACTTCATGTTGCCGTAACTGCTGATTCGAGCACACCGCATCACAGCGTGACAAGAAAGTCCTCACGACGGACCGTTTGTGTTCGGTTGGGTGATGAGATTCAAAGGACAAAAAATTCCCGGTGTAACATTGTTTCCGGTACACAGCCGTTTCCACTCTGTCATTTTCAGTCCTACGTGCCAGCACATCTAAAAAAGGTAAGAAATTGTCTTTTTCTGTTTCACACGTGAACTGAATGGCGGGTTGAACGGTGTTTAGCGCCTGGTGGAAAGCCTCAAGGTTTGCTTTTTTTGGATAACAAAAGCATCGTCCACGTATCTGCGGTACATCTTCACGTGGAAAGGCAGTGAGTCAAGCACACGTGTCTCGATGTGCTCCATAATCAAATTAGCCACGGCAACCCAAACAGGACTTCCCATAGGGCACACATCAATTTGGTGGTAAATTTTGTTGGCGAAGCTGAAATAGGTTTGCATCAAACAGAACCGCAACAAAATTATGATCTCCTCCACCGACATAGACGTATGACTCTCTAGATCCCCATCTTCTTTCAAACGGCTTTCCGCCACCTCAATGGCCAGGACGACAGGGACATTTGTAAACAAGGAAACGACATCAAAAGACACCATCACATCGTCATCATCGAGGTGCTGCGTGCACACATCAGTTGTAACTGACGAGAGTTTTTGACTGACCTGGAACTGTCCTCGGTTAGTGGTCTCAGCAATCCAACCAAAAACTTCGACATGTAAGTTGGTGAGCCAATGAACGACGCGATAGGCCGGAGAGGAAAACCGTCTTTGTGCACCTTGGGCAGCCCATAGATCGTTGGAGTGGCCCCGTCCGAAAGAAAATAGTCGGCGGTACAACGTTTGATCTATGCTTCCTTTGTTGCGCAGTGCCCGTAATTGTTCAACAAGATGTCGTTCTGACGTTGCTGTCGGCATCACTGTTCAGCTTCACAAAGTGCAAAGGATCGTTCAAGATGTCGTACATTTTCTCCTCGTAATCCCTTCGGTCTAGCATCACCGTGCCTTTTCCCTTGTCAGCAGAAAGAATGACGATGGAGCTATCCGGCTTGAGGTCCTTGAGCGCAGCGCGTTCTCCCGCAGTAAGGTTCGCACATTGCGCACGGCTGGAGCCTCACGGCTGGAGCTCAGACTCCAGCCGTGCGCAGCTCACTGCATTCCGATGTTGCAGGTTCGATCAGCACGATCGACATATGAATATCGAAAAGAATACACACGTATGCTCTTCGCAACGTCGAATTCTTCGACATTGCAAAAATTCGTCGAAAACAAATGCCGCTCGGAAGGTACCGGTGAAGTGCACGTGAAGTTAGCCGAGAGGCGTGGATTGTGGCCGTGACTGCACATTTCATCGCTCTAACCATTTCGCTACGCTGTTCGAGCTCAAGCGTGTTCGCTGCATGCGTCGCTCCATGCACAATAATTGCGCTACATGCAAGCTACAAGGAAAACTACGCATTTATTTCGATCTCGCTGAAGGATATTATATAATAAATACGATCAAAGTGGTTTACGAGCGTGCAAAAACATTGACGCATGAGAGGACGTGAAGCGCAACTCGCTCCTCGTGAGTTAGCAGCTGATTGTTGATCGTCGATGTCGCTCTCGGTGCTTTCACAGCCTTCTACGTCCAGTGAAAAATCGTCCTCGTCAAGGATTGTTTCTTTCAACATCCCTCATGAAAGCAATCTGACGAATTTCCTCCGCCGAACGACTTCGACCACTCCGCGTCACCATGTTAGCTGGGCGCGTAGAACATTTTGCTCTTAAACCAGTCAACAAGCAAATCGCCTGCAGTCTGCTGCCACCTATCAACAAACGCACAAAAACAAGTGGCGCAGCGCTGGCCAATTTGAGATAGCTCGCGAGCCTGCGCGAGTCCCCGCGTACAATGTTCTGGGACTCATGCACTACTTAAGCACTGACGAATGCTGTATGCAAGTAAAACGAGGTGAGTTTCAACTGCAAATGTCAGACGATAAAGTTTAATAAAACTTGATTACCGAAAACTTCGCGAAGCTGATATGCGTACGCTGTGGGCTAACATTGAAAGCGCGAGTTGCCAGGTATTTACATCGCGTCTCGCCAGAAGGAATCAGACTTTATCGTGTCACGGAGGGCCCGGTTTGTTCTCTGATGCAGGAAACATGCAAAGTCGTAGTGTTCGTTTCTTGCTAACGCGTTAACACGTAGGCTAGCGCAGCAGAACAAGGGAGCGACTGCGTAGAGCTGCCATTGTGTCGTGTATTAACCATCCTTGACAGGACGCTCCTGAATTCTGCTTGGCGGCGGGACAGTCTTTGCGAGTTCCGTCGAAGGCTTTGCGAATTCCGTCGTTGTACTGTCGACCGCAAAAGTTTGTGGGATATGCTGCGCGTGACGGAGCGGCGAAAAACTGCATTGCTGCGTCACCTGCCGTGACACGGCGGGTTTTGAGGCTATCGGCCTCAGCGATTAGCGACGGCGTGTTCAGACAACGCGCCGTTGCCGGTTCTTATCGCGGAGGCCACCGCCGATATCCTCAACACCCGCCGTGTCATGGTAGGTGACGCAGCGATGCAGTTTTTTGTCGCTCCGCCACGCGCTGCAGATCCCGCAAGCTTTTGCGGCCGACAGTACTTACTCGGGACCTTCGGCTCACTGCCGTCGCTTTGCAGCCACTTGTTAGGCTAACTGTTGCAGTGGTGAGTAGTGGGATTTACCCAATTTCTGCGGCGCATACCCGTTCATCATCATGATAGTTTTCATGTAGGCCGCGCAGTGGCACACACCCATTAGAATGATAGTTTTCTGCGATCGACTCACGGGAAAGGATGTGCTTATCAGCTTCGCTGTTACAAGCATTGCGAACTGAGTCGGTAGTGCGGGGCTGGATAACAAAGGTCTCCCATCGCTCAAGGGGTTGGGATGTTGGGGAGAAGGACAGGGGCCAGGAACTGCTTAGAACATATGGGTCCCATGACTAGGGCACCACCTCGCCTGGTGCCTGCGTGCACCACCAATATAGTTTGGACTCAATAAAAGTTGATTCATCATCATTACAAGCGTTGCAGGGCCCCATTGAAGAACCTCAGGTTGTAGAAGTCGTACCGAGTGTTCCACTGCGGCGTCTGTTGTGGCCTGAGTCCCTTTAGTATGCTAAACGTCGTGAACCCTTTTCCAACCGTAATATCACAGTCCAAAATGCAAGAAATTTAGGTGTATATAGAAATACGAGAAAGACATTAATGGTACATTTCAATTATTAAGTTTTAACAAAATAATCTTACAGCAGAGCCCAAACACAAGATACCTGGTATATAAGCAAAATATTGCAACCATTAGGAAATGGAGGCAGGCGTCGTCGAACAACATTAATATAGCTTACAAATTTTTTAAGGCTGTTCTAAGTTACATCTCACTGTTGCAGCAGGTTTTATTGAGCGCAGATACTGACCAACCTTTACCTCATTCCTCAAAGAGGGGACTTGAGGTAATCAAATGAAAAAAAAAGTGAAACACTGAACAGCGAATGTCACTGCACCCAATATTTCCAAGCGACGACTTGTCTTCGTTAGGGCACCCAATGCATTCCATAGCAGCATCTACGCTTGGAAGGAAAGATACCGACCAAATGAAAATGTAAAAGAAACGACATTTCGTGTTCCCTACGGAAGCCTTGTTGACAATGCGGCCGAACTGCTAGGAGACTCTTACTCCATAGGTTTCAGCAGTCCGCCGCGGTAGTATAGCTGTTACGGTGCTCAGCTGCTGACCGAAAGGCCGCGAGTTTGGTCGAAGCCGCGGCGTTCGCATCTTGATGGAGGCGAAATGTTATAGGCCTGTTTCCTGTGCGATGTCAGTGCACGCTGAAGAACACAGGATGGTTCAAATTTCCGGAACCCTCCGCTATGGCGTCCCTCATAATGATATTGGGATTTTAAGACGTAAAAGCCAAGATAATATTATTATATTAGTTTCAGCACATGACGAAAGTACTGAAGGTTTCCATCATTGCGATTCAGTGTGTACGTTGTAAACTGTATCTCGTGAGACTCAAAATGCAGGCGTGATTACCAGTTTATTTCTTTCCCGACAATACTCGAATTCATCCACTCTATATGGTGTGATAAGTCATAGTTGCATACTCTGCCAGTGCATTAGACACCACTTTCTTGTTTTTCACATCGTTCTGATTCTAGCTCAGGGGCTGCATAAGGTTGCCGGTCTCCCCGATTGAACACTTTCGCAATCCACACAGGGGAGATCGTACACGGAAGGCTTCCTTCGGAAGCTTGAACTTCCCACTTAGAAGGTCGTGCCTTAACTTTAGTACAGGAACGTGGGTAACTTCCACGTCATAGCTGCGCAGAACGCGTGATTAGTATATCTTATCCCGGGCATGTAAGGAAGACGACCACATTTATTCTGTCAGACGCTGGCAGGCGGGAAGGAAGGAGACAAGCGATGTTTCACCGCACTAATTAACGCTGCTGGGTAACCACACGTCCAAGGGTCCTTCCGAACTGTCTTCACATCAGTGGTCAGGTCTTCCAGGACTCGTGCAAATGCGATTCGCATGACCTAACAAGGAGGCGACCACTGGCCTCGTATCAGTGTCAGGATGGAGGGACTTGAAGTTCAGGCACCTGCCAGTATGCGTGCGTTTTCTGTATACACTGAAAGATAGCGTTCCCTTGTCCGTTTTAACGAGAATAGCCAAAAGAACCGCCAGGCCTGCGCGGAACGCGCAGCACAGTCACAGCGAAAGCTGGAAGAGGGTCCTTTCTAGAGCATTTTTTAAACACTCTTGGGACAACTACTACAAGTTCACTTGCATGGCACCCACTACGCCATAAATCATTCTAATATTTGTGTAGTAGGGAAGAGTGGTACCCGCTACACACTTGTAACGCATTATGTGCACTTTGTTGATGGTATGGCTGACGACGACGAAGAATTATGCCAAGGCTTTCGTAATCGGCTGGAGCGTTCAACGACCCACGCCTTGCGCAATTTGCAATGTGTGACGCCTGGTCGTTACATTACCTTTATAAAACGTTTTATTACGCATGTTAACGGGATTCCTTACCCGACATGAAGCCTGCATAGGGCCAATTTGTACCGGAGTTTCATAACTGACGTACCTCAGGGGTAAAATACTGGGCTCCCGCGCGGAGGGCCCGCGTTCGAATTCTATGCTGTCTTGGGTACTTCTTATTCAGGTTTTTTTTTTTTATTTCGCGCAATAGTGGTTAAGGACCCCGGCGGCGGCGGCGGACAACTTCGGCGCCAAAATCAACACTTGTATATTACACTTTTCGCTGTTAAGGTAGCCTCTGGTGAGCTTCTTATTCGATGCTGAACTGAATGGAGTTCGCTTGATTGCTGAGATGTGTCGCAAATGCATCTAAAGCAGAGTGGTTGTTGATACGAAAACAATTATCAACGTAGGTAAATTCTTGGTGATGGGCTAAAAGAAGTGAGGCCCGATCTTCCAGCCACTCCGCAGTCATACATACAGCGCTAACCGATGCGGCATTGGTTCACCGTGAACTTGCTTGTGGATGACCTTACCAAAACAGAAGTAGGTGTTGGCCAGGGAAACGCTGTGGAGCTTTCGCAAGTGACGTTTCCGCTAGATGCTCATCTGCGTCAAGAGCAGTAGGCTAGCAGCACACGACTCAACGGTGAGATCAGCGGAAATGGAAGTGAACAATGGAAGTGGAAGAAACTACTTCAAGTGAAACCATCACCTCCTCTTCTTCAAGGACCAAACTGCTGACTTTTTTAACGAAATGGGCGGAGATGCGCAAATGAGTGTTGCCTTTTCCAACGAGGGGTGATAGAGTTTTGTGAAGGTCACCAGATAGCTTCTGCAGGGAGGAAGGAGTATAATCAGCTATGGGCCGAAGAGGGACATCCGGTTTGTGAATTTTCAGTAGGCCATAAACCGCAAGGGTGAACCGTTGTGACAGAGCAGTGAGTAATGACGACATTTTTGCTCCGGCGGAACAAAATCAAACACATCTGAAAGGATCTTTTGTAGTTGCATCTGCACCTTTAACGTAGGGTCCCGGGTGAGCCGCACGTAAGAACCCTGGTCTGCATTGTGATCAACGTTTCCGTATGGAAGCCGAAACGTTGTTTTCTTTTAAGTTTTGATTTGGTCGGTGCACTTCGTTTCCTTCACCTGGTCTTGAAAGAAATGCAGCATTTTTCTTTTGTAGGCGGCAGTGTTCAGGACTACCGTGGCATTCCCCTTGTCAGCTGGGAGAATGGCATTGTCAGTGTTTTCACGAAGCCGTTTCACAGCGCAGTGCTGATCAGAGGAAAGTGTAGAAGAAAACTTCCTGGCGCGTAACCTGGACAGGACCACGACAACGCTCCGCAGGGTCGTCTGCTGAGTGGCGTCACCATGGACACCAGCCCACGAGGGGGAGGGGGGGGGGGGTTCAATCCCCTTCCACGCCTCGCCGTGCGTGGCTTTGCCGTGTCCGGCGAAAAGGGTCCTCGGGGTTCGGCAGTCGCCTTTCCTTGTCTCTCCTCACATCTTCGTCTTTTCTCCTACTTTTCATCTTTTTCTGCTCCTCTCTGCTATTTGATTCGAATTTGCTTCAAATATCGTACTACCGGCCCTACTACCCTACGCTACCCGAAAAATTCCGAAAATACCCTACAAGTAGGGCAATTACCGTACGGTTGGCAACCCTGACTCGCACTTAGGCGATCCACGGTAATGACTGTACATGCCAGCCAAACCTTTGTGACACAGTAATCATTGACAAGCCCAAACAGCGAACGACAAGGGAAATAACTGACGCCTTTCGAATTAAGAAGGGAGGAATTAGGCGTGTCAGCCAGGCGTCCTTACCACCATTAGATGCTGGATTTGTTTTTTTATGAAGCATAACTAAGTGCTTTTCTCGTTAGTGAGTGGTTTAACACGTGCTTCCCAGATGTATGCAATCTTTTTAGTGGTGTATTGGTGATCCACACTGTTTTTAGATGATAAGCGCGATCTATGGTGACGTGCATTTGTGTGATGCATATATAAGAACGCTCTTTCCTGAATAAAAATTTTCAGTAGCTATTAAGCGCTCCCTCCTGTGTTTTCTTTCTGAGTCCTTCGTAAGTGTAGCGCTTTTTTCGTCATGATAGTGTTATCACACATTGCATGGGGTAGTGACAGGAATTGTTTAATGAATCTTTACAAAAGCCTCATCCGCCCACGTATAGACTATGGAACCACAATCTATCAGTATGCCTTATCAAGCCTGTAATCGATGGACGCCATCCATCGAATTAGGTATTCGGCTATCTACAGGCGTTTTCAGGACAAGCCCTGTAGAAAGCCTCTGTGTGGAATCGAACGAGTGCTCGCTCCAGCTGCAGAGATCCTACTTATATTTTCTATATTTTCTCAAGGTGAACGCAAACAACGAACACCCTTTACACTGGAATATCGGTGCTTTGTTCGGTTCTGCCCTGTTTGATAACCGTCCTTCGATGAGACAACCCAAGCCACTTCGCGTGAAGATTAGCTGAGTAAACGTGTGTGCACACTTCTCGAACACCGTTTGGTGGCTTCCACCGTACATCTCCCACCATGGCAATGGCAGGTTATAGACTGCGATGTATCTTTCGTGGAAGTTAGGCGCCTGTTAAAGCACGCATCTGTTGCACATACCCGTGTAATATTCCTCGAATTAAAGCACTAGTACTCTTACCTGGAATTATTTACCAGGTAAAGAATTCCAGGTAAGACCAGTCCCACACTTTTGCGTCCTATGCAGCGGTTGGTCCATCCTTTTCAGATGCCGGCGTTCTGCATCCTGGTGGAAGTAACTTTAAGCAGAAGCTTATGCGATATTTGCGACTGGTAAACGCATTAAACTATTAAAACTACAAAATGCAGTTATATACACAGATTTCCTAAGTATAGTAAAAACTTTTTAAAAAATCCTATCCTTATCTCTCTCTACTCCCTCTTATGCACGATATGTACACTCAAACAGCATGCTGTATATTGGGAGCCAAGGCACTGCGAGATCGAAGGCAACGTCTTGGCGGACCAGCCAGCTGCATCCGCCCACGAAAACGCTGCCGTTGCACCCATGGCCGTCCCTTCGCTGGACCTGAAGCCTTTCCTAAAACGGAAGCTCAGAGCTCATTGGTAGCGCTTGTGGGATAAGGAAAAACAAAATAAGCTACATCTTATAAAACCGAATCATGGTAATTGGCCGTCGGATATCCAAGACACGTATAGAAATAATGCTGTGAAGACTTAGAATAGGACAGACACACACAGTACACACTCATACCTTTTGTCCGGTTGTGATCCACTTTTGTGGGATAAATGTGGTGAGCCTCTCACTGTCCTTGATATCCTGCTGCAATGCATGAAACAAAACACTGAAAGGAAACAAGCATTTTCCATTAATCTACCGGTAAAAGCCACGACGTTAATAGGCAGGGAACCCCTTTTAATTATCAATCTCTTGTTGCATGTCTTAAAGATATGAATAACTTTAACGTTATTTTCCCAGGTAACCCGTAGCGAGGCCTCAGAACTGAGGTTGCGGCTGCGGTAGCTCTATCAAAGGAAGCACCTGCCTCTCAGCCTTTGGGCTCAAAGACTCTGAGAAGGCATGAGCGCTATTTAAGTATCTCACTAGTAGAAATCATTCTTGCTGCTCATTCATATCACACCCATAAATCACATCACGCGTCATTGCCATAATGTTATGCTATATACACACATTTCACGCTACGATGCAGCGCTTGCTTTTAGGCATCTTTACAGCCTTAACACATCCTACCATCAAACCACACTAGTCAACGCTAACAGCACATCAACCGTCATGGCGCTCTTAGGCCACGCATGGCCCTTGCGCCAGTAAAAGACCCTACTAATCAATAGATCAATCTAAGGCAACCACATACAGCAGCATGAAGGCGGCTGCCACGACACGAAAGTCGATGCTGAGGCCCCTCAGTTGCCAGGGACAACGCCGGAAATTTGGTGAAATCGTGAACAAGCTGTGCCGCGATGCGGTCACGTACGCCACGTGTGGTCCTCCGTGGCAGCTGCGAGCGCACCGATGACAGAAGAGAACGATGAACGCGGGCACGCTCGCGGCTAACGCTCAGCCTTTCTCGGTGGCCGAGGTTTGCTTGGTGTCTCGGCCTCGTCTGAAACGAGGGATGAACGGAAACTTCGACGTGCCAGACGTCGGAAGAAGGATGCAGAAAGATGACAGCGACGAGCTTTAAGGGCGGCGATGAACGCCTCGCGTCCGACTTCGACGACGGCTACGGAAACTGATGAAACGATAGCACTGAGTGCTAGCAGTGTGGCACGTTCAACTAGCCATATCGCTCGGTTGGCAAACTGTGGATCCGCTGCGAGGGTAAACAACTATAACCAAGTATAACGAGCTTTCGTTCGCATAACCGGGCCAAGCCGAGCGAAGCCGCAGCCATTTTTTCCTTCAGTTTCAGACATTTTCGGAGAATATATGTTAGGGTTCAATTCCGACAAAACCGGTTCGGGCTCGGTTCCTCATTCCAGCTATGTCGGCTAGTTCTTGTCATTGAAAGGAGTAGCTCCCAAGTGCTAGCGCCGGAATCCTTATGTTATAGAGGCAGTATTGCAGACGGAAGTGGTGTGATTGGTCTAAAAATTTCCCCGCGGCCGTTAAAAATTATAATTGTCGCTATTCTGTGATCGCGGCAAGAGTCGGCTTCAAGGAAGTTGCAATGTACAGCCGTGTCAACATCTGTGTACAACTCGCGAGCAGCCGGTTTTTGTAGGTTCTTGCTCTGCGGGACGACAGCTTAAGGCAGTTGCGGGCTCTGACGTGGTCAGCATGACTATTAGCCCGAGAATGCTCATGAGAGGCCACGTCATAGCCCGAAACTGCCACAGTGTGTCACCCCGCACAGCGAATACCTACAAAAGCCGGCTGCTCACGCGCTCTACACAGACGTGGACGTGGCTGTACAGTCCACTGGCTTCGTCGTGCTCGGAGCTGAAAGTAGATTTTAATTGTAAAAATAAAGCTTTCTTGATATTAATCGCTAATATTTCAACTCCGCAGCACTCTCCTTTCTACATGCCCGAAGAAGGCAGTGTCAGTAAACAACGAGGGGTCGACATTCGATTGCTTAGGACCTTGGCATCGGTTCTAGGCTTCAGGTAAGATGGATGAATTCTTCCTTGTAGAAGCTTCTAACACAACTTTTTTTCACGAATCCCGATCAGCAGTCAATGGGCTATAAGTAACGTATTAGACAGTTATAGATTAACGGGATTAACGCTATAGCGTGGTTAGAGGAATAGAGGGACCGAAATGGACCTGCGCAGCACGCTAAGCTACAGCAGAGTTTACCGTACACAATCTATTTTTTCAGATTTTGTGTTACAGCGTTTGAGTGGTTTGCATACTGGATATAAAACATTGAGGCGGTTTCAGACGCCCGCTTGGAACTAAATTTGATGTTGCTGTTGAAAGACTCACTTCGTTCGCAGCAAGTGAGAGTTGTAAATGTATTCGCTTGCCTTCGGGCAGCTTCGAGGAATCAGTATTTTGGATAGCATAGCGCAGTTTTTAAGATTGCTTCCGTTTCAAATGTTCCCAGGTCTAACCTAACCTAGGCCTAACGTAACATAACCTAACCTAACAACAAATCGATGTACAACAATCTGCAACACACAAATTTTCGCTAATGGTGCGAAGTTCATATTTATTGCATTGTTCTTTATTAGAAAAGAAGTAGTAATATTGCTGCAAGCGGGCATTTTCAGATTTTTTTCTTGCTTTTCACTATTCTCACGCATTCATCATTCACTAGCTGACGTAATCGTCACAGCTTGGGAACGGTGACGCTTTTCCCTTAAGTCCCGATATCACACTAACGCTAAACTCTAATTGTCTATTGCCACGCACGTTTCTTGTTTCAGTTTTGTGGTATTCGGTTTACGCCCTCGAAGACTGTCAGCAATGCTCGGCGCCGACCGCGCCTCAGTGTTCGAGGAGCTTCACGATTGTAGTAGATCATTTTGTTAAGATTTTGCGCAAGACGCGAACAGTCAAGCATATTCCAGAGCTTGCGCAACCACCACTGATAAGGCTGGACAGTTCGATGCGTGGTCTACAAAATACGGCGTGTCCCTACGATGATCAGTGTATCGACAGCCGACGCTCTGTTCGCCGCTATCAGTGCGAGTGCGTTTTCCTCAAACTTCGACGAACACTCCGGCGCCTTGAAGCCGCGCTTCAAGCTGTACCTAGGGACTCACCCTGAAGCCATAAAAGTGCCGTCTCGCGCACGAAGAACTCTAGTTCTGGGGACACGTGATAAGCCCGCAGTACGCCCCGACCCACAGAAGACAACCGCCATCGCTAAATTCCGACCACCCGCCGACGAGAAGACCGTGCGTCGATTTCTCTGCCTGTGCGCCTATTGCAGGTGGTTGGTCATCAACTTTGCCAGCGTCGCCGAGCCACTCACTAACCTTACCAGAACCGACGTTAAGTTGAAGTGGGAAACCCCGCAGGAGGAAGCATTTCAAGAATTAAAACGACGCCTGCAAACGCCTCTGTTACTTGCGCATCTCGACGAATACACCGACACAGAACTACACACCGACGCAAACAGTGTAAGACTCGGCACCGTTCTTGTGCAGAAGACTGGCGGACTGGAAAGGGTCATCAGTTGTGTTAGCCGGTAGCTATCAAAGGCGGAAGCAAACTATTCTACAACAGAAAAGGAGTGCGTTGCCATCATCTGGGCAACATCAAAGTTTCACCCCTACCTTTACGGCAGGCCCTTCAAAGTTCTGAACGACAAGCCCGCCTTCTGTTGGCTAGCTAACTTGAAAAACCCTTCGGGTCGCCTCGCACGGTAGAGCCTGAGACGCCATGAATTTCACATTACCGTCGGTTACAGGGCCGGAAGAAAACACTCTGATGCCGACTGCATCTATCGCGCTCCCGTCGACCGACCAGCGCAGAACCACCATGATGATGACTGCTTCTTCGGAACCATAAGCGCCGACGATTTCGCTGAACAACAACGAGTCAACCCGAAACTCGGGGGCCTTATGGAATACCTCGAGGGCAGAACCGCCGTTGTTCCGAATGTATTTAGACATGCGGTATCGCATTCACCAGAAGCAGAACTCATTTAGAGGCAAGTGCCTTCTCGTCGTACCTTCAGCATTGCGACCAGAAGTCCTCCAGGCCCTGCACGACGACCCCACGGCAGGACACCTGGGTATTTCGCGCACGCTTGCCAGAACACCGGAAAAGTACTACTGGCCGCGCCTTCACGCCGACGTCGCTCGTTACGTAAAAGCTTGCCAAGATTGTCAGTGACGGAAGACACCGCCAACCATGCCAGCCGGACTTCTACAGCCCATCGAGCCACTTCGTCGGCCGCTGCAGCGAATTGGGACGGATTTACCGGGGCCGTTCCGACCTCGAGTTCCGGAAACAAATGGATCATCGCAACTACCGATTATCTCACCCGCTACGCCGACAGAAGGACCCTGCCCAAAGGCAGTGCATCCTAGGTAGCCAAATTCTTCGTTGAAGATTTCGTCCTGCGTCACGGCGCCCCGGAGGATCTCATCATCGACAGAGGTACAGCCTTTACCGCGGAGGTAACTCAGGCGATTTTGAAATACAACCAGACAAGCCACCGCCGGACGACAGCGTACCACCCACAGACCAATGGCCTCACCGAGCGGCTAAACAAGACCATCGCTGACATGCTGGCCGTGTGCGCTGACGTCGAGCACAAGACGTGGGATGCCATACTTTCGTACATAACCTTCGCAGACAACACGGCAGTGCAAGACACGACGCAGCTGTCGCCATGCAAGGTCTACGGCAGGAGCCCGGCAACGACGCTCGACGCAAAACTGCCAGCTACCACCGACGAAGACAGTCTCAACGTCGCCAGTTATTTGAAACATGGCGAAGTAGCTCGACAGCTCGCCCGCCTGCGTATGAAGGACCAGCACAGGATCGACATCCGCCACTATAATCTTCGGCGACGCCACATGGAGTACCAGCCTAGTGACCTTGTGTGGGACTGAACTCCGATAGGCCGACGTGGATTTAGCGAAAAACTTCTGCCACGGTACTTGGAACCGTATAGGGTACTTCGGCGTCTCGGCGCGCTCGACTACGAGGTTGTACCCGACGGCATCCCGAACTCTCAGCTGCGCCGGGCACCTACCGAGGTCGTGCATGTGGTGCTCCTTGAACCTTTTCTACGCGTGTTAAGCAACCTGCGGACTCTACTGTTTACTTTCTTTATTGTTATTTATTGCTGCACGCATTTTCAGGGGCGAAGCTCTTTAAAGGCTGGTTCACACCGGCGACTAGCCCCGGTAGCGCGACCAAGTTAGTCGTAAGAGTGCTGTTTCTTGGGCGAGTTGGAAATTCATGTTTGGAAGGGTAGCGCTAGTAGACATGGACTAATGGAAGGCACACAGACACACAGACGGAAAGCGCTTCCATCTGTGTGTCTGTGTGCCTTCCATTAGTCCATGTCTACTAGCGCTACCCTTCCAAACAAGTTAGTCGCTTTGCGAGTGGTCGTAAACGGTAGCAAAGTCGCTTTCGTCGCAAAGCGACTGCCTTGGCTCGGCCGACTTCGGCCGAGTACTCCGTGGTGGCGACTGTAGCACAGAGGAACGCACTCGTTTGTATCTGGCGGCAGTGGGCCAGCGCAATAAAAAAAAGCAATGAGCCCGGATGTAAAGAAATGCTGACGTCACTTCTGGGCTTCGCTGAATGGTTCTAGCCGTCCTGCGACTGCAGTCGCGCGACTGAAAAATCGCGCAGTGAGCGACTGAGCCAAAACAGTCGCCAGTCGCTTTGCGACCAAAGCGACTGTTTGCGACCGTTTGCGACCAGTCGCGAAGCGATTAACTTGGTCGCGCGACCGGTGCTTGTCACCGGTGTGAACCAGCCCTAACGCCTAGCCTTGTCGTTGTCCGCATCCGTCACGGGGGGGATTCGTGGGGTGAGACACAAAAAGATGTGTAACAATAGACTATTATTAATCATAATTGTGACAGAACAACATAAAACACCTCGAAGCACAAAGCCTTCATACTAGACGGCGACTTAACGTACACATTATGGACCCTGGACCAGCTTTGTCGTCGAAGGTCACTGTCCGCTGTCATGGTGGCTTGAAAACCATTGCCATAGTCGAAACTGATGTGTATGTGAATCAAGAAAAAAATGTTTCAAATAGACGAACAACAATTATAATTGTGTAGAAACAATATAAAACACCTACCAGCACCAAACCTTTATATTAGTCGGCGACTTCAACGTAGACATTATGGACCTTAGGACCGAGCTTTGTCGTCTACTCTTTATGCAACTTCATGTCACTCAATTTATATTATATGGGGAGGCAACGCTCGGGCAATATATGTGAGACACAAAAAACGTTTAACAATACACTAATATCAATCATAATTGTGACGGAGCAATATTGTTACGGTGAGAGATGTTTATTTTACAGAGCGGGGTGACAGATGGTCGTGGAAAGGCTTAGCCCAGAATCCAATCACACTTCATTCTTCTTTTTCACCTCGTCCAAAGTCCGGTATCAGTTCCCCCCGGTGCAGACGATGCCCACCGGGCGAGTCAGTCAGTGTCGCTCGCGATAGGGCTTCAAACGGGCCACATGCACGACGTCAGTTTTTCTTGAACGACAGCCAGCAGATGTGAGGCTTGATATCACGTACGTAACGTCGCTAAGGCGCGACAAAACGACGAAGGGACCTGTGTAGCGGGCCAGAAACTTTTGGAATAAGCCACGCTTGCGGTATGGAATCCACAGCCACACCATATCTCTTTTGCTGTACGAAACATGTCGATGTCGCTTGTCATAGCGAGCCTTCGAACGGTCTTGGGATGCGATAGTACGGAGACGCGCGATGCGCCTGGCTTCCTCTGCGCGACAAAGTGCCTCAGCAAGAGGTGGCTTTTCCTGCTCCGAAAACGGGAGAATGGTGTCAAGAGTTGAGCGTGGCGGACGGATGTAGAGCAGGTAGAACGGGCTAAAACCGGTGGTCTCATGCAGCGCAGTATTGTAGGCGTAAGTAATAAAAGGTAAAATTTCGTCCCAGTTTTTGTGCTTTGAGTCAACGTACATAGCGAGCATGTTAATGAGCGTCCTGTTGACGCGCTCAGTGAGTCCGTTAGTCTGTGGATGGCACGAAGTGGCGTAACGAAACTGGGAAGCAGACCGGCGAAGCAGCTCCTCTACGACGTCGGCTACGAACTGTCGGCCGCGATCGCTGATAATGGCGGGAGGGGACCCATGCCGGAGGATGATGTAGCGTAGTAAGAAGTCCGAAACGTGGTCAGCCGTAGCGGAGGTGAGCGCTGCGGTTTCAGCATAACGAGTGAGGTGGTCAACACCGATTATAATCCAGCCGTTCCCAGTGATCGACCGCGGAAAAGGGCCCATCATGTCGATACCGACGACCTCAAAGGGGAAACACGGAGGCGTTATGGGATGGAGAAGTCCCCGGTGGTGCACTAGTTGGACGTTTGTATCGTTGGCAATGCTCACAACTCGCGACGTATTTAGCTGTAGCTTGACGCACGCCTGGCCAATAGAAACGTTCCAATGCACGGTGGTAGGTCCTGGCAAATCCCATATGGCCGGATGTTGGGTCGTCATGCATAGCTTGCAGCACGGTGGATCGCAAAGCTTTGGGGACAACCAAAAGTAGGCGGGTCCCCTTTGCAGAAAAATTTCGCCTGTAAAGAATGTTATCTCGTATAACGAAAGGGGACTGACGCGGCTTCTCGCTGGCAGAGGAGAAAAAAAAAGCCAAACTATGGTCTTTGCGTTGTTGAGCACGGAATGTAGCAAAATCTGGGAACTGTGTGTCAAGAGCTGCCAGGCAGTTGTCGAAATTGTCGGCGTCACATTCCATCGAGGGAAGGGGAAAGTCATGACAGGCAGTTAGCGTCTGCGTGACGGCGGCCACTCTTGAAGCACACATCAAAGTCATGTTCTTGCAAACGTAGAGCCCATCGTGCAAGTCGGCCGGAAGGATCACGTAGATTAGTGAGCCAACAGAGTCAGTGGTGGTCTGTGACGACGGAGAATCGGCGGCCATAGATGTACGGCCGAAACTTGTGCACGGCAAAAACGACCGCCAGACATTCTTGCTCTGTAACGGTGTAATTGCGTTCAGCTTTACTCAAACAACGGCTTGCGTATGCAATTACATGTTCGGCGGCTCCGTTACGTTGAACTAAGACTGCGCCGATACCGATTCTACTGGCGTCACTGTGTACTTCAGTTGGGGCTGATGCGTCGAAATGGCGAAGAATAGGCCCGGAAGTTAGCAGAAACTTCAGCTCAGAAAATGATGATTCGCACTCCTTCGTCCACTGGAAAGGCACGTCTTTATAGAGCAGACGAGTAAGGGGCTGAGCCACATCAGCAAATTTAGGAACAAAGCGCCGGAAATATGAGCACAGGCCCGAGAAGCTCCGAAGTTCTCGTAGTGAACGTGGTTGAGGGAAGCTGCTCACCGCGTTTACTTTATGTAGATCAGGTCGAACGCCGTTCTTGTCTACGAGATGCCCAAGGACTATAGTCTCACGATCACCAAAATGGAACTTCTTTGAATTCAAGGTAAGCGCCGCTTTCTCGAGGCACGTCAGAACGGTATCAAGCCGACGATTGTGTTCGTCAAACGTGCGTCCAAAAATTACGACATCGTCGTGATAGCAAAGGCATATCTCCTACTTTAAGCCGCGGAGAATTGTGTCCATAAAACGCTCAAATGTGGCAGGAGCATTGCATAAACCAAACGGCATGACATTAAACTCAAATAGACCGTCTGGAGTTGTAAACGCCGTTTTTTTCTTGTCGGCAGAGTGCATAGGGATTTGCCAATACACAGATCTGAGGTCTACGGACGAAAAATATGAAGCCGAATGCAGACAATCGATGACATCGTCAATGCGAGGAAGCGGATATACATCCTTTTTTGTAACTGAGTTCAGCCGCCGGTAATCTCTTCACAAATTCTCCAGGAGCCATCCTTCTTCTTTACCACTATAACGGGCGCTGCCCAGGGGCTAGACGACTCCTGAATAACTTTCTTTGCTAGCATTTCTTCCACCTGCTGAGCAATTATTCTACGCTCGGACGGAGATACTCTGTATGGCCTCTGGCGGATGGGATTGGCGGAACCAGTATTGATCACATGGCGAGTGCGTGAAGCTGGTACAGAGACTTCGTGGTCATTCAGCGCGAAGTCGAAGATGGATGCATGCTTGAAGAGAATTCGAACTAATGTTTCCCTTTTTTCTGACGACAGCGATTTGTTCACCATACCCAGAAATAGGTCATCGCAGGGGTACGCCGCGTCGGATGCTTCTTTCTTGTCGTCGCTAATGACCGCAATGGTAAGATTATCCCTGGCGTCCAGTTCAAACACTGCCATCCGCATTCCTCTAGGCAAAACAATGGCTCGAAAGAAGAGTTAATCACCCACAGTAAGGATTTGCCACTGCTCGCGGAAATTACACAGCGTGGCACAAACACGTCCTTTTTTGCACAGCTCAGCTGAATCGGGTCAACTATGATATCGACGTTTTCAGCTGCGACACCACAGACATCAACACGCACTCGAACTATGGACTGCGCCGGTAAAATTATGTCCTCAACAACGGCAATAGTCTGTTGGCACCGCGTGGGCTCCTCGCAAAATGGAGACAGTAAAACTTCACCAGCACCGCAGTCCACGGTGGCCCCACACTCTTTAAGAAAGTCGATCCCCAGGATAACGTCGAAAGTAGAATTATCAAGAACTGCAAACTCTGCCTTGAACAATTTTGCGCCGAAAGTAACAGTTACAGTACATACTCCCACTAGGCGCAACGGTTCCCCACTCACTGCACGAAACATTGTGTCGTTTCCCCAAGAGAACATCACTTTCTGGCCGAGTCGAGCCTTGAAACCACTCCTCATAACGGAAACAGTCGCTCCCGCGTCGACTAAAGCTGGCGTGGAAACACCATCTATAAAAAGTCCGGCAGATCCCACGCACTGTGGGAATCGATGTAATGCGAAGCAGCCAGGAAGGAGCAAATCATGCTTTACATAATTTGCATGTCATGTTTTATATGTTAGGACCTGTCATTCATGTTCGTGATACAGTCACGTCACTCAATACCAAGTTTGGTGTATATCAAGCTAACGAAACGGCCGCGAGCGCGCCATGAGCGTGGCATGCAGTCATGTCGCACATGACAAGTAATGATTTCCATATTACCACTGGTCATTTATGTTCGTCATATAGTCACGTCAATCAATCCCAAATTTGGTGTATATCAAGCTAACGAAATGGCCGCGAGCGCGCCATGAGCGTGCAATGCAAGTCATGTCGCTCATGACATGTCATGATTTCCATATTGCCACTTGTCATTTATGTTCCTCATACAGTCATGTCACTCAATATCAAATTTGGTGTATCTAAAGCTAACAAAACGGCCGCGAGCACGCCATGAGCGTGACATACAAGTCATGTCGCACATGACATGTCATGATTTCCATATTACTACTTGTCATTTATGTTCGTTATACAGTCACGTCACTCAATCCCAAATTTGGTGTATATCAAGCTAACGAAACGGTCGCTAGCGCGCCATGAGCGTGGAATGCAAGTCATGTCGCTCATGACATGTCATGATTTCCATATTACCACTTGTCAGTTATGTTCGTCATACAGTCATGTCACTCAATACCAAATTTGCTGTATCTCAAGCTAAGGAAACGGCCGCGAGCGCGCCATGAGCGTGGAATGCAAGTCATGTCGCTCATGACATGTCATGATTTCCATATTGCCACTTGTCATTTATGTTCGTCATACAGTCATGTTACTCAATACCAAGTTTGGTGTATATCAAGCTAACGAAACGGCCGCGAGCGCGCCATGAGCGTGGCATGTAAATCAAATCATACTGTTCATGACATTTACGTCATTATTTGCATATTACCACCTGTCATTTATGTTCGTCATACAGTCACGTCACTCAATCCCAAATTTGGTGTATATCAAGCTAACGAAACGGCCGCGAACGCGCCATGAGCGTGGTATGTAAATCATACTTTTCATGACAAGTTAGTCATGATTTTCATGATATGACCAGCCATTTATGTTCGTCATACAGTCATGTTATGCCATACCAAAATTTGGTATAAATTCCCATTAACGATACGGCCAGGAGAGCACAAAGTCGTAGGCGGCTAGATAGATAGCTAGATAGATAGATAGCTAGATAGATAGATAGATACGCTCAAAGTCGCCGAAGTACGCCAAGAAATGCTTCGCATTTAAAACACTGACCTTATTATGGAACATGGAAATTGGCGGAGGCATATCTTGGTGCAGTGAAATATGTCCAGCGACCTCACCTCCATCGGCCGCGGCGTTTAGTTTTCCGGTGGAGGAGGCGAGGTGAGACGTCGGCGGCCTGGTGATGGTGATCGACGATGTCGGAAAGTCGGTGGTGTCACACTCCGCACAGAAGCAGGTGAATCGCTGCGGAAGTTCTGAGGGAACTCATTGCCGTAGTAGCTGTTTGATGGCTGGCGATAATTACCTCGTGTACTTGGGCGCCGTGAGAATGCCGGTGGTCGTTCATACTGCGGTAGAGGTGCACGACGGCGCTCCGAGCAAAAGCGGGCTATATGTCCACGGATGCCACAGTGGAAGCAGACGGGTGCTTCACGCACCACATGCGGCCGGAGGCAGTCAGCGGGATCTTGCCACGCTGTCATGTAGGGAGGTGACCTCTGGAAGGAGTCGTTTCGCGACTCATAATTGTAAGCATGACGACGTGGCTGTTCCGGTGCCTTTGAGTTGTCGAAGCCCGCAGCATTGATGGATACAGGCTGGGGGCCGCACTGCGGAAAAGCGCCATGAACATGTGTTGTCGTAGCGGCAGCTTGCCGGCGATCAAGTTCTTCGGGCGCACTATGTGCCGTATAGTTGACGCCAGATAGCTGGACGGAGGGCCCACGTCAATGCTCGCGACAGTGGTGACGTTAGGGAGCCGACCGAACTTTGCCGAAATGCGCAGGGCTTTAAGTGCCTCGAACGTCCGGCAGTGTCGGATGATCTCACTTTGGTGACTGGATGTCATCCTTGCCTATGAGGTAGTGGTAAATATTAGATGTGAATCATCTTATGGCGAAGCTTAATCCGGTGGTGGTGGTGGTGGTGTGCCGCGTGCCCACCCTTACTGCGCATGCGCAAGCCCTTAAAAAAATAAAAAACCTCCTCTCCCCCTCTCTCTCCTCTAGGCATCCCTTCCCCGCGGCAACCACACCCTCACTGCGCATGCGCCTCCCCTCCTCTCTCCCCTCTTACACTCCCCCCCCTCTCTCCTCTAGGCATCCCTGCCCGCGGCGTCTACACTCCCACTCCGCATGCGCGTCCCCCCCTCTCTCTCCTCGCCTACGCTCCCCCCTCTCTCCTCTACGCATCCCTGCCCACGGCGTTCACACTCCCACTGCGCAAGCGTGTCACCCCCCTCTCTCTCCTCTCCTACACTCCCCCCCCTCTCGCCTCGCGACGCCGGCGCAGGCAGCGTCTGCTAGCGAGGTTTTTTGGTTGAAAAAACCGACTGCTCGCGCTGCAGAACCGTTCACTGGCCACCCCGTATATATGGAAATGGATCTTGACCTCCAAGGTGGTGCCGGTGGGAGATTTCTCCTGTGCGTTGTTGAACAATATAAATTCGCAGCGCGCGTGTTAACTAAAAGCGGAGTGCTGGTCTCTGTGTCCCAGTCGGAGTCTTCTGTCTCTCATTGCCCATTAGCAGCGATTGGCATGTTCCAGTAGGAAACACTGCTCCATCACTGCCTGCTTTCCGCCTCCCCAGTTTTCTCTCCTACGCAACGCTGCGATGAGCGCCAGCGTCAACGCCGCCGCCAGTGCAAGCGTTAGCGCCCGCTGCTTCACATCTACACATGGTTCCCTTTAGCGGGAGATGGTGTAATTTTTTATTTATTTATTTATTTTGAATACCTCAAAGGCCCCAGCTGGGGTATTACACGAGGGATTGGTATCAATTACAGAAGAAAAGTAATTCGAGGGCAGTCTTAAATTGAAGTGGGTCGGAGTGGTGCACGGTGGTTGCAGGTAGACCGTTCCAGTCCCGTGCGGTTGCCACAAAGAACGAGCGAAGATGGGCGGTGGTTTGTGCTGGCGGAGGGTATACTGCTCTTGAATGGTTTGTGCGGCTTGATGAGCGATGGACCGGCAGGATGGCTGAAACTTCGATGGGAGCATGATAAAACTTGTGAAAAAGGCGCAGTCGAGATATGTGACGTCGTAATTCTAGTTCAGAAAGAAGATCACGAGTTTTAAGCTGGGAAACACTGGAATTGTAGGAATATTCGGAGTAGATAAAACGTTCAGCACGGTTTTGTATCGATTCTAGAACGTTGGATAAGTTAGATTAGTGGGGATCCCAGACTGAACATGCATATTCCAATTTCGGACGAACAAACGTAATGTAAGATATCAGTTTAACTGATGGGGGGCGCAAGTCTTAACTGCCTACGTAGAAAACCCAGAGTGCGATTCGCGGAGTTGACTATGTTAGTCACGTGGGTGGACCAGGAAATATTGCTTGAGATTGTGACACCAAGATATTTGTAGGATTCAGCGGATGAGACTGCAGAGCCGGAAATGGTATATTCTGCTGACTGGTGATGCGGCCTGCGATAAAAGGATACCAATGAAGTTTTCTTTATGTTTAACGACATTAACCACTTATCACACCAGGATACAATAAGGTTGAGGTCGTTTTGAAGAGTATTAATATCTGCACTGTTTACTATGGGACGGTATATGACGCAGTCGTCTGCAAAGAGGCGAATGCTAGAAGTGATGTTTGATGGGAGGTCATTGATGTAAATGAGAAAAAGTAATGGTCCGCGCACTGTACCTTGCGGCACACCAGAGATTGCAGAGGAACGGCTAGATGAGACGGAGTTAGCGTACACGAACTGTTGGCGATTGGTAAGAAAGCTGCGGATCCAATTAAATACATTTGTATTAATGTTTAAACGAGAAAGTTTTAGGAGTAGCCGTTGATGTGGGACTTTATCAAACGCTTTTTCAAAGTCTAAGAAAAGGGCGTCGACAGGTATGTTTAAGTCAAAGGCTGGAACTGATGTCGTGATAAAATAAAGCTAGTTGTGTGTCACATGAAAAACCTGAGCGAAAGCCGTGTTGACTGGAGTGAAAAAAGTTATTGCTGACTAAGAACTTGACAATGTTAGAGTAGACCACATGCTCCATTAGCTTGGAGCAGACGCTCGTAAGGGAAATGGGGCGATAACTGCTGCAAAGAGATGAAGGACCTTTTTTGGGGACTGGAACAATCTAGCCCACTCTCCAGTCTTCCGGCACCACTCCTGATAGTGACTGCTGAAAAATATGGCAAAGTAATGTACTAACAATTAATTTCGTGTTTTTGAGCATTTTCGCGTTGATGCTGTCTATGCCGCATGAAGATGTGAGTTTTAATGAGTCGATTAGTTTAGCGATGCCGTTTGGACAGAATGTGATGTCAGGCATCACGCTATGGTCGAGATTAAGAAATGAAGGCAAGTTGTCGACAGGTTCAACGGTGAACACGGAAGAGAAAAAGCTGTTGAGTTGTTCAGCGGCCTCATGATCGGGAATTGGATAGTTCTGATCGTTGTACAGTACTAACGGTTGGGAGTTACTGGGGTTAATTGTGTTCCAGAATTTTTTGGGGTTGCTTCTTAACATAGCGGGCAATGTTTGTGAAAAAAAAAGCTTTTCTCTGTTGGCAAGTCTTTCGAATTCTTTTTCTGCAGCGTTGTAGTTGCTCCACGCGCATGCGCTATTGGACCGCTTTGCCGATCGAAACAGTCGTTTCTTTTGATTATTTAGGCGTTTCAATGTGATGTTAAACCACGGGGATGACTTTTTCTCGGTTACGGTAATTTTGGGTACATGCTTAGTGAATAGATCTAACAATTTGGTTTTGAATAGTAGCCGATTTGTTTCGACCGAACGCTTTGAAAATGTCGGTGGAAAAGGAAGCAGCGAATTGTTCCGAGCTCCGAGTTTATAGCGGAATAATTTCCTTTATCGTACAGTGTTATATTTTTGTTGTTTTTGTTGGATGAGATTGTTTACAAGAATAGGAGGCATGGATTACTGAGTGGTCACTGAGCCCTGGTAGCAACGTCATCTGGGACACTTTTTCAGGCTCAGAAGTGAGAACAAGATCAAGAATATGAAGGGAGTTATCACTGTCGCGTGTAGGTTCATTGACTAATTGCGTTAGTCCAAAAGTTAGACACGAATTGACGAAATCGCTCTCTATACTGTTTTTGGAAGCCACACATGCTAGATTAGTCCAAGAAATTGCCGGAAAATTGAAGTCGCCAAAAAGAAGTATCGGAAAATGTCGATAAGATTCAGTTAAGGAGCGAATAGCCTCGTGGAATTCGGGTACAAAATGGGGGGTCACTACCAGGGGGGACGATAGCAAACACCGATTATTGTGGGAGGATAAGTAGCATTACAAAGAACAAACATGATTTCTAAGCATGAGGAAGTCTTAATTTCGCTACACTGAAGATCTTTATGACTACCTATTAGTACGCCACCACCACGTTTATTAGTACGATCACGTCGAAATACATCGAAATCTGGGAAAAGTTGTAGCAACTCATTGTCGGTAATAGAAGGGTTGAGCCATGTCTCTGTAATCGCGAACAAATCGGATTCCGTTGTGTTAATTAGGCTCTGAAGAGTGTCTGCTTTAGGAAGGATGCTTCTTATGTTGGTGTATAGGAACGAGAACGACTTTCTTCGCGAACTGGCATGGCTGGGGCTTAAGCGTTTAAAGGGCGGTGTACAACCTTTTGAACGTTGTGGTCGTACGTGTAGGTATTGCTACCAATGATTAGCTTGTCATGTCGAAGTTTAAACGATTGTTGTTGGGCTCGTCCGAATTCAGCAAGATGTTTCCTTGCTTGTAGTGTGTTGGGGCAGAAATCTTCAGAAATTCGGTAACCGGAACCCTTCAGTTTATAGGCGCACGACAGAACTTTATCTTTAGTCCTAAAGTGAGCAAATCTAACGATGATGGGACGGCTTTTGTTTAGTTTGTATTTTCTGAGTCTGTGGGCTCTCTCGATTTCCATAGGTTCGATAGTGGTGTTTAGCTCTTTGCTGCAGAATTGCAGCACTGAAGCCTCAGATTCTGCCCACGTTTCACGCTCGCGATCCAGAAAACCAAAAAATACGAGGTTAGAACGGCGTGCTGGGTCTTCCGAGTCGTCTAATCTCGGCCTGATTGTCGCTATATTTTTCGCATTTTTATCAGAAATTACCCGGATATCGTCGATTTGGCTCTTTTACGCCCATTATCGATTCGCAATCACTTTCTATTTTAGTGAGCCTTTTGTTGATTTCTCTAATAGCGCTGTCGTTCTGGGATAACTTCTGCTGAATGGATTTAAGTTCTTGCAGCATGGAAGCTTGACCGGACTGGAGTTCTTTAAGAACAAGGAGTAAGTCACCGGATGCCTGCGTCTCACCAGAACGAGTGTTAGGGCCCGGATTCAGTTCTACGTCGCCTGATAATGCTAATATCTGTTTGATGACATGTGCACAATCAACTGCAACATCTAAACAACACTTTGGGCTTGGCAACACCAGGAGGGCCGCATAACGAGTGCGACGTGTATAATGAATGTTGATTTTTTGCCTGCAATACGAAAAGGTGTCGCAGGTGAGTTGCCGTGACCATGGCTGCGGTGTTGCCAATATCCTCAGCGATTCCTTTGAGAAGATGCCCGACCTTATCCTCATCTGTCATAAGCGGGTCCACACTTTTGCACAGCTTCAGAACTTTTTCTATGAACATGGTGCACGTTTCCCCTGGGACTTGAGCACGTTGGCTCAGAGTCTGCTCGGCATGCTTCTTTTTCATGGACGGGTCGCCAAAGCACTTCTTTATCTCATCAACGAAATTAGCCCATGTAGTCAAATTCTCCTCGTGATTCTCGAACCACATCAATGCGCTTTCCTCAAGAAACAGAGGTACATAGTTCCGCTGGCTAGCGGTGTCCCAATGGTCATGCAGACTCACCCGCCTGTAGTGCTTGAGCCATCCCTCGACGTCCTCCTTAGCATTCCCAGAGAAGCTGCGAGGCTCCCTGTAATCTTGTCCTAGGGTGCTAGACGAAGGCGTCGAGATGTCTGCGTCGGCGTTCATGATGGTTGGTAGTGGGGGAAGGCCTGCGAGCCTGCGGCTTCGACAAAGGTCCACGGGTTGCTCTTCCGTCGTCGTTCCTGGAGGCTCCAATGCGTTACCCAGCACTCTCCACCAATTCTGTTACGGTGAGAGATGTTTATTTTACAGAGCGGGGTGATAGATGGTCGTGGAAGGCTTAGCCCAGAATCCAATCACACTTCATTCTTCTTTTTCACCTCGTCCAAAGTCCGGTATCAATATAAAACACCTACAAGCACAAACCATTCATACTAGTCGGCGACTTCAACGTAGCCATTATGTACCTTAGGACCTAGCTTCGCCCACGGGTCATCATTCACTACGTGGAGATGCGTGTATGTTTTGTTCCATGTTCTGTTTTAAGCATCGGGGCGATGCTTTTTCAGATGGGGGGCATTGCTACGCGCGTTTCTTGTTTCAATTTTGCTGCATTCGGTTTACGCCTTCAAAGACTGCCAGTAATGCTCGGCTCAGACCGCGCCTCAGTGTTCGAGAAGTCCCAACGATGATAAGTTTATCGACGGCCACGGACGCTCTGTTCGCTGCTATCAGCGCCAGTGTGTCTGACTTTCCGTTTACCGGCCACAAGTTGGGTCAAATAAAGTTTCATCTTGGACATACCGACTGCTGTCTTCGCCAACATCAGGACCCCGTGACACTATTGTCAAGCAGAATTTTGGTTTGTGCGAGATGGTTCATAGTCAAACTTTTTGGTGGTGCAGCGCTAAGGAACACATGGACGCAGACACATAGTAGACACCACAGCGCCCGTGGTGTGTACTATGTGTCTGTGCCCGTGTGTTCCTTCGCGCTCCACCCCAAAAACGTTTGACTATTTTCCAACGCCGAAGCACCCACTAAGTCTGTACTCAAATGTGATGCAAAGATAAATATATTCGCGGCAGTTCTCAATATGGATACGACGCTTCTAGAGGGTCTTGTTCCGGAAAAAAAGTTTCGAACACTCGCGTGGCTATGTGGTAACAAATTGATTACCATGTAGAATGCCTGCGGTCAAATTCGTCTCGAACCTATTTTCTAAGCGCGAAGAACTGTAGGTTCCCGGACTGTCGTGTGCGCGAAGTCAGAGGTCGGCAACCTTTTGAGGAGTAGGGCGGATTTGTTTGAGGCCGACATGGTGTGGGTGCCGCACGAGTAATCAGAGGGGGGGGGGGTGCAGGCGAAGGGAAAAATTCGGCGAAATGGTATTAATGTAGAAAACTAGAATATAAATCATAATTTTTTTCACCGCGCATGTCACAAGGTTGCAAATAACAAGCATAGGTTACAAGCAAAACCCCCCATTGTAGGTCAAAACGTCCATGTCGACCTTCAGACAGGGAATGACAAGGGGAGTGGAGGAGTTTCTGACGTCGTTCTAGAAACCGCTAATACTGCCACGTGGGCCGCATATGACCCGCGGGGCCGCAGGTTGCCGACCCCTACTGTAAGCCGTCATCGTATTGCCACGCGCGTTTCTTTTACTGAATTCGGTTTCCGCCCACAAAGACTATCAGCAGTACTCGGCGCAGACCGCGCCTTATTGTTCCAGAAGCTTCTCGGTTGTAGTGGATCGTTTTGTTAAGATTGCACGCAAGATGGTAACACTCAAGATTATTCCAGAGCTTGCGCGACGACTAGTGATAAGGCTAGAATGTTCGACGCATGATTTATAAAAGCCGGCGCGTTCCAACGATGTTCAGTTGATGGACGGCCGACGCTCTGTTCGCCGCTATCAGTGCCAGCGTGTATTGCTGTAATCTGACTTTCCGTTTACCGGCCACAAGTTCGGCCTAATAAACAGTTTCATCTTGGACACGTCGCCTGCTGCCTTCGTTGACGTCACACCCACGTGACATCTGGTGGAGGTGCTTCCCGGTTCCATGTACCGAACGTCCCCTTCCAGCCGTGAGCCAAGCCCACAACGCCAAGGGGACACCGACGTCAACATTGAGCAGCGAGCCAGCCGCAGGCAGCAAGGTCTCCCACGAGAATACGGACCCCTAACCGACAAGATCCGGGCCCCGGCGACGAAGACAAGTACGATGACGGCCGCAGTGCCTCGCGCGGCAATCGTGATGCAGCCACCCAGAGAGCCACCGACGTTTCACGGATCCCAAAGTGAAGACCCCGAAACCTGGCTTGAGACATTCGAAAGGGTCTCCACATTCAACAATTCGGGACGCCGACGACAAGCTGCGTCCACGTGTACTTTTACCTGCACGACGCAGCTAGGACCTGGTTCGAGAATCGGGAGTCCACTCTTCGAACCTGGGACACCTTTCGCGGCACTTTTTTGGAAACGTTCACGAGTGTCTTCCGAAAGGAAAGGGCTGCAACCTTGGTGGAGACACGGGTGCAACTTCCTAAGAAAGCGTCTCCATTTTCGCGGAGGAAATGACCCGACTCTTCCGCCACGCTGATCCCGCCATATTCGAAGAAAAGGTTCGCTTCTTGATGCGTGGGGTTAAGCAAGACCTGTTTGCCGGCCTTGTGCGCAACCCACCAAAGACAGTCACGGAATTTCGTCTCGGAGGCCACGACGATCGAGAAGGCGCTGGAGATGCGTACTAGCCAGTACAACCGCCGCATTCCCTCGACGATCTACGGGGAGGTTCAAGCACTGCATCCCGACGACCTGCGCGACACCATCCGAGCAATCGTTCGGGAGGAGCTGCGCAAATTGTCGCCGACTTCGCAGCCTCAAGAGCAGCCGATCGCCGACGTCGTGCGCCAGGAAATCCGGCAAGTTCTGGGCGCACCTGAACCAGTGCAACGCGAGCCACAAGCGATGAGCTACGCTGCTGAAGCGCGGCGTAACGCTCCCCCCGCCGCGCCCACGTGAAGACTTCGCACCGCCGCAGTTCCGCCGCCAGACACCGCCCCCCACCACCACCGGCGCCATACCGGCCACCTGCCAGCCAGCGCTACCCTCCGAGGAAGACCGATGTTTGGCGCGCCCCTGACCACCGCCCCCTATGCTACCACTGCGGTGAAGCCGGGCACACGTACCGCCGATGCCAGTACCGGGAGATGGGACTGCGTGGTTTTGCCGTAAACGCGCCGCGTCCGCAGCCGGGCGAACGACCTCGTGACATCACCGACTACCTCACAGGAGCACAGTGGACACCCCGACGACCTTCCCGTTCGTCGTCGCCAGGCCGCTTCAGCTCACCGCATCGTAGGCAGTACACCAGTCCGGCTCGGGGCCGATCTCCGAGACCTTACCCGGAAAACTAAGGGCAGCAACCAATGGAGGTGCGGTTGCTGTACGTCCAACTACCCAAGATCCTCCGCCGACACCGACGATGACGCCGCGACGAAACCTGCTGACCACGACGCGAAGCAGACAGAGCCCTGCCGACGAAACCTCGCGGACCGAGCTAGATCTGACGACGCAGCATGATGGAAGCAGCGCAACAAATCGACGCAGCCGTGACCCGACGCCGCGAGCTACCGCAACGCAAGACGACGGACCAGTGACCTCGACGTTCTCATCGACGGTCACAACGTCACCGCTCTCGTCGACACTGGTGCCGACTATTCCGTCGTCAGTGGGCCATTCGCCGCCAAGCTGAAGAAAGTAAAGACCGCTTGGAGTGGACCCGAAATCCGAACAACTGGAGGCCACCTGATAACGCCAATTGGAGTCTGCACGGCGAGAGTCACCATCAATAACCGGACTTATCCTGCGAGCTTTGTTATCCTACAACACTGCTCAAGGGATGTGATACTTGGAATGGACTTCCTAAGTGACCACGGTGCCGTCATCGACCTAAGGTCTGAGTCGATAACACTAACTTCAGAAAAAGCGCTTCCTACCCAGACGACACCGGGGAACCATGCATTGAACGTAATAGACGAGCACGTCACCGTTCCGCCTCTCTCCAGCGTCGTAATTTCCGTCAGCACCGAAAAACCCACATACTTCGAAGGCGCCATCGAGGGCGATCAGCACCTCCTTGTAAACCGTCAGATTTGCGTCGCAAGAGGCATCGCCGAGTTGCGTGAAGGGAAAGCAACAGTGATGCTCACGAACCTTCAGCAACGAATACAAGCATGTGAGCAAAGGCACGACGGTCGCCTACATCGCACAAATTGTGGAAGCCAGTGATGCCCTCGCCCTCGCCGAGTTTACCGAACATGCTACGACGAACCAAGCTCACCAACTAACTTTCGACGTCAATCCGAGCCTTCCGACGCATAAACAAGAACAGCTGAAAAACCTGCTCCTGCAATACAAGGACTGCTTTTCGTCATCGTCAAGAGTTCGACAGACCCCAGTCGCACAACACCGCATCATAATAGACGAAAGTGCCAGGCCACTACGTCAGAGCCCGTACAGAGTTTCAACGTGGGAACGCGAGACCATAAAGAACCAAGTCGACGAAATGCTACGCGACGACATCATCCAGCCTTCAAAGAATCCGTGGGCGTCACCCGTGGTGTTAGTGAAGAAAAAAAGCCCCCCACCTCCCCGAAGGGAATCGTGAGGATATGCGAATGCATTTCGCGCGCGCTTCACTCCATTTATATATGGTGGTTGTGGTTCGAAGAAGGAAAAGGCGCCTAATTTCTGCAGCCCGGTCGGGAGCACGGCGCAGCGCCTTTTTTTTTGCTTTTTCTTGTTTATTTAATTTTTTTTATTTATTTTTTTTAATTTTTTTTTCATATATAGCTCCGCCGAGCTCCGCCGCAGACCGCTTTTAGTTAACGCGCACGCTGCGAATTTTTATTGTTCAACAACGCACAGGGAGAAATCTCCCACCGGCACCACCTTGGAGGTCAAGATTCATTGCCATATATATGGGGTGGCCAGTGAACGGTAGTGCAGCGCGAGCAGTCGGTTTTTTCAACCAAGAAACTCGCTAGCAGACGCTGCCCGCGTCGGCGTCGCGTAGCGAGAGAGGGGGGCGGGGGACCGTAGGAGAGGAGAGAGAGGGGGGACGCGCATGCGCAGTGGGAGTGTGGACGCCGCGGGCAGGTATGCCTATAGGAGAGAGGGGGGAGCGTAGGAGAGGAGAAGAGGTGGGACGCGCATGCGCAGTGGGAGTGTGGACGGCGCGGGCAGGGATGCCTAGAGGAGAGAGGGGGGAGCGTAGCAGGGGAGAGGGGGGAGGGGAGGCGCATGCGCAGTGAGGGTGCGGTTGCCGCGGGGAGGGATGCCTAGGGGAGAGAGAGGGAGAGAGGAGGTTTTTTTATTTTTATTTTTTTTGAAAGGGTTTGCGCATGCGCAGTAAGGGTGGTCACGCCGTACACCACCACCACCGGATTAAGCTTCGCCATAAGATGCTTCACATCTAACACCTGCCGGCGCGCACACCTCCTCAACCTATCCTCCTCCTCCTCCGCGGACAACGCCAACGCCGCACAACGCCAACGCCGGATGCCTGACATAGCCCGACTATGAAATGCATTCGCATTTAAAAGGACGGAACCCTACGCTTCTGCGTCGATTATCGCCGCCTGAACAAGATCACGAAGAAGCACGTGTATCCTCTGCCACGTATAGACGACACCCTCGATCGACTCCACAGTGCACAGTACTTTTCGTCGATGGACCTCAAGACCCTCTATTGGCAAATTGAAGTCGACAAAAGAGACCGAGAGAAGACCGCGTTTATAACACCAGACGGTCTCTTCGAGTTCAAAGTCAAGCCCTTCGGTCTTTGCTCGGCGCCTGCGACATTCCAACGGGTTATGGATACAGTACTGGCAGGATTCAAGTGGCAGACTTGCCTGGTGTACCTGGACGACGTCATTGTGTTTGCTTCAAACTTCCACGAACACCTCCGGCGACTTGACTCAGTACTTCAAGCAAGAAAGGCCTCCGGACTCACCCTGAAGCCAGAAAAGTGCCGCTTCGCATACGAAGAACTCCTGTTCTTGGTCTTGGTCACGTCATCAGCAAGTCTGGAGTTCGCCCCGACCCACGGAAAACAGCTGCCATCGCTGCCTTCCCGCCGCCTACCGACAAGAAGGCCGTACGCCGATTTCTCGGCTTGTGTGCCTATTATAGACGCTTCGTCAAGGAATTTTCACGCATCGCCGAGCCACTAACTCAGCTCACGAAAAACGACGTGGAATTCAAGTGCGAAGCGGCGCAAGTCGAAGCATTTCAAGAATTGAAACGACGCCTGCGGACGCCTCCAATACTTGCGCATTTCGAAGAACACGCCGACACGGAAATCCACACCGACGCAAGCAGCGTAGGACTCGGCGCCGTACTTGTCCAGAGAACTGCCGGTGTGGAAAGGGTTATCAGTTATGCTAGCCGGTCGCTATCCAAGGCAGAAGCCAACTATTCCACAACAGAAAAGGAGTGCCTTGCCATCATCTGGGCAACGTCAAAGTTTCGCCCCTACCTCTACGGCAGGCCTTTCAAAGTTGTGAGCGACCACCACGCCTTGTGTTGGCTAGCTGACCTGAAGGACCCTTCAGGTCGTCTCGCAAGATGTAGTCTGAGACTTCAAGAATTCGACATCACCGTCGTTTACAAGTCCGGACAAAAGCACTCTGACGCCGACTGCCTGTCCCGTGACCCCGCTGACCCACGATCGCAGGATGACCAGGAGGATGACTTCTTCTTGGGAACCATAAGTACCGACGACTTCGCCAAACGACAGCGAGCCGACCCGGAACTTAGGGGCCTTGTGGCGTATCTCGAAGGCAAGACCGCCATTGTTCCAAAGGCATTCAGGCGAGGACTCGCGTCGTTTTTCATGCGAAACGGCGTTCTCATAAAGACGAATTTCTCGCCACTTAGAGCCGACTACCTTCTCGTGGTGCCTGCACCAATGCGACCAGAAGTCCTCCAGGCTCCACACGACGAACCGACGGCTGGACACCTCGGACTTTCCCGCACGCTCGCAAGAGTACAGGAAAAGTACTTCTGGCCGCGCCTTGCCACCGACGTCGCCCGTTACGTAAGGACGTGCCGAGACTGTCAGCGACGGAAGACACCGCCCACAATACCAGCAGGCTTCCTTCAGCTGATCGAGCCTCCTCGGCGACCGTTCTAGCAGATCGGGCTGGACCTCCTGGGGCCATTCCCAACGTCGACTTGCGGAAATAATTCGATCGTCGTGGCTACCGACTACCTCACCCGCTACGCCGAAACAAAAGCCCTGCCCAAAGGCAGTGCCGCCGAGGTAGCCAAGTTCTTCGTTGGGAACATCGTCCATCGACACGGAGCCGCAGAGGTTCTCACCAGCTACAGAGGTACGGCGTTTACGGCTGACCTAACCCAGGCGATCTTGGGATACAGCCACACAAGCCACCGCCGGACCACCGCGTACCACCCACAGACCAACGGCCCGACCGAGCTTCTAAATAACACCATCGCCGACATGCTGGCCATGTACGTCGACGTCGAACACAAGACGTGGGACGCCATCCTTCCGTACGTGACCTTCGCATACAATACGGCCGTGCAAGAAACGACGCAGATGACGCCATACAAGTTGGTCTGCGGACGGAGCCCGGCAACGACACTCGACGCCATGTTCACCAAACGTGACCGACGAGGAAAACATCGACGTGACCGTCTACCTACAGCGCGCCGAAGAAGCACGACAGCTCGCCCGCCTGCGGATCAAGAATGAGCAGACGACTGACAGCCGCCGCTATAATCTTCGACGACGCTTCGTGGAATACCAGCCCGGCGACCGCGTTTGGGTGTGGACGCCCATACGACGACGTGGACTAAGTGAAAAACTTCTGCGACGATACTTCGGACCGTATAGTGCTTCGACGTCTCGGCCCACTCGACTACGAGGTTGTCCCCGACGGCATTTCGAACTCTCAACGGCGCCGTGCGCGACCTGAAGTCGTCCATGTCGTGCGCCTCAAGCCGTTTTACGCGCGTTGGTGAACCTGAGGACTCTATTTTTTTTCATTGGACCTTCTTGCTTGTGCTTATTGTTTATTGTGCTTTCTTGATTTATTGTAGTTATTTATTGTTGCATGCATTTTTCCCATGTGTTCTGTTCTAAGCATCGGGACGATGCCTTTTCAGAGGGGGGGCATTGCCACGCGCGTTTCTTTTACTGCATTCGGTTTCCGCCCACAAAGAATATCAGCAGTGCTCGGCGTAGACCGCGCCTTATTGTTCGAGAAGCTTCTCGGTTGTAGTGGATCGTTTTGTTAAGACTGCACGCAAGACGGTAACACTCAAGATTATTCCAGAGCTTGCGCGACGACTAGTGATAAGGCTAGAATGTTCGACGCATGATTTATAAAACCGGCGCGTTCCAACGATGTTCAGTTGATCGACGGCCGACGCTCTGTTCGCCGCTATCAGTGCCAGCGTGTATTGCTGTAATCTGACTTTCCGTTTACCGGCCACAAGTTCGGCCTAATAAACAGTTTCATCTTGGACACGTCGCCTGCTGCCTTCGTCGACGTCACACCCACGTGACGGTATGCTGTCATCTCACGTCGTCACTCAGGCAAAACCAAGTATAGCGTAGCCATCTGTATACTAGCAAGGGCTGGGAGAGGAAGAGGAGGAAAAGAAGGAGGGTGCTACTGGAGACACGAATGAAGGTTTCCTTTGCCACCATTGAGCAGGCTGCACCTTTCAAACGCCTGAGCGCACTTGCCTTCCAACTCGAGCGTCGCTAAAAGGCAGGCGAATCAGTGCTCCGCATTTCCTACACCTTTCACTTTGAATTCATCTGCCTACAATTTTTTATATCATCATCATCCGCCTGACTACGCCCACTGCAGGGCAAACGCCTCTCCCATGTTCCGCCAATCAACCCGGCCCTGTGCTTTCTGCTGCCACGTTATACCTGCACACTCCTTAATCTCATTTGCCCACCTAATTTTCTGTCTCCCCTGTAATAACTGACGTCCGGACAGCAGATAAGCCAGCAAGAAAAGAAGGGTTTATTTCAACTGTAAACGTGCTCAAGTAGATGAAGCGGCGCCCTTATCTGCACTTGTGGTGGCCGATACAAACGGCACATGCCGCACTGCTCCGCCGGTACGTCACCGCATGACGTCACTTTATCACATGTTTGCTCACGCGTTTGCCTTCTCTTGGAATCCTGTCAGTTACCCTCAATGACCAGCGGTTATCCTGCCTACGCGCTACGTGCCCGGCCAATGTCCGTTTCTTCTTCTTGATTTGAACTATTATATTGCCACGCGCGTTTCTTTCAGTCTAGCCGTATTAGGTTTACGCCCACAAAGACTGTAAGCAAAGCTCGGCGCAGACTGCGCCTCGGTGTTCCAGATGGTTCAGGATTTCAGTAGATCGTTTTGTTAAGATTGCACGCAAGACGAGAGGAGTCAAGCTTATTCAAGAGCTTGCGCGAGTGATAAGACTAGAAAGTTCCATGCGTGATGTATAAAACACGGCGCATCTCAACGGTGATCAGTTTGATCGACGGCCGACGCTCTGTTCGCCGCTATCAGTGCCAGTGTGTATTGCTGTAATCTGACTCCGTTTACCGGCCACAAGTTCGGCCAATTAAACAGTTTAATTTTGGACCTACCGACTGCTGCCTTCGTCGACGTCACGACCACGTGACAATATCCTTGACCGCCGTTTTTCCCCTCACCAAATCTGCTCTCTTCCTGTCTCTTAAGCTTACACCTGTCATTTTCCTTTCCATCGCTCGCTGCTTCGTCCTCAATTTAAGTTGAACCCTCTTTGTAATCCTCCAGGTTTCTCCTCCGTAGGCAAGCACCGGTAAGATGCAGCTGTTATATTCCGTCCTCTTGAGGGAGAGTGGTAGACTACTTTTATATAAAAGTACTCTATGTTGTCATTTATTGACATTAGTTTCTAAGTTGAAACAATACACTGCCTTGTACAAGGACTAATTTCACCTGAACTATGCACCCTTGACAGGCAAATTCAGCACATCGGAGACAAGTTTATGTATTTCTAGTTAACAAGTCAATATGATGGCAAACACAATTTTGAACATTTTGTACGTGGCGCAAAGCTGGAAACATGAAAATGGGGCGGAGGAAAGAAAGAGACAGAGGAGCGCCAAACTACCAACTGTTTATCGCCATCACCGCTGAAAAAACAGGTAAACTTCCACGCATGCGCAGTTACGAGGAAAGGTTACTCCAAACATGACATCACGTGAGCAGTTCATTAAAGAAGAACAACTCAGATTGAAAGAGTACAATGGATGTGTCACTGACACAAGCGGACCCGTTTCTTCTAATGTGATACGCCTCTAGTAGTTCCCTTGCTGTTTGATCTCTGCTTTTGCCGATAATCCTAGCTTGCGCAAAACGTGGCACACACGAGCATGACGTCATGTGCGACACGACCACCCTACCGCGGAGAGGCACCTGCGAAAGAAACACTACGTGACCCCCCCTCCTTCCCCGGCCGCACCACCGGCCACAATAGAATCCAAGAAGCCAGCCCAGCGCATCGTCATCCCATATGTGCCGGGCATCAGCGAAGAGCTCTCCAGGATTCTCGGAAAAGAGGGGGGTCACGGTGACTCACAAGCCGGCGTCGACGCTCACCCGCTTGCTACCGCGGCCGAAGGATCGACCCTCTGGGGAACACCAGGGCGTAGTGTACAAGGTGCCGTGTTCGGAATGTCCAGCCAGCTACATAGGCGAGAGCGAGTACTTCCCAGAAAGAATGCGCCAACACAAGAACGACGTCAGGAAGATGGAGGCACAACGCAGCGCTCTTGCAGAGCACTGTGAGAAGCACGACCATGAGATCGACTTCGACGGCGCTTCTGTTCTGGAAACAGAAAGAAATCTGGGAAGGAGGCTGTTGTTGGAGTCCTGGTACATACAGAACACATCTGGAAATGTCAACCGGTCCCTAGGAACAATGCCCTCAGTGTACGTTCACGGCCTCCGAAACGTGAAGGAAAGGGAAACCCGGAGCCGTGGCGAGAAAAGACGAGGAGATACTTCCACGACCAACCTAGTCACCCCCTGAGGAAGGGACTGAATCGGTCCCGAAACGTTGGGCTCTCTCTAAACTTGGCTGGAGCCATTTCAACCTCTTAATAGTATTACTAACTATTAACGGGGAGAAACACGATGGGCCGGGCTCATTTGAAAGGGAAGTACGTTTGTGAACCGAAGCTACAGTGAAACCTCGCTAATACCAATCTCAGGGGACCACCAAAAATATTCGTATCATCCGAAATTCGTATCACCAGAAAGCATGGAAAGTTAGCATTGGACAAAAGAAAGCTGGCGTACATTTTCATTTATTGTTTTGCAATGTCGCAGAAACGTCAGGAAGAACCCTGAGTGATTGTCATTTATGTTTTAGATGTCAGCAATCATACCAACACTCGTAATTATATGGCCCATTCGCGCGTGTTTAATTAATGAACCAGGTGCGTTGTGAACCGCGACAGCAGTAGCTCCTTCACAATTTTAGAATGACTTTTCCCATAACACCGGAGTACTGCGGCGAAAGTAACAAAAGAAGCGCCTTACGCGATAGATCAAGGCCACAAAATTTCAGAACCACGGTCCCATGTTACGATTTTGGTATCGCGGAGGTGTTAGGGATGTTTTTTGGGGATATTTACGGCCATGCCCGCACAAGTGCGACCACAACAGTCGCGCATGTTGACGCCTGACTCCTTCGTCTAGACCGTCCTCGCCTTCTTTCGGTCCTCGTCCACCTTTCATAGGATCTGTGATGCACCACGCAGGTACGTGTAAACGCAGTACGACGATAGAAGCTCGCGTCGACCCGTTAGAAAAAAAAGCCGGCAGATCCCACGCACTGTGGGAATCGATGAAATGCGAAGCAGCCAGGAAGGAGCAAATCATGCTTTACATAATTTGCATGTCATGTATTACATGTTACGACCCGTCCTTTGTGTTCGTCATACAGTCACGTCGCGATATACCTATTTTGGTGTATGTCAAGCTAGCGAACTGGACGCAAGCGCACCATGAGCGTGGCATGTAAATGGCATTGTAGATGACATGCATGCCAAGATTTTCATGTTACCACCTGCCACTTATGTTGGTTATACAGTCATGTCACTCACTACCAAATTTGCTGTATATCAAGCTAATGAAACGGCCGTGAGCACGCCATGAGCGTGGCATGCAAGTCATGTCGCACATGACAAGTCATGATTCCCATATTACCACTTGTCATTTATGTTCGTCATACAGTCATGTTACTCAATACCAAATTTGGTGTATATCAAGCTAACGAAACGGCCGCGAGTGCGCCATGAGCGTGGAATGCAAGTCATGTCGCTCATGAAGTCATGATTTCCATATTACCACTTGTCATTTATGTTCGCCATACAGTCATGTCACTCAATACCAAATTTGGTGTATCTCAAGCTAACGAAACGGCCACGAGCGCGCCATGAGCGTGGCATGCAAGTCATGTCGCACATGACAAGTCATGATTTCCATATTACCACTTCTCATTTACGTTCGTCATACAGTCATGTCACTCAATACCAAATTTGGTGTATATCAAGCTAACGAAACGGCCGCGAGCGTGCCATGAGCGTGGAATGCAAGTCATGTCGCACATGACAAGTCATGATTTCCATATTACGACTTGTCATTTATGTTCGTCATACAGTCATGTCACTCAATACCAATTTGGTGTATATCAAGCTAACAAAACGTCCGCGAGCGCGTCATGAGCGTGGAATGCAAGTCATGTCGCTCATGACATGTCATGATTTCCATATTACGGCTTGTCATTTATGTTCGTCATACAGTCATGTCACTCAATCCCAAATTTGGTGTGTGTCAAGCTAACGAAACGGCCGCGAGCGCGCCATGAGCGTGGCATGTAAATCATACTTTTCATGACATGTTAGTCATGATTAGAGGCCGGATTTTCAGGCACTAAAAAATCGTGTTTTAGGCGCCAAAAATAGGCAGGAAAAACACAGTTTTAGGCCCCCAAAATTGTAAATATAGGCACAATAAATTTTTACAAAAACTTAAATTTTCGACTTAGGACGTGCGCGACCTGGTCTACGACAGGAAAGCAAACAAATGTTATATTTTATGATTGTACAAAGGCGTTAATGATTTAACTTAGCCATGCAATGGTCCCTTTTCGGGCATGGTTTCCAGAACACGGTCTCTTCTTTTATTGTCCAGAATGGTAAGTTAAGTGTCCACCATCGGATAAACACGCTCCTGGGTCTGCTTCTTTTCGGCATGGCTGGGAAGGGCAGCACAGGATTCAATAGCCAGACCGATAAAAGACCAGTAGGGTCTGTTACCCTTGTATTGGCCGGGTCAAATAGCGCAGAGTCAATTTCTTTTCTTTGTGTGAACACCATAAAAGGCCCCTTACCAGGTTTGAGCGTTTCGAGCTAGAAGTGTATTGCATGCATTGCGCTAACGATCACGTCTGCCAAGATTTGCAACGCTACCCTCCCCGGAAGGAGGTGAAATGTCAGACTGAATGCCTCGTGCCCTTTATCTCACGGGCTCGCGCACCAATGTGGGGGAGGTGAAGTTCAACAAGGAATGGTCCTGTGTATTCACAGTAGTACATGAAACTGCGAGAATTATTCGAGGCTACACGTGTAATTTGTGCAACTGTTGCTTGAATAGAAGAATGAAAGTTAATAGAAATATTAAAACGTACAAACGGAATGTGTGCACACTTTTCTTTAGTTTTTTCTTCGAATCGAGAGTGATGCGAGACTTAGCTGCCTATATTTCTTTTGTGTTCGTGTTCTCGCCGTTCCCGCGTCGTTCCAGCTGTGCGACGCGCTGTGTCGTGGTAAGGATACAGGATCCATGCCAGCCTCTCCAAACGCATAGACGGATCCATCCCACAGAAACAGGCAGTACACTATAGAGCGAACGCCGAAACGATACAACACCGCTTGTGCGCACGACCTGGCTTGGGCATGTCATGTGCACATAGTGTAACCTTGCGTGCGCATGGCGTGTTGATGCGTCAACGTCGTGTGATCTTCCGGCTCCGAGTTTCTCTGATACCGAAGAAGGCAGGGAAGGAATTTGGCTTGCGAGTGGCAAAGGTTTCAAGCTTATCTACCGGCATCATGCTTTCGCGGCTCGTAATGAACCAATTAAAAAGTTCTTGTCGTACAGAGCTCTTCATTGGGCACGCGAACACTTCCAGTATCTGACTAAAATTTCTAATGTGATCTGGTGAAGCGCCATTTAAGAGTAAATTACAAACGAAACAAAAGCCATGTGCACATCTGATTTTTTTAAACTACTTTCTATTTTCCCCTGACGGCACTCCATGGTTTCGCATTCGCTCTCCATATTCCTGCTGCTGCGCGCAGGCACCTCCTGTTTTCTGCCCCCCCACCACGCCCAAGTCTTCAAGGAGGTGCTTCGATTCCATGGGAACACTGGACTGGAAAACCGGCGGTAAAAGCCGCCCGCCACGTCCTCGGCCATAGACGCCACTCTCCTCTTCTTCTCCTCTCCTCTTCCCGCCTTCCCGCCTGGGACGTGCTCCCATTTAGGGTTGCAGAAATAGCGTCCTTTCCTCTCCCCTGCTCCTACCGCTCGCGCCATGTCAGTGCGGTGGGGTAAGGTGGCCGGCGCGTCCCATTTCACTGCTACTACCGGTTGCTTCCCGGATGTTTGTTGAACTAGGGAACTATAGGTTGTTGCACCCCATAAAGTTCCGAAAAGTCAATTTTGCCCGGTAACATGCATTACGGTCTCAAACTGTACTCGAAAGCAAAATTTGAGGCTAAATAGCGTTCATATAGGCACCAATTTTGAAAATAGGCATTTATGGGCACTTATAGACATTTAGGCACAAACCCCAAAAATAGGCATTTATAGGCACTATAAAAACACTATAAAAGCCCTCCTTTACCCCTAATTCATGCTCATATATCAAAGTGGTGCGATAGGAACGCAAGGAAAAAAATAGGCATTTGCCTATAATCCGGTCTCTAGTCATGATTTTCATGATATGACCAGCCATTTATGTTCTTCATACAGTCATGTTATGCCACACCAAATTTGGTATAAATCCCATTAACGATACGGCCAGGAGAGCACAAAGTCGTAGGCGGCTAGATAGCTAGATAGATAGATAGATAGATAGATAGATAGATAGATAGATAGATAGATAGATAGATAGATAGATAGATAGATAGATAGATAGATAGATAGATAGATAGATAGATAGATAGATAGATAGATACGCTCAAAGTCGCCGAAGTTCGCTAAGAAACGCTTCGCATTTAAAAAGCATGGCACCAATGGCTTCTGTAATCTAAACGCGAAGGCACATGGAGGCACATTAGAGCGTTACATAGCCGCACACACAATCTCGTAGGCCATGACGCGTCTGTGAAGTCTTTTCTGACCGTGATTCTGACAATGTGGCGGTGCGGCGTGCATGCCCGCGCTTGCGTTCCCACGTTTGTGCGTGCTTGGCGCGTCTTCCGCGACAGCGTGGACAGCACATCTTCGTACCTGTGCGGTAACGTACGTTCGTATCAAAAGGACGCGGGTGAAAATGGGTTCGCAACAACCGTACTACATTACATTGCAGGGCAATGGGCCTTGGCCGGGACCAAAGAAAAATTCGTATCACCCCGAACTTCGTATAAGCTGCATTCGTATCGCCGGGGTTTCACTATATATAGAACAAATAGACAACCGCTGTGTATTTCGAGATTGTGCGCTGGCTTTCCGAGTCAACCATTTGTAATGTTACAACAGCGGAGCATGTTAGCTTAATACACCACAGTTTAAATACCGTCCCGTGAGCACTACAAGTGTTTTCTTCAGCTGATGGCGGTACATTTCCCGTCGCCGCTTAATGTAAACAGGATTTAAGCTGCGTGTTTGCGCAGAGCGTTTATATTGGCCTTGCATGCAACGCACGGTGATTACTTAGCAGGCAGAGGTATCGCGTTGCTAGAATCGAGGTCGAAGGTTCGATTCCGCGTACGGCAGCTGCATTTCGATGGGAGCGAAATGCGGTAACACCGCCGTACTTAGACTTAGGTGCACGTTAAAAAAGCCCAGGTGGTCAAAATTAATCCGAAGTCTGTCACCACGGTGTGCCTCATAATGATGTAGTGGTTTCGGACACGTGAAATATTATGCTGAAAGAAAAAAAGGCTTAAATAAAATGTTAGACGGTTTCTCGAAATCACACGCTGTTATCACGGGCAAATCTAGGCGTAACCATAAACATGCGTGATCCCAATGGATATTGTATAGTATGACGATGATCAAGTGAGCTGTCAAAACAACCGAAACGACATTCGAATCAGCGAACACGATGCGTGATCAGGCGTGGATATTATCCGAAATGAAACACGCCAATGCAGGAAACATGCATGGTCGAAGTGGGCATAACAATTTTTTTTTTGTGCGCATCAATATGCCGTTAAAAGGAGCTGTAAAAAATTCCAAGTGGCATTAAACTTACGATACGACGTTGTTATCTCCCGATGCGACTATCTACAAAAGTGAAGCTCCCACGAAACTGAACAGTGCGCATTGCAATGCTGCCAGCGACTCAACAGGGCGGACTTAAATTGGTGCTCTTCACAGTGAGCCCATAATAAATTGGAAGCCGCGCGACACACTTGGTATGCAAGCAATCGAAAGCCGAGCGCTGCACAAACGTGGTGGTTGTCCGCTGACAGCAGACACGATTGCCACAATGATTGTGCGTTTTACCGGTTAACATAAATATACAATTTGCGCAGTCAACTCACAATTTATGTCAGAAATGTGGCCCTTAACCATCGACACGCTCGTAGCGCTCGCTAAACAGCATCGCCCTTGACGACCTGCTAGTTTTCGCAAAAGTTGTCGAACAACCGCGCCCCCCGTGTGAGATTCACACCGTGAAAATTCTTTTTTCCATATCTGACATCTTTCTAAACCTTCGGAGCTAGCGACACGTCAGGCTGCACGTGCAAGGTGAGCAGACGAAAGCGCGTGCAGGGCGCGTGAACATGCTGACAGAGCGCAGTCGAAAGGCGGGAGAGGGGGGCACGAGCGACCGGTCCGTCCCTCCTTCCCGCGTCCCGCACCACCACAGCGCGTGCGCGTCCCCTCCCCTCTCTCTCTCCTCTCCGGCGCTCACCCCCTTTCTCTCCTCTAGGAATCCTCTACTCTACGGAGCGGCGCCCGCGCCCCGCGCCCTACACCTCCCCAGCACATGCGCGTCCCCTCCCCCCTCTCTCCCCCTACGCTCACGCCCTCTCTCATCTAGGAATCCTCTACTCTACGGAGCGGCCCACGCGTCCCACACCCCCCCACAGCGCATGCACGTCCCCTCCCCCTATCTCTCCTCCCCTACGCTCACCCCCCTTTCTCTCCTCTAGGAATCCTCAACTCTACGGAGCGGCGCCCGCGTCCCACACCCACACAGCGCATGCGCGTCCCCTTCCTCTCTCTCTCCTCTCCTACGGTCCGCCCGCTCTCTCCTCTAGGAATCCTCTATGGAGCGGCGCGCACGACAGGTGGTGCGACAGCTGCATACTCCGCTGGGGGGCGCCACGGTAGTTCTGCGGTTTGAAAATGACGGAGCGCGCGCGCCTCATTCTCTCACCTGTACAGCGCCGCGATGAGCGCCCGGGCCGCTGCCGCGAAACGAGAGCGGCCACGTTTCTCCCGCTCAAGCTAACCATCTCCCCGCTGCTTCGCATCCACACATGGTCTCCTTTAGCGGGAGATGGGGAAGTTTTTTTAATCAATTCAACGAAGTTTCGCGCTCTGCAGCACTGGCGTAGCCTATGCGCGCCTCCAATTTTTTCGTCCATCAGCGGCGGTGCAACATCGCTTATTCACCCAGCGACGCCGAGGCGAAGCGGCCGTGTGGGAGACGAGAATGAGCAATGTGCGTCTCAGTTGACAGCAGTGCTTAGTTGACAGCAGTGCTTAGTTGATGGGGGGTTGACAGCAGTGCTTAGTTTGAAGACTGTGTGCAGTGTGACCATGAGCTTCTTACCAGTGCAGAGCTATCACATTTTGGAAATAGTTTACAGTGTTCGTCCGCAGCCGGAAGAAGAAGAGTGCGATTAAAAAGTTCTAATGACACGCAGGTTCAAAGCCTGTGTCTCTAGCCGAGACTGTAGGCTATAGTAGAAAGTGGCGAGACTTCGTGTCACCGGAGCAAGCTGTCCCACAAGCACTCCACGGAAATCTAGACTCTCGACAGCTTTGACTGTTGCTCTTTACGAGCGCCAGTCTAAATAAAAATTGCAGACTTATTTTCAAAATCAATTGTCTTTCAAACTCTAAATCGATATCGGCTGCGCTCACTGCTGGTCCATAGCCTGGTGATTATTCAGTGTAGTAAACTTGCGGTTAAGTGAACTATTTCCTTGGGTCTCTGGAAGTTCACTCAATTGATAGTTTATTGTAGCACGTTTATGCTATACCTTTAAATAAAATTTATGTGTTGTTGAACAGTTAAAGAACAAATAAAACACCTCAAACGTGACATTGAATTTAGTGCTGCCTTAAACACGAAGAAGATGAGCACCGGAATAACCAAATACTTATGCGTTTGAAGAAAAATGTTCCTGATGAAAACTAGATCGCTGTCCCGAGACACCAGCTGCATGGAAGCTTTAATAAAGCTTTAATGGCGCAGAAATGACAAGCTTCTTTTCACATTCTTAGGTCAGCATTAGCCTCTCTTGTCGATGAACTAATCGACAGTTTTTGCCCCATTGACATCGGAACACACGAAGAAGGCAGTAGGTTCCTCCTGGACTTCATGGAGGAAACGCAGCTACACAGTTTTTTGTGTAATATGTATTGATGCTGTAGGGTAAACTCACGCAATAAAAACAAAAAAAGCAGGCCCAAAAAGATCAGGAACGCAGGACGTAATTTTTAGTGATTTCTGGCATGTCGCATTGTTGCACTAGCCCAACGCGACAGTCAAGGCATCCTTGATAAGATGCAACTTACTTTGAAATACAAAATATTGTAACAGTGCAATAGTATTGAATTGTACAACTGCCCTGTCTGCTAAAGCCTACAGGAGCCGTTGGCGATATGCTTGCGCAGATTGCCTTTACAGGATGCCTCTTAACGTGCCAAAACCACGATATGATTACGAGAGGCGCAGTAGTTGAGGGCTTCAGAAATTTCGACCAACTGGGGTTCTTTAACGTGCACGTAAATCTAAGTGCAAGGGCCTCGAGCATTTTCGCCTCCATCGAAAATGCAGCCGCCGCGGCGGGGATTCAATCCCGCCACCTGCAGGTCGAGCACCATAACCACTAGATAGCGCGACGGGTCAGGATGCCTCTTCGTGCAACGAAACGAGGTGCTTGTAAGTTCGACCACTTAATCGCAACCGTACGCCCAGAATTCCCAGATATGGCCACATTCGCAATACAGCAGACCCGAGTCTAGAGCCAGATTTCTCTGCAGCGGAAGAGTGAACAGCGTGTCGGCTTTTGTATCCGAGATGGGCTGCTAACTTCTCTCCGACAGGGGCAGAGTATATTGTGGTTGCGTCAAAAAACCTCTTCTTGCCGGGTTTGCGAGCAGTGCACGATGATCCAACTTCAGGTCACTTAGGATCCATGCCGACACTCCATCTCGCCAAAGAAATATTTTACTAGCATCAAATGCGCAAGACACAGATACCCAGTTTTTGCTGAATGACACATGCAAAACACCTACCAAAGCCCCAGCCGGCTGTCTAAAGCCTGTAGCACCACCCAGTTTGCCTTTAGAACAAGGAGGCATTGATCTAATTAGACCATTTCGTCTAAAGGCAACTGCTGGATATGCGCGGACTCGGTTCTACGAGACAGCAGCACTACCATCTGGAACTGCAGGACCACAGTTTATGCTGCATTCCATAACCGTGGTTCCTCTTATGCGTTAATTAGTAACCACGGCCGTCCATTCACAGCCGACGATGTTGAAAAACTTCGGCTGTGAGCCTCCAACCTGCGGCATTCAACGCCTTTATCTCCCTCGGACCAATCGCTTAAATGAGCGCACGACCAGAACTCTTGTAAAAATTATATCCATGCATGATCGCAGGGACCATTAGAGGTGATACGGAAGTGCTGCCGTTCGTCAAAGCTGCATATGGAAACCGTGCAACATGCGACCACTGGCTACAGCCCGTTTCCTACTTTATTACGCTCGTCCGCGACGAGGTACACTTGGGATATTATCTATTTCTCTATTCACGAGGACGCTCGTATCGGGATACCTTTTGTCGGGCAGAGAAGGCTCGGCAACTCGTTCGACTGCGTACGCTGGCTTCGCAAAAGCAAAATACAGTAAAACCTCGGTGATACAAATCTCACGGGACTACCAAAAATATTCGTAACATCCGAAATTCCTATCACCAGAAACCATGGAAAATTAGCATGCGATAAAAGAAAGCCTGGCGTACATTTTCATTTATTGTTTTCAGAGCCGCAGCAACGTCATGAATACCTCTGAATGATTGTAAGTTAAGTTTTTAGATGTTGGCAATCATTCCAGCACTCGTAATTATATGGCCCATTCGCGCGTGTTTAAGTAATGAATCAGGTGCGTTGTGAACCGCAGCAGCAGTAGCTCCTTCACAATTTTAGTATGCTTTTTCGCATTACAAAAGAATACTGCGGCGAAAGTAATGGAAGAAGCGCTTTGACGCGATAGATCAAGGCCACAAAATTTCAGAACCACGGTCCTATGTTATCATTTTGTTATCGCGGAGGTGTTGGGGATGTTTTTGGGAGATTTACGGCCGTGTAGGATGTCTACACGGCCGATGCCTACACGGCATAGGATGTCTGATGCACGATGCAGGCACGTGTAAACATAGTAGAACGACAGCAGCCCGCGTCGACGCGTTCGAAAAAAAAAAGCATGGTGCCAATGCCCTCCGTAATCTAAACGCGAAGGCACACGGAGGCACATTAGAGCCTCAAAGATTCGCGCACACAATCTAGGAGGCCGTGACGCGTCTCTGAAGGTTTATTCTCACTGTAAGAAAAGTATTTACCTGACACCGTGATTCTGACGATTTGGCGGTGCGGCCCGCATGCCCGCGCTTGCGTTCCCCCGCTTGCATGTTCTTGGCTCGTCTTCCGCGACAGGGCGGACAGCACCTCTTCGTACCTGGGCGATAGCGCAAGTTCGTATCAAACGTCGCTGGGTGAAAATCGGTTCGAAACAACCATACTTCATTACATTGCAGGCCAATGGATCTTAGCCGGGACCAAAGAAAAATTCGCATCACCCCGAAATTCGTATGAGCTGTGATCGTATAACCGAGGTTTTACTGTGAATGGCTATGCAATTGCAGACACCGGCAGGTAACATACGAACCTGGTGACCTGGCGCGGCTATGTACTCTCGTATTTAAATGTGGACGGTGTGCAAAACTACTCCCCGACAACGCTATACCAGTTGTCGTGACTAAGCGTTTTAGCAAGGTGAATTACATAATTGCACGCATCACTGCCAGTAGAAGTCACGCTGTAGCCCGTGTACAGCGGTTTACTGAGCGCCTGCCAAGCTATGCTTTCACGTGCAGGGCATTGACTGCAGTGTTAGAGTGGGTCCGATCTTGCGCTGCAGCATCAGAGGCAACAATAACGGAACATGAAAGTAGAGAGCAATGACTTGTAGTACCGGCAAGCTCTTGCCATCCACCCCTGTTAATAAACTTGTATTAAACATCGCTTGCTGGCCCCGTAACGATACGTCATACAGTGTGCAGCGGTCCTTTAGAAGAACTTTCTGAAAGGCACTCAACAAACTACAAATTGCACTTTCTTTTCTTCAGACAAAAAACTGCCAGGCCTGTGGGGAACGCGCAGCACAGTCACAGCGAAAGCTGGAAGAGCGACCTTTCTAGAGCATTTTAACGCGATAGCGTTAAAGAGCTCGTTTCGCAGAAATTCCGGCGTCGGCGTCGGTGTCGGCGTCGTTGGTTGGGAGCGAAAAATCATCATCTCCGTGACCGAAAAATCATCATCTTGTCCGTGACCGAAAAATCGAGAAAGATGCAAATAAAATAAATAATAAAAATTTTCGGGTCCGAGTGAGGATCGAACCCCGGGTCGTCTGCGTGGCAAGCAGGTGTTCTACCACACAGCCATGCCTCTGCTTGGAATACTGTGAAAATAACTTCCTCTGCTTAGAAATGCAGTGAAAATAACTTCCATGCTTCGCAAACGCAAGCGTGCTTTATATAGGCGTCGCAATATAACATGTAATATCCCAGGAATATTGCGAGGTACAAGCGTACATTGCCATCGGGGGGTCAGAACATGTGGTTATCATAACGATTTCGTAGTTTAAAGCCGGCCACCCATTACAAAAGGCGCACACCTTACTGCGCGTATTCCCTTAAAACAACGTGGTGGGTGCATAGCAAGTTCGAAAGGATTTCCCACATTTGCCGCGCATAATTGCTCCTGGTTTAAAGCATACTACCCATTACATAGTATGCACTAAGTGATTGAAGTAGGCACTAGGGACGGGATATCGCTATCGCGTTCAACTCTTAAAGGCGAAGCTTAAGGGTCCCCCCAATTTTTTAAACACTCTTGGGGCAACTACTACAAGCGCACTTGCATGGTACCCACTATGCCCTAAATGATAATTTTTGTGCAGTGGGGAAGTGTCCACCATGCCATTATCCTTCATTCTACGGAAAAGCGCGGTACCCGCTACACACTTGTAAAGCATTGTGTGTGTAGGGATTGAGGTTAGGTCCTTTATAACAATGCGTGTGGCGGCGAGCGAAAGACCAGAGAACCGTTCAGGTCGATGGCAGGAGCAGAAGACTGTTCTTTATTTTTTTTCTAACCTCGCAGCGCGCCGCACGAGGAACGAGGCACAGGCGCCTGAGAGCGCCATAACTTATAGGCGGCCGATGAAGATGACGATGGCCGCAGAGGGCTCCCCCCCTTTTATGACTCTTCCGGTGATTCTCTCATTTGGTGCAACCACCTTTGGTTTTAGCCACAGGGGCGTTTTCAACGCTGTGTCTAATTATTTACGAGACTCTAAAAGAATGGAATGTTAAGGTTAGATCCCTTCAATTGTCTTAATTATAGCTGTATAGATATTTTTTTTTGTTGTTCTTTCTCTGTAGGTTTTTTTTCCTCCTTTTTTTTAAAATCTTGCCAGTTTATAATACTAATCTGTAATGCAATTCATTTTCAACCCTTTCCTCCAGTAACGTGAATTTGTTTCTTAAGCAAGACACCGTCCGATTCATGGCCTATCCCCCCGAGGTGGGTTGCGCCAACACACAAAGGAACCAACCAACCCTTTTATGAGAAGGGCAGTGATGCATTGGCGCCCAAGAAACAGTCTTTGATGTCAGGCGATCGGGTAAATCCCGTGTTTCAGCGGCGGCAAAGAGGTTAAAAGCATATAACTCTGGCGCGGTCGCTAGGTAGGCGGGTTTGACTCTGTCGATCGCTACGATTTCTTCACGTCCGTTGAGCTCGATGGTGACAGTTTTTTCTGTCCGACTGAGCACCTTGAATGGGCCGTCGTATGGAGGCGTAAGGGACGGTCGAATACCTTCACGCCGGACGAAAACGTGGCTCGCGGTGGCCATGTCCTTGCTGACAAAAACGTCAGTCGACGACGCATCTCGACAAGGGCAAGGACGCAGGCGTGAGAAGAGGCAACGGAGTTGTTGAACGTAACTGTCTGGATCGGGCGTGGCGACTGTAGCTGGCGCGAAAAATTCGCCAGGCATACGCAATGTTGTACCATAGACCAACTCCGCAGCTGTGCAGCCGAGGTCTTCCTTGAAAGAGGAGCGCACGCCAAGGAGGGCGAGAGGAAGGTCTTTAGCCCAAGACGAACGAGCTTGGCGAGCCATCAAGGCGGCTTTAAGTTGACGATGAAGACGTTGAACCATTCCATTTGCCGATGGGTGGTGCGCGGTAGTATGAATATGGCGGACTCCAAGGAGGCATGTCAGTTCGCGGAAGAGATCGCATTCAAACTGTCGGCCGCGATCGGTGGTAACAACACTGGGACAACCGAAGCGTGAAATCCAGCCACCGACAAACGCTGAAGCCACGTAAATGCCGTTATGTCGGTGAGAGGAAACGCTTCAGGCCAGCGGGTATATCGGTCCACACAAGTGAGGATGTAGCGAGCCCCTCAATATGGTCGGAGTGGGCCAACGGTGTCAATGTGAACGTGGTCGAATCGAGCATCGGGTGGACGAAATGAGTGAATTGGTGATTTCGTGTGTCGTGCTGTCTTGCAGCGTTGACAGTGAAGGCATTCACGCGCCCAGCGCCGCACGTCAGAGTTTACACTCGGCCACACAAAGCGGGTCGTAATGAGACTCTGAGTAGCACGAACTCCGGGATGACTGGTGCCGTGGAGCTTGTTGACTATGTGACGGCGGAGTGCGAGAGGGACAAATGGTCGTGTTCGCCCTCGTGACACGTCGCAGGTGATGGTGCCCGAAGAAAATGGAAGGGGAACATCGGTCAGCTCCAGTGACGTGGTGGATGAGCGGATGTCCCGAAGTTAGACGTCTGTAAGTTGCGCCGCGGCGATTTCTTCGAAGTCCAGTGTGGGCGCTGATATCGCGTCGATACGGAAGAGGGCGTCTGCGGCCGCGTTGACTGGGCCTTCAATGTATATCGAACGTCCACGGTGAATTCGGAGATAAAGTTGAGGTGCCGTATCTCTCGTGCGGTATAAGTGTCGTGGTTACCGCGAAAAGCGAATGTTAAAGACTTGTGGTCCGTGAGGACGTGAAAGCTTGAGCCCTCCAGCAGGTGTCGGAAATGTCGAATGCCTAAGTATACCACCAGCAGCTCACGACCGAACGTGCTGTAGCGAGTTTCTGCAGGTTTCAGTTTCTGCGAGAAAAACCCGAGTGGATACCAGCTGTTGTGTTGCAACTGCTGTAAAACCGCGCCGACAGCCGCACTAGATGCATCGGTGATAATGCACATTGGTGCAACGTGCAGAGGATGCACCAGCAGTGTGGCGTCTGCCAATGCTTTTTAGCAGCTTGGAAGGAAGCTTCGGCGTCAGACGTCCAAGTCAGCGGCGAGGATCGAGCTTTGGTGGTCTTAAGTAGGTCGTTGAGCGGTATGATGATGCGGGCGATGTTGGGAAGAAAACGGCGGTGGAAGTTGAGCAGCCCAAGGAACTCGCGGAGCTTTCGGATGGATGTTGGGCGAGGGAAGTCGCGCAGGGCTTGAACTTTCTTGTCCAACGGCCTGATGCCCTCGCTAGTCACGCGGTGTCCGAGGAACTCAATGTCTTCGACACCAAATACACACTTTGCGGGGTTGATGAGAAGGCCGTGCTCCTGGAGCCGAGAAAATAGCAGACGCAAATGGCTGCAATGCTGTTCGTGGGAAACACTAGCTACCAGGAGGTCGTCGAGATATGCAAATACGAATGGTAATCCACGGGTTACTTCGGTGATAAACCTCTGGAATGTCTGAGCAGCGTTTCGCAACCCGAACGGCGTGCGCACGTACTCGAAAAGCCCAAATGGTGTCACAATTGCAGTCTTGGGGATGTCCGCTGGCTCGACCGGAATCTGGTGGTAGGCCCTTTACCAAATCTATTTTGCTGAATATCACCGCTCCCGCGAGGTTGGCAGAGAAGTCGTGAATGTGAGGGAGGGGATAGCGGTCAGGGACGGTGCGCGCGCTGAGGGTACGGTAGTCACCGCACGGGCGTCCAATACCCTGGGTCACGCTTTGGTACCATGTTGAGGGCTGAAGACCAACTGCTCGACGAAGGACGGATGATGCCCACTTGCAGCATGTGGTCGAATTCTCTTTTGGCGATGGCAAGGCGGTCTCCAACAAGGCGTCTGGGTCGACAAAATACTGGAGGGCCGGTAGTGACAACATGATGCGTGACGTTGTGACGTACCGGGAGCTCAAGGTTGGAAGGTTTCGTGATGGCTGGAAAGTCTGACAGAATTGAGGCGAACGTAGATGATGGTATTTGTGGCGCCGTTCCCGTGGTAGACGTTGGAGGTGCGAGGATTCCTTGTATAGACATACTGGTCGTCGTGTCGACGAGCGGACGTGCGCGGAGGTCAACACTAAGGGCGAAGTGGGTGAGAAAATCAGCACCCAATATGGCCATGCGTACATCTGCAACAACGAATACTCATCGGAAGGTGCGTCGGAGACCCAAATCGATGGTAAGCGAGCGCTGACCATATGTGTTGACGGCAGAGTTGTTCGCCGCTTGGAGGGGCGCAGTTTGCGGAGAGCGTTGCCGCTCTAGTCGCACGGCAGGAACGACACTGACCTCTGCACCTGTGTCCACGAGAAATCGATGTCCGGCAATCCTGTCAGTGACGTAGAACAGGCGGCTTGTCGTATGGCTAGAGTCACTGGCCGCCATCAGTGGCTCTGCGGTATGTTTCCCTGGCAGCGACAAGGGAGACGACATTGACGTGCGCTGGCACCGAAGTTGCTGTGATACCAGCAGTATACGGGTCGACGAGAAGCTGAACGAGAGCGAGACCTCGGAGACGAACTGCGACGGTAATAGCGGTCTCGTGGGCGAGGGTGCGACGGTGGCCGTAGTGCATTAACTGTCTCGGCAAGGTCATCGATCAATTGCTCGAGGCGAGACTGCCGGTCTTCGAGATGCGACAGCGGAACGGTAGATGTTGCCACAGTGCCTCTTACTGAATAGTCCGTGACGCGATCGGCCAACTCCGCCACCTTGTCGAGGGGCAAGCCGTCTGGTGCGGTAGCCAAGGCAATAACCACGTTCTGCGGCAGGCGCTGAAGGAACACTTCTCGCAGCAGCGGGCTGTTTACGTCCAACCGACAGTCACTGAGAAGCAGCCGCATGCGATGTAGAAGTTCCGACGGTCGCCGGTCGCCGAGCTCCTTTTCGTTGAGAAGCTGCTGGAGACGCCTGCGCAGAGACACAGACTTGCGTTGCAGCACCGTCGCTTTAAAGTGGTCATAAGGGTTGGTTTCGTGGGACGCGCCCACAAGGTCGTGGAACTCCGCAACCGCTTCCGTTGAGAGTGCGGAGATAGCGTGGCTAAACTTCGCTTGTTGCGACGTAATGCGCCGAAGGGCTAACATGGCCTCCACGTGCGTAAACCACGCTGCAGGATTCTGTGGCCAAAACGCCGGCAGGTGGATCTGCACTGTGGCGACGCCCTGTGTGCCGATCCTCGGTCTGTCGTTCGTGGTCTCGTCCATGATGCAGTGCTCGCCTTGCGCTCACATCCGGGTCACCACGTTATAGGGACTGAGGTTAGGTCCTCTATAACAATGCGTGTGGCGGCGAGCGAAAGACGAGGGAACCGTTCAGGCCGATGGCAGGAGCAGAAGATTGTTCTTTATTTTTTTAAAGACGATAGTCTTTCTTGGGATACTTAAACGCAAAAATTTTGGTCTGTATGTCTGCCCTGTCTGTTTGTCTGTCGGTAACCCGATTCAGCTTCTCGGCCGAAGTTTAACTTCTTTCTGAACGCCCAGCCATCTTGAACTGGTGTTCGCGTTCATATTTGTGAAAATATTCGATCAAAAAGCAAATACTACACATTCCTGAGGCACAACATTAATATGTAAGTGTCAGGACGTGTGTTCTTTATTAGAAAATACATAGGTACGCAATTCTAAAGACCCTAGTGTTTTTTAGGCTGCCAGAGGCAAGGCAAAACATAGTAGTACGGCCGGCACGAGACTATCGCCTTTCGACGACATTTGCAGCGAAGCACGCAGATACGCGGCCAATTTTTAGATGTGAAGCATCTTATGGCGAAGCTTAATCCGGTGGGGGTGGTGGTGGTGTGCCTCGAGGCCTCACTTACTGCGCATGCGCAAACCCTTTCAAAAAAAAAAGAAATAAAAAAAACCTCCACTCACCCTCTCTCTCCTCTAGGCATCCCTCCACGCGGCAACCACACCCTCACTGCGCATGCGCCTCCCCTCCTCTCTCCCCTCCTACGCTCCCCCCTATCTCTCCTCTAGGCATCCATCCCCGCGCTCCCACTGCGCATGCGCGTCCCCCCTCTCTCTCCTCTAATACGCTCCCCCCCTCTCTCCTCTAGGCATCCCTGCCCACAGCGTCCACACTCCTACTGCGCATGCGCGTCCCCCCCCTTCTTTCTCCTCTCCTACGCTACTCCCCTCTCTCGCCTCGCGACGCCGACGCAGGCAGCGTCTGCTAGCGAGTTTCTTGGTTGAAAAAACCGACTGCTCGCGCTGCACAACCGTTCACTGTCCATCCCGTATATATGGCAATGGATCTTGACCTCCAAGGTGGTGCCGGTGGGAGATTTCTCCTGTGCGTTGTTGAACAATAAAAATTCGCAGCGTGCGCGTTAACTAAAAGCCGACTGCGGGTCTCTGTGTCCAGTCGGAGTCTTCTGTCTCTCATTGCCCATTAGCAGCGATTGGCATGTTCCAGTAGGAAACACCGCTCCATCACTGCGTGCTTTGCGCCTCCTCAGTTTTCTCTCCTGCGCAACGCTGCGATAGCGCCAGCGTCAACGCCACCGCCAGTGTAAGCGTTAGCGCCCGCTGCTTCACATCTACACATGGTTCCCTTTAGCGGGAGATGGTGTAATTTTTTTTCTAACCTCGCAGCGGGTCGCACGAGGAACGAGGCACATGCGCCTGATCGCGCCATAACTTATAGGCGGCCGATGAAGATGACGATGGCCGCTAGAGTGTGCACTTTGTTGATGCTGTGGGTGACGACGATGAAGAATTATGCCTCAGGATTTTGTAACGGATTAGAGCATTGAACGACCCACTCTTTACGCAATTCGCATTTTGTGACGGCTGGTTGTTTGCTCTCACTTTTGCAACTTTAACATTATCCTTTTGGCTGAAAACTGCCGTAATAGCATTTGTAGCATTTTCTCTCAATTCTGCATGTGAAATACGCAGCTCCACGAAGTGAATCATTACGAGTGGACGAAGCACTGGGGATCGTTCTTACCGTAAATCACCCGTGTTATTGCCCACTCGCGCATGTAAATGAGTGACAACGCGTGTGTACAGTACATCCAATGTATTTTTCCTGTTGAGCCGCCGCTTACCGGGCACTCGCCTACGGGCAGCTTGCCGTCTGCGCTGACGTTGAGCCGCCGCATGCCGCGCTCTCGCCTCCGCAGTAGCAGCTTGTTGTCGGCGTTGTCGCTTTGCCTTTCGCGGGCGAGACGCTTTCCCGATCGTTTTTATCCATGGCAGAAAGAGAATATGTGGTCTAGAACGCGCTTCTTGTTCATCGTCATCGGCGTCATCATCCTTGTCATGACGTATAGTCATCCTTGTCATCCTTGTCATGACGTATGTCATGACGCACATGACGTACCTTGCATGTGCGGCGCCGTGATGGCAGAAAGAGAAGTTGTTGGTTGGTTGGATCCTAGAGGAGTGGCTCAACCCACCACGGGGGGATTTAGGCATGAATCGTGTGGCAGTGGGGTATAAAAAAAGAAAAGGAAATCCTAAATATACAATTTTATTGCGATAACAATTATATGGACACTCTCGGCTGCTTTTCGCCGTCGGCGTTGGCGTCGCCGTCATGCCCAGTATATGTATATGTATTGTGACGACGAAGAGCGACACTGGGGCTGGGCGCGCGGGGATCGAAGGGGAAGAGGAGGACGAAGACAGATAAAGAACACAGGATAGAGACAACAAACAAACAAACAGCTGGCCCAGCGTACGGGCGTTGCCTTTCTGTCTCGTTCTTCACAATGGCGCTGTCCGACATCTGAACCTTACGGCTGTAGCCACCAGTACGTGTCCTCGCGGGTCGTCGGCAGCGCGAGTCTCTCCATCAAGGGACGCCGTCCATGCTTCCTCGATCATGGACTCCACGACCCAACCGCTGCTGCACCTACCCATTCAATCATCCGCGGACGGCGTCAATGCCTCTTCGGTGGTTCCAGGGTACGACCTGACAAGAACCTTGCTACCAGCTTCGTCTGGGAAGGCACACGGGCTCCTGTCATTTACGAACGACACGTACGCTTCCCATGACACGGATCCCGTGCCCAAGGTTCATCCAACGCATGAGCATCTAAGGGACGCCGTTCAGGCTTCCTTGCCGTGCCCCGGCGCCGCGAAGACAGCACGTGGCCTCCTGTTGCCTGGCACCACTGCTCAGACTTCCCGTGCCGACCACCTGTCACTCCCGACTCCATCGGCACATGAGATACTGAGGGGTGCTGTACAAGCTCCCTCTTACAAGCAACCTGCAGCCGCAAGCACAACCACCACATCATGCGGAACCTCGGACAGCGCGGCGCAGCTGCGGCATACCATCGCGCGACTCCGCGGCAAGGTGAACGCTTTGAGGGCGTCGAGCTCTGCGCTGTTGCCTGCCTTCATGCCGGCATTGAGCTCCGCCAACGCCACGCTGGATCTAGCCGCCTCGCACGACCTGGAGGCCACCTCACCCGAGCAGCGCAGAGAGCTCAGGTGTGCCCTCATGCAGCTCTCGCACCAGCTGGGATGCTTCGCGTTGGCGCTCTCTGCATGTTCGCCTGTGGTACCACCATCGCAAGCCGCCTGCGAAATACCGCCGTTCCGCGGCTTTCGCGATCACGTCGAACATTGGGTGGCGACCATCAACGCTGCAGGAGCTCGAGAGGCTTGGACGGAACTGCAGAAATGGTCCGTGGCCCTAGATCGGCTTCGGGACGGTGCCGCGGCGTGGCACAGGTACGAAGGCGTCAGACAGCAATCCTGGGCAGAATGGAGTGCTGCCCTGATTGCCGCTTTCGGCCGGGTTCCCTGTACCTCCAGCGAGTCCAACTCGACCTCCAACGAGGACGGAGCTCAGGAGGGGCTCCACTTCAAGGCTGCAACTGCGTGCTGCAACTCACCGGCAGACAGCCGCGCAGCTGGGCCTTTTACAAACACCGCACTAAAGCCCCGCTTTGTGGTGGAGGCGACGGCCCGCGTCGTACTTGACGTGCTACCACTTAAGGAGACAGGCCTGTCCCCGCATTCCACCAACGTCCTCCCTGACCAGACCGAAGTGGATCTACGTGCGACGCATTCGTTGGCCGAACATAAGAGCCGTAATCCCTTGCTAAGGCACCACTTTTCCCAAGACAACAAGGTTTGTAAGAAGTTTGAGACCGCGCAGCACAAGCCTCATCCTATTGGAACGGCTTCCGAAAAGGACTTCCCGCCTGTACGCAGCGCAGCTCCAAGAATTGCTGACTTGAGGACGTCAAGGAGCCCTACAGTGACAACTCTGCGAAAGTACAAAACACGTCGCAGGTCAGCGCGGGTACCTGAGCCCCCGCAGACGTCTAACAACACACGAAAACGTCCCTCGACCCGGTGCAAAATGGGTAGACTGCCTCGCTGGGTGCTGCATGTTGCGTTACCGTGTCCACCACTTTCTGCCGGGTTTTCCAGGGTGTCACAAGACAAAGGCAAGCCTTCCGGGATCCTGCGACCATGGCGATGCAGTCAGGGCCGCCCGCCAGAAGCATCGTCAACAAGCTTCCAGAAGATGTCGCAACGTGGAAGAGTCCGACTACAGCGACAATGCCAGTTTCGTCCACCAGAAACAAATCAGCCAGCTTCCCGTGCACTGTCACTTCAGGCCCGAGAACACTCTTCAAAGACACCATCGACAAAGTTCCAGGATAAGCCCCAGTGTGTCCGAGACTGGCCACGGCAATCCAACCTGCGCCGCCCACCGGAGGCACTCCGGACAGGTCTCCAGGACCGACCGCTCCGATGTAGCCAACACCGCCCACCGGAGACGCTTCTCGCAAATCTCCCATCCTTTTTGCAGTGTGATCGGGGCCGACCACCACGATGCAGCCAACCCCGACCTCCTGAAGCATTGTCAGCCGCTCCGCACACCTCGCAGTCATGGCCGAGTGTGACGACGAAGAGCGACACTGGGGCTGGGCGCACGGGGATCGAAGGGGAAGAGGAGGACGAAGACATAAAAAGAACAGCTGGCCCAGCGTACGGGCGTTGTCTCTCTGTCTCGTTCTTCACAGTATATATATATATATATATATCACTATAAAACCCACGAAGAAAAATAACTCAGAAAAATATTTTCCGACGCGCGGAATCGAACGGGCGACCTCTCGCTCTGCAGCGCGCGGCGCTAACCGTTATGCCACAGAAGCGAACATCCTTCAGCATGCTAACGGCGAGCTATTTATGCACACCATTCGCCGCTGGCGGTATGCCGATCTCAGGGGAATATCAGCGTGTTCTCTACCTTACCAGAAAACCAGCAAACCAGGGAGATGGGGTGAAGTGCGCGCTGGGCGCCACTCGTTACAACATGCCCTTTGCTCTCGCGGCGTAGTCGCCCGTGCCCGTGCGCGCGCGCGCTTATCTTGGGATGGGGGATGAGGGTGGTTTCACGTCGTGTACTTTCGCCGGAAAGATTGCGTTTAGGTTAGAGAGAGCAAATAGGTCACTTCGCTCGCTGCAGGGGCTCCTTTCGCGCAAGAAGTGCGCTGTTCAAAGCAGTCAACTGACAACTGTGGCACTTGTTAGTTCGCACTCGTCCTGTGTATACCTGTGCGTATGTTTCGTGCGCCCTTTGTATTTGAGCAGAGCGTTATGTGTCAAGCTGTGAACGTTGTTAGTTCGCGCTCATCCTGTGTTTGTCCTTTTCATGCGTCCTTTGCGCTTGAGCAGCGCGCTCCAAATTTCGATCTGCTTGGCGTTCTGTTGTTAACGCATTCATTGCTTCGCCCTTGCGGCGCAACTGCAACCTTTTTTTAAGGCAAGCGAAAATATTAGTGGTTTTCACGGTATCTTCATAGAATCATAAGTAAAAAAATAATAATGATTAAATGGACATGAAATGAATAATGGAGAAATAAAGCATTAATTATATACTTGTTATATTAGCATGGTAGTCACTTTGATTCTTTTAACGCAGAAGAATCTGTTGCTGGGCCTGTTGGTACATACTTGGAAACGGAAAACGCACCTTTTTGGACGCATACACAAGAAAAGGAGACGACAGACACACGCTGGGACTAGCAACAGGTTTAGTGAAACGAGCACACAATGTTCCAGGAAAGCCAAGCGCGCATGCGTCGTAAAAAAATAATAACACATAAATAAAAATACACGTGTGATTCAAAATGACAGGATAACATCAGTAACCACATTTTTCTAAGTACGTGATCTCTTTTGTTGATAGTGATAGCGAGGATACACTAACGCATTTGTCGGAGCCATGTTTTCGGATATGAAAAGCTTCAGTCACTTCACGTTCGTATTGCGTGAATTATGAAGTCCGAAGCAAGAAGACAGGTAAGCCATTTACAAGAGTGGCTTCAGTTGCTCTGTTTGAACGGGAAAAATGACTTCCGCTCTTTGGACACATTGCGGAGACATCGTCTCATGGCTTCACAGCTGAAGGAAGTTTACTGGAACTTCATGCGACCGTCGCTCTGCCGCAAGCCGTCGACATCAAGCCAACCCTCGGGCTCTGTCACGTACCTGCAGGCTCCGACCTTACCGCCTGACATTGACACGCTTCTAGAAAAGGGACCAAAGTTCAGTTTACAGCCATCCGTTCCCCCGTCACGGCTTCTGTCAACGGCCCATGGCATTGCCAGCAAGGCACCCTCAGAAGAAAAGGACCGCTGCATATCAGAAGGCGTGGACTCCCTTCTGCAATCGGGTGAGAGGCCACGTAGAAGCGGTGAACGTGCACTACGCGCCGTTGTCAGCTATTTTCGTGAGCATAACCTCAGCTTACTGCAAGCTGATAAAGAGGGCGGTTTTGTCGTCCTCCCGCGCGAACTCTTCTCGGAAAAAGCCATGCAAGCGGTTACGAAGAATTTTAAAGAAGTAGCACTGAAACCCGCAAAACTTAAAACGAAGGCCTTCAAGATACTCAGCGAGGCGAACCTGGAGAAGTTAGCCAAGGTGGTGCGAAAAACAAAGACGGATAAGCTGTGCGTTTTCTTTGCAGCCAAGACCCACAAGGTTGGATGCCCGTTTAGAGCCATTGTCACAGAGAGAGGAACCTGGCAGCAACTTGTCGGTCAGTACCTTCAACGCTCGCTTAATACGCTTGATGTAGTTGATCCTTTTGCCGCGAACTCTTCGGATTGTGTCGTGAATTTTCTGCGCGATGAACAGCCCTTTGTTAATACGGCGTTCTCTTTAGACGTAGACGAGCTGTTTTATTCTGTGCCACACGCCGAACTGTTTTTCGCTGTGCGGGAGCTCATCGACGAAAACGGTGCAGTCTGCTTTCAGAATGCCCGTGGTGTCAATGCTGACACGTTCCTAGAACTGCTCTCCATGTACTTGTCGTCTACAGTGGTTGAGTTACAAGACAAACTGTTTGTGCAAAAAAAAATGGTATTTGCATTGGATCTAGCGTGGCTCCTGTTTTATGCCACATTTATCTGTCTAATTTTGACAATGCTCTGAGCAGCTCTTTAAATGACGACAGGGTAGTAAAAATCTTCAGGTATGTTGATGATTTTTTGTTATTGTTAAACCTGAAGCACCCTTTGGAACTGGAATCTGTGTCAGGTGATATCTTTAGCCAATTCAGCGCGTGCAGTAAGGCTCTCACTTTTACCAAGGAACTAGCCTCAGACAATTCAATAAGGTTTTTAGATTTAAGACTAACCTTCTCTGACAACGGTCATGTCTGTTGGATGTACTCGCCCCGTACCCAGAAAAAAGCTTTTACCATTTGAGTCTTCACACTCTAAAATTGTGAAGCGTGCCATAGCTACCTTATGCATTAACAATGCTTTGAACAGAAGATGCCATCACTCGATGGAGCAAAGTTTTCATGAGCAGATAGAACGCCTGGAGGCAGCCGGTTTTCCTTAAAAGTGTCCTGAAAGCGGTAACAGAGACAAAACTAAAAAAGTTGAAACAAGCAACTAAAGGAGGACTCGGCAGTGCACAAAAAAACTGCTAATGACGAGCGCAAACGTGTAGAAGTCATGCCCTACATTCACAAGGTCTCGCACCAGTTGAAGAAGGTTGGCACGCAGCATGGGGTTCGCGTTGTGTTCTCGGCGCCCTGTAAGTTGTCAAGTCTTTGTGGTAGGATTGATAAGCAGAAACCTAGGAGTGCTCTCTGTAACGGTCATAAGACTAGTTTCACTGCTTGCAACACGAAAGTTATCTATTCCATACCGTTGTCGTGTGGTCGTGTGTATATAGGACAAACAGGACGATGCACAAATGTGCGCTTAAAAGAACATGAAGCTTCTATCAAGTAAGGAGGAGGGGCAAACCTGCCTGCTCATTGCCGGCGGTACGGCTGTTCACCTGACCTCAAAAGGACACAAATCATTGGGAAGGGGAGCACGCAATGCGAACGTGAAGTGACTGAAGCTTTTCATATCCGAAAACATGGCTCCGATAAATGCGTTAGTGTATCCTCGCTATCACTATCAACGAAAGAGATCACGTACTTAGAAAAATGTGGTTACTGATGTTACCCTGTCATTTTGAATCACACGTGTATTTTTTATTTATCTGTTATTATTTTTTACGACGCATGCGCGCTTGGCTTTCCTAGGAACATTGTGTGCTCGTTTCATTAAACATGTTGCTAGTCCCAGCGTGTGTCTGTCGTCTCCTTTTCTTGTGTATGCGTCCAAAAAGCTGGGTTTTCCGTTTCTTTTAACGCGACAGCGTTAAAGAGCTCGTTCCGGAGAAATTCCCGCGTCGGCGGCGGCGCCGTTGGTTGTGAGGGAAAAATCACAATCTTGTCCGTGACCGAAAAATCGAGAAAGATGCAAATAAAATAAATAATGAAAATTTCCCCGTCCGATGGAGGATCGAACCCAGGCCGTCCGCGTGGCAAGCAGGTGTTCTACCACACAACTTCGCCTCTCTTTTTTTCTTTATTGTAGTGGTGCAAAAGGTACAGCAAGATCACATACACAGAACACAATAGTGTCTCAGTGATGCAAAGCTGCCTAATCTAGAACTTTTTCATATCGTTAAGCACGTCAAGTAAAGTGACCCAGTCTGGTGGATCAGGCTGGGCTCTGAAAATCTCCCTAATTTTAACGACACTTTCAATGAAATTGTCTCTCGAAGATTTCACATTCACATCTGCATGGCGTACCTGTATTCTCGTTTTCCATAATCCGTGGAGACCCAGGATCATTATCATCTCATATGGGCTTTCTATTGGGACGAACCTTATTCCATAAGGATCCAGAGTTAATTCTTTCTTTAGAGTGCGCTCGAGCACGTCCCAGTAAAATACCGCATCCCTGCAATCTAGAAAAGCATGTTCTATAGACTCTGGTTTTTGGCATAATAGGCAATCGATTGTCCAAGGAATGAAAATGCCTTTTTCCTGAAGCCATGTTTTTACGGGAAGTGTATTCGTATGTAATTTGAAAAAGAAGCTTTTGGCAGTTGGCGTTATTGGCATTTTCTTAACCCTTTTTAAAATGTTTTGTCCTGGGTATCCATGATATGGTAAACGGTACATAGGTGTCGGGATGAGAACTTCGATGAAGTCTTTATAAAGTCTCTTTTTTTGTAACAGCACTCAAGTACTCATTAAAAATCTAACTTTCAACATTCTATATGAGAGTAAGACCTCACGCAAGAATCCGGTCACCGGGCCCCCCCATATCATTACATGAAGAAACTATAAACTCCGGAATTATTTACGTAACCTAATTCGCACAACAGTGCGTAAAAAGGTGTCATTCACATCCCGGAGGAAAATAAATCTAGAGACAATCTGGTGCACAAATAAGTGAACAAGGCCAACACCTCCGCGTTTAGCCGGTAGGAACATGTTAGTTCGACTGGTTTTTTCCCATGTCGATGCCCAAATAAAAACTCCAAATACACGATGTATATTCTGAATACTAGAACGCGAGGCACATAGGACATTCATCACGTACCATATACGTGACAGTAGAAATACATTACACACTGCAGCACGCGAGAACACAGGTAACTGTCGGCCTTGCCATGAATCCGCTTTTTCCTTTAACTTAGGTGTTTGGTCCGTCCAAAGTTCGTCAGCATTTTTATACATGTCTAGAGGGACACCCAGGTACGTTGTTGGCAGTGTCAACATGCGCATGCGCGAAAAAAAACCCGGTGTAGTATCCCAATCACCATGCCAAAATCCGCAGCTTTTCTGCCAATTTATCTTACAACCCGTATATGAGCAGAACTTTTCAATCACAGCTGTTGCCTCAACGATGCTCTCTTTGTTGGAACAAAAAATAGCAACGTCATCAGCATAAGCGAGAACTTTGACCTGAGCTGTAAGTAAGCTATAACCTCTGATATTTTCGTTCTGTATTATACTCAAACAGAGGGGCTCAATATAGACAGCAAATAGCACAGGCGATAATGGGCACCCTTGGCGCACTAAACAACACACAGAAATATTGTCTGTTAGCTCCCCATTAACAATGATCCTAGTAGAGCAATTCGCATATGCCATTTTGACACCATCAACTATCACACTGCCTACATTCGAGTGCTCAAGTAAGGAAAAAAGAACATCGTGAGAAACTAGATCGAATGCCTTCGCAAGATCTAACTGAAGCATTGCTACCCGATCCCCAACTACATCACATACTTCCAATACACTTCGTGCAATATGTATGTTCGTTGCAATACTGCGCCCCTTAATGTCACATGTTTGATAAGTTATTTTATATGTAATCCCAAGCAGAAGCGTGGCTGTGTTGTAAGTGTAATTACAACGCAGCCACGCTTCTACTTGGGATTACATATAAAATAACTTCCTCTGCTTGGAAACGCAGTGAAAACAACTTTCATTCTTGACAAAGACATGCGTTCTGTATACAGGCGTCACAATACAACATGTAATATCGCAGTAATATTGCGTGGTACAAGCGCACATTGCCATCGGGCGTCAGAAGACGTGAATTTCATAACGAAATTGTGGTCCGAAGCCATCCTCCCATTACAAAAGGCACACACGTTACAGCGCGTATTCCCTTAAGACAACGTAGTGGGTGCGTAGCAAGTTCGAAAACATTTCCCACATTTCCCGCTCATAATTGCTCGTGGTTTAAAGCATGCTACCCATTACATAGTATGCACTATGTGATTGAAGTACGCACTAGCCTCCTGAGACCCAGAGTGAATTTAGACTACTGTGGCAATGAGGAGACAATAGGACTGTGATGTTGTTATTGGGGCAGGACCGCTCCAGAAAGATCACGACAGTACGCCAGTGCACAAAAACACGTTCACACTTATATTACACTCCACACATGGACAAATATACACTGACACTCTACATAGGACACGCGAGCTACAAAACACATGCGACCTTGCACTGATTGTTTGTTCGATAAGTTGATTGACGTGGACGCCGACGCCGGTCGCTCGGGGACGATGCGCCGCCTTGCTCGTTTGGGACGGTGCGCCGCCTGGCTCGTCGGCAGCCCTCAATGTGGGTTGGCCCTCGTCATGCTCCGGCCCTCTGCCGCTACAGCAGCAGTAGGAGTGCTTGGGCTGGTCGCTCAGCAGTAGCACACGGCCACCGCGTCTCGTCCCGGCAGCACACCGAGGACGCGCCAGCCCGTGTGACGGCAGCAGTCACGGTGGCCCACAGCGGGAACCCGAGCAACCGCTGTGGACGGCAGCGCGGTCAGCGGCACCTCGCCTGCTCCCTGGGCCAGTCGCCCAGCTGGAAAGCAGGCCTCGTTTGCTCCGTCGCCGGTCTCAGGAACGGGAACCACCACGCACCGCCTGGTCCCTGGGCCAGTCGCCCAGCCGGAGTCCTGCTCGGCCACGAACACCGCTCGGACTCGAACACCACCGTCGCGCACTGCCGAAGGCACGGGTCTCTCACCCTCGAGGCCGCGCTTCACGAGGTGCCGACGTCGTCTTCTTCGGCCCCGCACGGCACATACGCGCACAATCGCACTTTGCCACCGCACGGCACATCATTTTCGTTCATCAGTTTCGGTTTCGCGTCCCTCGCACCACATATTATCACAAGGACATATCTTTTGCGATTGCCTGCAGTATAGGGCACAGCGACTGTGCCTTTGCAACGCGCTCCACAAGTTAGATGACCGACCTTTGTCGGAAGAAAGGATTTTAAGCCATCGACAAGATGCGACGTCACAGAAGGCCCTGAAAGCGCTGCTGCGATTTTTGCGATCGACCGGCCTTTCTGAACGACTTTAGCCAGAACGCCCTTCCTGTGCGCGTCGTTTTTTATCCTGCGTGTGCGTGAATTTTTTTTCCTTTCATTTTTTTTTTCTTCTCTCTCTCTCTACACCTTCTTTCTTGCCCCCTATTTCCCCTCCCCTGTGCTGGGTAGGAAACCGGATGCTAGTATCTGGTTAACCTCCCGGCCTTCCTCTCCATCTCTCTCTCTCTCTAGGGTCACGGATTTTTGTTAAATTTTCAGAACTGCTTTTTCTGAGTGCAAAGGTGAAAAGTGACAAGTAGTTTTTCAATATATGATGTTACTTGGCCGCAGCACGTTGTCCATTTTATTGGACGTTGGGACTCTAGGGGGGACTTTTTTGGGGAATAGAGAGTATGGCGTAGTTGAGGCCAGTGACCGAGAAAAGACATCTCGCAACACAAATAAATTTTATTTGCTGCTTCCAAACCAAGATTCTCCAGAATTTTCTCAGCCATGGCATCACTCACACGGGGCCTATTACGTACAAAGTAAAATACGTAAAGTTTAAACGTAATAAAGACAGTATTGAAGCGAAAAACGTTTTTCTCTCTGTAGAGCACCAAGGGAGCGCACGAGCATACTGCCGTGTTTTTGTAGTCATTGAGACCCAATGTCCATTATATTGGACATTCTCAAATATGCAACGAATGCGAAAAAACTACCGCATTTTTTTGCTAAAATATGAATTTCTTTGTGTGCTTCAACCTCTTACGAACACAAATCAATGCTTAAATACGCTTTAATACATCCAAAAATGAATCTAAATCCACTTACTTCTTAGGCGGCAGCCGTAAAAGCCGTTCGCGCTCAACCCCGCCATTTCGAGTGGTGCTGAGATGCGGAAAACACACCGACTTTGACCATATTCACTAGATGGCAGCACGGGTCCCACAAGCAGCCGAGAAAACGCTTTGCTGGGGGAGGCAAGCGCTTTGAAAGCCGTGGTGCGGTGTGTTACAATGTCCAATATATTGGACAAATGTTCCATTGCCGGGTCTCAGGAGGCTAGGGACAGGATATCACTATCGCATTCAACTCTTAAAGGCGAAGCTTAAGGGTCCCCCCAATTTTTATGTAGTTAAATAGCGCTTCATATATGTCCCTGTTGCAACGACCTATTGCCGACGCGCCCAGGGAGAGTAATACCGTTCCACAAAGCTCAAGCACATGTTTTCGGAAAGGTGGTGAGAGAAATCTTTGCCTTAAATTTTGATACCTGCGACATTGTGTGAAAAAGTTCTCTGTGGTTTCAACTTGATTACTATAGTAACATTGAGGGGAAGCAACATAACCAGGTCTGTACAAATAGTAATTTAGAGTTGGAATTCTGTATCGCAATTCAGTTAATATCACTTCAAATTGTCGTGTTCCGCACCATGAACTATACCATTGAAACTTAAGATGCTGAGAATCTGAACCATTTAGAACAGAAGAGTTGGTATGTTCCTTATTCGTCATCGTCATCAGCCACCGCACAAAGAAAGTGCACATATTGCCACGCGATATTCTTATTTTCACTTTTGTTGTATTCGGTTTTCGCCTACAAAGACCGTCAGCAAAGCTCAGCTCAAACCGCGCCTTATTGTTCTAGTACCTTCGCGATTATTGTAGATCGTTTTGTTAAGATTGCGCGCAAGACGCGACCACTCGAGATTATTCCTGAGCTTGCGCGATGATCAGTGATAAGGCTAGAATGTTCGACGCGTGATGCATAAAAGCCGGCGCGCTCCAACAATGTTCAGATTATCGACGGCCGACGCTCTGTTCGCCGCTCTCAGTGCCAGCGTGTATTGCTGTAGTCTGACCTTCATTTTCCCGGCCACAAGTTCGGCCAAAATAAAGAGTTTCTTCTTTAACTCGCCGACTGTTGCCTTCGTCGACGTCACGACCACGTGACATCTGGTGGAGGTGCTGCTTCGTCCATGCTCCGGACGCCCCCCGCGAGGTACTGACCCAAGCCCAACCCGTGAGGAAGACGACAGAAAGGACAACCCGGAAAGTCGAAGCAGCCGTAGGCAGCAAGGTCTACAACCGGAGTACGGCCCACTACCCGTCAAGACTCGCACGACCAAGACCATGACCACGACTGCGGCAACGATGACAGCCCCTGCGCCACCTTCCGCGATCGTAATGCAGCCGCCAAGGGAGCCGCCAATCTTTCGGGGATCATCATGTGAAGACCCAGAAACGTGGCTCGAGTCGTACGAGAGGACTGCGGCCGTCAACAACTGGGACGTCAACAACAAGTTGCGCTTTGTGTACTTCGCGTTGGAAGACAGCGCCAGGACCTGGTATGAGAACAGGGAGTCTACCTTGACAACCTGGGACGTCTTCCGGACCAGCTTCCTGGCAGCGTTCGCAAGCGTCGTGCGCAAAGAAAGGGCCGCCGCTTTACTAGAAACCCGGGTCCAGCTCCCGAACGAAAACGTGACAATCTTCACCGAGGAGATGACCCGACTTTTCCGACACACCGACCCTGACATGACCGAGGAGAAGAAGGTCCGTTTCCTCATGCGAGGGGTCAAGCAGGAGCTCTTCGCGGGACTGATGAGGAACCCACCCAAGACCGTTCATGAATTCCTGACAGAGGCAACCACAATCGAGCAGACACTGCAGATGCGCACCCGGCAATTAAATCGCCGCTCGACGCCAGGCTACGCCGACATTCAATCCCTCTGCTCAGACGACCTGCGCGAGACCATACGGGCCATAGTGCGCGAGGAGCTTCGCCGCATGTTCCCGTCACCCCAGCCTCAAGTTTCCTCCATCGCAGACGTTGTTCGAGAGGAAATCCAGCAGTCGTTGGGTGCCCCTGAACCACAACAGCCTCAGCCGCAAGCCATGAGCTACGCTGCTGCGGCCCGACGCTACGCTCCCGCTCCACGCCCACGTCAAGACACCGCGCCGCCGCAGTACCGCCGCCAGACACCGCCCCCGCCACCACCGGCGCCATACCGCTCACCTGCCAGCCAGCGCTACCCTCCGAGGAAGACCGACGTTTGGCGCGCCCCTGACCACCGCCCGCTATGCTACCACTGCGGTGAAGCCGGGCACACGTACCGCCGCTGCCAGTACCGGGAGATGGGACTGCGTGGTTTCGCCGTAAACGCGCCGCGTCCGCAGCCGGGCGAACGACCTCGTGACATCGCCGACTACCTCACAGGAGCGCAGTGGACACCCCGACGACCTTCCCGCTCGCCGTCGCCAGGCCGCTACACCTCACCGCATCGCAGGCAGTACACCAGTCCGGCTCGGGGCCGATCTCCGAGCCCTTACCCGGAAAACTAAGGGCAGCAACCGATGGAGGTGCGGTTGCTGTACGTCGAACTACCGAAGATCCTCCGCCGACGCCGACGACGACGCCGCGACGAAACCTGCTGAACACGACGCGAAGCAGACAGAGCCCTGCCGACGAAACCTCGCGGACCGAGCTAGACCTGACGACGCAACATGGTGGAAGCAGCGCAACAAATCGACGCAGCCGTGATCCGACACCGCGAGCTAACCGCAACGCAAGGCGACGGACTAGCGATCTCGACGTTCTCATCGACGGTCACAACGTCACCGCTCTCGTCGACACTGGTGCCGACTATTCCGTCGTCAGTGGGCCATTCGCCGCCAAGCTGAAGAAAATAAAGACCGCTTGGAGTGGACCCGAAATCCGGACAGCTGGAGGCCACCTGATAACGCCTATTGGAGTCTGCACGGCAAGAGTCACCGTCAGTAACCGGACTTATCCTGCGAGCTTTGTAATCTTACAAAACTGCTCCAGGGATGTGATACTCGGAATGGACTTCCTAAGTGACCACGGCGTCGTCATCGACCTAAGGTCTGAGTCGATAACACTAACCTCAGACAAAGCGCTCCCACCCCTCGCGACGCCAGGGAACTATGCACTGAATGTGATAGAAGAGCAGGTGACCGTTCCGCCACTCTCCAGCGTCACTTATTTCCGTCGGCACCGAAAACCCTGCGAACCTTGAAGGCGTTCATCGAGGGCGATCAGCACCTACTCCTGAACCGTCAAATTTGCGTCGCAAGAGGTATAGCCGAGCTGCGTGACGGTAAAGCAAAGGTAGTGCTGACAAACTTCACCAACGAATATAGGCACCTCAACATTGGTACGACGGTCGCCTACATCGAAGAATGCGTGGCCGCCAGCGATGCTTTCGCCCTCTTCGATGCTGCCGAACCTGTTTCGACGAATCGAGGTCCCGAACCAGATTTCGACGTCAACCCGAGCCTCCCGAAGCACAATCAAGACCAGCTCAAAAGTCTGCCCTTTTGCAATTCAAAGGACTGCTTCTCGTCGTCGTCGAGAATTCGACAGACCCCAGTCGCGAAACATCGTATCATAACAGAGGAAAATGCGAGACCACTCCGCCAGAGCCCGTACCGAGTTTCAACGCGAGAACGCGAGGCCGTAAAGCAGCAAGTCGACGAAATGCTACGCGACGACATCATCCAGCCTTCAAAGAGTCCTTGGGCGTCACCCGTGGTGTTAGTGAAGAAGAAGGACGGAACCCTCCGTTTCTGCGTCGATTATCGCCGCCTGAACAAAATCACGAAGAAGGACGTGTATCCTCTCCCACGTATCGACGACGCCCTGGACCGACTCCACAACGCGAAGTATTTTTCGTCGATGGACCTCAAGTCCGGCTATTGGCAAATCGAGGTCGACGAGAGAGACCGAGAAAAGACTGCCTTTATCACACCAGATGGCCTCTTCGAGTTCAAAGTCATGCCCTTCGGTCTTTGCTCGGCACCTGCGACGTTCCAGCGTGTTATGGACACTGTACTGGCCGGCTTGAAGCGGCAGACCTGCCTTGTGTACTTGGATGACGTCGTTGTGTTTTCTTCAAACTTCGACGAACATCTCCGACGCCTAGAAGCTGTACTTCAGGCAATCAAGGCCTCCGGACTCACCCTGAAGCGAGAAAAGTGCCGCTTTGCATACGAGGAACTTCTGTTCTGGGTCACGTCATCAGCAAGTCTGGAGTTTGCCCCGACCCACGAAAAACAGCTGCAATCGCTGCCTTCCCGCCACCCACCGACAAGAAGGCCGTTCGCCGATTTCTTGGCTTGTGCGCCTATTATAGACGCTTCGTCAAGGAATTTTCACGCATCGCCGAGCCACTAACTCAGCTCACGAAAAACGACGTGGAATTCACGTGGGGAACGGCGCAAGTCGAAGCATTTCAAGAATTGAAACGACGCCTGCAGACGCCTCCAATACTTGCGCATTTCGACGAACACGCCGACACGGAAATCCACACCGACGCAAGCAGCGTAGGACTCGGCGCCGTTCTTGTCCAGAGAAATGCCGGTGTGGAAAGGGTTATCAGTTATGCTAGCCGGTCGTTATCCAAGGCAGAAGCCAACTATTCCACAACAGAAAAGGAGTGCCTTGCCATCATCTGGGCAACGCCAAAGTTTCGCCCCTACCTCTACGGCAGGCCCTTCAAAGTTGTGAGCGACCACCACGCCTTGTGTTGGCTAGCTAACCTGAAGGACCCTTCAGGTCGTCTCGCCAGATGGAGTCTGAGACTTCAAGAATTCGACGTTACCGTCGTTTACAAGTCCGGACGAAAACACTCTGACGCCGACTGCTTGTCTCGCGCCCCCGTCGACCCGCCGCCGCTGGATGACCAGGAGGATGACTTCTTCTTGGGAACCATAAGTGCCGACGACTTCGCCGAACGACAGCGCGCCGATCCGGAACTCAAGGGCCTTATGGAATACCTCGAGGGCAAAGCCACCGTGGCTCCAAAGGTATTCAGACGAGGACTGGAGTCGTTTTTCATGCGCAACGGCGTTCTGCTAAAGAAAAACTTCTCGCCACTTCGGGCCGACTCCCTCCTCGTAGTACCTTCGGCATTACGACCAGAAGTTCTGCATGCTTTGCATGACGGCCCGACGGCTGGACACCTTGGATTTTCCCGTACGCTGGCAAGGATACAAGAAAAGTACTACTGGCCTCGCCTCACTGCCGAGGTCACCCACTACGTGAGGACCTGCCGAGATTGTCAGCGACGGAAGACACCACCGACTAGGCCAGCCGGACTTCTGCAACCCATCGAGCCACCTCGCCGGCCGTTCCAGCAAATCGGCATGGAACTTACTGGGGCCGTTCCCGACGTCGAATTCCGGAAACAAGTGGATCGTCGTAGCTACTGACTACCTCACCCGCTACGCCGAGACAAGGGCCCTGCCCAAGGGCAGTGCCGCCGAGGTAGCAAAGTTCTTCGTCGAGAACATCGTACTGCGTCATGGCGCCCCAGAGGTCCTCATTACCGACAGAGGTACGGCCTTTACCGCGGACCTAAGCTCAGGCGATCCTAAGGTACAGCCAAACAAGTCACCGCCGGACCACCGCCTACCACCCACAGACCAACGGCCTGACCGAGCGTCTAAATAAGACCATTGCCGACATGCTGGCCATGTACGTCGACGTCGAACACAAGACGTGGGACGCCATCCTTCCGTACGTGACCTTCGCATACAACACGGCCGTGCAAGAAACGACGCAGATGACGCCATACAAGTTGGTCTACGGACGGAGCCCGGCAACGACGCTCGACGCCATGTTACCGAACGTCACCGATGAGGAAAACATCGACGTGACCACCTACCTACAGCGCGCCGAAGAAGCACGACAGCTCGCCCGCCTGCGGATCAAGAATCAGCAGACGACCGACAGCCGCCGTTACAATCTTCGACGACGCTTCGTGGAATACCAGCCCGGCGACCGCGTTTGGGTGTGGACACCGATACGCCGACGTGGACTTAGTGAAAAACTCCTTCGGCGATACTTCGGGCCGTACAAGGTGCTTCGACGTCTCGGTGCTCTGGACTACGAGGTCGTCCCGGACGGCATAACGAACTCTCAACGGCGCCGTGCGCGACCTGAAGTCGTCCATGTCGTGCGCCTCAAGCCGTATTACGCGCGTTAGCAAACCAGAGGACTGCACTTATTGCTTAATTATTGAACTTTCTTTCTTTTTGCATGCATTTTCCCCCGTGTTCTCTTTTAAGCATCGGGACGATGCCTTTTCAGAGGGGGGCATTGCCACGCGCTATTCTTATTTTCACTTTTGTTGTATTCGGTTTTCGCCTACAAAGACCGTCAGCAAAGCTCAGCTCAAACCGCGCCTTATTGTTCTAGAACCTTCGCGATTATTGTAGATCGTTTTGTTAAGATTGCGCGCAAGACGCGACCACTCGAGATTATTCCTGAGCTTGCGCGATGATCAGTGATAAGGCTAGAATGTTCGACGCGTGATGCATAAAAGCCGGCGCGCTCCAACGATGTTCAGATTATCGACGGCCGACGCTCTGTTCGCCGCTCTCAGTGCCAGCGTGTATTGCTGTAGTCTGACCTTCATTTTCCCGGCCACAAGTTCGGCCAAAATAAAGAGTTTCTTCCTTTAACTCGCCGACTGTTGCCTTCGTCGACGTCACGACCACGTGACAATATTGCCTGACTGATGTGTAGCGGGTAAATCACTTATCAGCAGAATAATGAATGGCATAGTGGGTGTTTCCCTACTCCATGAAAGTTACGGTGGGCGTACAGTGGGTACCTTGCATGTACTGTACCGTGACGGACATACGCTGGGCGTATACTGGGTACCTTGCCTAAGGGGAACAAGGGACAAGCCTAGACACTACGGTGCTTCACCCCTTAAAACAGCAAATCCTCCTTTCTTATCAACTGGAAGTACACTCAGAGCATGCTGTGTCAAAGTATGTTTTGACACGTTTTAGTGGCAAATTACGCCAAGGAATCTTACATAATTTGAAGGCGTCTACATCTTCATTGATGATCCCGGTGGCTTGGTCCTTGGGAGCCCGCCTTGAGACCTGACGCACAATCGACAACAGTTGAGTGTTCTTCATTTGGGGTTGCACCGTTAAGTTTGGCCCAAGTCCCAATGCTTCACGCACAAAGTCTGGGAGGCATGTTTGGCAAGTCGTACTCACGTGCCCTTTGTCCACCCAGCCGCGTTGCCGTCGGAGTTGAAAATTCCAGTGGGATCCCGTCATTTTGTCCACTAGAAGTACATGCTTTCGAAACTGCATCTTCGCTGTGTGTGGCTCGTACGTCCGGTGCAACTGAGCACCTAGATAGGTTCTGAAAAGCTGCACCTGTCGAAGCCACTCTGAGCGCTGAATTTCCAGGATCCTCGTGCTATGCCCATCCGAAGGAGTATGTTGTGTCGGCTGGCGCTCCATTGATAAGAACACTCTGTGAAGTGCGCATGCACCACTAGGTGTTAAAAGCAGAGGGACGCTTGCGAGCGGCGTCTTTTCTTGCCCGAGCCACGAACCCACAAGCATGGGTCAATAATAACCCGGAACTTGTCTGGTCCTTTTCGGCACGTCTGTTGCAAAACGTAACACTTAGTGACGAAGATGGGATCTTGAAGAGTTGCACAGCATCAAGGAAGGCAAGTATTCTCGGCATTCACCCCCGTATTGACAAACGCTCCTCGACTCGACCCTTCACTCGAAACGCTCCGGCCGTTTTCCGATTCACAAATCGCCCTTCACTCGAAACGCACCTCGACTTGAGGAAATCTCGAGTGTTTTCCTTGAGATAGTCAAGGCAGCGAGGGAGCTACCTTGAATCGTTCCTTGAGTTAAGTTTCTGCGCCAACATGGCGTCCATGCAGAGCGTGTCTCGCTTCGTCGGCATTTGCCCGATGAATCAAGCTGCCACCGCAGCATTTTTTTCGACAGTGACGGTGCGCATTTGCTACGGAGCTATCTTCGAGCGGTTCGGCAATGGCTCAGTTATACTGTGGGGCCGACACAGCCGGGCATGCTGTCAAGAGGACCGCTCGCTAGTGCTGTGATGTATTCTGTGCATGAGCCAGTGGATTACCTGCTTTCGCGTACTCGTCGTGCGAGTGCTCCAATTGTTACAACGGGCGCCAGTGCTTTCACGGGTGTTTCGATGAAACTCGTACGCCGCATCAGGTTCAAGCCTGGTGCGAAAGACATGACAAACAAGCGGAACGGAAACGTGATGGCAAACTTTTCATGCGCTGCATTCACCGCACTCCTGAGCGGCTTCCTCTCCGTTAGATCTTCGCTACCCCAACCGAAATACGGCGAAGCGCACCTCTGCTAGGCGATCTTCTATATCAACGAGAAGGTACGTTCTCCTGTTTTTTTCTTCCCATTTTCCCTCTGCTTGATCAGATCACTATTCGAGACAGTTTAGGGAAAACAAAAAAAAAACAATGTAATTGGGCCCAACGAGTGTGCAGTTGCTGGTACTACGCGTGACACGTAGGCTTCGATATACAGTGTTTATGCAGCTCACAGTACCTATGAACAACCAAACCCAGCTTTAGGGAATCAAGCAGGCGGTGGTGCTCTATGAAGCCTGCATGTACGTAAAAATGCATGGAATGTCGTATCAAAACACAGATGTAATAGAAATACAGCTGAGGCATTTTATAAAGTTGTTTTATTTTCGAGCTTAGTAATAACAATTATAATAAAGCAATGATGTCGAATTGTAAAAAAAAGCACGCAGTATGTAGACATTCGTGCCATTAGATAATGAAACTAGCAGACATTACATAATCATATGCCTGTTCAGCTGCGCAAGTGCCTGAGCCAAAGATGTATCAAACTAGTCAAAGCTCATTAACTCAACAAAAACATGTCTGTTCTCCAACACGAGACATATTAATGAATGCGTGCACAACCAGAGGTAAAGAAAAGTGCAACTTAGATGTCCTATTATGTTTTTCATTATTTCTTGCCCTTTTTTTGTGCAGGGACCAGGCTGCCGACAGAAGAACACAGACCAACACTGTCTTTAAACGTGGGTATTTGCGATGCATTGCAGCGTTTGAATGACTGTGTACAAAATGAGAAAATCTGCATTTGATGAGTGCAGCTGCACTGCATTAGTCACGCTGGAGTGTCTACCCCCTGTTCTTCTTTATGATGTCCTACAAGCTCGAACTTCATCTTGGCAGTGTGTGTGTAGGCTGGATATGCTTGATTCACGGACACTTTGCAGCTTACGCACTTTTGTTTGTCACATACGTCGTTCTTCATCAGCCACATATAATAAAGGTTCATTTACCATTTGCAATTTCAGCTTTGTCCAAATATCAATACTTAAATTAGCGTCATCTTTGTCCTTTCATGATCGGACAGGATCTGATTCTTCAAGTTCTACAAAAATCAGACTTGTTCTATATACAGCAGCACCGCTCCTCTTCCACGGAAGTGAGGTGGCGCGTTTCCAACAAGCAGACATGCTAATGTTGCAGCAATGGCGTATATTTTCAGGGTTCTTCTGACCAGAAGTAGCCGCGATGACTGCAATGCTCTTGAGCATTTTTCAACATTTTGTTGCTCTGGTTTACGTTGAATCAGCAGAGTAAACTACTCTGCTCCTTAGCGACACTTCCTCCCAGGTTGAGAGAACCCACACGGTCGTTTTTAAGACAGAACAGCGGCAAACGTCAGAAGCGGCTTCAGTCTCATGATTTGCACAATAACCAAAAATGTCCTATGGATTGTGTACTGCCGAGGCTTCACAATGCAACACAGACACCGCGGTCCTTCTCAGCAGGTATTCCCGGGAGTCATAATCTGCAAATGAATGCCAAAACGTAAGTACAGAGAACATTCTTGCACTAACGAGTGCGCTTATGCTCTTCCAGAATAAGAAGGCAGGACAAACATTTTGTAACGTGGCCGCCGCGTGAACTTGCAGACGGAATTTACAAAGATTTACAGGGTCTATTCGTATCTGTCACGTTAGGCACATCGACAGGTGCAGGGCGAATAGAACAAACATGAAAATAATTAACTTCTTACTCAAGCATCCTTTGAAGATTATTAACATTTTGCATAAAGCATACCTGATTTCCAAGCTACGCTGTTAAGAACAAAAACGCACACACACACACATCAGTCTCTGTTAACCGACAACATATGCTGCTAATTAAATAAAACAACTTTAAAACACTGCTTTCGTCGATGGTGGGAGGAAGGCACATGATCGCATTGCTCAATTTGCGTAAAAGTCCAATTTGAACACTCAACCGCAGGTATAACACGCCTACTCTTTAACGCGACATTGGTGGCAGTTTCGAGCATTATCTTCCACATTACTTATTACACGAAAAGGAACCACTACAAGAGTGCCACGCTGAAGCTCCCAGAAAAATTAAATGAGAAAAATAAAAATTACGAACTACGCACGTACTCCCGCAGCGAGAACGATTTTACGTACAAGTAATTCGTGTACACAGTGCAGTGGTGAATTCACAAAACACGTCAGAGTAATGTGATACCTCGTAAAAGTTACTCACTCACCCGCATTATCCATTCGGTAGCTGCAGCAGTTATCAGAAGGCTCTCAGCAACACGAAGGTAAACAAAGCAACAAATCGTCCGTTTGAGGGGCTGTGCTTCCTGCCATCACTCACGTCCTTCGTGGCAAAAGCTGGGTCACAAAAAATACACACGCACACACTACGGAGCGTAATTAAAAACCGCGATTGACAGGCCCATGCGGAACGCAATAAATTAAGCGCATGGAAACTTCAGCAGCGCACAAAGCGGAGTCAGCTGTTCATTCAGCAGCCGGGGTGCGACTGTTGCGAGACTTGAAGCGAGGGTTTCGCTTACTCTATCGGCTCAAGGCTTGCGGAAGCTACACTACCGATCTAAAGGCCTGTATTTTGCCGTAATGTCAATTGATAAGGAAGAATAATTAACAAAGACATATATTTATTGTGCGCAGATAGCTATTTGCTAACCACATTTAGGATTATCCTCGTTATCAGACGTCTTTTTCGGCCTACGAGATTCACTCGAGTGAAGGGGGCATTTCCCTTGGCGAAGGAAAGGCGGAGGAGAGTTCAAGAAACGCAGCGGCTCCTTGAGTCGAGGAAGGCGCTTCGCCTTGGTGAAGTCGAGGAGTAGGCTTGAGTGAAGGAGCGTTTGTGAATACGGGGGGTCAGCCTCTGTTCAGTATCCACGATTGAAGAGTGCTGCATTTTTTCATCGCTCACTGATATGAACGAAGAAGCCAGTGCAGGTTCGACGCAGTTGGCTGCTAAACTGGGCCAGATGGAACCATTCAACGTTTCCACGAATGACTGGGCGTCCTACGAAGAGCGGCTAACGTCGTTTCTAATCGTCAACCGTATTCCCGAAGGTGACAGGGTACATGCATTCCTGAGCGTCATGGGTCCCAGAACCTACACTCTTCTGAAATCTCTGGTCGCTCCGGAGCTGCCTTCAACGAAGAGCTTCGAGGAACCAAAGAAGACCCTGGGGGACCATCTGTCGCGGAAACCTTGGGTCATCAGCGAGCGAGTGAAGTTCCACAGGAGGCAGCAAGTGGAAGGCGAGTCCATTTCCGATTACGTTGCCGAGCTACGGAAGCTAGCACGAACCTGTGATTTTGGAAGCTCGTTAGACGAATCCCTCCGGGAACGCTTCGTCTTCACTGGCTAGCGCGCACTTACTACGGGGACAAACGGAGAAGAACACGACAACACAAGCGCTAACTTGCAACTAAAGCTTAATCAAGAAAAAACAGAAGAAAGGAAAATAACACAGAGTCCCAACGCATGCGTCATTGCGCAGAAAAAAACATAACTAAACTATATGTCACACATCACTTCAAAGCCTAACAACATGGCGAGGTGATAAAACATCTGTTGTCTCTTTCAAGGCGCTATTCGGTGTGGCCAAGAAAAGATAGTTCTTTATCTGTTAGTGCCAATGCCGTCTGGCTCACACATCTATTTCCTTCTTTTCTGATTTGGAAGGCCTCGCAGATCTCCCTTGTAATCTTGTCCTTGTGACGGAATAAAACCGTGGTGCCTGTGAAATCCGCGGAACACCCGCAGTCCCTGCAGTGCATGCCAAGGTGTGCTGAAAATGCAGGGCCGCGTTTACGTTGGCCAGACGGGCAGATATCTGAATCTGCGCTTAATGAACACAGGAACGCAGTTAAAGGCCCAGCATTTTCAACACACCTTGGCATGCACTGCAGGGACTGCGGGTGCTCCGCAGTTTTCTACTTTGTTGATCGCTTCGTCTGCGGTTTGTTACGACAGGATATTTGCGGGACATGTCCTGCCTAAATCGGGACGTCTAGTCACTTTAGGTTAATCGGGAAAAGAAATGTCTGGTTGGCTACCCTGCACTGGGGAAGGGGTAAGAGAGACAGAAAAAATAAGGAAGAGAGGAATGAAGGAGGGAGGGAGGGAGGGAGGGAGGTATAAACACAGACAAAGACACATAGGAGTTGTGAACAGCCGAGCAGCAGGAAATGAAAGAAGGGTTTATTCAGTGATGCCGGTGTATTTGTACATAGGCAGAGCAGGCTTGCGCATGCGTGGTCACAGCATTCTTGATGACGTTGAACCTGGTCACATCTTCCTTCCTTCGGAAAAAAAAAGCAGAACAGAACACAAATATGTCGAAAGAATGCACAGTGACAAAGAATTCAATTTGCACTACATCCGCTGAACTGTCTCTGTGGGACGCTCTGGGAGAGGATAGCGTTGTGGCTCTCTGCGCTGACGCGTGCTTCTATGGAGCGCTTCTTGAGGCGCTTGTTGTTCGGTGGTGTACGGTTGCGGGCTGGATTGATTAGTCGCTATCGCACTTTCGGTCTGCTGTGAGAGAACCGGTCCTTCCGTTGATCTGAGGTGTTCTCTCGTACGTCGCAGATGCTGGCCGCTCTCAGTCGCAACGACATAAGAACGTGGTGTACCTGCCGGACCTATGACGACAGCAGGTGCCCATGTCTTTTTTGTTGTATCATAAACAGACACTGTGGATCCACTGTGCACATCCGGTAGACTCCGCGTTGATCTGTTGTAGAAGATGCGTTGTTTGCCTCGTATTTCGTCGAGTCGCTTTCGGACAACTTCGGTCGGCACGGTTTGGGGTTCAAGGTGGCAGTCTAGTACGGGCAGCTTGGTCCTCGTCTGTCGACCCATGAGTCGTTGGCAAGGCGACTTTAGGCGGTCATCCCTAGGCATGTTCCTCCATTCTAGCAAGCCGCTGTAGAACTCCAGTGTTCTAAACCGGCACTTCCTTAGTAGCTTCTTTGCTTCTTGGACGGACCTTTCAGCCATGCCATTACCGCGTGTGTAATGTGGACTAGAAGTCACGTGGGTGATGTGCAGCTGCGTGGAAAAATTGCGGAAGCACGCACTATTGAACGGGGGGGCCGTTATCACTGCATATCTTTGCTGGGATGCCGTGCGTGGCGAATGTTTGCATGCACACGTTTGTCACAGCTTCTGCTGTGGTTCGACGCATCTGCTTAATCTCGAAAAAGAAAGAATAGAAATCTACCATAACAAGGTACTCATCGCCTTCGTGGTAGAAAAGGTCAACTCCGACTACTTGCCACGGCAAAGTAGGTGTTAAATAACGAGGACCCGTGGTCGTAGGTCAGGAACACATCTTTACTAAGGGCTAGCTCCGCATCCCCAACTTCGTTCTCCTCTTCCTTCCTTACGTCTCTTGCCTCCCCTAAGCCCCTGCCCCACTTCTTTATTTTCAACATCCTCCGAGGGGACGGGACGAACGTGACACAAGCGATTTCGTTTCTTCTCACGGGCACAATCTATGTACAGGGCTTCAGCACGGGGTCAGATTCAAGGCGCACGAAACACGCTCTGTCCATTGCATTTCGTCCAGACTGTAGCGATGTCACTCGGAGATTGGTTTTCTTGCTCCATTGCCACGACTCCGGCAGGAATCTCCGCTGAAGTCTGGTCCGGGAGAGGCAGCGCCATGATCTTGCAGGGTAATGGTGTGAGGGTTTCCATCTCCGCCGTTTCCATGCCGGCATGGCACTGCTGGTGTGCTCCTTATTCAGGTGCACCTGTAGACTCTCTGCCAGAGCGTACCGGCGTTGTGTTCTCCACGAAGTGCCTGGAGACCCGCAGTGATCCTTGTTCCTGTGGCACGAGCTGTTTGACACCAGTTGTTTGGAGGCGGGTGCCAATTTGGACGCATCTTTCGATCGGTTGATCACATCAGCTGTGAGTCCCTGTGCCTGGCTCTTCCTCTGCTGCATGGGAATGTGCTCCTTGAGGTGCTTGCACAGTTTCGGGCGGTGGCGGTTTTGCTTCGGCGCCGTCCGCAGGGCACTCCACTTCGCTTCCGGAGGCGTAAGCAACGCTTTCACTTCTTTGCCTAGGCGATTATCCTCTTGTTCGGTCATAACCTTGTCTAGTTTCTCAAAGCTGAGCGGAACAAAGTCCTGACGTCTAGACTGCGCATTCAACGACGAGGGCACCACAGGAAATATGGCAAGACTGCCAGCTTCACCACCGAGAAGATCGAAGGAGCCATCATTGCTGGCGGGCAAGCGTTCGGCAGGTTCTTCATTTGCACGCTTCCTCAGCTGGTCACTGACAGAAACCTGTTCATCCTCTTCAACCTCATCATTCATGCCGCCGCTTCCACCATTTCCACAACTTCCGCCTGCACTTTCGAGACTGGCTATCGGTTGATCCTCGTTTTTCGGTCCTTTAGTCTTCTTCGGAACTCTGCCACAATGCTCCAATGGCTGTTCCTCTCCTGTCCAGCTGACAGCGTGCATCGGTTGCACAGGAGGATCTTCCACAGTCGTCATCGGCGCTTGATAACTGCCAAAAGTGATCTGAATTATTGCATTCTGAGGGGGTGTTTCCACACTTCTCCACGCCGTCACGGCCGATGCTGTGTTGTTGCCTTCAACTTCCGTCGAAATGCTTTCATGGATTTCTTCACTCGCAGACAGTCCGCTTTCGTGGTCCATATCGGAGCCTCCAAAACACCTCATGTATTTTACAGTTCCGTCAGAGACGCTGTCGCAGCCATCAGCAATTCTACCGAAACCAGCTCGCTCGTAGTTTCTGCTGGCATCTCTGACGTAATCGAGAGGCGGATACCACGTGCCACGTAGGTGAAGAGACTGTTTGCGTTCAGACAGGAAACACTGTCCATCAGCGAGTGCACGCAAGACCTTCTCACGGTAGTCCGCAGTATCCTCGAGTTCCTGGTCAACAGCCTCATCTTCAGTTACCTCGAGGATCTCCTTGTCCAAGTGGCGGAGCTCAGCTTCTTTCGTCTTCAACACGGTGACGTGTCTGTTGACCTCGCGCGCCTCGGATGTCGGGATCCTGCAGTAGTCCTGTCAGGAGCGTAATATTCCGTGAGACGCTGGCCCTGACAGTCCCACGCACCTTCCGAAGACGCTCAGCCGAAGTCATCGTCATCCTGGACCGACCACTCCCGGGTTTCACGGCACCAAATGTTAATAACGAGGACCCGTGGTCGTAGGTCAGGAACACATCTTTACTAAGGGCTAGCTCCGCATCCCCAACTTCGTTCTCCTCCTCCTTCCTTACGTCTCTTGCCTCCCCTAAGCCCCTGCCCCACTTCTTTATTTTCAACAGTAGGTATATCGAGACTGAGCATAGGTAACCTGACATTCCTGCTCTTGTACCTTTGACATAGTTGGCGCGCCTCCGCGAGAGCTGTAATATCCGCCGACATGCCAGGCCAGTACATAACTGCTTTGGACTCTTGCCTTCATCTTTTCTTGACCTCCGTGTGCCGCGTGGAGCAAACGGAGTACTTCTTGTCTTTTTGTTGGCGGAATGACGAGCTTGTTGCTTCTTAGTAGGAGGCCATCTTCAACGTGAAGTTCGTCGCGGTAGTTCCAGTATGCTCGTGCGGCCTCTGACACCTCATGCTTGCTCTCGGGCCATTCTTTGCTTGAATAGCTGCACAATTCTGCCATTGCTGCATCCTTGAGTACCTCTTCGCGGATTTCCTGCAGTTGTCGATCAGAGACTGGAAGAGAAGAAAGAGCATGTACATGAAAATCTAGCGATTCTTCTTTCAGCTCCGTCTTGTTTGGAAAGCGTGAAAGCGCATCCGCTAGGAACAGTTCTTTTCCTGGCTTGTAGATCACTTTTATAGGAAACCTCTGAAGGGAGAGCCTCATACGCTGCAATCGTAACGGGCACTCACAAAGTGGTTTTCTAAATATTGACTCTAGAGGGAGGTGATCGGATTCGACGATGACCTCTGGCTGCCCTAAAATGTAGTCTTCAAACCTTGCGCACCCGTGAACAATGGCTAACATTTCTTTCTCGATTTGGGCGTATTTCTTTTGTGCCTCGGTAAGCGATCGCGACGAGTAGGCGATGGGGTGTCCATTTTGCAAAATAACTGCCCCTACTCCTTTCTGGCTTGCGTCTACGGACAACATCAAGGGAATTCCTTTGGCAAAATAGGCAAGAATGGGTGCTTTTGTTAAGCAGGCGCGAAGCCCTTGGAAGCTTTCTTGGGTCTCTTCTGTCCAGACCCATGCCGCGTTCTTTTTCAATAGTTCCCGGAGGGGCGCTGACAGTGAAGACAGGTTTGGGATGAAACGCGCCACAAAGTTAATCATTCCGAGAAAAATCTGTAGCTCCTTACAATTTTGTGGTGGCGGCCACTTGCAAGATGTCGTCTACTCTCCCGGGATCCAGGCAAAGTCCGTCTTGTGTGAGGATGTGACCCATGTAGCGGACTTGCGGCTGCAAAAAATTGCACTTTTTTTATTCAGCTTTAGGTGGTGCTCCCTGCAGCGTGCGAATAAAGCTGCTAGATTACGGTCATGCTCTTCTCGGCGGTTGCCCCATACGAGAATGTCATCCATTACAACGGCGACACCGCTCAGGCCTTCTACTACTTGGTGCATTGCCCGCTGAAAAACTTCTGGGGCCGAGGCAATCCCGAAGGGCATGCGCAGAAATTTGTAGGCGGCCGTACGGAGTGCTCATAGTACACAACAATGCGCTTTCTTCGTCTAGCTTAATTTGCCAAAATCCCGAAGATGCATCTAGCGTTGAAAAGTACTTTGCCCCATGCAGGCGCGGAACTACATCTTCTAATGTCGGCATATGATAGTGCTCCCTCAGTATGGCCTTATTCAAGTCCGAAGGATCTAAACAAATTCGCACTTTGTCGTTTCTAACCACTACGACCATGTGGCTTGCCCAGGCAGTAGGTTCAGTTACCTTTGCAATGACGAGGTCATGCTCCATTTTGTCGAGCTGCTGTTTCACACGTTCTTGAAGAGCAACCGCGACCCTTCGAGCTTGGCTTGACACTGCCTCGTGCTCCTGGCTTCAGCTCGATGTGGTACGTAACACCCTTCAGTTCCCCGAGGCCTTGGAATACATCATCAAAGCCGACGCTTGGGTCCTGGCTTGACAGGGCGTCGACCGAGCGTACACGGGTTATTAGTCCTAAGCGTTCTGCAACACTGCCACTCACTGTTACCGGCACGGACTGAGGTACGATGAAAAATTCCACTGGGACACGTCTGAGCCTTGTGCGAAGTTGCTAAAGTGATTTTCAGCAAGGCTGTTTGCTTGTGGCCGAAAAAAGCGCGCAAAGTAGTCGAGCATGGCTGGGCCGGCTGTGTAGTTAGTTTCCGGAGCGTCGCCTCAGGCATGATGCAGCAGTTAGCTCCCGTGTCAATCTTGCAATCGACCGCCGAGCCTGCGATAACAATTTCGGCCGACCAACGGTCCTCATTGGAGATAGCATACGCTTCCAGTGCTTGAAGAAAGTATTCTTCAGTTCCTACAACCTGCTTCACTTCACGTGCGGTTGATCTTGATGTTTGCTTTGGCTGACGGCACACACGAGCGAAATGATTGCTTCTGCCGCAGTTGTTACAACGTTTGCCCTGAGCCGCACATTTTCCATTTTGGTGTCTTTCAAGACCGCAGCGCGGGCAAGGCGTTGTAGTCTGTTTGATGGCGGCGATTGTCGGGTAGTCGGTTCTGGATCTGATTTCTCGTAGTTGTTCTTTTGCTTGTTTTCCCTTGCGCGGCACATTTCTACTGCTTTTGAAAACGAGGGGTTTTCCGAGAGAAACTTTTGCTGGAAATCTTTATCGTTGATGCCGAGGATTATTCTGATCCGAATCATCCGGTCCTCAAGCTCACCGAATTCGCATCTTCTCGCGAGAGTTCGCAGTTCCGTGAGCCAGTCATTGAACGACTCTCCCTCTTGTTGATCCCTGGAGCCAAATCGGAATTCGTTAAAGGTTAGATTCTCAGACGGCTTAAAATGCGCCTCGAACTTTGCTATAATATTTCCGAGCTCCTTCTTCTCATCTTCGCTTTCGAACTTGAAAGTATAGTACGTTCTTCTCGCGTCTTCGCCTATTGTCATCAAAAAGGTTGCGGCTTGAACTTCCTTAGGCTGCTGGCTCAGTCCCGTCGCCGTAGCAAAAAGGTCAAACTCACGTTTCCATACGGCCCAGTTGTAAAACGTGTCCCCAGCCGTGTCAAGTGGTCTCGGTGGCTGCAGCAATGTTGACGCCATTCCTACAACGGTTGTTTGCGGCCTGTCCCTGCGTTCATTCTTGCCGACCTGCGGTGGTATCCAACGGACCACCGCCCCAGCCACTTCTGACACCATGTGAACAGCCGAGCAGCAGGAAATGAAAGAAGGGTTTATTCAGTGATGCCGGTGTATTTGTACATAGGCAGAGCAGGCTTGCGCATGCGTGGTCACAGCATTCTTGATGACTTTGAACCTGGTCACAGGAGTGTCACAATCATTCAACGAGGCGGGTCACTCGCAGGAACTTCAACAGCGCCTTCGTCGCTTTCAGGCGTCAAGCACGATCATTCCGGCATTCCAAGATTGATTTCTCAGGAAGTGGCTGGTCGACGAGTCGCGCAAACACTGCTGCAAGAGACTGTCTCTGAGAGCTGTAGTGAGGGCACTAACATAAAACATGCTCAATGGTTTGATCAGCGCCGCAATGTTCACATGCAGCACTGTCTGCCCATCCGATGCGGCAAGCAAAGGTGTTCGTAAAAGACACCCCAAGCCACATGCGGCGGAGAACGGTCGTCTCAGACCGGGGTAGGCCAGATGGAATAGCAAGTTGTAGACACGGATCCAGGCTGTGCAGGCGGGTGTGGAGAAAACTGCGCGTGTTGCGCATAGACCTTGCGACATCATGCGCGAGCATATTAATCTTTGCTGCTGCGTCGCTTCTTGATAGTGAAATAGGTTACATCTCGCCATTTTCGTGAGTATTCTTAGCTGCTTCGTCGGCATGCTCGTTACCAATGATGCCGCAGTGACCCGGTAACCACTGCAAAGTTACTTCGTGCCCTTTGTCTATTAGTTGATGGTACAGTCGTCGTATTTCCAACACCAATTGGTGTTGACGGCCCACGACGTAGAGCAGTTCGAAGACACTGCAGAACTGGTTTTGAATCAGTAAAAATGGCCCACTTTAGTGATACCTCTCGGTCAATCCTGCCGAGTGTGCTGCGGAGTGCCGCGAGCGCCGCGGCTGTCGATGTCATCTTATGTGACGACCCAAGGTGGAGGAAGCCATCGAACAGTTGGTGGAGCAAGACATTTATGTTCCCATTAAGCCTTCTCGCGTGGCGACGCCAGTCTTCCCGATTCTAAAGAACGGGAAGATGAGAACTTGTGGGGACTACAAGGGAACACACAACCCAGTCGTCAAGTGGGAGATGTATCTACGTTTAACTCTAGAGCAACTGTCCGCAAGACTGGGAGGATGTTAATAGGCGCTGCAGCGCAAGCACGAAGGTGCTGAAGGAAAAGCGTAACGGAAGGCAAGCCGAGGAATGGAAAGCAAAGAGGGACAACACGAGCGCTGCTTTGCTTTCCGTTCCTCTTTGCTTTCCGTTCCTGGCCTTGCCGTCCGTTACGCTTTTCCTTCAGCACTTTCGTGCTTGCGCTGCAAACCCTATTAACATGCGATTCGACCAACTTGCCCAAATAGCCGTTCTTCTGGGAGGACGTGCAGTGTTTTCTCGGCTTGACTTGGATCAAACTTATCAGTAACTCTGTCGGTGAGGACACCGCTATGCTGCAGACCGTGACAACTCACAAGGGCCATGTTCAAGGTGACGCGATTGCAGTTTCGTGTGGCAGTGGCAGTAGCCACCTTTCAATGTTATATGGAAGGACTATTGAACGGACTTGAAGGGGTTCGATGCTTTCTGGATGACATCCTCATTGGTGGAAGAACAGTCGCTTAGCATGACGAACGGCTGCGCAAGGTGCTGCAGAGTATAGAAGACGACGGGCTTCGTCTGAATACCGACAAGTGTGCATTCAGGGACTAGAAAGCGACGTACCTGAGGTACGGTGTCAACAAGGACGGAGTAAGCCCGTTGGCGTGAAAAAGTGGAAGCCATCAAGCAAGCTCCAGTACCGAAAAACAAAAAAAGGAGCTGTAGTCGTTCTTGGGAGCCTTAAATTTTATGGCCGTTTCTTGCAAGGAGTGTCACATGTGGGAACCACTTTACCGCCTCCTGAACAAGGACAACGCATGGAGTTGGACCGAAACGAAAGCGAAGGCATAACAGAGTGCCAAGAACCTGCTGAAATCATCAGCCGTCTTAGCACACTATGGTGTGACACGTCCCATAAAGCTGGCCTGTGATGCGTCTCCCTGCGGACTGGGTGCGGTACTGAGCCGAGTGGGAGAAGAAGGCGTTGAAAGGCCAGTGGCCTTCGCCTCGCGAAGATTATCAAAAGCAGAGCCCAAGCATGCGCAGGTAGGGAGACTCTCGCTTTGCTATTCGGAGTTCAGAAATTCTACCAGTATGGCTATCAGCGCCTTACTACGGAATTAGTGACAATTATTCTGGCGTCCAGAATAATTGTCACTAATTCCCGTAGATGGGAAGGCAATCGCCGGGCGGATTCCAAGGGCTGACGTATCGGCCCCCCCGAAACGCACCACGAAAGCTTGGGCAATTGAGGGTAGGTCCCTTTAGTGCGCCAGCGAACGCCGGTTGTGGTCCAAAGACCGAGTCAGAGCCCAGCGTTGTCAACACCACAGAATATATTCTTAATTAAGCCAATACAATAATTACATACACATGTACATTCATGCACACTCGGCAAGTCGGTTCACTATATAGTTTACAATATAATTAGGACAACGGGAACAATCAAACCAATCGCGCTGCAAATACAATATTATACTTTACAAAATCTCTAGAACACTTATAGCCCTAAAATATTCACCGAAGCTGTCCGGTCCACGAAGTCTTCAAATGCGTCCGAAGGTTTCTCTTCTAGGAAACTCGGAGACTTCAGCGCTGGTTGTTTTTCCCCTCCGTCGTTTTTCCGTTACATGGCTCTTGCCGCTCTTCACCGACCGACCGCCCCGACTCTCCGTCGTCGCCCGCTTATATCAGGTGGCGTACGAGTTCGAGAACGTTCCACACCGCTCACGTGGTCGCAGCACATCGAAAGCCAGGGAACAGGGTAGATCCTTCTAGTAGGTTCTACTGCGTAGACGGACGCGCGCCGGTGGCAGCCGCGTTGGCTTCTCGAATTCTCTCGATGTTGCGTGGTGTTCGCTTTCACGGCGTGCGTTGTTTATAGAGGAGGTGCGGTGGTGTACGCTTTGGAGAAGCGACCGTTGCTGGCGCCTTGAATCGCGGCGCGTGATCGGCTGGCGCCGTCTGTTATGACGCGCTTTTGAGGGCGGTTCACGTGCTCATTTGTGACACTGCCCCCCACTTTAAGAATATTATCACATAATATTCAAGGAACACAAATGAGCGCGCACACACAACGAAATGTCCCACATACACGAGTCCATAATTCAGTCCATCACATATTGCGCGTCACCATATACAGTGGAACTCGCAATACAATTCAAGGTGTAATTTAGTTTCACAACAAATGATAACCACAGATATATAAATCTATAACACTCGATGGCACCTTTTTACAAAACAATGCGAACAACAGGGTTCCATACTTAAAGTATTATACAGAAATAAGACAATGTCTCGCGACTACACTTGGGCTCCTTGGCCGTACACATTTCACACACTATATAATAACACAAATACATTCAAACAGAACACCTGGGAACACATTCAAATTCAAATTCGGCTGAGGTAATCTGCATTTATCTCGCTATACAATATCATTAGCATTGCTTACATAACGTCACCACAACAGACACTTTAGGTCACTCGCCATACAAAAGGATACTAACAGAACAACACATTCAGGCTAAACACTGCCAAATACATCAAATTCAACCTCGAAATCTATCCTGCGTGTCCCATGTCGCGCTTACGCCCTTTCTTGCGGTGTTCGCTGGATCGCTTCTTGTTTTTCCTCTTTTTCTTATTGCGAGCAGTCTCCGAAAAAGGTGTAGTAAAAGGCGTCTCTGCCGACTTTGACATATTCGACACAGGCGGCTCGTCATCACGTTCATTAGTACCTTGCTGATGTTTCACCAGCTCGTGTACGACGCGTTGTTGAGTTTGTACGACCGACTTTGTCCTCTTCTTACTCATAGTTGTCGGTGGTTGCTTCGTTGTAACATCACCTGCAAGGCACGTTTTCTCGTCTGGTACAGTGACCGTTGGCGTCTCAAGTTTGACTTTCTCTAACACCTCGGCTTCAGCTTGAGCTCGGGTGACCTCCTTCACGGGATTCTCGTGTACTGTACCTTATCTTCGCGGTTCCTGCGTTGACGAGGGCTCTATCTTCGGGTCTTCTCCCAAACATTCCGGATCGTTCGGCCCTCGCGCTCCGTCGATGTTTCCGATGATGAGGTCGAACAGGGGGGGTTGTCATGCACAGGGCAGTAACTCTCCCGCTGAAGTAAGGCGTCTCAACCTCAATCTTCGCCTCGGGAAGCATCCGGATTCAACCGTCAATTAGGCGAACCGGGCTGGTCCTGCCTGTTAACTCGCTCTCACGGACCAAGCTCTTACGCACGACAACAGTGGTGCTTCCTGTATCTCGCAGTACCGTAATTTCCTTTCCAGAAATCTTCCCAAGCAGCGTAGGCATTCCTTTCGTTAAACCTGTTGGGCGTGTTGTCATCACGGCACCAACGATAGGGATTTTCTCCTCGCTTTTCAGCTCGACCAAGCCGTCGCTGATGTCTTCATCTTGACTTTTTGGCGGCGCATACACACAGGACACTTGGGCAACGTCTTTACCTCCGCTGCGACATGCGTCGGCTTTGTGTCCAGTTCTCCCGCATTTGAAACACTTCGTTACACTGGGACGTGTAAAGTTAGACCGACAATTATTAGCGCGATGGCCCAATCGGTTACACAAATAACATCTTGGAACAGCCTCTGGGGAATTTTTCTTTTCTTGAGGCGCCGATTTTTTCGCATCCACGGGAGCTTTATTTTTGACTCTGGCCAGATTCGTGCCGCCTTGCGCGTCCAAAAACTGATCCGCCAATTCAAGCATGTCTTCGAGCGACTTGGCTTTCCTTTCTTTCAGATACAGCGACAGGCTCGGGTGGCAACTGACGAGAATTCGCTCCTTAATCAGTAGCTCTCTAAGCGCACCGTACTCCTGTGCCGTGTCTGAAAGTTCGATCCACCGGTCAAAATAGTGGCTCAGTCGCGCGGCGTACTGCGTAGCCGTCTCCCCATCAGCTGGCTTTCCTGTTCGAAACTTGTCTCGGAAGCCTTCTACCGTAAATCTAAATCTCTTCAGCAAAGCAGCTTTTACTTTGGCGTAATTAGCCGCATCGGTCGGCGTCAGCCTACCGTATACACTCAGGGCTTCGCCACTCAAACAAGTGCTCAAGGCAGTTGACCACTGGTGTTCCGGCCAATTCTGGCTTTTCGCGATCGTTTCGAACCTGTGCAAGTAAGCATCAAGGTCATCTTTCTTTTCATCAAAGGCCACAAGCAGCTTGCTTGGGTTCAGTCGGAAGCTAGTATCTTCCCTCTCACTATTCTCGACTCTAGCCTGGTCGGGAGCTTCTCTGCGCTGTTGCAACCGGAGCCGTTCGAGTTCTATCTCGTGTTGCCGTTGCCTTTCTCTCTCAGCCCTCTCAGCTTCTCTCTCTTCCTTCATCTGACGCTCCTTCGCCTCTCTTTCTTCTTTCTCCCTCTCAGCTGCCAACCTCTCTTTCTCCAGCTCCGCTTTCAATTGTCGTTCCTTCATCTCTCTTTCTTCTTTCTCCTTCTGGCTAACCCACTTTCGGAGTTCAGCTCCAGAGAGACCCATCTTCTCACCAAGGGCAACTAATTTCTCAAGATCCATGATGCCGTAACAGAACCTAGCCGCGTGCACAAAATATCTGCCTAACTTCGAACGATGTCTGCACACAGGTTAGCGAGAACGCGGTGCGACACACAGTATGTTTACGATGGCACTGTAAACGACTCAAGGCTCTTCCTCCCTACTTTGGACACACTGTGCACTAAAAAGGTCCTGTCGCGGACGCCAGAATAATTGTCACTAATCCCGTAGATGGGAAGGCAATCGCCGGGCGGATTCCAAGGGCTGACGTATCGGCCCCCCGAAACGCACCACGAAAGCTTGGGCAATTGAGGGTAGGTCCCTTTAGTGCGCCAGCGAACGCCGGTTGTGGTCCAAAGACCGAGTCAGAGCCCAGCGTTGTCAACACCACAGAATATATTCTTAATTAAGCCAATACAATAATTACATACACATGTACATTCATGCACACTCGGCAAGTCGGTTCACTATATAGTTTACAATATAATTAGGACAACGGGAACAATCAAACCAATCGCGCTGCAAATACAATATTATACTTTACAAAATCTCTAGAACACTTATAGCCCTAAAATATTCACCGAAGCTGTCCCGTCCACGAAGTCTTCAAATGCGTCCGATGGTTTCTCTTCTAGGAAACTCGGAGACTTCAGCGCTGGTTGTTTTTCCCCTCCGTCGTTTTTCCGTTACATGGCTCTTGCCGCTCTTCACCGACCGACCGCCCCGACTCTCCGTCGTCGCCCGCTTATATCAGGTGGCGTACGAGTTCGAGAACGTTCCACACCGCTCACGTGGTCGCAGCACATCCGAAAGCCAGGGAACAGGGTAGATCCTTCTAGTAGGTTCTACTGCGTAGACGGACGCGCGCCGGTGGCAGCCGCGTTGGCTTCTCGAATTCTCTCGATGTTGCGTGGTGTTCGCTTTCACGGCGTGCGTTGTTTATAGAGGAGGTGCGGTGGTGTACGCTTTGGAGAAGCGACCGTTGCTGGCGCCTTGAATCGCGGCGCGTGATCGGCTGGCGCCGTCTGTTATGACGCGCTTTTGAGGGCGGTTCACGTGCTCATTTGTGACACAGGGGATGACGTTAGTATCAAATCTAGTAGGTGTGATGTGGTGGAAGTAACACGTGTAGGAAGACTGACTAGCTGTGATAGATTGAAATCCAAACAAGTGGATAAGAAAGCACTAGTTTCAGCTGAAGCAGGCTCTGCAAGCGGGCATGGATAAGACCATTGGATTGATGGAAAATTAAAATCACCCAGTAGGAAAACAGGAATACCCGGTAAATAGTGTCGAAATATGGCTTAAGCAATCATGAATTTCTTCGCAGAAAGAGCCGTTAGGATTAGGCGGTTGGTAGCAGATGCCAAAAACCATCTTTTGGAAACAAATGGTTACGCAGCACCACACTATTTCTAATTTGCACGGGATACTTAAAAGCGAACATTCAAAACATTCATTCACGGCAATGACGACACCACTTCTCTGAGAGCGATCACAACGAAGTACAGTGAATGTTTTCTGGCATTGAAAAAGTTCACGCGATGCAATGTGGTTGGATAGCCAGGTTTCAGATAAAAGATTTATATCAGCATCCGTCTCATTAATTAAAGCACTCAGGCTGTCTCTTTTCGGAATAAGGCTGCGAATGTTGGCATAAAGAATTGAAAGCACTGATGGTGATGGTGAGCCACCACCCCTCGCACTCTCCTAGCTAAGCGGCAGAATAAGGACGTCATGTCATGTCACTGATGTCATGTCACTGACCAAGGTTTAGTGACATGACATTCAAGAGATTCAAAACATTAGCGGCACATACTACGGACTTCCAGTGGCAGGCCCTTGTTCTTCGTTTACCGAAGGGACCAGGGCGCACACAACCCAAAAGTTGTAACCTCACTGTTAATGGGGATGTTCAGCTACCACAAGGCGTCACCATGACCCTCAAAAAAGGACCCAAGTTTAGCATTCAGCCAGGTTTGCGTGCACACGAACTTCTTGCGCTCAACAGGAGTGTGGCTGACAAGGCAGGTAGTGACGAGAAGGAGAGGTGCCTGGACGGCGTGGACAGCTTATTGAAGTCTGTCAAGCGTTCCCACCTAAGATCTAACGGAAAAATGAGTGAGGTGGTGAATACCTGCTAGAACTATGAACTTCTTTTTCTGCAAGCAGATAAGGACACCGGTTATGTGGTGTTACCATCAGCGACGTTTCGTAACAAAGCCACTGCAGCCTTGACTAAGAACTTCGTTCTTGCAAAAGTAAACATGACCAAGGCCAAAACAAAAGCTGTTTCTTTGTGCAAAGAACTGCAACTTTCCGGGTTATGCAAGTCTATTTTAAACAATAAGCTGTTGTCACTGTCCATATTTTTTAGTGTTAAAACGCATAAGGTCGACGTGCCGTTTCGAAGTATTGTTACTGATCAGAGTACTTGGCCGCAGCAGCTGAACCATTTTTTGTTCAAAAGCATAAATGCTCTAGTTATTGATGATGCCTTCATTGTTAAAAATTCAAGAGTAGTGACCACGTTTCTGGCCTCCCTTGACACCTGCAAATCTGCCTTTTCAATAGATGTAGATGACTTGTTCTACTCCGTTGTTCACGATGCCCTTTTACCTGGATACTTGGATAAGTTCAGCGCGACTTGGACGAAGACAGGAGACACACAGAACACAGACGAGTGCTGCGTGTGTGTCTCCTGTGTTCGTCCAAGTCGCGCTGAACTTATCCAAATATGTACCAACTCGCCCAGGTTCAAAGTGCTATTGCCCCTTTTACCTGTCGTGCACGGTTGCATAGAAAATAACGGAGATGTCTTCCAGAATTCTACTGGTATCTCGGTTGATAATTTTATGGTCTCTCTAGAGTACTACTTATCCTCAATTTATGTTGCTTTTGACGGCGAGATATTTATCCAGCGAAAAGGACTTTGTATTGGTTCGTGTTCTGCCCCAGTACTTTGCAATATTTTGTTAGCTGCCATTGACCGTGGCATCAATAACTTTTTGGAAAGCGAGAAATACTTACACTTCTTCAGACAACATGGAAAAGGCCTAATCTTCGCCCATGAACTTCCTAACAATGGCACCTTGGAATTTTTAGATATTAATATGCTTTTAAGGGGACGGCATAATTGCTAGAAGTACTCTCCGCGTGCTCGATAAGAACTTTTACCTTCTAATTCAGCTCATAGTAAGGTTGTGACCATAGCTATGGGCCTGGACAGCTGGCACGGTGGCGCTGCGATGCTACTACAGCCATCGCCGCCCGTAGCGGCCGCGCGCGCGAACCCGTTGTGACATGTTGCGTGCGGACGGCCCTGCGAGCGAAGCAATGGCAACGCGGAACGAGCAGCGTGTCTTATTCTGCGGATTCCGCAGGGCTTGAAAACGTAGCTGATTATTTCAAAAGAAGCAGTATTCGTCGAGGCAGTGATCTATACGCCAGTAACCGCGTATACGGCGTCAAGGAAGATAATATATCTGCAAATGGGCCCTCCGACGTTATCGGAAAATGTGTAGCGCAAATGAAGAGCATAGACTACGACGTGCGCCTACAGGTAAGCAATGTTTAATCAAGCTCTTGTATTATTTATGTATAAGTAAAAATACCATTTGCGCCTATCAAGCAACGAACTTCGCAACTTTCTCGCCCGTTCTCGCTATTCAACGGGAGTCTGTTGATTGTCGGTGTTCGGACTTTCGCTTTTTATGCCCGCACATGCGTTCGGGCTATTCGATGATCTCTACACATTTCTTGTTCAGTTGTCTTCACAACCAAGGCACATTGTCGCAGCCAGCTGCACGTGTAAGGCTGGGTGCCGAGGTAGGTGCAAGCACGTCGCGGCCTTGGCTGTATTAGTAAACAAGCGGGAAAACACATCGTGCACGGACCTACCATGTGCCTGGCTGGGCCCATCGGTGCATCCGCCTCTAGGCACGAAGAAGAAGATCAAGGACCTGTTTAGAGGTAAAACATTGAATGCACCGCGACAGGCGCTTTATTGCAGAGCAGTCCAGGCAGCTGAAACACGGGGCTGGAGTAATCGCCTATTTTATCCTACGCAGTGGCAGTCCTGCTTCGCACGGCCATGAACGTCGAAGACACGCGGCCCTTTCGTCGCTGGAATAGCTGCTGAGCTATCACCGCCCCCCCAGTCTACCCTGAAATCGCCCGATACTGCGCATGTGCTGGAACAACTGACGTCATGGTCCTCAAGGTATAAAAGATGGCAGCTTCGGTTCACCGTCCTTCATTGCAGAGAAGTCCAAGCAGCTGAAACACGGGGCTGGAGTAATCGCGTATTTTATCCTACGCAGGTATGTGTGTAGAACACATTTCTTAAATACCAAGTTTCTTGGCTTTTATGTAGCTCCTGGAGTGCTCTGTACTACAGTTGTACTAACCCTTCGTTTACGTGTAGGTGTGAATAGATGAAACATGGGTGACCAAGGTACCGACGACTATAAAAGAGGTAGCTAAACTGATTGCCGAGCTTTCGGCTAAGGTTGAGTCACATAACAATAACCTGAAAACTGAAATGCAAGAGCTCAAACAAACAGTTCAGTTCATGGATAGCCATTTTGAGGAACTAAAGAAAACACTTGAGACGCAAGAAAAGACAATGCAGCCTTAAAGAAAGACAACACGGCACTGCGTGAGGGCCTCTATGTAGCACGCTATGAAATAAGAGACCTCAAGCAGTACAGCAGACAGCAGAATCTTGAAATTAAGGGGCTACCAATACAGAAAGATGAAGACCTGGCTAACAGTATTATATCATTTGCTGAAAAGTTCGCAGTACCAATAACTTCGGATGAACTTGATGTCGTTCATAGAGTGCCCTCGAAAGACAAAACCAAAACCAAATGTGGTTGTGAAATGTCGCTCACGTTCGACCCGCCACCGTATCCTTCAAGCGGTCAAAAAGCAGAAGATAACCCCAGCAGATTTCGGTTACGAAGGCGATGGAACTGTATATGTAAATGAGCATTTGTGTCCGCAGAATAAGGTTTTACTGGGGAAGGCAATCTCGAGGAAGCGTGAAAAAAATTGGTTTGTCTTGTTTTTATTTCAACTCACTTTCCTCACAGTGCTCATTGTCAGCGGGGTGGTGTCACCCTCTTGGAACAGTAAAGTAATTGGAAATTACTGTGGCTTCCGCGATTAGCACCTCCTACGCGTCCGTCTTAGTCGGCGTGTTTTCAGTAGAAGTGCAATTCTGTCAACGCGTTAACACAACGCGAGGTGGCGAGCTTAGCCTAAGCGTGGGCCTCGCTCATAGCGTCCATGCAAACCAAAAATGCGAAGCGCGCCGCCCTCCAGTGGCTGTAATACCGCGTTCCTCGCTTACGCTCGCCGCGAGAATAGTTGCGGCCACCATGGTTGCGGCCGTGCTACTGGGGCGGCACGACGCACTCAGCGTTTCCCTCTAGTCCGACTGTGGCGTACGTCTAATCACACTTTAACATGCCGCGGGATGGCGACCTTAGCCCAAGTTCTGCGCCCAGTAGCGTCGCTCGTCTTGCTTCACGCCTCTTGCTGTGATTACGCTCTCGCCGTTAACATCTTTACAGCTACCAGAATGGTTTGTTTAGTCGTTGATCATGGACGTTAGTCGCAGGATGGAGACGTACCACCAAGCGTCAGCATGGGTGCATCCACGTTATACGTTGTGCAAGCTCTCCTGTTTCGAGGTACAGCAAACATTCAATTACCTCTGTACGGGCACGTCTTACTTTCGTATTATACCGATTCCTATGATGGAGGGATCAACCATGTTTTTCAATTAGCATTACTAGGCATTCAACACAATCATTAATAACAGCATATTCTTCCAGCACCCCTATAGAAAATGTTTATTAAAAGAAATAGCAACGCCGCCCTCTTTCTCATTATGTCGACATAAACATCTTGAATTATATCCCGATAGGCGAGGCAATTCATTTTTAGTGAACAATGTGTCCGAGAATAACAACACATGAAAATTAAGAGATAATGGCTCTAGAAACACAGTACTCTCATATACCTTCTTTCTTATACTTCTCGCATTTATGTGTAACGCCGCATATGATTTATCAGAACATGAAAATCTCAAATTGAAGTCAGTGGCGGTAAAGTAGTCATGATTGTTATTTGAAACGTGATCCTTATGACTAAATTCAGTCACTCAAGATTCTGCTCTGATATGGTCAAGATCTTTCACATCTGAAATGCAGACTACAGGCGAGTCCTCATTCCTGCGTGCCAACACCCATCCACTGGAAGTCCAAACGTATTTCCACCTAGCCTCCTTTTTTTCACAGCGGCTGAGATCAATGCTTTATTACGCTGAGTAAGGAGCTCATAGTCGCATATTGGCGTACCTTCACGGTGGCCCAGCAAAGTGGTGTCTAGCCTTTTTTTTCTGCATTTTGCTAAAAAAGCATTGCGCATGTCTCTTCTTTCAAAACGAACAATAATGTTCTGGCTTCCAGGCTTCGGGGGTGCGGATCCAGTGGCATGTGTCAATATCAGTTAAATCTATTTGTTCGCCAAGCCTTTTGGCTGGCTATCTTCTGCATCACTGTCACTAGATCAGCACTGGCCGATTCTCCTTTAACCTCCAAGTTGTTCAGGCGCATGTACAGCTCCATATCTTCCCACCTTTGCGACAGCAGCCTGTTTTCTTCCTTTAGTTCCGTGTTTCTTCATGTGAGTTCTTTCACTTCTGCTCTCATTTGCTTGATTTCATCGGCCAGTTTTTTCATATCTTTACAGACGTCAGTGCAGAAGGACACACTGTCTTTCAGCTCGCGAATTTCAGCCCGAAAGTCACGTTTAAAGTTTTCAAAGGCCCTTATAAATTCGCGCATGTCTTTTGAGTGGGTTGATTCTTTTTCGTGACTCTTACTGCCATCCTTCATATCTTTAGCAAGAATATCCTTCCCTATTTCCTAAAAATAAAGCATTAAAATCAACACTCTGCTATGTTCGGCAGCCGTGCACCACAAAGACGGACCATTAAAATTTCAACGGTTTACAGTACAAAATCTTATCCGGAAAAATGTAGTTCGTTAGATGCTTGCCAATCGTGCACAGCCGCCAAACTGAGCTGGGGTCCGGTATATTCCTTTTGTATGTTACAAATATCTAAACCCGCTATGTTTCGGAAAAGAACAAGGAAGACGAAGCCAGGCGAGAGCTTGCTGGAGCTTTACAGGCTCCAGTTTTTTAGGGTAAAATCAAAACTTCAAAAATTTTTCACCATTCACTGATTCAATTCTCATAACCAGGTTGGACTGGTTGCGCACCCCCCAGCAGCCCTGGCTCTGCTGCAGTCCGGATGGAATAACAATGGTTGATGGCACAGCTCGCGCAGCCAAGATCAAGTGCCCTTTCTCATTGAGAAATCGAGAACTGCTTGATGCAGAAAACTTGATCTGTCATGTTAAGTACATCCATTATTTTAATGGCAGGCTAGCAGAGAAGAAGACTTACCCATATTACACGCAAATTATGGGTGTGCTGGACATCTTAAACCTTAGGGATGCATTGCTTTTTCTGTACTCGAAAAAAAAAGAACATACGTGTAATAATTAAAATGGATGAGAAGTTTCTGAGTGAATACGTACCCAAACTAGAGTGGTTTTATTTCAAACACATGTTAAGCCAACTGTCAAAGTTACCTTAAGTGAATTCATGTGTTTAGATACTAAACTTAAAGTGTCGACACATTTGAACGTGCTTATTTGAAATACGAAATGTCTTAACATGGCTTATTTTGATGCAGTGAGCCTTGAACACTTCCATAGAAAAAGCTAAGTTTCAAAGAGACACTCCAGGCAAAAATTTAGTCGACGTGTATTGTTGAAATAGCATTCCAGAAACATTGTTGTGCTTGTTCTGTGCCAAGGAAATGCTTAATTTGAAATGTAATCACATTTAGCTTTCCGTACACCATTGATACACTTAAAACCACCCACCTCGAAAACGCCTTGTGACGTAGCATTTGCCTTGTTCGCCTTTTACTGCCGAACAGCTGGCACTGCGGCTTCTTTAATGTTACCGGAACTGCCACTGAGACATGACCGCAACAGTAGAGCACAGCCAAGTGAAAACTAACCTTTTGGACCACCCAGGTTGTTAGGCATGGTAATGCCAAGAACTTTTTTCCACAAATGCAACAAATATGTACAAGCTGCATTTTATTCGGCTTTGTGATGCACTCGAATGTTCCTTCTAGTCATGAGTAGTGTCAGTACTAGTGATTGACTGTACTGAGTACGTTCTACGTCACCGGGCTTTCATTCGAGCATGCCCCACTGGTGGCGCATATCGCGTCCTAAATTTACCATACTTCTCAATTAGTCAAGTTCATAAGAAAGCATGTTCATAAGATTTACATTTTAAACAGTCTCAAGCATTGAACTCTCATTGTAGCACAAATTGTTTTTTGCCTTTGATGACCTTTTAAACAAGATCGCCGCGGGACCCACTAAACGAGATCAAGGAAAAGTGTAAGAAGTGTATTTATTGTACAAAATTTACATTTTATAAGATTTATATTTTTGTATAAGATCTACATTTTAAACATTCTCAAGCAGTGAACTCGCATTGTAGCACAAACTGTTTTTTTGCGTTTGATGACGCTTTAAACAAGATTGCTGCGGGACCCACTAAACGAGATCAAGGAAAAGTGTAAGAAGTGTATTTATTGTACAAAATTTACATTTTATAAGATTTATATTTTTGTATAAGATTCTACATTTTAAACATTCTCAAGCAGTGAACTCGCATTGTAGCACAAACTGTTTTTTGCGTTTGATGACGCTTTAAACAAGATTGCTGCCGGGACCCACTAAACGAGATCAAGGAAAAGTGTAAGAAGTGTATTTATTGTACAAAATTTACATTTTATAAGATTTATATTTTTGTATAAGATCTACATTTTAAACATTCTCAAGCAGTGAACTCGCATTGTAGCACAAACTGTTTTTTGCGTTTGATGACGCTTTAAACAAGATTGCTGCGGGACCCACTAAACGAGATCAAGGAAAAGTGTAAGAAGTGTATTTATTGTACAAAATTTACATTTTATAAGATTTATATTTTTGTATAAGATCTACATTTTAAACATTCTCAAGCAGTGAACTCGCATTGTAGCACAAACTGTTTTTTGCGTTTGATGACGCTTTAAACAAGATTGCTGCCGGGACCCACTAAACGAGATCAAGGAAAAGTGTAAGAAGTGTATTTATTGTACAAAATTTACATTTTATAAGATTTATATTTTTGTATAAGATCTACATTTTAAACATTCTCAAGCAGTGAACTCGCATTGTAGCACAAACTGTTTTTTGCGTTTGATAACGCTTTAAACAAGATTGCTGCGGGACCCACTAAACGAGATCAAGGAAAAGTGTAAGAAGTGTATTTATTGTACAAAATTTACATTTTATAAGATTTATATTTTTGTATAAGATCTACATTTTAAACATTCTCAAGCAGTGAACTCGCATTGTAGCACAAACTGTTTTTTGCGTTTGATGACGCTTTAAACAAGATTGCTGCGGGACCCACTAAACGAGATCAAGGAAAAGTGTAAGAAGTGTATTTATTGTACAAAATTTACATTTTATAAGATTTATATTTTTGTATAAGATCTACATTTTAAACATTCTCAAGCAGTGAACTCGCATTGTAGCACAAACTGTTTTTTGCGTTTGATGACGCTTTAAACCAGATTGCTGCGGGACCCACTAAACGAGATCAAGGAAAAGTGTAAGAAGTGTATTTACTGTACAAAATTTACATTTTATAAGATTTATATTTTTGTATAAGATCTACATTTTAAACATTCTCAAGCAGTGAACTCGCATTGTAGCACAAACTGTTTTTTGCGTTTGATGACGCTTTAAACAAGATTGCTGCGGGACCCACTAAACGAGATCAAGGAAAAGTGTAAGAAGTGTATTTATTGTACAAAATTTAAATTTTATAAGATTTATATTTTTGTATAAGATCTACATTTTAAACATTCTCAAGCAGTGAACTCGCATTGTAGCACAAACTGTTTTTTGCGTTTGATGACGCTTTAAACAAGATTGCTGCGGGACCCACTAAACGAGATCAAGGAAAAGTGTAAGAAGTGTATTTATTGTACAAAATTTACATTTTATAAGATTTATATTTTTGTATAAGATCTACATTTTAAACATTCTCAAGCAGTGAACTCGCATTGTAGCACAAACTGTTTTTTGCGTTTGATGACGCTTTAAACAAGATTGCTGCGGGACCCACTAAACGAGATCAAGGAAAAGTGTAAGTGTATTTATTGTACAAATCAAGCCCCCCCTCCCCCCTACGGGGCTTGATGTGGTCGAGGGTCTGCCATAGGACCGGAACCAGCCAAGTCGCAGGGAGAAGTCGAGCAGAGTAGCCGGAGCTGATAACAGGAACGTTTATTTACAATATTTACATGGCAGCGTGTTTTTACATGATGCAGGAAGATCTCTGGAGCGGAATCACCGCTCCGGTTTTAAGGCCTTGGTCTTCCCAAGATTCCCTGCACGGGAAAACAATAAAGCCCCGGATAGTCCAATCAAGATGTCGTCTTGATCTCCGCCTCAAAAATGGGAAGGTCAAACACCGCCTCCTTCCCAGCCCTGCAAAGAGGGAAGAGGCACGCCCAGTTCGCCCGGCGGCGCGGGACATGAGGGTACAAGACAAAATACGGCCTCGCACTGCACTGCAATGACCTGGCCGGGGTGACGCACATTCCTGTAAACCAGCCGTGTAGTCAGGTGCAGCGATGACTCCTCGACAGCGGCCGCGACGCAGGTGCCTGTCAGTGGCTGCCACGAAAGCACTCTCGGTGTGTGGGAAACGTGTCTCCCAAGTTCTCGGCTGATTGTTCGGTGCGTCGCGTAGCACGATGAACAAAGCAAGCAGCCTCGCCTGCAAACAGCCCCTCCTAGATCATAGAACCGTCAAAGTCGGTCGGGTGAGTCGAAAGGGGTTTGACGAGGTGCGCCGACGGCCCTGAAGGATTCAGAGCAAGATTGCCGTGTTGTCGCCGCTACAGGTGCTCTTCGGGGAGCGTTGACCCGGAGTAAAGCAGGGCAGTTTGGCGAAATAATTCCGATCGTCCAAGTGGCGCCAAGCCATAAAGTCCGATCATAACAGGCTGTATATATTGTAAAGGGTATTCATCGATTGATTCAGGGTATGTATATAATATATATGCACAGTGTATTTAATATATCTTCTGTAATCCTGTAATGCATCTGTGTTTCCCTGGTGTTAGCCAAAGTGTGTATGTGTGTACCCATTGATGAGAATACAAGTTTTGTGTTCCCGCAACTCTCCAGTCCGAATGTGTTCTTTGATCATTTGTAGCATTCGATTGCTTGCTAAAAGGCCTCTGTCTGATTGTACGTGCTTTCATGCGTCGTTCGGAGGAAGGATTCTCGAGTAGGACAACTTATTTGTCATAACAAGAGGCTTCAAGCAAATATTCTTTACGAGCCCTTATGTTGTTCTTCACTGCCGCGCTTCTGTTCGCTCGAAATTGGCATCTGAAGGTTAGCAAGGATACAACACATACTCACCAATATCACTCATGTGATTAATCAGGTCAAGGGGAATTCTCGCATTTAACACATTGAACGTTTTCACACGTTGAATTACTCTCTCAACAGGTGAAAAACGGCAGGGGGGCGTTTCCCACCGCTGCCGCATCTCACGTCGGCTCCGCAAACTTTCGGCGCTCACGCCGGTTCTTCAGGCCGTATCCAGATACTTTTCTCATGAGTGGGTAGAGTAAATTGTCAGGATCACTTCGACACCATTTTTGTCCCGATCCTCTCCTGGGGTGGCCCTAGGAGAGCCTTCGGAAATCCCGACCACGCCGTGCGCCGACCTAGGCCTACTCAAGCCTAGCTCGAGTGTGGCCTCCCGCCGCTTCATCGCCAACCGTCCCCTGGCTGCCCACCACCATGGAGTACGTTGTTGAAGGACAGGAAGTGTCTCCCGAAGAACTCTCGGACGGTTTCCTGGTCACCAGGCCTTCGCGCCCAAGAGCAACGCCACGCGGCATTACGCCGCTCCGCTGCCGCCAAATCTACGCCCACCAATATGTCAGCCGCCCCGCCACCACCTATGCCGCCATCGAAGCAGGACAGTGCTTCGCCACCTCGGCCCCGCCGTCGCGCTCCGATTCCTAGTCTCCCGGCCGACACCATCCACGTCGTCGGACGTCCTAAAACCTCCGTCGACCTTAATAAGCTTCAACGTTGGCACTTATCATCATCATCATCAGCCTGTCTACGCCCACTGCAGGGCAAAGGCCTCTCCCTATGTTTCGCCAATCAACCCGGTCCTGTGCTTTCTGCTGCCACGTTATACCTGCAAACTTCTTAATCTCATCTACCCACCTAATTTTCTGTCCCCCCCCCCTCAAGCGTTTGCCATCTCTTGGAATCCAGTCAGTTACCCTTAATGACCAGTGGTTATCCTGCCGACGTGCTACATGCCCGGCCCATATCCATTTCTTCTTCTTGATTTCAACTATGATATCCTTAACCGCCGTTTGTTCCCTGACCCACTCTGCTCTCTTCCTGTCTCTTAAGGTTACACCTATCATTTTCCTTTCCATCGCTCGCTGCGTCGTCCTCAGTTTAAGTTGAACCCTCTTTGTAAGTCTCCAGGTTTCTGCTCCGTAGGTAAGTACCAGTAAGAAGCAGCTGTTATATACCTTCCTCTTTTGAGGGATAGTGCTAGGACTACCATTCATGATTAGATGATTTGACGCGGTGAATAGCATTGGAGAGATCGTGTCTCCCTGCCGTACGCCCTTCTTTAATGTGATTCTGTCGCTTTCGTTATGGAGGACTATAGTGGCTGTGGATCCGCTGTAGATTTCTTCCATTATGTTTATATAGGCTTCGTCGATGCCCTGATTCCGCAGTGCCTGCATGAATGCTCATGTCTCCACCGAATCAAATGCCTTCTCGTAATCTATGAAGGCTATGTATAGGGGTTGGTTGTATTCCGCGCATTTCTCTATCACCTTGATTGATAGTATGAATATGGTCTGTTCTTGAGAAGCCTGTACGAAATCCTGCACTTATACTCCGCCTTAATGCAAGCAGCGAACTTGCAAGATCTCCCGCCCACATCCCGTTACACAGTGCGGATCCACTCGGTTAACAACACCTTTCACGCTCAGCGTTGCCGACTCGTCTCGTGCCCAAGCATACCTCCGCCTCACATCCCTCACGGTGTCGGGCACTACCTTCACTGTGCACCTTTACGCTCCGCCACCGGACGACGTCCTGCGCGGCATTCTATACCATGCATTCGACGACTTCACGGACGAAGCCATCCTCGAAGATCTCCAGGCTAGTAACCCTACTCTTTCTATCGTGGGAGGCCGCCGTATGGGCAACACTCCCCACGTTCTTGTCGCCCTCACCGAACCCAAGGTACCCCGGTGGATTTTCTACCATGGTGTCCAGCTTCTCCTTCTTCCAATTCCGCAACAAGGTCGAAGCTTGTTTCAATTGCCGCTCGACCGGCCACCGAACCAACGTGTGCCCCAAGCCACGACAGGATCGGTGCCACCATTGCGGCGCTACACATACCCCGCCCCCCGAAGGTTCACAGCCCACATGTACACCTCGCTGCGTCGTGTGTAACGGGTATCACTCGACGCACAACTCTAGATACAAGCATCGCTATGCACAGCGGCCACAACGCCAGAAGACTCTGCCACCGACTAATCCCCTCTCGACACAACAACCCGCAGACGCTGCGCGGACTCAATGGCACGCGGCCACCGCAATTGCCGCTTCCTCCCGCCAAGACTACAGATTTCCCATCCCTCGCCAGGGACGGCGTCCAAAGCCGCCTCTCAGCTCACCCACTCCGTGTGGTCTTCTCCCGGCGCTCCACCAGCGCTCCCCTCGCCGCAGGTCGCCGCACTGCAGCAGGAAAACGCCTCTCTACGACAGCAACTCGCCGCACAAGGTTCTCAGCTAGAGGCACAGAAAACTGAAATCACGTCTCTCCAAGCCCAGCTGAGCACGCTTGAACAGAAGCTCGAGACAGTTCTCGACCGCTTATCTCCTCTTCCCTCATCCACCACCTCCGCATCGGACATGGACACTGAACCCGCCGACGGGAGCGTCGGTAAGCGGAAAAAGGCACACTACGCCTCTTAAGTCTCTCCACCTTTCTGAGGAAATCCAAGCAGCCATCAAAACGGCCCAAGTAGATTTCGAGAGGCGGCTAGATAGCCGCTTCAACTCTGTTCACCAGCTTTTAACGACGCAGCAAGAGGCTCTAAACTCCTTGCGCACGGACCATGCTGCCTTCCCCTCGACAGCGTCCCTTCAATCACTCCAGGAGACGGCCTTTCATGCTCGAGAGCATTCGAGCAAAGGCAGCCCTTCACACCCGCGCTTCCAACGCCGCCTCCACTACCCGACCCTCGGAATCGCAAGCCGAGGAGACTTCTGCTAACGCTCATCATGGATGACCAGTCTATTGTAAATATTTGGCAGTGGAACTGCCGTGCTTTTCGCCCCAAGCGCAGCCAGCTTCTCTTACACCTGGAACAACTTGACCCTTCGGATACACCTGAAGTCCTCGTGCTCCAGGAAACTAACACCGCCGTTTCCCTGTTGGGCTACGTTGCCCACGGTCAAGTGGCTCATCATCCCGCACCCCATCCCGTCACGGCCATCCTCACCCGGCGCACGCTCACGGTCAACCTGGTTGATTTACCGTTGCCTGCGGTCCACCATGTTTTAGATGCGAAGCATCTTATGCTCGGGACTATGTCCGGCCCTCCCGCGTCACGCGTCCCGCGTCCGGCCACTTTCATGAAGTAGGGAAGCACCCATTATGCGAACCAGAACACTGTAGTAATATGAAGGCCGTCAACCAATACCACAGTCATCAGAGTCATGGCCGAGAGCACAGAGAGACTGCTTAGCAATGGCTAGGCAGGTGGTGTCTGTCGCCCAGGTTAATCCCATTCCTTGATCTTACTTGCATGTGTTTGGAGGGGGCTTAGTCCGTCCCCGCGTCCCGCGTTCCACACCACCACAGCGCATGCGCGTCCCCTCCCTCTCTCTCTCTCCTCTCCTACGGTCATCCCCTTTCTCTCCTCTAGGAATCCTCAACTCTACGGAGCGGCCCCCCACGTCCCGCACCCCCCACAGCGCATGCGCGTCCCCTCCCCCCTATCCTCTCCCCTCCTACGCTCACCCCCTTTCTCTACTCTAGGAATCATCTACCCTACGGAGCGGCGCCTGCGTCCCACATCCCAATAGCGCATGCGCGTCCTCTCCCCCCTCTCTCCTCTAGGAATCCTCTACTTTACGGAGCTGCTCCGGCGTCCCACATCCCCACAGCGCATGCGCGTCCTCTCCCCCCTCTCTCCTCTAGGAATCCTCTACTCTACGGAGCGGCTCCCGCGTCCTACACCCCCACAGCACATGCACATCGCCTCTCTCTCCTCTAGGAATCCTCTACGGAGCGGTGCGCATGACAGGTGGTGCGACAGCTGCATATTCCGCTGGGGGCGCCACGGTAGTACCGCGGTATTAAAATGACGAAGCGCGTGCGCCTCATTCTCTCTCCTGTGCAGCGCCGCGATGAGCGCCCGGACCGCTGCCGTGAAACGAGAGCGGCGACGTTCCTCCCGCTCAAGCTAATTATCTCCGCGCTGCTTCGCATCCACACATGGTTCCCTTTAGCGCGAGATGGGGAAGTTTTTTATCGAGATTCTACCTCAGAAACGGGAAGATCCTTTCCCTCTTCATACTAAATGTCCACCCCCCCCCCCCCCCCCCGCGTGTCACTGAAGATTCAGCTCTTCTCGCCCTTCTCCGCGCCGCAGTAGTAAGAGCGGCTATATCCCCTTTCCTGGTTCTCGGCGAATTCAACGTGAAACACCCGGACTGGGGTTACCCCAAAGCCGACGGCCCGGGCACGAGGCTGTGGCAACTTACTCATGTCCTTCGCCTCACAATGCTCACGGACTCAACACAACCTACGCGCATCGGCAACAGCGTGTGCCGCGACACCACCCCAGATCTCAGCTACTGCCGTTACGTGCACGATGCATGCCGGTGCAACACGCATCAATCCCTGGGCAGCGACCACTATATCCTCGAGGGTGGCGATGCGGGCTTGTTGGTTGGTCATACTAGAATGAGTTGAGCGCATACGAGGACACGGACAAAAGAAGGAGACATACACACTGGCGCAGTGTGTATGTCTCCTTCTTTTGTCCGTGTCCTCGTATGCTCTCAACTCATTCCACTATATCCTCACCATGCAAGTCCACACGTCCCCGTGCAAGCCGCGTCCACACGCTCTTCATTATACGGACTGGGACGCGTTTCGTGTGCGTCGCCAGCACTCTGCCACTCCCGACATCAATGACCTTTCGCAGTGGACTGATCAGCTACTGGCGGACCTCGACGGGGTCACGGCTTCGATCCCCACTACGGCGAACCACCCAGCGATTGACTCCCGCCTTGCTGACCTGCAGGCCGCTCATACAAGTCTCACCAACCGGTGGAACAAGCAACGACATAACCGTCGTATTCGCCGCCGAAGCGCATACGTCGACAGGGAGATCGAGACACACACCACCGCCCTTGCTCGCCAGCAGTGGGAACAGCTGTGCTCGGGACTTTCCAGTCAGCTGGGCTCTAAGCAATCATGGCAACCTCTACGCCATCTTCTCGACCCAACGTCTGCGAAGTCGGTCACCAGGCAGCAACTGCAGCGTGTAATTCGGACTAATGCGGCGATCTGGGCGAGTTGGTATATTAACACCTTCGGGTAAATGTGCAGCGCGGCACAGACAAAAGACAAGAAACGGACGACACGTCATGCGTTTCTGAATGCGTCCATGTGCTTTGCAAGTTTCAGGAATCCGCCTCGAGAATTGGCAGAACCTGTCGAATTCCAGCCAGTTGTGGATTTATTAAGAGAGAATAAGCTCAAATTGATGACAGCCGACAAGGAAGGTCTTTTTGTGCTTCTGAATGAGCAACAATTTCCGGTAAGCTTCAGTCGCGCTGGCTAAAAAACTTTAAAGAGCTGGTCACCGACCCTACGAAATTAAAAGAGAAAGCTAAGAAGTTGCAGGATATGAACCTAGACCCGCTATGAAGGGGAGTGTCACAGACAAAAAAACGTAGTTAAGATATATTTTTCACTATAAAAACACACAAGCCTGAACTACCCTTTCGCACTATCGTCTCAGAAAAAGACACTTGGCAGCACGTTGTTTCGGGATATTTGCAAAAGCACCTTACCGGGCTTCGCATAGAAGATCCCTTCAGGGTGAAAAATTCGGAAGAAGTGGTCGCCTTTTTGCGCAGAGGAGAGCTTCGACGTTGCACAGCCTTAAGCGTTGATGTAACAGACCTTTATTACTCCCTTCCGCAAGAGCAGCTGATGTGTAGTGTAAAAGAATGCATCGCAGAAAATGACCAATTGAATTTCACAAATGAAAGTGGTGTGCCAGTGGAGTCCTTTCTTGAGCTCCTGTTGTTTTACCTGCAGTCCACTTTCCTCCTTTGGGGTGAAAAAGTAATGATTCAGAGGCAAGGCTTGTGTATCAGGTCTCAAGTAGCGCCCGCTCTGAGCGAAATATTTCTTAGGTAAGGTCGACCGAATTTGGGAAGGCGCCATGACCGCAGGAATAGTAAAAATCTTCAGGTTCGTAGATGACTACTTAGTCATTACGCGGTCGAAGAATTGGTCTGGTGATGTTAACAGGATAGTTTCTACCTTTCAAGAAGCTGGAATGGGATTGACATTCACTTACGAGTTACCTTCTAATAATGAAATCCAGTTTTATACTTGAAATTAAAATTCAGTCCGGAACACCTGTGTCGGGAATACAACCCTAGATCATGCAAGCCGATACTACATTTTTCGTCAGCTCATTCGAAACTGGTAAAAAGGGGAATAGCCGCTACATGCTTGGGTTCCGCCCTCAGAAAGTCGTGCCACCACATCGCGCAGTTCAGCTTTTCACGGCAGCTAAGATAGGTTAAAAGAAGCGGGTTTCCCCAAGGGCACAGTGATTTCTGTTTGTGAAGAGCTTTTAAAAAAGAGTTGAAGAAAGTTAAGCCTCAACATGACCAGGCCTTAAGCGAGAAGAAAGAAAAAATCGCCGTTATCCCTTACGCACACCGCATGGCACATGGCTTAAAGAAGGTAGCAGCCAAATATCACGTACAAGTAATCTTTTCCGCGAAGAACAGGTTATGCAGCTTATGCCCTCTGGCCAACCAACCTGAGCGCAAGCCATTCACATCATGTCAGGTTAAACACACGCGTAAATTCGTTCCTTGCTCTTTGGGGGGTTGTTTATGCAATTCCGCTCTCTTGTGGCAAGGTGTATTACGGGCAAAGTGGGCGATGTTTGAATATACGCCTCAGAGATCACTACGGTGCTGTAAAGAATGCTACGACTTCTAATTCGGCGGCCCACTGCAGCAGATGTAAATGCGAAGCCCTTGTTTCAAGACACTACCGTGATGTACAGAAATAAAGATCAAACGAGCCGAGAGATTATTGAAGCTTATCATATGCACGTGGATTCCACTCGTTGTGTCAGCCAAACCTCGATCGCCCTGCATAAAAAAGAAATAGCATTTTTGAATGGCTTGTTCCCGCGCTTCTCTTGTTTATCTGGCAGTCAGGTGACTTAAACGCGTTTTTGTTCGTGCTCGAAATAAAGTTTTCAGTTGAGAGTCAGCGCTCGTGTCGTCCGTTTCTTGTCGTTTGTCTGTGCCGCGCTGCACATTTACCCGAAGGTGTAATTCGGGCCCATCCAGGTGACACATCAGCGCTCATGGCAGACCTGGCTGCCAAATACCTCCAACTTCTGCCCTCTGATGCTCTAACCCCCCCTCTCGAGTCCTATTCTGGGTCTCCCAAACCCGAACTCGACGCCGACATCACTGAAGCGTAGCTTTACGCCGCGCTTCACAAGCTCCGCACCACCTCCGCCCCTGGCCCGGACCGAGTCCCGAACAAGCTTCTTCGCTATCTCGATGCCCCTTCAGTCGCCGCACTGACTTCTTCCCTCAATGTCTGCTGGCGCTCCGGCAATATCCCCCCAGTCGTGGAAGCATGCGCGCGTAGCTTTCATTCCAAAACCTGGCAAGAAACTAACGATCGAAAACTTCCGGCCCATCTCCCTTACCTCGTGCGTCGGCAAGCTCATGGAACACGTCGTTCTTGCTCGCTTGCAAACGCACGTGGACGCCCACAGCCTCCTTCCCCATACAATGCTCGGTTTCCGCCCTGGCCTCTCAACGCAACACGTTCTCTTGCAGCTTCACCACGACCTCCTCAGCTCATCCGCTTTCTCAGACACGAAGGCTCTCCTCAGCCTCGATCTTCATAAGGCGTTTGACCAGGTCTCTGATTCGGCTATCCTGACTGAACTTGGAGCCCTCGCCCCGGCGCTCGACTCTTCAACTATGTTCGCTCCTTCCTTACAGATCGCACTGCCGAACTCATCGTGGGAGATCTTCCGTCCCCCCACATACGCTCTCGGCCCTCACGGTACACCCCAAGGCGCAGTCTTCTCGCATTTTCTTTTTAACCTCACCCTCCGCTATCTTCCCGAAAAGCTCGACCGCATCCCTGGCCTAAAACACACCCTGTATGCGGATGACATGACTTTTAGATGCGAAGCATCTTATGCTCGGGGTTCCCGTGTCCGTCCCGCGTCCCGCGTTCCCCCGTCCGCCGTCCCCCGTCCCCCCATCCCGCGTCCGGCCACTTTCATGAAGTAGGGAAGCACCCATTATGCGAACCAGAACACTGTAGTAATATGAAGGCCGTCAACCCTAACACAGTCATCACAGTCATGGCCGAGAGCACAGAGATGCTGCTTAGCAATGGCTAGGCAGGTGGTGTCTGTCGCCCAGGCTGACCCCATTCCTTGAGTCATGGCCGAGAGCACAGAGAGGCTGCTTAGCAATGGCTAGGCAGGTGGTGTCTGTCGCCCAGGTTGACCCCATTCCTTAATCTTGCTTGCATGTGCTTGGAGGGGGCTTAGTCCGTCCCTCCTTCCCACGTCCTACACCACCACAGCGCGTCCCCTCCCCCCTCTCTCTCCTACGCTCACTCCCCCTTTCTCTCCTCTAGGAATCCTCTACTCTACGGAGCGGCCCCCCGCTTCCCACACCCCCCCCACAGCGCATGCGCTTCCCCTATGCTCTCCTACGCTCACCCCGTTCCTCTACTCTAGGAATCATTTACTCTAAGGAGCGGCGCCCACATCCCCACAGCGCATGCGCGTCCTCTCCCCCCTCTCTCCTCTAAGAATCCTCTACTCCACCGGAGCGGCTCCCGCGTCCCACACCCCCACAGGGCATGCACGTCCTCTCCTCCTCTCTCTTCTCTTCTACGGTCCCCCCCCCCCCCCCGTCCTTTCCTCTAGGAATCCTCTACGGAGCGGCGCGCACGGCAGGTGCTGTGACAGCTGCATACTCCGCTGGGGGGCGCCACGGTAGTTCCGCGGTATGAAAATGACGGAGCGCGCGCGCCTCATTGTCTCTCCTGTGCAGCGCCGCGATGAGCGCCCGGACCACTGCCGTGAAATGAGAGCGGCGACGTTCCTCCCGCTCAAGCTGGTTATTTCCCCGCTGCTTCGCATCCACACATGGTTCCCTTTAGCGGGAGATGCGGAATTTTTTTGGGGGTCACGTCAGGTTCCGACGGGCACATCGAGCAGACCTTGCAACGCGCCACCAACGTTGTCATGGGCCGTGTGCACGCGGCTCGTCTCACCTGCTCGGCGGCCAAATCAGCCCTTGTCCTCATGCGGCTCCCAGACCGGCGCCGCCACAAGACACCCCATCCCACCATCGGGGTTTACGCCAACTCCAGCCCCGTTCCCGTCGTCTGGCATCTCCACGTGCTGGGTTTGGTCTTTCAATCCAACCGCCGCAACACTCACAATATCGACCAGCTATCGCTTTCCGTTCAGCAGACTGCGCGCATGCTAGCTCGTCTTCGAGCGCGGCGCGAGGGTATGCGCGAACGCGATCTACTACGCCTAATTAACGCTTTCGTCATTTCCCGTCTCACCTACGGCCTGCCTTACACTCACCTTCTCAAATCTGAATGCGACAAGATTCGACGTGCTCATCCGTCGGGCATACAAGACTGCCCTCGGTCTTCCCCCCCAACGCGTCAACCTTCGCTTGGGGGGTACACAACACCATCGACGAGTTGGTTGAAGCTCACCGTACCTCTCAAGTGCAGCGCCTTTGGCGTTCGCCGACTGGTCGCTGGATCCTCGCTTCCATCGACCGCGATACCTCCTCTCATCCACCGGACCTGGCCTCACTACCGCACGCCCTTCGGGCAGTTTTCTACGTCAAACCGCTACCCAAGAACATGCTCGCGGGCCACCATGACGCCCACTGTCAAGCCCGCGTGGCCATGCTTCGTAACAAGTACGCCAACCACCCAGCCGTCGTCTGCGTGGACGCGGCTCGTTACACCTCGCCCGGCGACGCCTTTACCGTCGTCTCCGTCTCGCCCTCCTCGCCGGAGCACACGAAGTAGACAGTCGCAGCCGGCACCGTGCGCACAACCTACGCCGTCGAGGCTGAAGAGGCGGCCATTGCCTTGGCTGCCACGTCTACCGAAGCCTATGTAGTACTCAGTGATTCTAAGCCCGCCATCTCGAACTTCGCCCGAGGCCTTATCTCGCCTACCACCCTACGGCTCCTTCGCCCGCTCTTGCTGCGGGAAGAACCGCGCCACATTGAACTGCTCTGGGCCCCCGCCCACTCGGGTCACCCCGGCAGCGAGTCAGCTCACCAACACACTCGAGGATTCGTCAACCGAGCGGTGGGCTCCTCTGAGTCGGACGCCCTGGTGCCAAAGCCCCTGGTCACCTACCATGACATCGCCCAGCACTATCGCCTTGAATGGTACGCCTACCCACCCCCTCACGAAAGTCTTCCCAAGAAGTCCCAGATCACCTGGCGCCGACTTCAGACCCGCACCTTTCCGTGCCCCCTTGTGTACTCTCACATCCACCCGGGCGTTATCGATTCACGCTGCTGTCTGTGTGGAGGCGTTGCTTCGCTCAACCACATCCTCTGATCCTGCCCGGAGGGTCTCCCGCCCACCGACCTCGGCTCGCCACCCCACACCGGAGGAGCAATGGGAGGCCCTTCTCTTCAGCACCGACCGAGACGTCCAGACACGGGTCATGGACACGAGCTGAGGACACCATTGAGAAGCACGGCCTGGCAGAATACATAGCCTGAACCTCCCGTTACCCCCCACACCCATTAATGAATAAAGTTGTCACTCACTCATTCAACAGGTATGCGCACCTGAGCAACATTATATGTCTGCAACAAATCCCCATGAGTGAACTGCACATTCGCTTTTGGATATAGTGGCAAAACAAGAATCCTTTTTTGAAATACGTGGCGCAAGGTTACTACTGAGAAGAGACAAGAAGAGACAGAAAGGACGCCAACTCACAGCTAAGTTTTTTTCATAAAGCATTCACAATATAAAGGCTCTTGAAGGACATGCGCAGAACTTTCCACTCACTGCACGTGCAGGAAGACGAGGTTTGAAAGAAAATCACAATCATGATATCTGGGTACCAGCAACAAAAACAAATGTATCCTAATGTAAAAAAAAAACAATCGGAAAAAAAAACAACGGAAACCCAAACCTGCGCAAAGCTCGTGGAAAACACAAAAAAAATGACAGACACTTCGTAAAAAACCATCTAAAGTACATCTAGATCCAACAAAAGATCCAACAAAATCATGCCCTCACCAAATGAAGGCAAGTTTTCCTTCAGCAAGTAACACGTCTTGAGGACGCCGGTTATCCTAAGCATATGTTGGTGTCAGTAGCGGAAAAGTTGCTGAAGCAGGAACGCTCGAACAGATCCCCGCCGACACACCGGGGAAGTTAGCGGCCGTGAGCACAAAAGAACCGCTGTAATACCGTATATACACCACTTATCTCACAGCTTGAAAAAGATAGGAGGCCGAGAAAACGTAAGGGTTGTCTTTTCAGCTCCAAACAAGTTGAACAGCCTGTGCAGAAATACTAACCCAGTAGTGACTACCAGGTCGGTCTGTGATAAGAAACACAACGGATCAGTTTGTCGCATGCACTGTTGGCGTTGTTTATCGCATCCCCCTCTCGTGCGGAAACTGTTACATTGGTCAGACGGGAAGATGCATAAACGACCGGCTGAGGGAACACAGAAACAAAGTGAAAAGTGTGTCAGGTGACGGTTTTTTAGCATTTCACTGCAAAACGTGTGCATGCCATCCACTACTAGAAGCCACTGTCATTCTTGCTAGAAGTAAATCCGAATCTGTAAGGTTGATTATAGAAACAGATCGCATCCTTTCTGCTGGCGGCCACTGTATCAGTAAGCCGTCATTCTCATTATCCACCAAAGAAATTTAGTATTTACACAAGCCCTGAAGTTTTTTTTTCTTGCAATGTGTCAACTTTTGTGCGCCGGCTTGGCGGATAAGATTGAAGGCTTTTTCAGTGTCTGATTTATAAAACGAAAAGTTGTCATCATGTCACGTGATTTGTGTGTATATATGACCGATCCTGGAAATAAAATTTTCGTTGTTGAAAGTTAACGCTTGTGTTCGTCCAGTCTTATTCTTTGTCCCTGTGTGTTTCTGCGCTATGCTACAAGCCAGTTTACGATGAACCAACAAGCCCATATTGGTACCCTTGTCAACAGTTCAAATTCACTAGTGTTTTTTTTTTACATTAGGATACATTTGTTTGTTGCTGGTACCCAGATATCAAGATTGTGATCTTCTTTTCAAACCTCGTCTTCCTGCACGTGCAGTGAGTGGAAAGTTCTGCGCATGTCCTTCAAGAGCCTTTATATTGTGAATGCTTCATGAAAATAAACTTAGTTGTGAGTTGGCGTTCTTTCTGTCTCTTCTTGAGAGAGAGAGCTCTTTATTGAAAGGCAGAGAATTTAGCCGGCGTGTGTAAATCGCTGACTTGCTACTCTGCGTGGGGAAGGGGATTGGGGACTGAAAGACACAAAGAGAGAGAGATAGATAGAAAAAAAAGAAGTTAAAATAGAATAAAAAAAGGTAAAAACACAAACTGAGTTTTTTGTCTCTTGGGCGGGGACGTGTGCGGAGAGTGACTTATTACGTGCTTTCAAGGTGCAATTAAAGTTTGTTGAGCTGACCGATGCTCTCTAAATATCTGAATAATAGTTTCATAGCATGCCCCTCTGTTGCGTGGCGCAGGGTAAAGGGCCCAAGACGCAGTCAATTGATAAAGTTCTTCGGGTCAGCATATGCATGGAATGTTCATAGAGCGCACGCTCATCGGCATACGCTCGGCACTCAAATAAAATATGTTCCACAGTTTCTATGGAGCCACAGTTATTGCAGTATGGGACTTTCGGTTTGACCAAAGCGGTACCGTAAGCTGTTTCCATAAGCACTATTCAGTCGAAGACGATGGTACAGTTTCCAGATCTCGACGAATTCTGCATGGGAGTCTTGTTCTCAGATGTGGATCGATAGAGTAGAGGAAATCATAATGATGTGTTGAAAGGTTCCAGAGCCTCTTGTTTTCTTCGGAAGCAAGTCTCTTAGCCAGCTGGGAAGCATCAGATTTGGTAAAATAGGTTCGCCTGTAATTTCGGTTTTGAAGTCCTTTGCGTGCCGCTTCATCCGCTTTTTCGTTGGCCAGAATACCGCAATGAGCTGGTATCCACTGAAATGTGATAAAGTTACCTGTGGTAACAGCCAAGTGGTGCAAGTACGCTATATCGAATGAAATCGGGTGATGATTTGTTTTCTTTAAGAGGTTGAACAGTATCTGTAAGCGCTCCCTTGGAGTCGGTGAAGACCACCCATCGGTTCGGCGTTTGACGCAAGATGTATAGGACAGCATCTTTGATGCCATGAAGTTCTGCTGTAGTCGAGGATGTCCTTCGCTGTAGCCGATAAGATAGCATTTGTCTTGTGGAGGGGATATAGACGGCCATAGGATGAAGCCTCCTGAGTGGTGGAGGTGTCCGTGTAAATATGAGTGTGCTGAGTATAGTGCTCGGCTAAGTAGAGGAGAGTAGTCTGCAGCAGTGCGGTCTGTGCGATGCGTCTCTTTGCTCCATTGATGCCTGGTACAAATGGTTTAATTATTAAGTGGTGAAAGTGTCCAGGGAGGAAACGTCGGAGGCATTGTTTGCTGTGGCTGTCTAATAGCAGCAAGTTGCAGCATTTGCACAGCTTGTCCGAATGCAGAATTGTTGTGGGTCAGATGTATGCGGTTCAGAAAGTGCTTCTTCCCTTGCAGGAGATGTCGAAAATGAGTGCGCATGGTTTCTTGAGTAGAGATGACTTCTAGCGGAAGACATCCTGCTTCCGCTACAGTTCCCGAGGTTGATGAGCTCTTAGGGAGGCCTAGACAGATTCGTAGGCAATTGTTTCGTGCGGCTTCTAAAGTTCTCTTGTTTGTTGGCGATAATCGGGGAAGCACCGGCAGGCAATAGCGCAAGGTTCCTTCAATATACGCTTTCTCAAGTAGTACCATTGAGCGGCATTTGCATCCCCATCGTGTCCCCGCCATGAATTAGAAGAGTTGTGATGCGGCAGCTATTCTCGCTCGAAGTTTCTTCACCGGAGGAGACCAGGAAAGATTTCTATCGATGACTACTCCAAGAAATCGCTGAGACCGTACATGGGTCAGCGGCCGTACACCGAGGAGGAGCGGATACTTGCTCATCTTCTTTCTCGTGAAAGCGATGGCTGTGCTCTTTTCTGGAGAAAAGTGTAGACCTCGGGGAGCCAAATACGTGGAGAGGTTCCGTAATGCTTTTTGAAGGCGTTGTTTGGTGACGTAACGCGAAGTTGAAGCGCTCCAGATACAGATATCGTCGGCGTAAATTGTGATGTGCACTCCTCGCGGCAATAATCTTCTTGTCTCTTCTTGTCTCTTCTCAGTAGTAACCTTGCGCCACGTATTTCAAATAACGATGCACCAACTGGCCCAACATAACGTACTGTTAAGAATCCTTTGCTGGCCTTCAGTTGGTGACAGGACAGGACACAGTATCCTGTACTGATGGGTGACAATGTCAGAGTAGGCAAGAAGCGGGCTGGAGACCATGCAGTGGGGGGAATATGGCATGGGTTCTCCAAATTCCAGAGGCGAGTTACTAGTAGAGTTCGCAGAACGCAATAATTTGCGGATCTTGATTACCTTCTACATAAAACGGGCTAACCATAAGTGGACGTGGAGGAGTCCTAATGGCGAAACTAAAAATGAAATAGACTTCATTCGGTGTGCACACACCGTCATTGTACAGGATGTGGAAGTAGTTGGCAAGAGCCGATGCAGTGAAGATAGAATGGTAAGGTCTCGAATTCAACTAGACTTGAGGAAGGAACGGCAGAAACTGATACGCAAGGAGCCAATTAATAATACATTTAAACAACAAAGTTGGGCTAGTTGGTATCTTGAATAATATGACATGTTTACTAGCGAAAAAGTCGTGGACGAGAAGAAGGAATACAGGACATTGCAAGACTTCAACTAAACTTTATTACACATAGCATTTAGGTATATATAGACAACTTGGAGAGCGCATGCGTGCCAAGCTCTTGTTAATACTGAAACATTCAGCAACAAAGAAAAGTTGTCAGTTTCCTTTCGAGATAGCCAAGTTCCTTGTCAGAGAGAGCCAAGGAGGGACTGCTGATACACGCGTCAGCATCTTTTTTAATGACCAAAGCTTCGTAAATTGCCCTCTCCCCCCTGCGTTGCGAAGCTGTGCAGCACAGATGTTTTTTCATAGTACGGAGAGCAAGAACATCTCCTGCAATGGTCGGCAAGGTGCCCACCAATATGGATAGGGTAGTTGAGGTAGCGGAGGAATTCTACTGTGATCTGTACAGCAGCCGAGACAATCAGGATGATAATATAAGAAATAGTAATAGCCCAGAGGAATCGAATGTCCCCACCAGTAACGGCAGGGGAAGTAAACAAAGTCCTAGAGGAAATGGAAAGCGGCAAAGCCTCTGGTGAGGATCCGGTAATATCAAACCTGTTGAAAGATGCATGCTGGAGAGAGTGTGTTAGAAAAACTGGCCACCCTGTATACGAAGTGTCTCGTGACGGGAAGTGTACCAGAATCTTGGAAGAATGCCAACATTATCTTAATCCATAAGAAACGGGACTTCAAAAACTTGAAGAATTACCGGCCGATCAGCTTACTGTCCGTCGTCTACAAAATAATAGCTAATAGAATTAAGACAACATTAGAGTTCAGTTCACCAAAGGACCAAGCAGGATTTCGTACTGACTACTCAACAATAGACCATATTCATACTATCAATCAGGTGATAGAGAAATGCGCGGAATACAACCAACCCTATACATAGCCTTCATAGACTACGAGAAGGCATTTGATTCGGTTGAGATATTACCAGGCATGCCGGCACTGCGGGATTAGGGCATCGACGAAGGCTATATAAACATACTGGAAGAAATCTACAGCAAATTTACAGCCACCATAGTCCTCCATGAAGAAAGCGAAGAATCCCAATAAAGAAGGGTTAAGGCTGGAGGACACGATCTCTCTAATGTTATTCATCGCGTGTTTACAGGAGGTTTTCAAGGCCCTGGATTGGGAAGAGTTAGGGATAAGAGTTAATGGAGAGTACCTCAGTAACCTGCGTTTCGCTGATGACATTGCATTGATGAGTAACTCAGGGAACGAATTACAACTCATGATTACTGAACTGGACACAGAAAGCAGAAGAGTAGGTCTGAAAAATTAATATGCATAAAACTAAAGTAATGTGCAGCAGTCTCGGCATAGAACCACGCTTTACGATAAGTGGCGAGACACTGGGAGTTGTAAAGGAATACGTCTGCTTAGGACATGTAGTAAGCGCGGAGCCGAACCATGAAAGTGAAATAGAATAAGGATGGGGTAGAGCACATTCGGCAAGCATACTCACGTAATGAATGCATCTCACCGGTACTTGCGAGAATGCTTGCACACTCGCTAAGCATTCTCAAATAACAGCTGCACCTTACCGGTACTTGCCTACGGAGCAGATACCTGGGGGCTTACAAAGAAGGTTCAACTTAAATTGAAGACAACGCAGCGAGCGACGGAACGGAAAATGATAGGCGTAAGTTTAAGAGACAGGAAGATACCAGAGTGGGTCAAGGAACAAACGGGGGGTTAAGGATATCATAGTTGAAATCAAGGATAAATGGACATGGGCCGGGCACGTAGGGCGTATGCAGGATAACCGCTGCTCATTAAGGGTAACTGAATGGATTCCAAGAGAAGGCAAACGCGTGAGGGGGGGTGGGGGGGGGGGGGGGGGACAGGGAATTAGGTGGACAGATGAGATTAAGAAGTTTGCAGCTATAACGTGGCAGCAGAAAAAGCACAGGACCGGGTTGATTGGCGGAACATGGGAGAAGCCTTTGCCCTGCAGTGGGCGTATTCAGGCTGATTGATTATTAATTTATTCATTTATTTGTTTATTTATTTTTATTTATTTATTTATTTATTTATTTATTTCATAATACCCCTAAAGGCCACCAAATGGGTATTACGTAGGGGAACAGACACATGAAACAAACGATGTACATTTACACAATGCAAAAAGGGAATAACGATTGTAAGCTATACATTAAGAAAAAAACTAGATGCATTGCAAAAATGAAAAATACAGGAGAGATAGAAAATTGACCAATGCTAACATAAATTAAGGGCTCTAACAAATGCAGCACACAAGGAAAAAAAACTAAATCGCAGTCGTGATTGTAAGATACATAAATTTGCAATTGACAAATAAATACGACGCAGCATGTACATTGATCGTGAAAATGGCTAACCAATGATCACAACGAGAAAATTAGACACTGAAGAACATATGAAGGAACCTGAAAGAGTACGCGGGGTGGATATTTAGTCGGAAATATTGTGTAAAAGTTCCTGAAACGTTGCGAAATTGGCTTCAGTGTTAGTGTTGGAATGGCACACATTGCCACTCAATTAGCATAATGAGCTGAGCGACAGGTTATGCGTTTTATCTCGAAGATAGAGTCTGTGCGTGGAAAGATGGCTGTAGTGTTTCGAAGGTGCGGTGAAGATATGGGTGATGATAAAGCTTGTGGAGAAGCGAAAGGCGGGCAGTTCTGCGGCGATAAGTCGTCAAGTTGAGCGCGAGCTTGTAGTGCTGAAATGGTAGTGTAGGGCGAATAAACAGATAAGAAGAAACGTACTGCACGGTTTTGTAAAGACTCGATGTCATGGGTGATGTATATTTGTGTGGGATCCCGTATAGCAGACGCGTATTCGATTTTAGGGCGTATTAACGTGATGTATGCTAGTTTACGGAGGTTATTTGGAGCATACTTGAGGTTGCGCTTGAGAAGACCTAATGAGCGGTTAGCTGATGCCAACGTAGGCGGATGTGATTATGCCACGTAAGGTCAAACTGGAAGTGAACAAAAAGGAACTTATATGAAGTTGTAAGTTGAGTTATGTTGTTATTGATTACGTAGGATGTCGGAATGCGGTGGATGCGCCTTGTAAATGATAGAAGCCGTGTTCTACCTGTATTGAGAGTCATCAACCACGTTGAACACCACTTCTTAATTGCGTTAAGGTCATCTCGGAGAATTTTGTTATAGTCACTTGAAATTATTCGATAAGTTACAGAGACATCCGCGAAAAGTCTGATGTGAGAGGACACACAGTTAGGTAAGTCATTAATATAGATTAGGAAAAGTAAAGGGCTCAGAACGCTGCCCTTAGGAACACCGGAGGTTACGTTGGTGGATGAGGAGGTACTGTTGTTAATGATGTGTATTGTGATCTAGATGAGAGGAAATTCTTAATGCATCCTATTACACTTGGGTGTATATTAACGTTCATTAGCTTTATCGTTAGTCTATGGTGAGGGACGCGATCGAAAGCTTTAGGAGAAATCGAGGAAGATGGCATCAATTTGAAATCCTAGGTCTAAATATGAATGTATGTGATGTAAAAAGCCGGCTAAGTGCGTTTCGCATGAATAACCCCAACGGAAGCCGTGTTGGTACTCAGAAATAATGTGTTGTGGTCGTCTAGGAAGCTAATGATTTCAGTGTAAATGACATATTCAAGTTACCTGCAAATGGTAACCAGTTAGAGAAATGGGGCGGTAGTTTAATGGCTGACTGCGGTCCCCAGACTTCAATATGGGTATGACTTTTGCTGCCTTCAAACCTCTCGGAATATTGTTAGTAGGTAGAGACTGCGAGAAGAGTGCGCACAATAAATAGGCGACCATTTTTTAACACTGTTATTAATGCCATTGTGATCAGATGCTCAATAAGTTCTAAGTTTATTTAGTAAAGAAGAAATTTCTGCTTCACTAATGATTACTTCAGCCATAGATACGTCGATGAGATTGACAAGGGAAGGGTGATGATGTGGTGTCTTCATGTGTAAATACGGATGAGAACGCGTTATTCAATAGATCTGCACACTCGGAGTGGTGAACCCTAAGGCCGTGCTCATTAACAAGGGTTATGTCTGGGTAGCTCTTCGGGTTTATTACCAGCCAGGAACGGGAACGCTGAGGATTGTTAGTAGCATAGAACACAAGTCATGAGCGAAGAAATTTCGTTTCGATGATTTCAAGAGTGACTGATATTGCTTATCACAGACCATGTAATGGTGCCAGGAATCAGAGAGGCAGGTTTTTATCCGCTGAACGATATAAAGGCTTTTTCTTATTGTTAGGGCGTCGAGGCTTTATGGTGAACCAGGGTGTTGTCGAAGAGCAGGCTATTTTTGTTAGTGGGACGAAACGATTGATCAGGTCAGTAAGAGTGGTTTTAAACATTGACCAGTTATGTTCAATGGCTTGACATTTGTAATTATTAAGGTAATCTAACGAAAAGGACACTTCGTGTGTTAGTGTACAGGAATGGAATAAGGCCTTAAGCGTCATTCTGTTGCGATAATTGTCTAGTGGAGGGATGTTTGGCATGATTACATGACACTCGTCATTTTGCGGCTTGTTTTGACACCTGCGTTGCGCATCAGATCACTGTCCCATATATAAATATCATTATTTACAAACAACTTGTTGAATACGAGTCGCACACGATCACCTTCATTCCGAATTGTTTTTGAAAATTGTAGAAGGTTGCGCCGCCTTTTTCTCACAGTTTCAAAATAGTCACGTGAGATGGTGAACAGTTTATCTTTTAGTTTGTAACCATAGCCGAGTATTGCCTCAACTTCTTTGTCATTAAAAAATTTTGCAATAATTGGTCGCTTTTTATCGTTAGTAAAACGGCCTAACCTGTGTGCTCTTCTATGGAGAACACTTTCAAAGCAAGATGGTTATCACAAAATTCCTGAACCGGGCGCTCAGATGGTTCCCATCTCTCATTCTGCTCACAGTCGGGAAGCCCGTAAAACAGCGAGTTGCACCTGCGGGAGTGGTTCTCTAAATCATCGACCTTGTCTTCTATTTTGGAAATATTTCCTTCATCTGTTGTGGCAGAGTGCGCATTAGCCTCCCCTGACAAAGAACCGGAAGTCATCTTACGCTCGAAATTATCAAGTTGATTCTGCATTTTAGAAAGCCGCTCTTCGCAAATGAGTGGGATTTTTTCAGAAGCATCAAACTGAATTTGGCTTCAAGTTCCGAAACACGCCGAGGTAATTGTTCAAGTTCACTTTCTAGGCTGATATGCATTTGTAGCATCTTATTAACAGATTGAAGAATACCTATACTGGTCGATATAGTCTCTGAACTGTGTTGAATACAAAGTCAAGCTTTTCTTCTTGCGATTTGGTCATCGGACCCGGGTTTGCCTCGACATCACCCCCCAAGCAGCAACAGGCGCCACAGATGCATAACAGAATCGCGGAAACACTTCACTGAGTTGGGTGGCCACGACACCGCTAATAAGAACACATCGTTGCCGCGAAAATAATAAGCTCCGTCTAAACTAACCTGCACAAGCATGAAAAGTGAGCGTCGAGGCCCGAAGTGCTGTCAAAGTGGGCGTTCTTTAGTACTGTGCTTTCTGTAGATAGGGCTTCCATGTTGCCAGCAGGGTAGTGGATTCGTATCCAGAAGAGGCGCTTGACACAGTAACAGAATCCAGGCGCTGCGGTGCGACGGCTGACTATGGACCAGACGTCGCCAACAAAACCACCTGCACAAGCATGAAACGTGAGCGTGGCATCCCCAAAGTTGCGGTGTCGTGACCCCTATGTTGGTGATGTAGGACCTGCGCCTATGAGCCAGTGCTGAGAAACATTCGAATTCTGGGCTAAAGTTGGAATGCGCTGGCGAGAGAGTCTTATCACATTCAAAAGAAAGACAGTGACTGTATCTGTGAGACTGCTGTGGTGCTGTGCAGTAAAGAAAAAATTTCCCCATCTCCCGCTAAAGGGAACCATGTGTGGATGCGAAGCAGCGGGGAGATAATTAGCTTAAGCGGAAGGAACGTCGCCGCTCTCATTTCACGGCAGTGGTCCGGGCGCTCATCGCGGCGCTGCACAGGAGAGAGAATGAGGCGCGCGCCCTCCGTCATTTTCATACCGCGGAACTACCGTGGCGCCCCCCAGCGGGAGTATGCAGCTGTCACACCACCTGTCGTGCGTGCGACTGTAGGAGAGGAGAGAGAGGGGGGAGGGGACGTGCATGCGCTGTGGGGGGTGAGGGACGCGTGAGCCGCTCCGTAGAGTAGAGGATTCTTAGAGGAGAGAGGGGGAGAGGACGCGCATGCGCTGTGGGGATGTGGGAGCCGCTCCGTAGAGTAGATGATTCCTAGAGTAGAGGAAGGGGGGTGAGCATAGGGGAGCGGACGCGCATGCGTTGTGAGGGGTGTGGGACGCTCCGTAGAGTAGAGGATTTCTAGAGGAGAGAAAGGGGGTGAGCGTAGGAGAGAGAGGGGGGAGGGGACGCGCATGCGCTGTGGTGGTGTGGGACGCGGGAAGGAGGGACGGACTAAGCCCCCCTCCAAACACATGCAAGCAAGATTAAGGAATGGGGTCAACCTGGGCGACAGACACCACCTGCCTAGCCATTGCTAAGCAGCCTCTCTGTGCTCTCGGCCATGACTCTGATGACTGTGTTAGGGTTGACGGCCTTCATATTACTACAGTGTTCTGGTTCGCATAATGGGTGCTTCCCTAGTTCATGAAAGTGGCCGGACGCGGGACGCGGGACGGGGGACGCGGGACGGACAGAGCCCCGAGCATAAGATGCTTCGCATCTAAAAACTGTTTTATATGCGAAGCACTTCTTCGCCGACTGCAGGCACATTGAGCGTTTCTATCTACGTATCTATCTAGCCGCCTACGTCTGAGTGCTCTCGTGATCGCCTACTTAACGTGGGGTAGACGAAAATTAGTATGGGAGGTTAAAAGGGTTGTACGAATATGTCTGGCTGGTCATGACATTAATAACGGGAAAATCCCGTCGCGTACGTCATCAAACCCTTTCCTCCAGACACGCGTGGCACATACCCGTATGCCACGGGTCGCGGTATGCGGGTATGCGCCGCAGGTGTTTGACAGTTTATATTTACTGAGAAACGGTGAGAACAGACATTAATAATTTAAATGCGAGAGCGTTAAGAAAAACTGACATCGGCAGCGTTTACCCGATGACTGAAAAGAATAATTGTAAGGGACCCAGCAGAAATCGAACCCAATCATTCTGTGTGGTAATCAAGTATTCTAACACAGAGTCACGCCAGGCCTCGGAACTGCTTTGGAAAAAAAAAACCTATGTTCAAAACCGGAAATGCGACAGTCTTACCTCCTGTGTACCCAGGCCCACACTAGCGTCCCGCTTGCAGGTAACCAGGCCGCCCACACCGCAGCTCGAGGTCTCATTCACCGAGCCGCTGCTCATTCGGTGGCCGCATACACCTCCGAGAGCGGGGCGATGACACCATTACAGCACAACAGCAACCGGAATGGTCGTTGGGGCGATCGCCTGACCACATTCAGCAAGATAACACAACATTACAGACTAAACAGACGCATATACTCACCACCACACGACAAATTAAACAAAAGACAGGCCGTAACTTGGAGGTTGTTACAAACAAACACTTTCCCCAGCCCGGTGACCCTACGCCTCTGTTATCCGAGCCTATTCCCTGACCGACGAGTGCAAAAGCGTGCGGGGAAAGAGCCACACTGCGGCACATGCTTTGGGAATGTGCCGGGAGAGTAAATGTCGCTGCCGCCGCTCACTACGCGACGCATGCTAGGCAGGGACAAGCTGCGAGAGCAATCCTTGCTGCTACCACCACGCGAGGGCAGGGGCCGGCCGCCGCCGCGGCTGCGGTCGCTACTGCGGATCAGTTGCGTCGGCATCGCTGCCCCTTGGAGGCGGCACTCACCAGCGACAAGCTTTCCGACCAGCTTTGGGCCGTCCGGCAAGCTGAAGATGCCGTCCAGGTCCAAGCACTTCCCACCGTCACCTGAGGCACCGCCATCGTCGACGGAGAGTGGGACGGAACAGGAATCAATCCCCTCTTCCCCCCCGCCTCGCCCGAAGGAACCGGACTTTAAATAAAGTTTATTCATTCATGTAGCCGTAATGTTCATGAAACGTGAATGGTGGTTGTAGTGCTGGCTATCTAATTTTGTAAACATTACATATGTACAGTCGAACCCACTTATAACAATACTCAAGTGCCAGGAAAATTTCATTGTTATACCCGATAATTGCTATTAACGGGTTCCACGGAAAAAAAGCAAAATAGTCGGGACGGCAGGCTGTAGTGAGAAAACTATGATATCGAATAGAATATACCAACAAACATCAGTGATAAGGATGACAAAGCTGCCAATCTTTCATTCATGCTTAAAAATTTCAACGCTGTCACGTGACCGCCACAATCTCCATAAAGAGATTCTATGACAATGTATGAAATTTCAGACGCTGTAACTCTTCGAAGTCTCAGCTTTTACTCAAATTGCATGTTCGAAAGTGCATTACAGGGCCCCTAAACCACAGCGAGTTCAAAGGCGAGACAGTAGTTTCTTTCTCGCCTTCACTACCCTTCCTACAAGCGCTATTTCCTCCTCGCCACTTATTTATTCATAAAACACGTGGAATGTCAGCACTAAGCATTGAGCCAGTCAAGATTTGGCGCTTTTCGACTACACGCTGCTATCTCCCCTTGTGCAGTCGCAAATGCAGAAAACAAAGTGGGATCAGTTTATCGCGCACAATACTCATGGGAGACAACGCAGAACGGGCGTGCGACTGCATGGCAAAACAGGGTAGGCGATAATTCACAACATATATCTCTCTTAAATTGACCAACCGAGCGCTTATTTCATCCCGAGGTCGCGTGAACCAACAGCTGGCGTCACGAATTGTGCCACAAAGACGGGAGACGCCGGGAGAGAATAAGCGAGCTCATCCTTCGTATTTTGAGAGGTTGTTTAGGGGCCTTTAAACAGATGCCACCTCCACTTCCGAGCCGTTGCTAGATTTTAAAAGTGAGCTTTACCGCTGTGCAACACCACTATGCGACGCAGCATACCGTGAATCCGAACGGGTGCTGGGAGACGTTCGGGTTTTGGGCGGGGGTTCAGCACCTTGGAATTGCACGTTTTCTTCTGTTTTCAAGGATTTCGCGTTCTATTACCTTTCATCACGGACACCCAACAGCGAAAATTGATTGTTATAACCGATAATGCGGCATGCGGGCATTGCTGTAAGTGGGTTAATTCACCATGAAAAACATACAAAAATTGATTGTACAGAAGCTTCTCATTGCTATAACTGATATATTATTAAAACCGCTATTGTTATAAGTGGGTTCGACTGTACTCATGTGATACAGGCGTGGCGTCGGGTTAACATCAATTGTAGTGAAGCGCCATCTACTGAAGTAGGTACGTAGCACTCTCCAGGGCTACCATCCTGGCAAGTACAAGCGCTACATATCAGCCTGCCACCTCTGGTGTTGCCAATATCCATGTTGCTATTGGCATCGCTACGCAACTGTAAACAACTTGTGGGGCGCCGTGTCGACGAAAGGACGCATCCCAACATAAAACATAATGACTCTTTATTTAGCGTAGTAGCAGCAGCGGGGCGGGCATACCGACGCTGCGCTCGAACGGTTCGAGAAGGAATGATCACTTCCGAGCTTGGCAGCTTGGGTTTATAGCCACCGTCGGTGACGTAAGGCCTCCGCTGACGCTGCGGTGGTGCTGTCCCTTATCGGAGGCGTGTTCCAGCACGCGGCCGTGTCACGCCGGGCTAGCTGGTGCCGAGGCGGAGGCTGCGCCGGTTTTTGCGCAGTGTATCGCCACAAACTGTTTATATAAAACATATGCGACTGTTCAACATATGTCTGTGCGCACAACATTTATACACGTTGGCGCGGCACTTTTACTCGTCGTCCCACGTCATTTGCACAAGGACGTCCTGCAAGAACTTCATGACACCCCAACTTCTGGACATTTAGGCGTCTCCAGAACCTATGACCGTGTTCGGCGACGGGTATTCTGGAAGGGCCTTTATCGTTCCGTTCGCCGCTACGTTGCAGCATGTTTCATTTCATTTTATTTTACCCTCAGGACCGAACTATTACAGAGGGGAGTGGTTAACAATACATACAAAAGTAAAACCAAAACAAAGCAGCAAAAGTGGCTATAGGTAACACAAGGAATAATTGGTCAGTTAAATCCGGGAGTGATGATGTCCGAAATGGCCAAGCGAAACTTTGAGTGGTCCTTGATAGAAACAATAGTGCCGGGAAGGTGGTTCCATTCTTGAGACGTCCTGGGAATAAATGATTCGTGACAGGTTCTGGTATGGCAGTGCATTATCCCAACCTTATGGACATGATCAATGCGAGAAGAAATATAAGAAGGAGATGATATAAGGTTTTCACGCAGGTAGGAATTGTAGAAATATAAATTATGAAATAAAGCAAGGCGAAAACACTTACGTCTGGATGAGAGGGGAGGAAGTAGTAAGGAGTTTTTCATGGAAGTTACGCTTGATGTTCGGCTGTAATTGCTATAAATGAAACGAGCGGCATTATTTTGGATTAGTTCAAGCGATTGAATATGGGTTGCGGAGTGAGGGTCCCAGATGGATGATGCGTAATCCATTTTACTCCTAATGAGTGTTTTATATAAGATTAATTTTAATGAGGAAGGAGCAGAAGAGAAATTTGCAAGTGCCGAAAGAAACCCACGACTCCCCCTGCTGGTCGCCTTCAACCTATTGAAGTCCCAATCGAGGCGTTTTATCGAGTAGGGGTTGGTCTTGCGAGGCCCTTTTTCAACTTCGGCCACTGGAATTAAATGGATTGCAGTAGCCACGAATTATGCCACTCGCTATGCAATTACTCGAGCGCTACGGACCAGCTGCGCGACGAACGTTGCAGATTTACTTCTCTATGACATCATCCTCCAGCATGGTACTCCGTGTCACTTACAAACCATGGTCGCTGCTTCCTATCTTGTGTGGTTGACGACCTACTCCGATCTTGTGCTACTCGACACAATTTAGTCACGTCTTATCACCCTCAGAGACTAACGGCCTGACGGAGAGCCACAACCGCACACTGACAGACATGCTTTCTGTGTACATATCTGGCGACCACACTGATTGCTTTGCTGTTCGTCACCTTCGCCAACAACTCGTCGCGTCATGAAACTGCCGGTTACTCACCCTTTTATCTTCTCTTTGGCCGTGATCCTTTACTACCTTTCGACAGCCTGCTTCCACCTGGCCCTCCATCCAGCACTTCATACGCTCAAGCTGCCATCACCCGTGCTCTCATCGGACGTACAGTAGCCCGAGCTTGGTTCTCGTCCTCCCAGACTGCGCAAAAGTCGCTCTATGACAGTCAACATAGGGATGCCGATTTTTCTCCGGGTTCTTTCGTTCTACTGTGGCTCCCATCCCGTCGTGTTAGCCTCTGCGAGAAGCTTTTATTGCGATACGTTGGGCCCTACCGAGTTCTGCGCCAGGTGACACCTGTCACCTATGAAATATCCTCGACCACGAACTCATCGACTGCTTCACCAAGAACTGACAGTATGCATGTTTCCCGCCTGAAGCTCTGCAACGGTGACACGCCCTTCTAACCAGAGCAAGCATCCGGGACGGTGCTTTGCCGACCGGGGTAATGTCACAGGTATGGAAAGGTACCTCTGGCACGGACGCCGAAATGACACCGAGTGGTTGAAGACGACGTCGTTGTGGGGCTAAGTCTGAGCTGCCCTGTTCACTGGCATTCCTGTGCGCTGTGTGCAGTGTTAACCCCACCAGCGCTTGCTTAATAAATACTTCCCGTAAGAATATCTTTAGCGTCATTTCCTAACGTTTCGCTTAATAAAAATTACAGCACAGTCACCTTCCCTCCGCATGCTTCGCATAACACCGTAGTACATGGGATGTGCCGAATTTTTTAGAAACGTGGCTATGAGGCGCATTATCGTGTCTTGCTGTTCCGATCTTGATTAGCGTTGTTCACTGGCACGGGCAATGCGCGTGCGCGCGCTACTCGGCTGTGTATATAATAGGAAGACTTCGAAATAAACTTAGGTACGAGTAGCACCTGTCCTGTGCTTGGGCGTGTCTTCTTTGTCTTGTTCGATTTAGCGCGATCCATTCCTGAAAGATGTCTCTAATATTTTCTAGGCAGGATATCGGAAGACAGATGCATTGAAAGTAACCTCAGTGATAGCATTATCGAAGTGCTAAGGTACATGGATGATTTTCTGCTCATTGCTGACAGTTCTAACATAAAACAGGCTGTTGCTAACGTTGTCGACATTTTTCGCAAATCTCATTCCGGTTTAAAGTTCACTCATGAAGTACAGCACAATAAATAACCACAGTTCTTAGAAGTGAAGCTTAAACTAACCAAATATGTTTGCTAGATTTACAGCCCAAGGTCCGAAAAACCAGTTCTAAACTTTAGATCCGCGCATTCAAAAGTCGTTAAAAATCGCATAGCATTGTCATTACTGCTTTTGTCCCTGTTGAAATCTTGTTTTCACTAAACCGCCAAAGGCCGTGTGAAACAAATCGGGCATCTACGATGCCCGATTTGTTTCAGGCTTTCTAGACAGGGTGAATATGCAGAAGATCCTAAAAAGTGTAGAAGAACGCCCATCACAGATAATTGGAACTGTGTAGAAAAAGAAAAATACATTCCAATTCTGTATGTACATAAGTCGTCGCATGCGCTCAAAAATGTAGCTGGTCGGTATAAGGTAAATGCTGTGCTTTTTGCTGCTAAAAGACGTATAGCATTTGTGGTAGAGTCGAAAAGAAGCTGGCACAAAAAAAGTTCAGGTATGACTAAAAAAGACTGCGCTGTAAAGCACACGTCAACGTTTGTATCTTGCAAAACGGGAGTTCTAAGGCAGCTTCCTTTTTCCTGTGGTCATGTCTACATTGGGCAAAGTAGTCGTTGCCTGATTGTAAGGTTGCCGGAACACAAGCGCTCACTGGGAGCCGACGCGTACTCGCACGTTGCTCGACACTGCTCACAACACAGATGCACCCCGAATTTTCGTGACACCATATGTGTTTTTAGGCGTAACAATCAGGCTACTAGAGAAAATGCTGAGGCTTACTACATGAACAAAATAGGCAATCTATGTTTAAGCATGCCCTCAGTAGCACTGCATGACAATGGATTTCCTTCCTGAATCGTTCAATTACATAATAAGAAGTGTACGTGGGATCACGGCTTTAGTCTTCTGTAACCTTTTGTAGCCCGCTTAGCTACCGTTTTGAACCTTTTGTAATCTTTGCAGGAGCACATGGTTTTTCTGTCTGTTTTTGGCTATCAATGATGTAAGAGCACGTCGTTCTGGGCCATGGTCTAAATTGTGATTGTTTTTTCTAATAAAGTTAGTTGCGAGAATGCGCTGTGTGGTGTGTTGTACTTATTATCGTGTCCTCGCTTTCGCGCTGGTCATTTCAAAAATGCATAAGCAATTCGAACTTGACCAAATGTCACTTCTTCCGCAGTCCATTGGGGAATAAACGGCGCGTATTAAACATGAAGGGAGAAACAGCAGAGGTGCTCAGTACCAACTTGAAAACGAACTCACGCATGTAGCGGTCACACTTACCAACTTGAAAAATGTTTTGTGTGGAGGAAATTTCCTCTCCTCAATCGCAACACCGGACTTCAAAAGGTCGGAGTGCTTAGATGGTAACGCGTAGAAAGAGCCATCGTCAGTAGCGCCTTGAGGAACAACCAGTACGTTTCTCCCACCACCACGTTGCCTGTAGTTGAGATTAAGGTCGGCAAAAAAAAAACTAGAACGCACACAGACACACTCAAGAGATATATCTTGCACTTTGGACTCACTCGGGCTCAAACTCACCTAAATATTACTCAGCCGGACTCACTCAGACTCAGACTAACGGCTCGATCTGAGTCTGAGTGAGTCCGAGTCAGTCGACTCATGACTGAGTTCGCCGGCTTATGGTTACGATACCCAAGTAGACCGACTGAGGGTGAGCACCTAATCTGACTCTGTATCTTGCATTGTTTGACTGGTGTTTTCTTATGTGAGGTCTTGTCCTCCAATGACCACTTCAGGCCTGGATCTTGACAAATCCGTCGTGATGGTTATCCCTCATGTGCTCAGTGTCATTTTAAGGCAGCGGGGCGTTCATATTGTGCATGCGGCTCCCGACAAAGCTCCCAGTGCAAGAAAGTGAATGCTAGGAAAGCAGTGAACATGGTTCCGTGTTAAGCGCGTCACCAGCTATGTACTTACGAAAGCGAGGTCGTGTGTGAGATCCCAACCTGTGCTGAGTATGGCTACATTTCAGTATTTCAATGGGCATAGCTAGTGCACCAGTACAGAGACCATGCAGCGCGCGAGATTTTAGAAACTTTCAGTGATTTTGTCCGAAGGTGACTCAGGCGGCAGTGCGCCTTAATTGGGCTTACTGACAAACAATACTTGACTCTGTTTCCGGCATTTTAGTGATTTCTATGTGTTTAGTCATAATAATTTGACACATGCATGGCTGGAAGTTCTTGATAAATCCCGCTTCCCTCAAAAATTGGAGGACGCTTCAACCTCGCCTTCAAGAACAGGCCGCGATAGCGTAATCGGGCCTCGTCTGCATCGTCTTCTGAATCGCTAGCCTGCTTCGGTTCTGGGCGCATGCCTCAACCGTGCCGTAAGGACACGAACGACTGTGCGCGTAACATTGGCCCTTTGAAAGTATCATTGAATGCCTACTGCATGCACGGTTAAGTGCCCACAACGCCATAATTATTCCTTCTGCGAATCAGCGAAGGGCGCACTACGCGTCCATGGGGCAAGCTATTCAATTTGTTGATGGTTCTGCTGCTGATGATGATTCAATATGTCTGAGCGTTTTGTAATGGGTGGGCTTTTGTAACACCAACTCGTTGCTCAATTCACATGTTTTGAGGCCCTGGCGCGATTTTACGCTTCTGCCACGTAATATTTAAGAAGGCTTCTTCCAATACATGACATTTATATAGTGTTTTTCTCCAAAGCAGTCTTTACAAATATCGTGGTTCTGTGGTAGAACACCAGCTTGCCACGCAGTTCGATCCTTTCTCGGACCTGAAAATTTTTATATTTTTTTTATTTGCATCTTCCTCAATTTTTCGGTCAAGGGCAAGATGAAGACTTTTCGCTCACAACCAACGACGCCAACGCCGACACCGGAATTTCTCCGAAACGAGCTCTCTCAACGCTATCGCGTTAAAACGGTTTTCAAGGTTCACATTTCCGTACGAGCCGAATAAACCCAAGCAATCGGTAATGAGTGTTTGTCCAGAGTTCCCCCCCCACAACAAGAAAACAGCAGTACACTACTGTATTTCAATAAGGTTGAAAGCTGGGCGAGTTGGTGACTGATCATTGTAACTGTATGGTGAAGTAGCTGTATTTGCTCTGGTGTGGTACTACTGTATTTGCTCTGGTCGGACCAACAGTTTCTCTCTTGATCGTAAGCAGGCCACTCAACACGTGATCCGCTTGGTGGAGGGGTCAGTCTCATATGATACCTAGAGTGTTGTTCATCGTAGGTCGGCAAACTCAGTCATGAGTCGGCTCACTCAGACTCAGCCAGACTCAGATCAGGCAGCGACCCTGAGTCAGAGCGAGTCCAGGTGAGTAATATGTTGGTGAGTTTGAGTCAGAGTGAGTCCGGTTGAAGAAAGTTTTTGCCAGATGAGCCAGTTGGCAGTTGCCAGTTGAGTCCACAGGAGTAAAATATTGGTTAGTGTGAGTCCTAGTGAGCCTTGAGTGCAAAATATATTTATTGAGTGAGTCCGAGTGGGCTCCACTTTTTGTTGCCGACTTATGGTCATATCTACTCTAACTATCAGCCTTATATCGCCTTACGTTTATACTGAAGTCTATTCATTCATGTCTCAGCATACTGGCACTATGCGCCATCCCCAATATTTATGGATGAGAGGCGTGAGTTAGCGGAAGGGGTGCCACGACCGCTGCCCGCAAACTTTTTTGTTGGGCCGTTCTTCATAAAAATATCTCGTGGGAGTCGCGTACTTCATAAAAATGTTCTTACTGAATCGAAACCACAGGTCACTCGAATTTTAAGCTAGAAAACCAAAGGGCGTATTATAGAGCACCAATTATGTGAGACATTAAAGAGTATTGACACCATGATGGGAAAAGCTAAGTTTAAAGAACAGACTCATGCGTCGACTCACTCAGGCTCACTCAGGCTCAGGTGAAGCCGTGAGTCTGATTCGGAGTGAGTACGGGTGACTAATATGTTGGTCAGCTTGACTGAGTCCGGTTTAGAAAAAGGTTAGTGAGTCTGAGTTCGAGCGAGTCCGGTTGAGGGAAATCTTGGAGAATCTGAGTTCGAGGGAGCCCTAAAGAGCAAAATATATTTTTTGAGTGATTCTGAGTGAGCGCCAATTTTTTTTGAGCGCCATTAAACATATTTACCTTACCCGGAGAGCATGCCAGCCTGGTGACTTTCATGTGCAGTTGCATAGAACCTATGTATCACGAAAGGCATGTTCAGAAACGGAATGAAGGAATAAACTTTATTTAAGACTGATCCGGTAGTTTCCTTCAACTTAACATTAATAATTCCTATAAGAGTGATTCGTTATAAACAAAGAAAAGCTTGCTGTGCTTTTGAGTGGTGCTCTACATGAGACAACTGTGGGTTTCTGCAGCGCAAAATAAATGTTTTGATACAGTGAATGTTCATTCATTTTAAGTTATACCCACCAGAGTCTGGCGGTGCCTAGTCACCCTGGTAATGGACATCCTGAAGCCTGTATTGAAGACGAGCAGTTCTTCATGATGCAGTTTGGAGCACGAAAAAATCATACAGTCTATTTAATGGCATCGCTAATGGTCCAGGAAATATTATAGTTGCTACATAACAAGTGAACAAACTTGTGAACAGTGGAGATCGCAAATGAAAAATTATTCATCACGTGAGTGGGTACGGAAATTTTGAAACCGGTAGGCGCACGAAGACGGGACAAAGAGACGACACACAGAGCGCTACTGCCAACTAATATTTATTGCGACACAAACACGTCACATATGTATTCTCTTCACTTAAGAAGTGGTAACTGCGCATGTTTGAGAATTGGGCCATCGATTTTTCTGTGGTACTTGCGCTCTCTATATTTTTTCGCCCTGACGATTACAGGCTTTGTTAGCGTGGGAGTGGAAAGTGGGCGACGAAGCAGAAGCACTCGATACCAAGCAAGAGGTTTTCGACAGAGTTCATGAAGACGCTATCAAAGGCAATATCGACAGGGTGAAAAAGGTGACGTGAAATGAACAAGCTGGCCAGCATAAATGAACTGGAATGAAAAACAACGAATGCGGCTTTACAACGTAGGTCGTCAAAAGGAAAAACGGAATCAAAACGGAAGTCGTCAGAAGATCAAACCGAAGGTTAAAACCTAAAAACGAACAGCAACAATGAGTGAAAGTTAAGCCGCATTTCTTGTTTTTCATTCGTGTTCATTTATCCTGGCCAGCTTTTGTTAAACCTTTGTTCATTTCACGTCACCTTTTTCACTCTGTCGATTTTGCCTTTGCGAGCGTCTTCATGAACTCTGTCCAAAATGTCTTGCGCGGTATCGAGTGCTTTTGCGCCGTCACCCAGTTTCCATGCGCACGCTAATAAAGCCTGTAATCGTTGCCGCGAAAATAGAGAGAGAGCGTAAGAACAAGAGAAAAACCGCACTCAAAATCTTAGTTCCTCAAAACTGAAATTAAGTTCTTCTCATTTCATATCATTTCTTAGCGAACCCAAGCTACTTTGAGCGTTTCTACGTATATATCTGTCCAGCTGCCTACGTCTGGGTGCTCTCGTGATCGCCTATTTAATCTAATAATATTGTCACTGGCGAATATGGCAGAAGATGATGACGACGAAGTGCTGAGCGGAGCGCGCTTGGTCTGCAGCAGCGTTGTACGCTTGTTGTTAAATATACGCTGTGTATATAGCTTCTTCCCCGTAACATCTTTGGTGGAAGGTGCGGGGTACGACTCGCTATACCGCTCGAGGAACTGGATCTTCGTAGCGGACGGCGCGTTGCTGCTACCACGATGACCGACCAAGCGACCCAGTGTGAGCAAGATCCGTCAGGCCCACAGCCGATCGTTGTGGTGCAGCCCCGTGACCCTGGCCCATTCAACGGCACAAGTGGCATCGACGTCGACGACTGGCTGGTTCTGTATGAGCGCGTCAGCAGCAGCAACCGCTGGGGACCCGACGATGATGCTAGCGAACATCCTCTTCTACTTGCGCGGCATGGCAAAACTCTGGTACGAGACGCATGAAGAAGAGTTGACTAGTTGGGATGGCTGCAAGCAGAAATTACGTGATTTATTTGGAAAGCCTATCGGACGACAAGTGGCCGCAAAGAAAGAGCTCGCAATTCGTGCCCAGACGTCCACAGAACCGTACATCGCTTACATCCAGGACGTATTGGCTTTGTGCCGCAAGGTAGACAAGGAAATGCTTGAAGAGGACAAAGTCGGGCACATACTGAAAGGAATTGCCGATGACGCCTTCAATTTCCTGTTGTGCAAGGATTGCTCGACTGTGGAGTAGGTCATGGCAGAATGTCGTCGCTTTGAACAGGCCAAAAGTAGGCGCATCATTCACCGGTTTGACCGTCTTCCCAACACGGCAGCTACGTCATCCTGCGAAGATTTGCCCACGCTCCGTCAACCACCAGCTCCGGAAAACGTCACTAGGATTGTCCGCCGGGAATTCGAGGCTATGGCACCTGTTATGCCTAACGACAGTACCACAGGAAACAGCTTCGCTCCTGTTTCATTAATACAGGCCGTGGTCCGCCAAGAGATTGCGAATATGGGCATTTCACCGACTTTCCAAAATGCCAATCCGACTTCCGTCTCGGCTCCTCCCGTCGTTGCGGCGGCTACTCCGAACCCAACCTTCCCGGCGCCTCGAAGAAACCCAGCTGAATGGCATACACCTGATGATCGACCCATATGTTTCACGTGCCGTCGCATAGGACATATCGCCCGCCATTGCCGCAGCCGTTGGACCTCCTCACCTCGACCCAGCTCCTACAATTGGGGACCCCGCTCCGAAAATACGCCATATGGTCCGCCCTTCCGCACTGAGACGGGTGCGGAACGTTTCTCAGAACATCGGCCCAGCCGCTCCCCATCCCCATCGCCCCAGCGTCGTCAGTCCCCCATCGTCCCAACGTCACCGCTCTGGGTCTCCCTTAGTCCGTCACTCGGGAAACTAGCCGGTGCAGCCCCCGGAGGTGACGCTGCATGCACGACCCGGACTGCAAATCCTCTCATTGCTCCTGACAATCGATGTAATCTTCTTGAAGTGCTCGTTGATGGTGTTGCTGTCACTGCTCTCATTGATACTGGTGCCCAAATATCTGTCATGAGCTCAGACCTCCGCCGCCGCCTTCTAAATGTTCTGACGCCCGCGACTACTACTACCGTCCGTATCGCCGCTGGGAGTACTCCTGATGTTCTCGGAATGTGTGCTGCACGCATCACCATTTCCGGTCATCACACCTCAGTGCTGTTTGCTGTACTCGAAAATTGTCCGCATGATCTCATCCTTGGCATCGACTTTCTGGCCACGCACGCTGCCCTTATCGACTGCTCCGCGGGACTTCTTCAGCTGGAGCTGCCGTCGTACTCGGATACCACCCCTGCCGACACGCCCCGCCTACGCTCCCTCGAGTTTCTTCGCCTTTCGCCGCAAGCCGCAGTTCAAGTTCAGCTCTCACCATTCCCACCGGTACCCGATGGTGATCTTGTTGTTGCCCCTGTTCCTGACGTTGCGATGACGCGCAACCTCGTGCTCCCCAACACGGTGGTGACAGTAGCAGACAATCGAACTTCATTTCCCGTCCTCAATTTCGGCTTCTCAGTGCAAGTTCTTCCTCGCGGGATATCACTTGCGCATCTGACACCACTGGCCGACCATACAGTTCCCGCTTTGACCACAGATTCGCCACCAGATTTTAAATCGCCGACATTATCATCACCTTCCTCCTGCGACCACTTCACGCCAATGATGTCTGACGAGCTCACTTCAGACCAAGTATCTGCTCTCCGCCGCGTCCTCGTTGCCTACCAGGTCATCTTCGACTTTGGCGACCGTAATTTTGGCCAGACATCCGTGGTCACCCATCGCATCGACACAGGTGATGCTCGACCCATTCACAGACGGCCCTACCGTGTGTCAGCTTCGGAGCGTGCTGTTATACAACAGGAGGGGGGATAAAATGCTTCGTAAGAGCATAATCGAACCCTCTTCCAGTCCCTGGTCCTCTCCCGTTGTACTTGTTAGAAAGAGAGACAATAGCTGGAGATTCTGCGTTGATTACCCCCCACCTCAACCATATTACGAAGAAGGATGTGTACCCTCTCCCGCGTATTGACGACGCACTCGATTGCTTGCACGGTGCCAGATATTTCACTTCAATAGACCTGGGCTCAGGGTACTGGCAGATCGCTGTGGATGACCAAGACAGAGAGAAGACTGCCTTCGTGACTCCTGATGGACTTTATCGGTTTAAAGTAATGCATTTTGGCTTATGTAATGCTCCCGCTACTTTAGAGCGTATGATGGACTCTCTCCTTCGAGGAATGAAGTGGTCCATCTGTCTTTGCTATCTGGACGATGTGATTGTTTTTTCTGCTATTTTTGAAAACCATCTTAGTCGCCTGGCCACCGTGCTTGATGTTTTCCGACGGGCTAACCTTCAGCTTAACTCGTCGAAATGTCGCTTTGGACAACGCCAAATCTGCGTACTCGGCCATCTTGTAAACGCTGCTGGTGTACAACCAGACCCTGGCAAAGTCCGTGCAGTTCGAGATTTCCCCACACCCCGCTCGGCGAAGGACGTCCGCACTTTTCTTGGACTGTGCTCCTACTTCCGTCGTTTTGTCCAGAACTTCGCCGAAGTAGCCCGTCCTCTGACCTGCCTGCTCAAAAAGGACGTCGCATTCACCTGGGGCCAACAACAAGCAAATGCCTTCTCGTCGCTCGTTCACATCCTCACCAATCCGCCAGTTCTGGCACACTTCGACCCTTCTGCCACAGCGGAGGTTCGTACCGATGCCAGTGGCCACGGCATAGGCGCAGTGCTTGCACAACGACAACAGGGTATGCATCGGGTCGTCGCATATGCAAGCCGCCTTTTGTCGCCTTCGGAACAGAATTACTCTATCACAGAATGCGAGGGCTTAGCACTCGTCTGGGCCATCGCGATATTCCGACCGTACCTGTATGACAGGCACTTCGTGGTTATTACAGACCATCACGCGCTTTTCTGGCTGTCCTCCCTCAACGATCCCACGGGACGCCTCGGTCGATGGGCGCTGCGCTTGCAAGAGTACACATTTTCTGTATTCTACAAATCTGGACAACTTCACAGGGATGCCGACTGCTTGTCACGGCACCCAGTCGATCCCCCCTAAACGAAGGAAAATGAACACGAACCACTCGTTCTCTCAATTACAGACTTCGCCAACATAGGTGCTGAACAACGCCGCGACTCATCTTTGCGGTCTATCATAGATGGTCTGAAATCTCCACACCCTGACCGTTCCCTACAGATGTTCGTCCTTCATAACGACATCTTCCACCGTTACAACGCCCGTCCTGACGGTGCTGAGCTTTTGCTCGTTGTTCCTGTGCATCTCCGCTCGGATGTTTTGGCGCAGCTTCATGGCGCACCCAGCGCTGGACGCCTAGGGGTGTCACGAACGTATGACCGCATCCGCCGGCGCTTCTTCTGGCCTGGCCTCTACCGTTCTGTACGACAGTACGTGGCGGCGTGCGACCTCTGTCAGAGGCGCAAGACACCTACGCTATTGCCTGCTGGTAGCCTTCAGCCCATCGAAGTACCAGATGAACCTTTCTTTCGAGTCGGCCTCGACCTTCTCGGACCTTTTCCTGAATCAGTCACTGGTAATAAATGGATTACCGTCGCTACGGACTACGCCACGCGGTATGCCTTCACACGTGCGCTTCCCACCAGCTGCGCTACAGATGTAGCCGATTTCATTCTTCACGACATCATCCTGCGTCATGGTGCTCCCCGTCAGTTGATCACAGACCGCGGTCGCTGTTTCCTATCTAAAGTAGTCCACGACCTCCTGCGATCCTGCTCGACACACCACAAGTTCACTACAGCGTACCACCCACAAACGAACGGCCTTACCGAAAGGCTGAACCGCACCCTTGACAGATACGCTGGCAATGTATGTCTCCGAGGACCATCGAGATTGGGACATCAACCTACCTTTTATGACCTTTGCATATAACTCCTCGCGTCACGACACAGCTGGCTTTTCACCTTTTTACCTATTCTTTGTCTATGACCCACCGTTACCCATCGATACCATGCTCCACCGACTCTGCCACCGACTCTTCGTCTGCCTATGCTCGTGATGGCTGGCTCGTGCTGACATCGCCCGCCAAGTCGCCCGGGATCGCTTATTTGCCTCGCAGGCTAATCAAAAATCCTGTTACGATCGCCGGCACCGCGAGGTTCACTACTCACCGGGGTCACTGGTCATGCTGTGGTTACCATCACGACGTGTTGGTACATGCGAAAAACTGATGTTCCGTTACGTTGGCCCTTACCGCGTCATACGAAAGGTCACTAACGTGACCTATGAGATAGCTCCACTCAATCCTTGGTCGCCCACAACCTCAACCACGAGCGACATAGTTCATGTTTCGCGACTTAAAGCCTTACCATTCTCGGCCCGAGAACTGATAGCACCGGGACGGTGCTTTTGCCGCCGGCGGGTAATGTCACGGGCGAATATGGCAGAAGATGATGACGACGAAGTGCTGAGCGGAGCGCGCTTGGTCTGCAGCAGCGTTGTACGCTTGTTGTTAAATATACGCTGTGTATATAGCTTCTTCCCAGTGTTGTACACGTTCCTCTGTAACAGGAACGAAAGCTCGTTCCTCGTTCCTTCCCAATTTCGGAACGAGTTCCCGTTACAAGTTCCTCAGATGCAAAAGGAACTCGTTACAGTTACATTTCCAAAATTGGAACGTGTCGTTACATTAATGTTACATTTGAGTTTTTAATAAATAAATAAAGTCGGATAATCCTGAGGCGAAATAAAGTCATCAATTTAAAGCTCCCATTGAGCTACATATACATAGGTAAAGATATCTAAATAAACGCTCCTAGACAGATTTTTTCGAGACCACCGGCCTTCAAGTCCAACACATGTGGCACTTTTCAACGTCAGTCTTCCAAGGCGCAGTCAGGATACTGCACTTCACATATTCTATTAGAAATATCCACCAATGCGCCAATATAACTGAATTTCTTGCACAGGAAATTGCATCGAAAGGAACAGTACTTAGGCGTTTAATTAGGGCTGATTCAATATTTCAGTGTGCGCCGAAAATAATGTTCAGGACACACTTTTGCGCTTTAGTAAAATCCCCGGTTCACAGTCAGCAGACATATTTCTGTATATTTTGTTCTCCGTCTTTCTGTATTTTGCTTTCTTTCTTGCCTTTCGTTCTCTATATTTTCCTCTTTCGCTTTATAATTTTTTCGCTCTCTTTCTCTCTTTGTGCACGTTCGCTCGCCTTCTATCTTTTCTTTCTTTTTCTTTTTCTCTGTCTCTCTATACTAGTTTTCCCCTCCTTTTTTCCCTCCTCCTCACCATCACTTCTACTTCCCACCCCCCTTGATATACTGTACTATGCAACGATATGCTATACACTTCTAGCGTGCGCGCATGTCCCAGAAAAACACATAGCCAATAATTTACTCAACATCATACTTCATTAGTATATGGTCACTCATATAAGATATGTATACCAGCAAATAGAAGGTCAGCCAGGACGGTATACTGCATTGGTGAGATGTTCATCCTTACCACCGTTCCAGTGTATAGTGGAAAATGGCAGTTCTCTGATGTATTCGCTCTAGATACGAGTGCGAATTCTTCAGTACTATGTGTTCCTCGTTGGGTCGCGATACGAGCAAAATGAACATATTAGTTCTCTGTCTGTATTGAATTGCTTCAAAGTGTCATGCCTATGTTGAATAAATACCATGAAAGAAAAAAAAAACTAGATAGCCGAGTGGTTACGACGCTCGCCTTGAGATCGTTGATAGGCGGTGTCGAATCTGGCCTCGCCGAAAGCATTCTCTGGCCAACAATTTATCTATTTCTCTATATCTCTTCCTTTCGCTCTCTCTGTACTCGTTCTCTCGCCCCATAAGAGTTATTGCATCCCGCGGCGGACAAATCAGCGCCCGTGTTCTGCGAGAGTGTTGCAGTGCTGTTACTCAAGCGTCGCCAGCGCGAAGGCGGCGACGAGAATGACAGCAGGTTGGTCCGTTCCGTACGCAAGTTGAAGTAGTGAAAGGATCAGAGGCGTGTTTGGAAAACAAAACAACAGCTTTAGTCTAGGTATTGCGGCACCACACTAAATAAAACACTTCAAGTAAACTAACAATATGCAAATAGTAAAACAATCAGCTCACAAAAATACAAGTAGTGCAGAATACACAAATTGAGTTAATACTAAACAAACGATGAAATAAAATAAAACCGAAAAGACGTGAAAGTTCGGTGGTATAAACAGGTGAAGGCATACGTGAGATGACCGGCAGCGTTGCGTCCACGACGATCGGATGCGAGAAGTCCCGAAGAGTTCTGGCACGAATGCGATGTCGGTGGATCCGAGCTGCAGCGCCGATGCTTCCGGGAGCTAGGGCTTGAAGGAGATCTCAGGCAGGTTGAGCTAACCTAAGATTGAAGTCCCGATGCCTAAGTTGACGTGTCTCAGCTAGGCGAACGGCTAAGTTTAGGTGGCCAGCCGATACAAAGCGCGCACTAAAAACTTCTAGAAGGGATACTCGTTGATCTACTTCTATCCCATGTTTGCCAAGCAACTAGACTGATTAGCAGGGCGATAACCTGTGCTCAAACCCCCTTCGTGTCCCCTCACTCTCTTCCTGGGGAAAAAGGGACCATCAACATGGGTCTAGTCATTCGCATTGCATTGTCGCAAAGTCGGCCCTCAAAATATTGACGACGCCCCTTTTTAATTAGAGGAGGGTTCTCCAATAATCAAGAGAGACAACCCGTTTAAAGGAGCACTGACACAAAAATTTTGCACCTTGTTTTTTTTTTTTTGTTGTTGTTGCAATAGGTAGCTTACGACCCACTTATCACGGCTGGAAACCTCGTTTGCGCGAGTGCGCGACGGTTAGTTATTTACAGACGTTTTTAGAGCGCCCAGTCGCAGTTTCGGTTTCAAAGAGCACCGAGCTAGTCAGGAGCAGTTCCGGTAGCAAGATAAACGCAGCTGGCCACGTGACCATGCAGAACTGTGACGTAGGCGGCGCCCGCGAGAGCGGGCGCCGCCTACGTCAGGCACGGAGGAAGAAATCGCAGGTAGCGCAAGGGCACAACCAACAACCAGCCAACGCAAAATCGTGACGTAGTTTGTTTACATTGCTACCGCGTTGATGTCGGCGTCGCGAGGGGCTCGCATCTCGCTCAGTCGTGCGGCATGCACTTTGAAATAGATTTTAAATATGTTCTAGGCTATATTTGCCCTTGATATTTCGTAGGCGGTGTCTATGCCTCCACATACATCTATTTCACTCATTATCTCGCCTTCGAAATTTTGTGTCAGTGCTCCTTGAAGGTGCCCGCGTAGGCGGCTCGTGCACGTGCAGCTCCTTCCATGGGAACGTATCTTGCCTCCATTCTTAGCCGAGCGTTTTGCAGTCAAAACTTCCATCGCGGCCTTCTAACAAAAGCTGTCGTCGCAGCGGTACATAACAACTAACCCTCTTTGGGAGCAATATTCGAAGAACGCTGCTCTTTGCGGCTCTAAAAACAAGTCTTTTCACGTCCAAGCCGACGTGCCGGTCAGCGGGGTGGGTGCGGCGCGCGTTAATCGGCATGACGACGGGTCAAAAAAGTGGCATTCCGTGACAGAGAGAAGCAGAAGAGGATGGCGATGACGAAGAGAGTGCGTGGTGGTTCATGATGATGATAATTTTCTTTCTACGACACATGGAAACCTCGACCATAACATTTCTGCTCTCAAAAATCAACTGTTACTCCCGCACGCGATCAGTCTCGGCGTCTTTCGCTTTTCTGCGGCCCCGGCGGGCGCCTTGAAGTAAAAACCAGGATGCATCGTAGTCACGTGATGGGCGAGCGCTACATTTTCGCGCCTCACATGGTCCCCCATCCGCCCTGTTCTGCATGATGTGCTGCGTGCGTGCGCCTGTTGAATGCTATGGAACGTTTACAGAAGGAACGCCGTTCCCCCTACCGTTCCTGCTTAAACGTAACGAGTTACCGTTACAGTTCCACCGATCCTGAATGGAACGGTGGCGTTCCTCCGTTCCTGCGAAAAGGAACTAGTTCCTGGAACGTCGTTCCTTGGAACGCCGTTCCGTACAACACTGCTTCTTCCCCGTAACAATATAATAACATTTGGGGTTTAACGTCCCAAAACCACGACATGATTATGAGGGACGCCGTAGTGGAGGGCTCCTTAAATTTCGACCATCTGGTGTTCTTTAACGTGCACTGACATCGCACAGCACACGGGCTTCAACCATTTCGCCTCCATCGAAATGCGACCGCTGCGGCCGGGATCGAACCCGCGACTTTCGGGTCAGCAGCCGAGCACCGTAGTCCCTATGCCACCGATGCGGACATTTAATCTAGTGTAGACCAAAATCTGCATGGGAGGATAAGAGGGACTGACAAATATGACTGTTCACGACATGAATATCGTGAAAATCCTGTCGCGTACGTCTTCAAACCCTTTCCTTCAGACACATGTGGCCCGTACTCGTATGCCACGGGCCGCGGTATGCGTGTATGCGCCACAGTTGACTGACAGTTTATATCTACCCAGGAACGGCGAGAACACACAGTGGCAATTTAAATGCTCGAGCGTTTAGAAAAACCGACATCGGCAGCGTGAGCCGACGAATGCAAAGAATAAAAATTAGCATCTCCGCGGGAATCGGACCCAAACGTTCTGCGTGGCAGTCAGGTATTCTACAACAGAGGGACGCCAGGTCTTGAAACTGCTCCGGACAAAGACCCTACGCAGGCATAATGCCGGTGCAACGTCACTTCTGGTGGAACACCTCGCTATCTAACTTTCTAACACAGCAATAAAGATTACATATGTACTCCTATGATACAGGCGTCATATCGGGTTAACGGCGATTGGGGTTCCAATGTTGGGCGCGCCTTTAAAAGCAGTCTAATAAACATTACCTTTCTATTACTATATTTCAACAAGCTATATTTAAGCGTAGCTCGACCCCGGAAGATTACGCTAAGAAAAGTTTCGTGTGATATTCACATCATAGCGCCGTAAAGTGCACTTCGTTCGATAATAATGACGTATGTTGTCTAACGTGAGTGCTGACGTTACATCAGAGCACAAATTACATTTTAAATGCTAGTGTAGTTAACGTTGCTGGTAAGTTCACTATGTGCTCACCGCTACTACACTTGTAAAAACAAATCGATCCACCTTGTAACGGTTGCCTCAAGGCCAAGATATGCAGCAAACACTCTAAGGCAAATTTACGTGAAACAGGAGTAACGGAGCCCAATAGGCGCACGCGATGAACGGATATACCGTTGAAGGAGTAACCACAGAGGGATGCGTGCCATGTGCAAACCAGTTTGTCTCCAAAGGGATGAACCGCGCGGGAGGTGGAGGCCGTGCGCAGAGATACGTCACGTGTGTAAACCGTTGTATAGGGAACTAACTTTCCTCCTCGCTCATGGGTCAGTCCTCTCGCTTGTTTCCGTGGTGGCGCATTGGGCCGCACTCGGAGAGTTCGACGATCTAGGAACGACGCTGGCTACGCCGCGGTGCTTAAGATATTGTTGCGAAATTGGAGTCGCGACTCCCAGCGCCGCGAACCACCGGCGTGATTCGGGTAGCGTAGCCGGTGGGACCTCGAGTGGGTGACGTGCCCGGTGCATTTATCATGACGACTTGAAGAGAGAAAAAGCTTTATGTACAATATTTACATCGTGTGATCGCAATGATCAGACAAGAACAGCCCATCAATAACTTGTGAACAACTTCGAACAGCTTCGGCGCTCTTCGGTGCGCCGCATTAAATCCGAAGGTTGGGGTCCACCCCCACATTCTCCTCTCCACGCCGTGGCCAGGAGTCCTCCAATCCTGCAGAACTGGGAGGAGCATAAGAACGACCACGCCCGTGCCTGCAAAGGTCAGTTGACGTCGGTTGGTTGAAGATTCCCCAGGAGGACATTTCGGGGAAATGGCATCTCGTCGACGACGCACGAAGACAGGTGAGGTTCAGAAAGTTGACATCGGCACTGCGTCAGCGAGCAAACACCTGCATAACCCCTTCGGGGTATGGACAGCTCGTTCAGGACGCCCCTGGATAGGATGGGCCATACAGCTGGCACCTGCACGGCGCCAACGAGTCGACACTGCTGCTGCGCAGAGCGCTATTGTTTGTCCACTGCACCCTACTCCGGAATGTTGCTCCCGGTCGCCGAGACGAGCGGGCGAACGACGACTCGCGTCGGGCAAGGCGAAGAGCCCCCCCCGATTCTCGGTATCCGCCGCCTTTCGAAGGACGATGTCAAGGTGGTAATTGTGCGAGGCACAACAATATGCAGGTATGCGTGGATGAGCGTGTGCATGGTGCTGCTTTTACGTTTCGCCACACCTATGAACTCAGGAGCTGGTCTCGACTCGTCGTGACGCCGTCGACGCCGTGCTGTATATATCTGGCGTAGTCAAAGCCGTGGTCAAAGCACTGCGGCACTGCGTCGCCTCCGGCTGGAAAGGGTGGCCGAGAATATAGTAAGCCTATCGTATCCGTGAGTTCAATCTGACTCTGTGAAAAAATCGGCGCTGGATTCTTTCACGAGTAAGTGATGATACTTTATTCTGGCGTACCTTTCGCGTGCGCGAAACGCATCGCGCTTTTTGGCAACGGAATCTATCGTGTTGTATATAGCGCGCACGAAATGCACCACAAAGGTCGGCTTGGGTGTGAGCTCGCCTGTGCTTTGTGACTGCCTGGAAATCGGCCGCCATTGCCGTCGGCTGCCCGGACGCTCGCTCGTCGTATAAGCCACGGTGATGAGCTGCGGGCTCGCGATATTGGGCAGAGGCCTCGCCGCTGCGGTGCGACACGTCCAAAACCCATTTGCGGTTGCCGGCGACCAGCTTGGTTGCATGTCGCGCGTCTAAGTGCACCGGCAGCTACCGGGGACTTTAGCTAGCCGACTTAAGCTGTGCTTCGGAACTCTGTGGAAATTGGTCGCCATTACTGTTGGCTTCCTCGTCACTCGGTCGCAAGCAGCTCGGCCTTGGCGCCGTTGTGTCGGCGGCCCCGGCGGCGGCGCCGCGTTGGCTCGTGTACTCTGCCGCCCGCTCGAGGAACTTTGTTGAAATTGGTCGCTATTACCGTCGGCTTCTTCGGCGCTCGCTTGGAAGCAGCTCGGTGGCGGCCTCGCGTTCGCTCGCTCTTCTATTCGAAGTTCGCTGGCGGCAGAAACTCCGCGTTCGGATGCTCGAGCGAAACGATGTCGCTCGCAGAGAACTCGCCGACTCGTTAGCGGCATGGCGGTTCGCGGCGCCTCGGCGTGATGGCTGCGGCTGTTGCGCTATATGGTTCGAAATGCGTATTTGATGATGTATGATATCATGGCGAAATTATTTGCATGCCATATTTTAGACGTGTGTTTTTATTTCACCTTGTACGTATTTCCCATGTGCGTGCATCTTCGTCCTCTCTCTCACGTGTGACTATTTGCCATCTTTTTGTGCAGCGGTGTTCCGCAACGTTCTGTGTGTGCTGGTGCGTGCAGTGCTAGCCATATATCGCCTGCGTTGGAGCAGCTTCGCAAAGAGGCTGTACGAGATATCACAACGCGGCTGGGCCTGTATTTGACATGTCAGAGTGAATTCACCGAAAGAATACAGAAACTTTATATGTCTATAGAAAAATAAAACAGTTCGTTGTCTCACTTTTGTCTTTCGTTGTTGCATTGACTGCGAAAGCAGTGAAACGCGCATGACTAAATATTTTTTTCGCGTGTACTGTTCCGCGCCATTTGTTGCTCACTGCGGAGAAAAACACGCATTAAAGTATGAAGCCTTGCGGAGAGTATCTGTAGGAAATTACCCTGGGGATTAGCGTGTCATTGCAACTGGGGATAAAAAGTTCATCCGAGTGAAGGTCTTTGAGTGGACTGACCGTTCGTCCGGCGAGGTGCAAGCTGTAGGGACTAACGGTTGCCCGGTAAGGTGTAAATGTGAGGACTAAATGTTGGTCCCTTGAGGGAACTAACTGTTAACTTATGGGGACTAACTGTTAGACCCAGTGCCTTTAGGGTTTAAAGGGGACTAATGGTTGTGGCAGCTCCATTAGTCCCGAAAGGGACGAATCACACACCCTTTTAACACCCTTTTGCCTTAGAGTATAGAGAATTACTCGCCGAATGCTTGGCATGAAACCGATTCCCACAACGCGGGGATCTGCCGAATTTTTTGTCCATGTTTTTTTTTGTTTTTTGTTTCTCCGCAGACTAAAGTTAGTGCAACCAAAGGATGCCAAGTGGGGAAGTTTCCATAACGGAAGTTGGAACGGCATGATCGGCATGGTGATACGAAAGGTAACCACGCTTCTAAATTCATTAAGCATCACTACGCGTTTTAAGCATTGCGATGTTTTAAGAACTATGCGTAAAGGCTTTCGGTACACTCTGTTCTTGTTATGTTGAAGACACGTTGAAGAGATCTAGTTGCAGACAAGAATGCGCGATCACGAATAAAAATTCGTGCTTTCGGCCCTTCGCGTAATTTTCGTAGATGCGAATGAAGGCTGCGTTGGAGAGAACCCACATTTGGTCGCCCTAGTTAGCAGCTCAATGTGCTTTAGCCCCTAATGTATCTCAATAAATAGTAATATTAATGATTCATGGAGTTACACGTCCCAAAACCACGATATTGCCACAGAAAAGCTCTGATCGCTCAGCGCAGCGCAGGCGTTGGCGACGCCGTTGCGACGGGTGAGGCTGGCCGCAGTGCACCGACGAGCTTCGACCGAGCGGCCAACACGCGTGAAAAAGACGGGCGTTCGAAGGAGTGGCTCACGAGAACTGCGGACTTTCGGTTCTTTCAGAACTGCTGTGTTTCTCTGGTTTTGGGCACAAGTTTGCCCCTTTATAAATAGCGTAAATAGAATATCCTTGTAGTGAGATTGTTACAATATGATTATGAGACGCCGTAGTGGAAGGCTCCGGAAATTTCCACAACCTGGGGTTCCTTAACGTGCTCCTAAATCTAAGGAGACGGGCCTCAATTCATTTTTTCCTTCATCGAAAATGCGGCCGGGATTCGATCCCGCGACCTGTGAATCAGTAATCGAGCACCGTAACCATTAGACCACCATGGCGGGTATCTCAATAAATAGCCAGAGGTCTAGCGGAAATGACGTCAATTCTATTCATTCTGATTGGGTAAGAGTATAAGCAATGAACACAACAAAACCACGCGGTTCGTAATAGCATTGTGCAATCCCATGTAAAACCTCACTGAGGTTTTAAACGCAATTGCGTTGCGGTCATCAGTATATCAGGAGAGTTGGGCAGATAAATGGCGACGTTCTATGTACTTGGAATAAAGGTGTCATGAAAGAAACTGTGCGGCGAAAAACATCAGTCTACGCAACAACACACGCGATGATGTGCGCTATGTAAACGCTTGGAAATCTTGGAAGCGTGCGCTTCACTGGCCGTTCGCGTGCGCCAAATTGTCGGATGAGCTTTTCACTTCCGTATTGTGACATAATGCACGTGTCTCAATGAAATACATTTAGAACCTGAAGAATCGCGCCCAGAACGACATGGCAGTGATGAGTGCGTTCTGTATTCTAGAAGTGAACCAAAATAAATACGTGGTGCTGTTGACAACTTTTGCTTCTAGCAGCTCCTTTCCGGGTCAAGCTGTATATTCGTGTCGGGACGTGGTATACAAGAAGCAGCAGCTACCGTTTCGCGAAAAAGAGTTCCCTTCTTAAGTATACTGACAGTGTGAGTAGCTTTAATGCGCACGCAATATAGAATACACCGTAAGCGTAAACTAAATAATTGTTTAATCTGCTTCGTGCGCGAATTACATTCGGGCGTGCAGGAAGTGCCTAGATCAGGAAAAGGAGACGTTTTCTGCGCGAGAAATTGGCGTTTGCGTATTTCTTTTGATTAAGGCGGGCTAGTTGGTTCATTGCTGTTAAACGTTCTTGAACTGCGCGAAATCACTAGGACACGACGAAACTTCCAAACAACCTGCCAGCGATGAAGCGTCGCTAGCGGTTTGCTGGCCGCGTAACGAGTACAAAACGTAAAATGCTTTGCGGACAACGCGCGTCGGCGGACCTTAACAAAAAGCGCCGGCCACGCATCTGTTCAGCAGCCTCTTTGCTTCGGGCTGCTGCAATATTCACCCAGTGCCCACGTCCTCCGATTTGGAGGAAAGCGGCAGGAGACGTGACGCTAATGGACGTCTGGGCCCATCGGCTCCGTGAACTTTTCGCGGAAGCAAACGCTTAACCTACATAAATGGTGTCATCGTGCTCTTAACATCGACAGGAACATGCAGAGGCCACATATACGCAGGCGGGCCCGAATGTGGACATTACACGCCAATTTGAAGCTTTCGCCACATGGTGACGGTGCTCGGTCAAATTAACGTGAGACGCGGCGCGGCTGCTAGCGGGCGTCTCGCCAACGATGGCGGCTCAGAAGTTCGCCAGATACGACCCCACAGCTGTTCAATGAGCTGAAATTCAAGTTCAGACAGCGGGAAAGGATGCCTGTACTGAAAATGAGTGCTTCCATATATTGATTAGCACTGCTGAAAATTGGGCTTGTTGGTAAATACTGAAGACGAGACAATAGCGCTGAATGAACGGGGACACTAGAAAAGGACACACAACACAGGCGCCTGTGTTGTGTGTCCTCTTCTAGTGTCCCCGTTCTTTCCGCGCTATTTTTCTCGTCTCCAAATATTGATTTGCCTTATCCAGTAACTACAGGCAAAACAAGATGTCAAGATGTTTACAAAGGTAATGATAATGTCCTCCCTTTTTTGTGTATGTCAAGAAAAATGGCATGAAACTGAATTCAATTGAATTGAATTGAATAATTGTGCTCAAGCCGCGTACTCCGCTAGAAATACGGAAAGTGTTCCGCCACGGTGACACTGGCACCGCCATTGCCAACGCCACATCACTGGAGTCTCTGCCGGAAACGTAAATGTATGACCCGTTTGGGGAGAAAATGTGTTGTGAGCCGTCCGAGTGACCGAGGTACTCATTGAGAACTTCGACTTGGGAGAACTTCGAGATTGAGAACTTCGAGTGGGAGAGGCACCCTACGCATTTAGAGGTCACCTGAAGACCGACGGGGACGTACGCCGCGGCGTCATCTCTGTCCGCATAAGATGTAACATCCGAGTCCCTCAAACCCAAACGCTCGAGGGCGAAGTTGCGTTTTGTCTGAAATCTCGGACAATCTCCTGTGGCGGTGGCCATCTTCGAAGGGAGTGAACTACGACTTCGTGTTCGCTATACTGCAACGCTTTAAGAACACGATCCCAGCATGCTACAAATGTGGCACAGGCGGCCACAAGGTCGACAACTGCCCAAACCCCGAATGCTGTCACCAGTGAGGTAAAACCACGAAAACGCCTCCGGTGCCGCGGCTCAACAAGAATGTCAGCTAACATGTCTGATCTGCGGATATGACCGTCTTAATGATTTTATTTATTTATTAAATGCGAAGCATTTCTTAGCGAACTTCGGCGACCTTGAGCATATCTAGCTAGCTATCTATCTACCCGCCTACGGCTTTGTGCTCTCCTGGCCGTATCGTTAATGGGGTTTATACCAAATTTGGTGTGGCATAACATGACTGTATGACGAACATAAATGGCTGGTCATGTCATGAAAATCATGACTAACTTGTCATGAAAAGTATGATTTACATGCCACGCTCATGGCGCGCTCGCGGCCGTTTCGTTAGCTTGATATACACCAAATTTGGGATTGAGTGACGTGACTTTATGACGAACATAAATGACCAGTGCTAATATGGAAATCATGACTTGTCATGTGCCACATGATTTACAAGAAACGCTCATGGCGCGCTCGTGGCCGTTTCGTTAGCTTGATATACACGAAATTTGGTATTGAGTGACATACCAAATGATTGTATGACGAACATAAATGACAAGTGATGATATGGAAATCATGAATTGGCATGTGCGGCATGACTTGCATGCCACGCTCATGACGCGCTCGCGGCCGTTTCGTTAGCTTGATATACACCAAATTTGGTATTGAGTGACATGACTGTATGAAGAACATAAATGACAAGTGATGATATGGAAATCATGACTTGTCATGTGGGACATGACTTGCATGCCACGCTCATGGCGTGCTCGTGGCCGTTTAGTTAGCTTGATATACACCAAATTTTGTATTGAGTGACATGACTGTATGACGAACATAAATGACGAGTGGTAATATGGAAATCATGACTTCTCATGTGCGACATGCCTTGCATGCCACGCTCATGGCGCGCTCGTGGCCGTTTCGTTAGCTCGATATACACCAAATTTGGTATTGAGTGACATGACTGTATGACGAACATAAATGACAAGTGGTAATATGGAAATCATGACTTGTCATGTGCGACATGACTTGCATGCCACGCTCATGACGCGCTCGCGGCCGTTTCGTTAGCTCGATATACACCAAATTTGGTATTGAGTGACATGACTGTATGACGAACATAAATGACAAGTGATGATATGGAAATCATGACTTGTCATGTGCGACACGACTTGCATGCCACGCTCATGACGCGCTCGCGGCCGTTTCGTTAGCTTGATATACACCAAATTTGGGATTGAGTGACGTGACTGTATGGCGAACACAAATGACAAGTGATGATATGGAAATCATGAATTGGCATGTGCGACATGACTTCAATGCCACGCTCATGACGCGCTCGCGGCCGTTTCGTTAGCTTGATATACACCAAATTAGGTATTGAGTGACATGACTGTATGACGAACATAAATGACAAGTGGTAATATGGAAATCATGACTTGTCATGTGCGACATGACTCGCATGCCACGCTCATGACGCGCTCGCGGCCGTTTCGTTAGCTCGATATACACCAAATTTGGTATTGAGTGACATGACTGTATGACGAACATAAATGACAAGTGATGATATGGAAATCATGACTTGTCATGTGCGACACGACTTGCATGCCACGCTCATGACGCGCTCGCGGCCGTTTCGTTAGCTTTATATACACCAAATTTGGCATTGAGTGACATGACTGTATGACGAACATAAATGACAAGTGATGATATGGAAATCATGAATTGGCATGTGCGACATCACTTCAATGCCACGCTCATGACGCGCTCGCGGCCGTTTCGTTAGCTTGATATACACCAAATTTGGTATTGAGTGACATGACTGTATGACGAACATAAATGACAAGTGGTAATATGGAAATCATGACTTTTCATGTGCGACATGACTTGCATGCCACGCTCATGACGCGCTGGCGGCCGTTTCGTTAGCTCGATATACACCAAATTTGGTATTGAGTGACAAGATTGTATGACGAACATAAATGACAAGTGGTAATATGGAAATCATGACTTGTCATGTGCGACATGACTTGCATGCCACGCTCATGACGCGCTCGCGGCCGTTTCGTTAGCTCGATATACACCAAATTTGGTATTGAGTGATATGACTGTATGACGAACATAAATGACAAGTGATGATATGGAAATCATGAATTGGCATGTGCGACATGACTTGCATGCCACGCTCATGACGCGCTCGCGGCCGTTTCGTTAGCTCGATATACACCAAATTTGGTATTGAGTGACGTGACCGTATGACGAACATAAATGACAAGTGGTAATATGGAAATCATGACTTGTCATGTGCGACATGACTTCAATGCCGCGCTCATGGCGTGCTCGCGGCCGTTTCGTTAGCTTGAGATACACCAAATTTGATATTGAGTGACATGACCTGTATGACGAACATAAATGACAAGTGGTAATATGGAAATCATGACACGTCATGAGCGACATGACTTGCATTTCACGCTTATGGCACGCTCGCAGCCGTTTCGTTAGCTTGATATACACCAAATTTGGTATTGAGTGACATGACTGTATAACGAACATAAGTGGCAGGTGGTAACATGAAAATATTGGCATGCATGTCATCTACAACGCCATTTACATGACACATTCATGGTGCGCTTGCGTCCAGTTCGCTAGCTTGATATACACCAAAATTGGTGTTGCGTGACGTGACTGTAGACGAACATAAATGACAGGTTCTAACATGTAAAACATGACATGCAAATTATGTAAAACATGATTTGCTCCTTCCTGGCTGCTTCGCATTACATCGATTCCCACAATGCGTGGGATCTGCTGGCTTTTTTATTTATTTATTTATTTATTTATTTATTTATTTATTTATTTAGAGTGCAGCTGGTCTGGACTTCAGAAATTAGGCAGGAGTGGGTATATATATAAAAAATCCACGAAGAAAGTGAGGTAGCGCAAAGTGCGGGCTCGGCGCCCCACTCGTTGCGATGCGTTGGCTCCCCTTGTTGTTCCTGCTTGTTGAAAAATCACATCCCACGGAAAGCATACACGGCTATGAACTGCTCAGCCAAATATTGCAGCCGTGCGCGCCGCGTAAAGGCTTGAAACGGAGCGCGAAGTTGCTGTTTTCTCAGGTGCCCTCTTTTCAAACAGAGCCCGGTTCTCACTTTCGTCGGTGGGCGGGCACCTGTCATCGGACGTCACGTTTCTCTCCTTTCGACATCGCAAAAGATAACTGGTCAATAGGCGACATAAATCAAGAGCGTTGTTTGAACCAAATGCGCTTGTTCCCGTTGACTCTGCGCATAATAGTTGTTGTAGTTAGATAAACAGACTGAATTATGGAAAAGCTCCGTTGCGAGTTTTCAAAAAGATAACTCACTTCCGGTAGAGGTCAGTTGTGGTCTGCTGAACTCAGCGCACCCGCGTACGATCGAGCGTGCGCGCGCTGAAGTTTGCTTGGAAGTTGAATGCAGCTCACATCTGCGTTTACGCTAACATGTTTCTCGACAAAACGTGCCAGATGGACGTTCTGATCTCAGGCAACACATGAAAAACGAATTTACTATTTTCTGTTGGGGTTGTCACGAGCACTGAGAAACTGAAATCTGCATTTCTAAACAAGGTGATGAAAACACAGGCCACCGGAATCAGGTAGAAAATAAAAACGCCACTCTCCGTCTTTCAAGTGTAGAGTATCGGTAGCGTGTCTAATAAAGGGAAAAAAAATAGCGGCAGCCTGTCTGCTTCACATTGCAGTGTGCGTCGACGGGGTGTGTTCGAACCTCGCTCACTCATACCTTTGTTTTCCTTTTTTTTTTCTTTTTGTCGCAGTGCCTGTATTTGTCAGAATTACGATCTGGCCATGACCAGAATTTTGAAAAGCAATTTAAAAGGTCGGATTCGGCCCAAAACGGGTGTTCGGCGCACCAGCGTCGAGCGTGCGTCGTGCAGTCTGCCAGCGTCCCAGTACCCTACGCCACACTGGTCAATAAAGAAAGCGCCACTGGGTTTTCCAATAGGGTAGCCCGTAATGAGCGCATGCATCGTGGCACCTGCGCTCGTGAGGAAACGTGAAAGTATCCGCCGATTTACGCAACGCCGATGCTGTGGATGCTACACTAGTGGCACCTCGCACGGGGGAGCCGCCGCCGCAGAATCAGACGTAGAAAGCCCTCAATGTAGCCAGCCATATTGCGTACATATGATGACAGCGAAGGATTACGCTCAGCCTGCCCATCGAGTTCATATTGTAGGGGAGCGTACAAAAACGCAGGTGATTCCCAATCATATCTTACTGCCTATTAGATGCGAAGCAGCTTAAGGCGGAGTTCAATCCTGTGGTGGAGGTGTGCGGCCTCACCACCCTTACTGCGCATACGCCTACTCTCTCTCCCACTCTCCTCCTTTACGCACGTGTTCGGTCGCCTTCTCTCCTCCTCCCCCCCCGCGCTGCAGCCTGTAAACCCATTCCCTCCTCTCCCTCCCCCCGTTTCATATAACCGCGTGCGCTGTGTCAAGGAAGTCTCGCTTGAATCGTGCGGGCGCTCCGTCGGTTCCCGGTCGCTGCAGTTGTCTCGAAAGCCTCGCTACCCTCGCCGCAGACTCGCGTTGTCTCTCTGTAGCGGAAGCGGTAGCTCGACGACGACGCTTGGCTACGACGGCTGAGTGAACGGAAACTAGGTGTGCACCCCCCAATGCTGCTTCGCGTCCCCTCATGGTCCCCTTTAGTGGGAGATGGTGTAATTTTTTATAGGTGCAGCGACTGAAGTAGTCGAAGTGGGTGGCGCTGTAGTCCAGTTCACGAAGCATCTCGGGAGCTCAAATTCGTCGTAATCAAAGGAACGTTGACGTCCATTTCGTACTCTATTACGGTGAAAAACACCGTCGAATTCATCCACGTTGTTTCAGATGCGATGGCTCACCATGTTGCTTCGAGTAGAAAAATCTGCGTGTAATAGAAGAACGGATTTGACACCCTGTTGCACGAGCGGCCAGATGACGTGCCCCCCTGAAGTTCTATCTAAACCGTTTGATGTGTGAGAACGTAAGTGCGAGTGCGGCTGTAGGTTGGCTGGACGGTATGTCAAAAAACATTAAGACGACCGATTCCAATGAAGGAAACGGTAACAGTTGTTGGAAGCGAGTTTTACTGGAATTTCAGCTCTCCAGTTCTTTCATAAGAAAACGAGGGTTGTAGCTTTAAAAAGGTGCAAGGGACTACGTTAAATGTTGACGTTGAGTGGACCACACTGAGCAAGCCTATTCGTGTTGTAACTGGCTTTGTTGTAGGCTGAGATTTGTATGTGAATGAAGGATGCTTAATGCCAGAGATTACAGTTTTCTACGTGTAAAAATAAAATGGGAAATTCAGAACCACCCGTTTTAATGTTGAGCCACCTGGTAATCGATACTAACTTCTCAGAAATAAGGGTTCTCAATTGCCCTAAAATGCGTCATGCTCCGGGAATCGAAGCCGAGACGAACGCTTTTTTCGGAGTGGTGGCTAGGTTCCTGGCTATCTCATTTGTGGTTGGTCACTAGTTTAATGCGAAATTACACAGGAGGTTGCGTACATTAATACGTTAATCCGTTGAAAAAACCACTGTGCGTTTTGTATCCAAAATAGATGACAGGAATTTTCACCGTCCAATTTTCTTTCCCAGTTAGGTCTAACTCCTCTTGCGAAGCGTCGCCATGTTGAATGCCTAAAATGTTCTTACACTCTAATCAATTCTTCCCACCTAGACAATCTGGACAGTTATCTTAATTTCTCCAGACCTTTACCTAAGAGGAGTGACCACGCCTCAAACATGAATGTTTGCAACCGCACTGACATGCTCAAATATACATTTTTCCTTCAACTATAGAAGCCTGGAATTTGTTGCCCGGAAGTGTCCGTTCCTTGCAACTTGAATATATTCTGGAAGCCTGTTCATGTGTGTTCATTTGTTGTTGTTCTTTTCTTCTTTTACCATTCCTGCAATATGCTCATTCAGTCTGAAGTATGAAAAAAGATAAGATAGATAAATAAATAAATAAATAAACAAATAGTTGTAACATTTATTCATATTTTACGCTCGCACGAAATACCGTTCAGTAGAGAAAAAAAATATCTTAAAAACACAAGTAATATATTTTGTCTTGCTTTCAGACGTTTGACTGTTATAGCTTACGGGGCTTACAGTGCGAGTCTCGTGATTGTAAGTTACAGTGTATAGCTGGAATGAAGTTACGATATTTAGCGGTTCCGTTTTACTGTTTGCTGTGCGCAGGAAGCGGACATAGCAGCTGGTGGAATGAGTGTCCTGGCAGATAGGCATGCGTGGGTTCTCTTTTCGAGCCCGTACCTCCTCGACCGCTCAACCTTCATTGTTCGCGCACCGAGGAAAGTTGCATACCCTGCCATTGTCCTCAAGCCGTTCTCCTGGCACGTGAGTTTACAAAGAATAACCTGTATCTTTTAATAGAACACTATCTACACATGTACACAGAGATGTATACATGAATATGTCACTTTTGATAGCACCGCATTCAAGTGCATGTTTGCGCCGAGAGGACGTCAACAAATTAAGCCAGCTTGCACTAGTGGTGCCAAGCCTGAAGGAAGTGCGCAACTGGGCAGCCTTCGTTCCTTTATCTTCGGTTCTCTCTTTCTTTCCTCCTCTCTTTCTTTCTTTTTTTCTGTTTTTTCCAAATTTATCTGTTTTTTTTTTGTGGTTCTCATTCTTTCTCTCATTGTCAAGGTGCTCGAAGCACAAGAGGAAGAAGACATCTCTTCTGTGGCTGCACGCGCTCAAATAGCTGTGCTATATGTGGTTTCGCCTGCGTTACGCCGCGACACTGCAGCATACGACGATGACAGCATGCGACAACATGCGACAGCCCGGCGCCTTAAAGTTCTCGGGATAACACAGAGATGAGCAAGTCTTTTTAGAATCAATTGAATTAATGTTCCCCGCACTTAAAGCGCTCGGTGATTATGCAATTAGTGCGTTCTTCAAGCACAGAACTAATATATAACACAGGCTTTCCCCATCCGCAATACCAGAGCCGCAGGCGCAACCGGCTATAATTGAGTGACCACAATGTACGACAGTGTGAATAACAGGTGTAGCAAACTCACTACTTGGAGCATGTGTATCTATAAACATCGCGCATTTCTCATTACATTGTCACATGAAAACGACCGAGTCATCGCCCTCTCTTGTCACGCGGGTGGCTCAACTCGGCACCGGGGTATGGTATGCTGTGTCAGCGGCTCCAGGCGGCGGTGGCCACGTTAAGGATGCGCAAAAATTGCTCCAGGGGGGCGCCATCAGAGAAAACGGTGGGACCGACTTTGATTTCATGAAATCGCCTTCTGCTTTTTGTAAAAGTTACTGTGTAATATGGTTACAGATTTTAAGTGGCAAAAGGCTGATAGTTTTCGTTCGGTACCCTGTAAGGCATGTGGCGGTCGTTGATGAGCCTTTACATTGCCGCGCATTTATCTTGCTCTGCTTTGATGTATTCAGGTTTCACCCTCAAAGTCTGTTAGCAACGCTCGACGCAGACCGCGGCCCCAATCTTCGAGAACCTTCACAATGGCACGGCCGCTGGATAAAAAAGGAGGTGCGGCCTGTTGCGTGCCGCCGAAGTGGCGTCTCGGGCCTAGTTCACCTTGCGCCCGCTCTGGCGCCTCAGCTCCTCCCACGGAGAAGCGCTTCCACATGCATTTGTACGGGTGACAGTGACTCTAATCAGGTCGAAAATAACGCGTTTTGCAGTTGCACATCACAGCTTGAATATTGCAGTCGTTATTAGAAGGGCCCATTACACCACATATGTGAAAAGTTTGCCTTAGGAGTGCCAATCTTTCGTAGAGTGGGCCTCAATACTCTCCATGAAGGCTGCCCGCTTGAATCACCTGCAGCGAAAAGTGTCACTGATCGCGTTAATGGGGAGGCAATCGCCGGGCGGATTCCAAGGGCTGACATATCGGCCCACCGAAGCGCACCACAATATCACAGACAATTTAAATGTAGGTCCTTCTAGTGCACCAGCGAAGGCCGGCTGCGGTCGAAAGACCGAGTTAGAGCCAATAGTTGACAACACAAACAAAATGTATTCTCAGGTAAGGCAGTACAAGCATCACACAAACTTGCACACTCGGCTGGTATCAATTACAACTCACAACATCACTTAGATGGTGTTTAATAAAACAACGGGAACAAACTTACCGCGCTTCAAGTGCAATCTCTTCCATTAGAAACTATCCAAGAACATTTAAAGGTCTTGAATATTCACCAAACGTGTGCGATCCACAATTCTTCGAACGTTTCTCGAATATTTCTCTTCCAGGAAACACTCAAACGAACTCCAGCGCTGATCGTCGTCTCGGCGACACTCTTCAAAACAGAGCTCCCACGGCGTCATCACTCGATTCTTCAAGATCGACTGACCGCACTACACCCGTCGTACCCTCCTTCACCTCTCGTTTGGATCCTTCCCGGCATCGCGAATATTACAGGTTATTGTTCGGTGTATACTACAGCAACAACTAGGGGAAAGGGATTCGTCTCGTTGGTCCGTCTCCGGCGGACGCCCCCAAAAGAGGCCTCATTACGATGTCTCGAATTCTTCCGATCCGCGCGGGCGTTAGGCTGTCGCGACGGCGTCTTCGGTGTAGACGGTAAGGGTGCGCCCTGGGCGCCTTTTGATAGGTTCTTTTCTTTTTTCGTTGCGCGTGTCCGTTGACGTCTCGGTCGACGCCGTGATTTGATGCTGTAGTCTGGAAGCAGCGGCGCGCTGCTGTTTTCGCGCTCGTTTGAAACAAAAAGAAGTGCTGTATTACGCATTGCACGCTTCCCGACACTGTAGGTCGCAGGGGAATACGTGGTAATTCACAGTAGCGTCTCTTATCGCGTTCGAGCTGCTCAGTGGCACACAACTTCGCGGCATCACACCACTGGAAAAAACTGTCTACCACACACGTGCGCAACCAAGAACCGTACTCTAGCACAGGAAACATGAGGCATGCTGCCCCCACACACAATCACACACCAAACAAAAAAGCACGAGGAAGCACACGAAAAAGCACACGGACACGCACAAATCCTGAGGCAACCCCATTGGAACACGGAGGATCGTCTGCTTTGATGACTGGAGTAGGGGCGCCCTCAGTAAAAAAGCGGCCGCAACTGTCAACTCAGCCAAGACGCGCTCGCCCATTGACGGCGCCGCGACGCAACAGGCCGCACCTTCTTTTTTATCCAGCGGCCGTGACAATGGTGTACTTATTTATTAACGCGATAACATTTAAGAGCTCGTTTCGCAGAAATTCCGGCGTCGGCGTCGTTGGTTGTGAGCGAAAAATCATCATCTTGTCCGTGACCGAAAAATCCAGAAAGATGCAAATAAAATAAATAATAAAAATTTTCGGGTCCGAGTGAGGATCGAACCCGGGTCGTCCGCGTGGCAGGCAGGTGTTCCACCAAACAGTCATGTCTCTGCTTGGAAATACTGTGAAAATAACTTCCATGCTTCGCAAACGCAAGCGTCCTTTTAGTACGCGTCGCAATATAACGCGTAATATCCCAGGAATATTGCGTGGTACAAGCGTACATTGCTATCGGGCGTCAGAATATGTGACTATCATAACGATTTCATAGTTTAAAAGCCAGCCACCCATTACAAACGGCACACACCTTACTGCGCGTATTCCCTTAACACCACGTAGTGGGTGCATAGCAAGTTCGAAAACATTTCCCACATTTGCCGCGCATAATTGCTCCTGGTTTAAAGCATACTACCCATTACATAGTATGCACTAAGTGATTGAAGTACGCACTAGGGACGAGATATCGCTATCGCGTTCAACTCTTAAAGGCGAAGTTTAAGGGTCCTCCAATTTTTTTTTATTTCTCTAAGCTTTCGTGCATCTATTCAAGCAACAGATTACACAAATTACATATGTCGCCTCTGATATTTCTCGCAGTGTCACGTGCTACATTGAGCGATGTCAGAGCACTAATGTCTACATAGGGAAGCGACATAAGAGCACATATAACCATGCAGGACCATTCCTTGTCGTACGTCGCCCCCCTCCATCTTGGGGCGTGCACCCGCGTGAAGAGCAAGCGGCGTTCAGTTTCACGTCTTACCGTGGTGCGTAGCGTTGGGGATCTTGGCAGACGGGGTCGTGAGCGCCCAGTGCATGCATCGCACTTGTCAGCTCGAAATGCTCAAACCTGGTGAGGGGCCCCTTATGGTGTTCACCGACAGGGGAGAAATAGACCCTAATCGATTATACCCGGCTAATACGAGGCATCCCTCCCTTTTGATCATTTAGTGCTCTGGCTATCTGCTCCTGTGTTGCCCTTGTCAATGACGCCGAAAAGAAGTAGGCATACCCAGGAGTGCGTTGATTCAACGGGAGACACTTGACTCACCATGCTTAAGAATAAGCGGAGACAATGTTCTGCGAACCAAGCGGGAAAAAGGACAGTTGCATGGCTATGTTCAACCATCAGCACCTTTGTGCCATCATAAAGAATCGTATTTTTTTGCTTTCCTGTCGTAGACACAGCTCGCGCAGGTCTTTGTGTGAAAGTATTTGAATTTATGTAAAAGTTTATTGTGCCTATATTTACAGTTTTGGAGGCCTAAAATGGTGTTTGACCTGCCTATTTTTGGCGCCTAAAACGCGCTTTTTAGTGCCTAAAAATCTGGCCTCTACTAATTACTATACCAGTTGTGCAAAGAGGAAGGAAATACATCAGGGGAGATAATGGTTGCAATGTCATGTGGCAGCTGGCTTTCACTCCCTAATTGTTTTGCGGAAAAACGCCAATCTAAAGAAGTCCGTTCTGCGTCTTACCTTTTTGATTTTATAGGCGTGACCAAGGCGTGCTGAGACGTAATCGGGATTGTGCAAAAAATGCTCTCGGTTAACACCAGTGTTATCATGATATATACTGTGAATAATTTTTAATCTTAAGTATTCCCTGCGCTGCTGCAATGGTTCTCATCCAAAGTTTTCTTTTACACTGAACACAATAAAGTTGCGGGTATAGTTGGCGTGAAGAAACCTAACATCCGAATGCAATCCTTTGAACCTTTTGAATGTCCATCTGCTGTCAAGGATCCCATACGCAACAAGCGTATTCAAGTGTCGGTCTAATGTTGGTTTTGTACAACAGCTCTTTCAGCAAGCGGGAAACTGCTTGCGTTTCTTCTAAGAAAAGCTAGAACGCTATAAAGTTTGCATGTGACATAATCTATCTGGCGGCGCCAGGATAATTGTGTAGTATGGTAAACTCCAAAATATATATGTTTGGACACGGTTGCCAGTTTGCCTGCATTAGGGTACGGCGGGGCAAAAATGAGAAACGGGGCAAAACGCGACATTTTGCCTTTGCCGACCTCTATAGCTAATACAGAAAGCACTTTTCTTTGTTTCTATATTTCAGCGAGAGGTGCTGGTAGTTGTCCACCTTTTTATGTGTAAAACTTGACGATTGCTCACAGCGTTCGCGTGGGAAAAATTACGCGGCTGGTGTCAGTGTGTTCGTGGCCTGTCAAAAAGGGGCGAAATTCTGCTCGGCCAAAATTTCGGATCCGTGCGTGAAGCTACTCTGGCGTCAGTACAACAACGTAAGTATTTATATTGTTACTTTATACTACTAGCTACATACCACCAAAATTTTAGTTCATTTGGTGCGCGGGGCCAAAGCGGAAATTTTTTTTTAATTTGGGCATGTGAGGGGGGGGCAAAACGCGACAAAAAGGTATTGAATTGCCTTAGAGAGTGTCTCATTAAGTGAACCATTTACTTACACTCATTATATATTATATTTTATTGTTTAGGAAGGTTCGGACACACAAGGGAATATCATATAAAGCTTCCTGGGAGAAAAACCGACGTGAAAAAGCACTGACTGCTGTTCAGGACACCCACTCCATTCGTGCTGCATCGAGATTTTTCCGCGTTCCCAAGGATGCTCTCCCAAGAGGCGAACGCAAAATTTGGAAGAATCTCCAAGTCAAGGCCGTTCACAAACACGTCTCGGCCATCGAGTTTTCGCTCAATACCTAATTTGTGATAGAAAATTTGAATCTAGCGCAGTTTTAAATTCATCGCCTCACGAAGCCCGGCTGACGAAGCTGAAAGCCACGAAACGCCCGTGCAGTTCTGCACCAAAATGGCAAAAGGAGGCGAAGAAGATGCGTCAGATTATATCTAGCGTCCAATCGGTGAATAATCGAATGAAGTGCAAGCTTTCAACAAAATACAACAATAGCACAAAGAAAGACTGGTGGTGTTTGATCTGCAAGGAGTTTTGGAGCAAAACAGCACCGGATTCTGTCTGGATTCAATGCGTGGAGTGCAAGGACTGGGGTCATGAAGGCTGCATGATGGCCCACGGAGTTTAATTTCAAGTGCTTCTACTGCAAAAACTCAAGGGTTAAACTTTTTTTTCACACTGTCTCGTTTTCCCCGCGGGTTGGGGCAAAATGAGACATCTGGTCCATTTTTTATTTCTTTTTAAAATAACCTTTTTTGACAGTGGCAACATGGTCATATTTATGTAGGACATACCATGTACCCAAAGGAAAGTTTCTGCATTGACGTTTAAGGTTAAAGAGTGAAATAAAAATAAATATTCACTATTGTCAAATTTTTGTCTCATTTTGCCCCACTTGACCCTAATACTGTAACCAAAATTATGGCAGCATTTGTCCTTGTAAAACACATATGCACACTGAGGGGAAACAGCGTGTGGCGACACACTGCGCACAAACCGGCGCAGCCTCCGCCTCGTCACTAGCTGGCCCGGCGTGACACGGCCGCATGCTGCAACACGCGCCTCCGATAAGGGACAGCGCCACCGCAGCGTCACCGGAGGCTTACGTCACCGACGGGGGCTATAAACCCAGGCTGCCAAGCTCGGAAGATGATCATTCCTTCTCTAACCGTTCGAGCGCAGCGTCGGTATCCTCGCCCCGCTGCTGCTACTACGCTAATAAACAGTCGTTATGTTTTATGTTGGGATGCGTCCTCTCATCGACACGGCATCCCACATCTGGTAACCCGAAAACCGAACTAACCGCACCGCCATGGCCGACGCAGAAGCCCTCACCGCTCTGCGCCAGCAAGTGCGACAGCTTCAACAGGAGCTGCAAGCCCAGCAACAGCAGCATACTCGCAACGCCTCCACAACCGAGGCCGTGCCTGCCGGCTCCGCTGAGGACGTCAGAACTCCTACAGAAGGCATCCCGGCACGCTGCCTCCTGGCGTGTTGCTGTCAAGCTTCCGCCGTTTTGGGTGGACTCGCCCGAGGTCTGGTTTGCCCAGGTCGAGGCCCAGTTCTCCCTGGCGCGCATCACGCAAGACCAGACCCACTACGATTACGTCGTCGCCCACCTGGACGCACGTTATGCCAACGAGGTCCGGGATATCCTTGCCAACCCACCAACGGCCAACCTCTATGAACACCTGAAGACTGCACTTATCCGCCGCCTGTCGCTCTCGGAAGAACAGAAGATACGACAACTTCATTCCGCAGAGCTTGCTGATCGCAAACCTTCGCAGTTCCTGCGCCACATGCGTGCGCTCGCGGGCAAGACGCAAGTCCAGGATTCTTTCCTGCGAGCGCTATGGCTCCAACGACTCCCGTCACACGTCCAGGCAATCCTGCAGGCTCAGGTTAGACTACCTCTCGACGAACTTGCGGAGATTGCTGATCGCGTCGTCGAGGCCTTTTTGCCGCAGTTGTCGTCCACCATCCAGGACTGTCGCCGCACCGCTGAACACCACAGAGCTTGCGCGCCGTATCGACGACATCGATCGACAGCTCACCACCATTCAACAACACCTGGGTGAACGTCTTCCGATGCAACAGCGCCGCCACTTGCAAAGCCGCGACCGTAACACCACTTCGTCGCAGCAACCTGATATCAACGGCCCGTGTTACTACCACCGACGCTTCGGGGACAGAGCCCGGCAATGTCAACCACCCTGTTCCGTGGGACATGCGGAAAACGCCAGCAGCAGCTCGTAGAGACGGCCGTGAGCTGCCCACCCGGAGGCCGTCGCACTTCGTCACCGACCAAATCACGAAGCAGCGTTTCCTTGTCGACAGCGGTTCCGACATTTGCTGCTACCCGCGATCCCATCTGCAAGGTCCTCGTCCGCCTACGTCTTTCGTGCTCAGTGCGGCAAACTGCTCCACAATCAAGACGTACGGCTCGCTCTTCCTGCTCATCCAGCTCAGAAACTTACGCCATAACCATCACTGGAACTTTGTCATCGCCTGACGTCGCCGAGCCAATCATCGGCTCAGACTTTCTGGCTCACTACAACCTCCCTCCGGACTGCCGCAACGACCGTCTCATCGACGCGACAACGGGACATTCCACATCAGGATCAGCGAACGACCGCCCAACAGCCAAGCATCAAGGTACTCAGTGTTGACAATCACTCGCCCTACCACGCCATTCCTCGCCGAATTCCCCGGATTGACGCGCCCCAGCGGACTGCCACGCAAAGTGCAGCACACCACCGTGCACTACATCCGGACCACTTCAGGCCCCCCCGGTTTTCTGTCGCGCCCGTCGCCTTGCCCCGGACCGCATGCGCATAGCCAAAGCAGAGTTCGAGGCCATGGTCCGCGAAGGAATCACCCGCCGCTCTGACAGTCCATGGGCTTCGCCACTCCACCTTGTTCCGAAGAAGACCGAAGGCTGGCGGCCCTGTGGGGACTACCATGCCCTCAACGCGCGCACCTTCCCAGACAGGTATCCCGTCCACCACATACAGGACTTCGCCCATCGTCTTCATGGCTGCCACGTGTTCTCCGTGCTGGACCTGGTGAAGGCCTACACACAGATACCCGTCAATCCGGATGACGTCCCGAAAACGGCAATCATCACTCCCTTTGGCTTGTTCGAGTTTCCCTTTATGAGCTTCGGCCTGAGGAACGCTGGACAAACCTTTCAGCGCTTCGTCGACGAAGTTGTCCGCGGCCTCGGCTTTTGCTTCGTTTACCTTGACGACATACTGGTATTTTCCCGCGACGCCGAAGAGCACCACAGGCACTTCCGTCTGCTGTCCCAACGCCTCGATGACCACGGCCTACTCGTCAATATCCAAAAAAGCACGCTAGGCGCCTTCGTCGTCCGCTTCCTCGGCCACGAAGTTTCATCTGAGGGAACTCGGCCCTTGCCCCAACGCATCTCGGACCTGCAGAATTACCCTCAACCCACCACCACTAAAGATCTTCGCCGTTTCCTCGGCATGCTGAACCTTTACAGACGTTTCTCGCCACACGCAGCCGACTACCAGGCTGCCCTGCATGATGCTTTGGCTGGGCTACGAGGAAACCAACCCGTCAAGTGGACACCGACGTTAGCGAAAACTTTCGAAGAATGCAAAGCCGCCCTCTGCCCCGCCACGCTCCTCACACATCCCGTGCCAGACGCTCCCTTGGGATTCTTCACGGACGCATCTAGCTTCGCCATCGGCGCCGCCCTCATGCAACGCGTGGACAACACCTGGCATCCCTTGGCGTTCTTCTCCAAGAAACTCGCAACAGGGAAAACGACCCTTTCAACCGCCAGTTTCCACTGACGAAACCACGACCACCACCCCAACAAATTTGCCAGCCTACTACAGAGAACTTCTGGCGATATACGAAGCAGTGCAACACTTTCGCCATATTCTTGAAGCACAGAACTGCACCATCTAAACCGACCACAAGCCTCTTACCTACGCCTTCTCTCAACGCCGCGACCAAACTCCCGCCTGTACAGCAGAACCAACTCTCGTTCATCGCGCAGTTCACCACCGACATCCAACATGTAAGCGGGAAAGACAACGTGGTCGCCGACGCGCTTTCACGCGTGGCAGCCATCAGCTCGGTGCAGATAACAGCGGACGTCATCGCCGAGGCTCAAGACTACGGACGCCGAACTGCAGGAACTTCTCAAGGGCAGATCCTCACTTCAGCTACAACAAGTCCCCATTTCAGGGTCCACAACCACAATCTGTTGCGACATGTCGACAGGACGAAGCTGGCCCTATGTGCCCCTCTCCCATCGCCGTGGCCTTTTCAACCAGCTCCACAACCTCAGCCATCCCGGCATCGCACCTCTACACGCCTCGTGGCTGACCGCTATGTCTGGCGCTCCATGCAACAGGATTGTCGCACCTGGGCACGCTCCTGCATTCAATGCCAACGCGCTAAAGTCACCAGTCACGTCACGTCACCACTCGGAACATTCCCTCAGCCCTCTGGTCGGTTTGAGCACGTCCACCTCGACATCATAGGACCCTTTCCCCGGGCTGGACCCTATCGCTACTGCCTCACCGCCATCGACCGGTACACTCGATGGCCCGAAGCATGGTCCCTCGAGGGACTCACCGCGGAAGACGTAGCCTCGGCCTTCTTCACCTGCTGGATTTCTCGTTTCGGCGCCCCCCCGCCGCGTAACCACCGACCAAGGACGACAGTTCGAGTCGCACCTTTTCAGGCTCCTCGGGCTGACCATCGGTTTTGAACGCTTGCGGACCACCAGTTACCACCCCTGCGCCAACGGAATGATCGAGCGTTTCCACCGACAGTTGAAGGCAGCCATTATGTGTCAATCCGGACTCAACCTGGCTCGAGGCCATCCCAGCCGTCATCCTCGGTCTTCGCGCCACCACCCAACCGGACATCCACGCTACACCAGCAGAGCTCGTCTACGGGGAACCACTCCGTCTCCCAGGTGAATTTCTCGCTGCACTGCCATCCAGCACTACGACGTCAGATCCCACCGACTTCGTCGCCCGGCTCCGACGCACCATCGCCGCCTTACGCCCGTCACCTGCAGCCCACCAATGCAAGCCTACTTCTTTTGTATTCAAGGAGCTAGCATCGTGCACGCACGCTTTCCTCCGCGACGACACCGTCCGCAGGCCTTTCCAGCCCCCCCTACAGCGGACCCTACCCGGTCGTCCATCGCGACGACAAAAACTTCACTCTGCGCTTAAACGGGAACAACGTCCACGTCTCGATTGACCGGCTCAAGCCCGCATACATCCCTGCGGACGAACCGGGCAGCGCCACTCCATCCACAGGCATCTACTACGCTAATAAAACATAACGACTGTTTATTAGCGTAGTAGCAGCAGCGGGGCGAGCATACCTACGCTGCGCTCGAACGGTTAGAGAAGGAATGATCATCTTCCGAGCTTGGCAGCTTGGGCATAGAGAAAGGGAACTTGGTAAAGAGCGGACACTCCCATAGAGCCATGCGGCCGAATTAGAGTGCAAGGAGGGCTTCCCCTCTCCTGAAATGCAGTGGGACACCAAGTGGTCGCTTATGATACTTTGCGAGTTTCGGTTCTGGTTCCGTGCGTGTAAAAATTTTTTTTAGGACAAGGTGCAGCGAGTTACCGGTTTCGGTTTAAAGCGCGCGCAGTTTAAACGTTCTGACGTGGTGCAGTGCGTGCTTTTGAATAAGCACGCTTTTGAATAAGCACGAAAGCATACAAGACAAGCACAGACAATGGAGAAATGCTTTATTTTGTAGTACGGACGTTTTCAAAGACACAGAGCGCAATACAAACTGAACGAAAGATATCCGAAGCAGACCAATCAATACAGAAGGTAGCTAAAAGAAGTACATGTACCAAAATGTTTTAAAAACAATAGGTTTATGTGTCATACACATGTGGTGCATGAAGGTAACTTATAGAGATATTTGCGCTTGAGAACAAGGCAAACCTTCCAACATAAAAATATATAAGCCGTGTGCGACATTTGCACTGTTGTGCAGACAGTGATACATGCGAAACGTAAAGAAAGTTGCATGAATACGTTTCCACTAGGCATGCAAACAAATGAACAGCATGTATACCTAACACATATAACGCGACTTGGGAAAGCTTGTGTACACTTGTGGTTATGTTGTTTGTCTCTTAGTAGAGTGCTGCACATTCTGGCTATCTGCAAGTAGGCCCCGTTTTGGTTCTTCTGTCACATTTATCAGTGACAATGCCCCATGACGACAGACGGATATGAAAAGGCACTACAAGTGATCTCACACTCTATGCAGCACACACGTCAGTGTGTTGACAGGCGGTTGAGGTAACATTTTTAGAACAGATGTAAGTACAAAGTACATATGCAAAAGCTTTGTTTGCACAAGCCAGGAGACAATTTCCATGATCTGATCCACGCGAGTTGGTCTCGCAGAAAGTTTACCAGCTCGTCATTTCTCCTAATGGCATAATGACACTTTTGGGCATTCTTTTTGGGAGATGAGCTATTGAGTGAGTCGAACACTTTATCCATACGCTCACAGAAATGGGCTGTAGCCATAGCTGCTGCGGGGAGCTCCTTTGTGTACAGCATAGCCATGATTGCCACACTAACACATGCACTTAGCACCTGTACTGCCATGCTTACTTTCATGTTACAAAAAGGCTTCTGGTAGACGTGCCTCTCGGTCAGCTTAGGCGCGAGTTTAAACCGCAATTCGCGGATAGACTTATAAAGGGCCTCAATAACTTCATCTCCTATGAACAACTTGTGTGCTTGCAGGTTGTTTCGCGCGGTTTTGATTAGGTGTGGCACATCAAAAACAAAGTACACCCTTTCACCAGCAACCTCAAAATAAGGACGTTGAATTGTAATTCCAAGCATATGAGAAAGGGCAACGTTTGAGGCTCCTTGGTCACAAATTAAACGTTTAACTGCGATTCCGGCGTGTCCAAGGTTGTTTATAATTCAGGCAAGCAAATCCTTTGTAACACTTCCTAGTGTAGATACGTGTCCTATTGTAAATGCGATTGGCTGGACCCACCTCCTAGGAACACCAGCGAGAAGGACAACCATGGCTCTGTCAGCGATATCTGGCGTTCGAGCTGTTCCATCGTCAGCAAAGCCTTGCACAAGATCTTGAGTTACATCATAGGACAACTTCTTCAAAATCACTTCACCGAATATGAGTGAACACACCCTGTCGCGCTTATCCCATATCTGCATACAAGCTGACACACACTCAATAACCCCTGGAATCACACCTGGTGACATTCGAATATTTCCTAACCAATGCCTCAGTGAGCGCTGCATAGGCAGACAAAAAATGGGCGCTAGAAAGCGGTATGCTCTGGGGCCCCTGAAGTTTAAGTGCAATGCAAATTTCTTTAGCCATGCCGGAAGCCTTTTCCCCTGACCCCTATTCATAACTCGCACATGTGCACAAAGGAGACTGAAGACCTCTTCGGTCACGAAAGGACGAACGACACCCAAGGCCTTGGCAATCGATGGAGGTAGCTCCCTCTGCTGTTTCCACAACCTTTCAATGGTCTTGCGGCAGGAGGCGACCCTTGACTGCAGGCGTTTGATGGTGCGACGAAATTTCCGCGACGGCGACTTCATTCCTCCGCAGGGAGCTGCAACGGGAAATGCTTAATATCAATATAACAGGAATACAAAGTAGTGCGTGATGAGACGTTACATTTTTAGAACACTACATGAGCCGCTTCGTAAAAAATTACCTGCAAACACACACCTACACAACCCGGTACTGCTGTTACTAGCATTTGCCACAACATGAGCTCACGCTGACGTCACTTATGCGAGATCATTGCTGAGAATTTTTTTCTGCAGTTTTTTTAACGCTTGTGTGGCATCGTCCAATTACCTACTTTTTTATATACTACAACCTGGACACCATTACAATCATCGAAAACTCAATAAATCATACTTTAAAAAACAGTCGTTACAATCCATTTTAAAGCTCTGCACTAATACACAGCATGTTTTCTTATTGAAATTACTGCACTACAATAAAACACTTCACATCGGGGCTCACCTGTTGTCCTGTGGGATGCGGAAGAAGCTCGTTCCGGGCTTCTTGCAAGTGCGGCCGTTGTTACTTCACCACGCCACACAACAGTAGGGGTTGTACGGCCGACGACTGAACATCTGAAAAGATTATTTAGAGTCATGTCGGTGTCGTAGTGACAGCATACGAAGTTATTTTGGGGTCATTGGCAGAGACCGAATATGCAACTAGAACGACTACCCTGAGTTATGCAAACGCGATGTCGTTCGCAAAAACATCCGTACTAAAATGCACCGAATTCTGAAAGAGTGGGCATTAACCATTGGCGCGTCTTCTAACAAGTAACTCGAGCCACCCATGCCATGCATAGCTTAGGCTTTCTTGCCCTGGCCCTTCCACAAGCGAACTTGCTGCGCAGTTTCCCAGAAGCGTACTTCGAAATATTCTTTAGCAAAATAAGCAAGCCACACACACCAATGACCATCACCGAGAACTCTTTTCACTCGTGTGGAGTGCCTAGCTACGCCCAAAACGCGTTAACAATGCCGAAACCTTGGGCCTCGGGATCGTACGTTACATGCTTTTCATTTCATTTAACTTTAACCCACTTCGCTTTCAAAGAAGTAGCAACGACTCACAATTGGTACGTAACTAATTACACAAAGGTCGACCCTTCTCGTTTCCTTCAGCGCGCGTCGCACCTGAACTTTCACGCGTGACTACTAGGCAAGTACATGCGCTATGCCTGCTACGCGCGCACACTTAAATCGGCAAAGGCCTCCGCTGCTAAGCCTACTACGCAGCGCTCAGAGAGAACAGAAAAGTGGGTACTCACCGTGAAGTCGTCCGTTGCTCAGGCTCAGCAGGTGACACGTTCAGCAGCGGTCACACTGCCGCGACGAGAAGTGAAAGCAAACGCCCAAAACCCACTACGCGCAGCCGTTACATTTCAGATACAGCAGCCAGCCAAACCTAAGCTTACCCCAACCCGTCAACACATTGCGTACGAAAACACACCCTCACGCACCCCCTTCCATATCTGTTCTGACCGATTTGTCGATTTCCGTTCCCGCGTTCGCCTGGTGGCGATGCACGTGACAATGTTCTTTTCGCGAATTCTCAGTTCATTGTGCAAGAAAATATTTCCACACGTACAGTAAACAAACAAACAAATTGAAAAAAGCTACACATTTGCGTTTCACAACTCTCTTTTTTTGTTTTTTTTTTCGCTACTTGCGCTACCTGACGGTCACTTATTACAGCTTGCGTTCTTCGGGATCACGGTCCCTATGATTTGACGCGAAAATCTCGAAGGCTGTTTGGGCGAGGAGGTGGCGGGGAGAGCTCGATCCTCTTATCGCTGAGTGTCCGCTCTTGGTCATTTTCCCTTTCTCTATGGCTTGGGTTTATAGCCCCCGTCGGTGACGTAAGCCTCCGGTGACGCTGCGGTGGCGCTGTCCCTTATCGGAGGCGCGTGTTGCAGCATGCGGCCGTGTCACGCCGGGCCAGCTAGTGACGAGGCGGAGGCTGCGCCGGTTTGTGCGCAGTGTGTCGCCACAAGCGCAAAAACGGGACGAAGAAAGAATGATCACACAACACAAGCGCAGACGAACAACTGTGTGTAAGTTTATTACACCGGGAAATATATAGCTGAAAACATAACTAAAAGAAACAAAACTAAAACCATCACGTGTGCATAATGATCAAAGATGAATCTGCCACAAGTCGAAATGTCCCAAGCTAACAGCTCACAAACATAATATCTTTTTCGAGGCGGCCGAGTGAAGGCTCACTGACGCACGTGTTTCCTTTCTTCTTGATATGTAAGGCTTCGTTGATTTCGCGCTCGATACTGTGACGATATTCTGAGAGCACCTCACAGTTATGGAAGAGTGGTGCGCAGCCGCACGAGAAACGATGGGCTGCTATTGTGCTGCTCGTCGAAGTCGTGAGATTGTACGCGTGCTCTCTCAGGCGGTCGTTCAAACAGCGACCGGTCTGTCCAGTATTGGCCTCGAGGAGTTACGGAGTCGCCCTCTATCGGGCGCGCCTCGATTGCGTGCTAGGCAGGATAACGCCGCGCGCTCCCCATAAGATTTGCTGTGGGCGCTGTACAAAACACGTCGCGGAAGCGCTCCAGGACATTTCCGTGCGTACTTTCGAAAAGAAATATGTTCTGTAGTGTAGAAATAATATTTTTCGATGAAATGAAAGCACAACCTAGTGTACAGTCGCTGTCTCTTTGCAGAAAACGGAGCGCCCGCTTCACGCGGCAAACGCGATGGAGACTTCTGAACCGGCTTCTTCCGTGAAATGTAGTCTGTCGCTGACTGCAAATTATGTGAAATATTTTGTTAGAGTAGACGCCTGTATACCTAAGCGGAGCATAACAGAAAGAAGCATCAAGCCAGTGATCGCACGGGTTCGCGGCGACCGACGGAGCTTTTGCATGGCGTCTGCATGCATAAATTCGTACTGATGGTTTCGCTTTCGCCACCAGCGTATTTTGGCGCCGTGCCGTGAACTTTAGGCCGCAAAATATGAGAATTTGTGAGTACACAAAACCATTGTTGCGCGGACGCTATCAAAGCAGTTCCTTTTTTTTTTTTTTTTTTTTTTTTTTTTTTTTTTTGTGTTACAACTACGACTTCGGCGCGCCTATGGCAACTTGTGGTGCCCCGTCCCGCCGATGTGAACAAGGACCGACCTGAACTTGAAATAGCGGTGAAAGAAAGAGAAATTATTGCAGCAACCTGCAGCTGCAATGCAGGGTAACAACAACACGTAAAGAGTGAAATGCAAAATTTTAATGCCCAGCATTATTTGGCGAGTTGCCCAGCAATTAGGGAAGTATGTCGAGTCTAACGCTAACAGCGCGGCATCTTTTCCACATAAATAAATAGGGCTCCAAAAAATGCATGGGGTTGGATAGGCCCAACTTGAGTTTGAGAGTGGCACAAGTAAATTTGGGCTTTTTAGCACGTAGCGCTTGCGTCATGAGAATGCACAATTGACTCAAAGAATCTTATTGCCAACATAAATGCAGCACACATCAGCCGCAGCATTTGCCTCGCTCGCTATGTACATCCACCAGCAAACGTCGCGTATAGGTTATGAAGGCGAAAGCCTTCGATGCCTCATCAAAAGCGAAGATTGACTGTCGGCATCCGGTCTCATCGGCGTCGGCACGAGTAATGGAAAGAAATCACCATCACGTGATGACGTCACCATATGTCGTCATCATGACGTCACAGATTGCCCAAATTTGTGAAGACGTCATGACGTCGCCATGACGCCACATAACGTGATGTCAGATGATGACCTGTTCACATGACATTGTCGCTTTGCACAGCCTCCATGATCAGTGGGCCGATCACGGAGGCAGTGCAAAAGCTTGTTAGGAGCACAGTTTTTTGGTAGCGGGGCGGGGAAAATCAATACATTGACTGACAAGAAGGAGAAGAAGGGGGGCTTTCGCCTTCCGGTCATCTTAGGGGAATGCACAAGGAACCTTGCGAGTTTTTAAATCCAACGTATCTAAACAATCACTCAAGTATATGCAGCCTATATTGTAAACGCTTAGCACGGGGCCGACGATCAAGAGGTCGCACAGGAACGTTCTGATATGGTATCGTAGGATGCAAAAGGCAGCGCCTTTTCCATACTGCGGTAGATAAGCACCATTAGCCGGCGGGAAGCGCGCGCGGACGATCGTCGCAGTGCGCACGTACTTTCTGCTACTCAATATCACAGCCCCGACGCAGTAGCGAAAATCGTCGTCGCGGAAGCGCTTGTTGTTCACATGACTCGGAGCCGATCGCTGCTTGCCAGTTCATAGCACCGCAAACCACTCCTCACGCAGTTTCTTGACCCACGGGCACCGGTGCAGGTTTGTACCGGACTTCGTTGCGTACGTCCGGCACTACGGCACCGAGCAGTAAGAGTAGCATGTTCATCACTTTCGGAGGCAGCCACTCCTGTTACAATGCGTTCAGTTGGGTTCGAAATGCAAGAAAAACTCCCGACCGCAGCGCAGGTGGAGCTCGAAACTCATTTACAATGCACGCGGCAGCGCTCCGCAAGCAGCCGACGCGGCCGCCGAGACCGCGTGATCCTGCCAAGCACGTCACGCCGACGGTGGCGCCGGCATTTCCTAGTGGTGGCCCTCGAGGCCAATAAGTGCGGCGACATGACGATGGGATGTCGTAAACGACATTGTAAACGCACTCCACGTACTGCGTACTGTGCTCCTTTATACACGTGTGCTCCTTGGGGTCGTCAGCGTTTACTTGTTTGCATAGGTCGCCCAGCTTACGGGGAGCCGAAACACGAGCCTTACGCCTGCTTTGCCTACAATCTTCTTGAGCGCATGGCTCACGCCGTGGACGTAAGGAATGACGGAAGTTTTCTGTCTTGTATGTGCTGGGCGTGTCTTGGTGCTTCGTCTTGGAAAGCTCACTTAGTAGATATGTTGCCAAGGCACTGAGCAGTTCCATCGGATAGGCGGCGCATTTCAGTCGCTCGATCTGGGCGCCAAAACTTCTTTGCACTCGATGAGGACAGGACCTGTTCAGGGCATTCCTGAGAGCACCTAAGGCCACTCCACGTTTCACGAGTTTTGTATGCGCCGAATTGAACGGGAGAAGGCCCTTCTGAGACCTTGGCGCATACTCCCAGCATGTTTCTTTATAAACGTCTAGATTCCCTGCTGATGAAGAAGGATATCTTCCATTTGGTCTCCGCCCACAGCGGCCAGTTCTAAAAAGGCACCGTCGCTTGACCGGTCAGAAGATATAGCTAAACTATTGGTTAAGATGTGTGGCTTTTGCAGTGTCACTGTGAAGTAAGTTTCCGTCATGACTGAGTTCAGGAACAGACACTGCATCTCTGCCGTTGAATTTGACTAGCTGCCAGAGTTTTTTAAGGACTTCTCTGTATTCTTAATTGAAAGACCTGAAAAACTTTGGGTTTTTTTGTATCTTTAAAACGCTTTTCATACGCTTGGTGATTAACTCAAGCGTCTTGCTCAAGTGCGACAATGGCATATTTCTGTATGCAGCGTAAGCGGTTGCTCGTTTTCTGGCTAAGATGCGCATTTCCTTTTTATGCCACGGCTTGGATCTATTGCGACCTGACGGCACATATCGATCGCGTAACTCCACAAGTTTGTGTTTGAATATGTTCCATAATCTATGCGCATTCTTCGTTTCCCTTAAACTTTCAAAAACATTGTAATATGAATCGAAGGAACTCCAACATCACTTTTACTAGAGACCCTTCTCATAACTAGAGACCCATTGTCGAGGACGAGTTGCAATTTTACGACACTGTGAGCTTATCTCGCAGAAAACAACGACGTCACCTCTAGTGCCTGGGAGTGCCGCAGGAGACTTCGCAGCCGTGGTGGTACTCGTGAACATCAGACATGATATATTGCTTCCCCGTTTACGCTGCGAGACTATATGCTTTAGATAATAATTACCGTATATTTAGATACTCGCCCTAATAGATTCACTCTACACGCTCAGTGTAGACCACTGCTGAGCGCACTGGACCTCTGGGAGGTTGAAATCGCCTCTTATTAGCCCGCAGTTCATTTTGAAACTTTCAATGACATGAATCGCTTCGTTCAAAATATTAGCTGGACTACTAGGTGGGCGGTAAAACGAACACAGACAGTCTTACCGTTTTAAAGTCTAGTGAGAGTACAGGTGTAGAAGCTCGGGTGAGTTGGCTTTTGGTTCATGACGGCGTATTTCAGAGCGCGCGAAAGTAGGAAAAAACGGACGGAATAGAGTTGCCATTATGAAAAATAAAGAGTAGTTGCAAGTCAGCACCCTTTTTCTACTCTGTCCTTTTCTTTTTCCTCTGTTCCCGCGCTGTGACATTGAGTTGTTGAGTGTTGAAGTGATATATACGTTGGAGGAACGACGTTAGTCATGCCCTGGCAAGCGTGCATTCATCCGAATGAAGACTAACGACCCTGGAGGCAATATTCAAAAGTAAATATGTGCTTTCGTTAATATTTGCGCATATCTTGCGTACAAAAAAAATTAAAGCGATTTTTTTAACTCCTCTTCCTATTTCAGTGGATTTTTTTTTATTATAGTAAAAATATTTTCAAAAATGGCAAATTAAGTGGCCGCTTCTTCTGAGTTTTTTGGCGGGTGTCGCGGAGCTTTTTGGGGGGCTTCTTTTGTGATGATTATTTGCTTGTTATATCCGTAGCGTCTGGCAACTCTGTACGACAGAGAGCGTAGCGGCGCCAATTCTCTTTCACGCACGCAAGAGAGAGTGTGTGGTTAGCTCCGTGCGTACGCCTCCTCGCCGCACCGCTCGCCTTTGCGGCTGATGCTGCCGGCGCATGCGTACACACCGACGCTTCCGCCGACAAGTTCTCTACCACCGTAGCTCAGTGGTAGAGCATCGGACGCGTTATTAGAAGGTCGCAGGTTCGGTCCCTCCCGGTGGCAAGTTATCTTTTCGTCCACTTTGCTTTCTTCCCATTTACATTACAATTACTTCTAATAACATCCCCTATAATTTCCTTGGCATCAATGTCTGTTAGTTCTAATTAATATTGTGTTTAACAAAGCAAACGAGCCCTTAAGTTTACACTTCTGTCCTTCATGTAACAGACAGTGTTTCACAAGGAAGTTAAACAGATGTTCTCGAATAAGCGCTAAATCGCTAGACATTTGAAAGAGAAATACAGAACTTATTGTGGAAGAGGCTAACAACAGGAATATATGCATGGAAGGCTGGGTTGGGTCAGCTTGTTTACATTCACAATGATGAAACATGTACAGACGAGATGCGTGAAACAGACAAGTGCTGTTAGGTCTGCTTTCTTTCACCCACAGCTGCCCGTGGTTTCGTGTGCGTGTTCTGCAGCGGCAAACTACGCATACAGCATTATCAACTGTGCTGTATCACCGTAAATGAAGGTTTTTTTGTGTGCGTGTATTGGTGCACTTTGGCTAAGACTCCATGTAAACACAGCACCAAAACCATACGTCAAACTATTAAGAAATATTCAATTCTACTGTATTCTATGTGGCACACCACAAAGGTGCAGAAATGCAAGATGATGTGTGCAACTTAGTCTGGCTGTTCAAGCCCTTCCCCAAGAAGATCAATATTTTTATAGCCTGATTATCTACGATATAGATAGAAAAAGACCTAACGAGGCATAAAAAATGCACAAATTGCTGACCAAAGAAGGTACATCGTATTATTTCTTAGAATAGCTACATGATTTCTAAATGAACACATCATGGCACGACGCTGCGAAGCACAGGCATGAAATGAGTACCATAGTCCTTCAATACTCTTTCTGGTCACGAAACTTCGCCGTCACGCTATGGGGGAGCTTGATATGGCGCGGAAAGCTGCCGCACCGCGGCGCCACCATCGTTCAGAGGCTACCCTTCTCCGCCCATCCGGTTTGACCCGTAGAGACTAAAGCCCCTGAAACTTCGCAAAGTAGCGACACTCTCCTCCGCCGCTCTCTTTCCTCCTCGGTCTCCTCTCCTTCGCACTCTCTTTTCGAACGTGGCGCCACCTACGTTGCTCCCGCGTAGCAGACGACCTTTCGAAGAGTGAGCGCGCGCGCGCCAGGCAGCGCGCTGCCGCACTAGCCGTCCCGCTCTTAGTATCTTTTGTTTTTTTATTTATATGTTACTTTGGAGACGTTAGCGCTTTTATATAACCTCACACATTCGTTTTCGCACACAGAATTTGTGAAAATCACAGCAATGAAAAAAATACATAAAACAGCATCAAGCAAGTGTTCATATTGCTCCATGAACGAGCAAGCGAACGAATAAACAGCGTGCCACCGTTAACGTTTCCTTCGCGAGAGCTCCACTATAATAATTATATCAGTGGTTTTATGTCCCAATACCACGCTGTGATTAGGAGGGGCGCCGTAGTGGAGAGCTCCGGAAACTTTGACCATCTGGTGTTCTTTCAAGTGCACTGACATCACACAGGCCTCAAGCATTTCACCTCCATCGAAACGTGACCGGCGCGGCCGATCGCGACGTCCGGATCAGCAGCCGACCACCATATACACTTTTCTACCGCAGCGGGCGGCCACTCGCGGATATAAATATTCACACGAAATAGCACGTAAACTTAGCGCGAAATAGGACGTATACGTGAGGTTCCGTAACTCCGAAACGATGAACGCACGCTGCGACTGCACGCTGCACGAGAACTTTCGGACGACGTTTTCGACGCGACTATGCGAGGTAAGTTGCGATCTCCTCACAATAAGCATGCATCAATGTTCACGCTAATCACTGCGTTCTATCGCGCCGTAGACACGTCTCAGTTAATTGTGCACTACGTCGTTATTTCTCATGCGCGTTTTATTACTGCTTCTGCGGGGGTCTGTACTTCTTTTTTTTCAAGCATACGTGGTTACGCTTTCTGCTCGACGTGCTGTACCAACTGGTTTGAGTTCACGGTATTGGTTCGTGCGCCCATCATCATGCACGCGGACTGACGATCGAAAATGTGATTACGAAACTTCAGAGATTCGGCGCAGTGCTTTTGAAGAAACAAAGCTGGAGTGTCTACGGCGCGATAGAACGCAGTGATTTGCGTGAACATTGACGCATGCCTATTGTGAGGGGATCGCAACTTACCTCGCATAGTCACGTCGAAAACGTCGCCCGAAAGTTCTCCCGCCCGATTCGGTGTATCCAAGCCTTCCTTCGTAACTTGTTGCGCTTCCCGGACGAAATCATAAACAGTTTTTTGCCTTCGCTTGATTTGTTGAGCCATCCGAAGGCGCAGCAGCCGCCCATGGCAACCAACAGTTACGTCGGTCTTGGTTGCGAAGTGTTTCCGAGCACAACGCACGCAGAATGGGAGCACAACGCACACGCATCCATGAAACACATGCGCTGTGCGTCAGCGAGTCCACGCGTCCGCGCTTCGGGAGCGAAGATGGCAATCGCGAGCGACTGTAAACAAACGAACTCTTCGCGCGGTCCCACGTGACGGCAGTTGGCCAATGCCGACGCGGCGTCAGCCTCGGAGAGGGCAGGAGAGGGAGAAAAGCGAGGAGGCGCGCTTCTCCCCACATATGTCGCTACTTTACGAAGTTTCAGGGGCTTTAGTAGAGACCGCACATGCGGCGGGCGCGAGCCGAAAGTTTGCACGTGTACTCTGTATCTGTGATAGCTTTAGGATAAGGATGAAGTTCAGGTATTAAACAGTTGAAGCTGCACGTTTGCCTGACGATGCCCTTCAGGTGCTGCGTACCGAGGTGCCGGGCACTACTGAAAAGGTGTCGTTTTTTTTTTTTTGTGCGACGTGTTCGTGGAAAGTTCGAGAACTCGAGGTGAGCCATAGCGCGGCAAGAAACGGACGACTTCCGCATTGATTCGTAGTATGTGCGTGTGTGTGCGGAGCACTTTGATTCAACGGGCATCATCCATGTGCATGATTTCACGATAAACGGTGACACCGTATTGTTGCGAGACAAGCCGCGACTCAGGCAAACGCCATTCTTCGTGTTCGGCGGCCTGCCAGCGTACTTTACGAATCGGAAGTCACGACCTCTGAAAGTTTCATAAGCACTGAAACAACCTCCAGAGCCATCGCGTGCAAGGCGGAGCCGTCGTGTGCAATGGGCCATTAGCTACTTATTGTAACATTAAATAAAAACAACAACAACAAAAAAGCAAGATGCAAGATGCCTGTGTCAACATTCCTTTGAGACGTCTTTTGAACTCTACTACACTACCCCAGTGCTGAGTGAAGGCGATAATTATCTGTTATACCTCGATCATAAGCATCTGCACGGCTTCATTTTCTTCAAAGAAGGATCGCGGTTACAATCCTATTAAGGCGTCCTGGTTCGCCAAGGAAGTACGGTACTCAATGCAATCGCGCGTCAGTCCTCGTCACCCTGCTCGTACGAGATAGATATTAAGAAGCGCAACAGTTATAACACCGTTTAACGTGAATGCATCCACGTTGACGCTTGGTGGTACATCTGTATCCCGACGACTAACGTCCATGATCAATGATTAAACAAACCCTTGTGGTCATAGATGCTTGTGGTAGTTGTACGGGGAGAGCGGAATCAGAGAAAGCGGTGCGATACCCAGAAGAGCGTCACCGAGTGGACGCCGAAATTGGGCTAAGGTCGCCTACACGTGGCATGTTAGAGTTATTCAGCACCACTACCCGACCAGAGGGAAACGCAACGCGCGTCGAGTCTTCCCCGTTGGCCGGCTGCGATTCTTCGCCGGGCGAGCGTAAGTTGGGAACGCCGAGTTACAGCCACGCTATGGGCACACTGCGCTTGCACAGGCGGCGCCGCGAACGCGGCGGCGGTCAGCGCCAACGCGGCCCTTTCCGCGTCCCTGGGGTGATAGCGTTCCATCCCGAACCGCACGCGCGGCTGCATCTGCAAGCATGGTGTCACCTGCGTGCGTTCCTCTGCAACTGCTGGCTGGTTTTGTGACCGTGAAAGGTTTGAATAAATGTTTCGGACGAGCAAACATTGATAAAGGAAAGATTCTGTACCAGGTAGGTCGTGTACATAATGTTAAACAACTTGGCTTTGCGGATGGAAGCGCGGTGACAGGTCGGTGTGTGCCCCAAAGACGCATCAACGCTCCATCGAAGATCATCAAGTTGATAGTAAGCAAGGAATTTTATTCAATGATCTCGTTTTATTTCATTCCATTTTCTTGTTTTGAAGCTCTCTCGAAACAGATGCGCCATTGACGCGACCTGCGTGCGACTGAAGAGCAGGCATAGCCGGCAAGCGCAAGCGCGTTGTGGCAGTGGCCGTGTACCTGTAGAGATTTGAGAGCGAATCAAAAACAAGTCATGTGAGAGTCCCATGAGAGTCATGTAAGCACCAGTTACAACCATAATAAAACAAAAATACTGTCGAGATGTAGAAAACTGACTTGAGCACGACGTTTATTTAGGTTATTTAAAGTTAAGAAAAATAACATACGAGCATCAAAAGCGCAAAACAGGTACATTAGTATTAAAAACAGAAACTCTGAATCGAATACGTCTGGAACGAAAAGAATATTCATTGCTGTCCAGTCTAAACAAAGTGCAAAACACGCATAAATGTCACCGCACCTTTCGCAGCGTTCCCATGAGTGAGCTGTTCCAGCCTTCTTGTAAGGGCATGGAAAAAATCGTTGGGTGGCAGGCTGGTTGCTCCTGTTCACTGGCCTTAGCATTACCCACGAAATGCCTACGGCAACTTCTGCTATTTTCTGTGTTCTCCCAGATTGTTCCATCAACGCTGCGCGTGAAATAAGAACGACAATTAAACAATCTCGTCGTGATACCGATTCAGCGTGAAAAAAAAATACATCGCCGTTTGAAAACCATGATTAATGGGTGTATCGCAATTAAGGCATGTCTCAAACAATGTTTCATTCCATGGGCGCCTCTCGCATGGAATAAACGTAACACCATGCACCGCATTAAATTGAAAACGGTCTTACTCGTCACGGCGAACAAGTTGTATCCAACGTCGGCGTCTATCCTTCTCCCAGTGAGCCTTCGGGAAGCGGTAAAACTTGGTTCCAGGTGAATTTTCGTAGGTGTTGTGGCAGCCCACAACACAGCAAACCTTGTTGCTGCGACGCTGAGCCATCGAACGACCGCCAAAGATCAAACGTTTCCCAAAACTGCGGAAAAACACGGAGGAGCTAGCACGAACGCTGCCACCGGCCGCGGCGCGTTCGCAAGCTTCCATCACCCCAACGACGCGCGGGTCTCCGCTAGAGGCGTTCCCGTCAGCGGAGAGTTAGAAGCGCAGTGTGCCCATAGCCCACGCGAAACACTCGCGCGTCGCAGAGCTTTTAAATGCGAAGCATTTCTTAGCGAACTTCGGCGACTTTGTGCTCTCCTGGCCGTATCGTTAATGGGATTTATACCAAATTTGGTGTGGCATAACATGACTGTATGAAGAACATAAATGGCTGGTCATATCATGAAAATCATGACTAACATGTCATGAAAAGTATGATTTACATGCCACGCTCATGGCGCGCTCGCGGCCGTTTCGTTAGCTTGACACACACCAAATTTGGGATTGAGTGACATGACTGTATGACGAACATAAATGACAAGCCGTAATATGTAAATCATGACTTGTCATGTGCGACATGACTTGCATGCCACGCTCATGGCGCGCTCGCGGCCGTTTCGTTAGCTTGATATACACCAAAATTGGTATTCAGTGACGTGACTGTATGATGAACATAAATTACCAGTGGTAATATGGAAATCATGGCTTCATAAGCGACATGACTTGCATTCCACGCTCATGGTGCGCTCGCGGCCGTTTCGTTAGCTTGATATACACCAAATTTGGTATTGAGTAACATGACTGTATGACGAACATAAATGACAAGTGGTAATATGGAAATCATGACTTGTCATGTGCGACATGACTTGCATGCCACGCTCATGGCGTGCTCACGGCCGTTTCATTAGCTTGATATACAGCAAATATGGTAGTGAGTGACATGATTGTATAACCAACATAAGTGGCAGGTGGTAACATGAAAATCTTGGCATGCATGTCATCTACAATGCCATTTACATGCCACGCTCATGGTGCGCTTGCGTCCAGTTCGCTAGCTTGACATACACCAAAATAGGTATATCGCGACGTGACTGTATGACGAACACAAATGACAGGTCGTAACATGTAAAACATGACATGCAAATTATGTAAAGCATGATTTGCTCCTTCCTGGCTGCTTCGCATTACATCGATTCCCACAGTGCGTGGGATCTGCCGGCTTTTTTTCGGTATGGATAGACGCTATGAGCGAGGCTGACGCTGGGGGGTAACGTCGCCACCTGGCAATGTGTTAATGCGTCGAAAAAGTTGCACTTTTCCTATTCGAAACGTGCCGAATGGGATGGACGCGTAGAAACGACCCTTTGAACGAACTAATTGTGGATTGCACGGTCATAATCCATTACTTCACTTAAGCAAGAGCACTGGGAGTGCTCAGTGGTAGATATGAAAGACGCGTTTGTATAGCCTGCAGAGTATGAGGCCGTGGCGCAGTGGATAGCGTGCCCGGCATCGCTTTTCGCGAACCAAGATGTCATAGGTTCGACTCCCGTTGACGGAACTTTTATTGCGATAGCAATTATATGGACACTCTCGGCTGATTTTCGCAGTCGCCGTCTGTCGACGCCGTCATTCCAGACCACCTAACGGGGGTTCGAACAAGCGATCCCTCACTCCACAGCCTCCTAGCCACACGCCATGCTCGTGCCAGCGATATAACGGCGAGCTATTCATATGCACCATTTGCCGCTTGCGGTACGCAGATCTCGGAACAGCTTGAACGTGTTTTCTATCACGCAACGCTTTTACAGTTTCTTTCAAATTGAAAACGGCCCTTTAGATGTGCACGAAAACGTGGCTCCCTTCTGTACCACTCATGATGTAGAATGAAACAAAAGAACACCGGGCACGCGTCGGACGGCCAGCGCGTGGCAGGAGACGCAGAGGGCTCATTCCACGTGCCGCCGTTCAAAAGAAAAAGAAGTATCAAACAGCGTCGAAAAGTCATATAATCATATAATCAATCCTTGGCCAATCCCCCTGAGTGGGTATGAGCCATCTCAGAGGCAACAGCAACAACAGTGTCGGCTTCTGCATTGTGGACACTCGCAGCGCGTCGCTGAAATACAAATACGTAACAACTGCGACAGTTGTTAGTTCACGCTTGTCCTGTGTATACCTATGCGTCCTTTTCGAGCGTCCTTCTTTGTGCTGCGGCGGCGCGTTGCAAGTATCGAGCTGCTTGTCGTTCTTCGTGTGACAAACTAATTTCTTGCTATCGCATTCATTGCTTCGCCCTAGTGGCGAAACTGTGACTTTTTTTTTCTGTCTTCTGATCATGTGTATTTTTTCGACGTCATTTTCGTGACGGAAATACGTCACTGAAATCTTGGTGGACCCCGGCATAAAACACTTTCGTGTTAAAAATCGCGTTTAAAAACTGTCGTAGCATTCGACCGATACGCACGAAAACTAGCAAGGTTCTCCCGGCCTGAAAACGACAACAGTTGCCATCAGAAAACCGTTTCATTGACGGTTACGATCTGTCGATTTATCTGTTTCAAACAGCTAGATTACCGGAAAATGCAAGCTCACACCCTAGAGCATTTTTTTTGTTACGTAAAAATAGGTCGTCACCACTGCTGGAACGACACGCGTGCCATCGGAAGTTCGGGAAATAACAATTCTCGACCTTGAGCTCAGGTTGTCATGCATTTAATATTAACGCTGCTGATATCTTATTCTCTGTACAGCCCATCACAGTCACGTAAGGGTTTATTTTTATTTGAGGCCTGTAGGGCCAACTAGACAAATTTCGCAGTTACAACATGGTCTATGCGCGTCGTCTGCTGGCACACTGGGCAGCGAGCTAAATTTGAGATTGTTTACTTTTAAATGCGAACCATTTCTTTGCGTACTGTAAGAACTTTGAGCGTTTCTATCTGCGTATCTATCTATCTATCTAACTATCTATCTATCTAGCCGCCTACGTCTGGGTGCTCTCGTGATCACCTCCTTTACTTGTGGTCGACAAAAGTTAGTGTGGGAGGGTAAGAGTATTTGACGAATATGTCTGGCTGGTCGTGACTTGAATAACGTGAAAGTCCCATCGCGTACGTGGTGAAACTCATTTGTCCCGACACATGTGGCTCATACCCGTAAATCACGGGCCGCAGTATGCGGGTATGAGCCACAGGTGTTTGACAATTTATATCTACCCAGGAACGGCAAGGCCAAACATTGCTCGTTTAAATGCAAGAGCTTTAAGAAAAACTGACATCGGGGGGTGTTTACCCGACGAATGAAAAGAGAAGAAATCGGACCGCAGCAGGAATCGAACCCAAGCATTCTGCGTGGCAATCAAGTATTCTACCGCAGAGCCACGTCAGGTCTCTAAACTGCATTGGAAAAAGGCCCCATGCAGGCGTAATGCTGGTGAAACGTCAGTTGTAGTTGCAGTGCTGGCTATCTGATTTTAAGAACATCACATAATAATAATAATAATAATAATAATAATAATAATAATAATAATAATAATAATAATAATAATATCAGGGGTTTTACGTCCCAAAATCACGATATGATTATGAGAGACGACAAAAAAAAAACATTGCATGGGTACTCCTATGATGAAGGAGTCATGTCGGGTTGACGTCAATTGTATACTTAAGCGCCATCCATTGTAGTTGGTTTACGGAGCACTATCCAGGGCTACCATCCTCGCAAGCACAAGCGATACATATAAGCTTACCACTTCTGGTGTTGTAATACCCATGTTTCTGTTGGCATCGTTACGCAACTGTAAACAACTGGTTATATGAAAGATATGCGACTGTTCAACATATGTCTGTGCGTTCAACATTTGTACAAATATTTAGCGTCATTTCGTAACGTATCGCTCAATAAAAAAAAATTACAACCCAGTCACCTTACCGCCGCATGCTTCGCATAACATCGATTCCCATGGTACTTGGGATCTGCCTAAATTGTTTTGTATGCGTGTTGTCTTCGTTACGAAAACATTCTCAAAGTTCCAAGCTTAATTCGTATGATTGGTACGACGAAAGAGATTGCGAATATTGTCTAAAAGGAGCGGGTCGTTGGGCCGCGACGTACAAGCGAAAAAAACAAAAGAAAAAAAATGGCCGCGTATCTGCGTGCTTCGCTGCAAATGCCGTCGAAAGACGATAGTCTTGTGCCGGCCGTACTACTATGTTTTGCCTTGCCTCTGACAGCGCCTACTCTGCGTTGAATTGGCCGCATCTGGCTGGCATCGATAAAATAGAGCAGGCGCTGCGCGAGATATGAACGCCATTGAAAAAAACACTAGGGTCTTTAGAATGGCGTACCTATGTATTTTCTAGTAAAAGAACACACGTCCTGACGCTTACATATTAATGTTGCGCCTCAGGAATGGGTAGTATTTGATTTATTTTATTTTTGATCGAATATGTTCACAAATATGAACTCAAACACCAGTACAAGATGGCTGGGCGTTCAGAAATTAGTTAAACTTTGGCCGAGTAGCTGAATCGGGTTACCGACAGACAGACAGACAGACAGCCAGACCAAAATTTTTTCGTTGAAGTATCCCCCGAAAGACTATAGTCTTTAAAAGCAAGCGTCGCCCGCGGCGGCCACTCCGCCGGGTGGCCTTTCTTTTACTGTGGCACCCCTAGCGGCCGCCGTTGGCTAAATATTAAACTGAAGCGGCAGTTTCGTGACCAGAAAAGCTATTGAGGGACTATGGGAGTACTGATGTGAATTTTAAATATTTTCAGATTGTTGCTTTAAATAAGAACACTGGTGTCGAGAACTCTAAAAAGAGTATTGCGATACCTGGGAATGAATTGAATATATTGTCACGTGGTCGTGACGTCACCGAAGGCAGTAGGCTACGTGTCCAGGATGAAACTGTTTATTAGGCCGAACTTGTGGCCGGTAAACGGAAAGTAAGATTACAACAATACACGCTGGCACTGATAGCGGCGAACAGAGCGTCGGCCGTCGATCAACTGAACATCGTTGGAGCGCGCCGGCTTTTATGCATCACGCATCGAACATTCTAGCCTTATCACTGGTCATCGCGCACGCTCTGGAATAATCTCGAGTGGTCGCGTCTTGCGCGCAATCTTAACAAAACGATCTACAATAATCGCGAAGGTTCTAGAACAATAACGCGCGGTTTGAGCTGAGCTTTGCTGACGGTCTTTGTGGGCGAAAACCGAATACAACAAAAGTGAAAATAAGAATAGCGCGTGGCAATGCCCCCCCTCTGAAAAGGCATCGTCCTGAAGCTTAAAACAGAACACGGGGGAAAATGCATGCAACAATAAATCACAACAGTAAAGAAAGAAAGTACAATAATTAAGCAATAAGTGCAGTCCTCAGGTTTGCTAACGCGCATAATACGGCTTGAGGCGCACAACATGGACGACTTCAGATCGCGCATGGCGCTGTTGAGAGTTCGTTATGCCGTCCGGGATGACCTCGTAGTCTAGAGCACCGAGACGTCGAAGCACCTTGTACGGCCCGAAGTATCGCCGACGAAGTTTTTCACTAAGTCCACGTCGGCGTATCGGTGTCCACACCCAAACGCGGTCGCCGGCGTGGTATTCCACGAATCATCGTCGAAGATTGTAACGGCGGCTGTCGGTCGTCTGCTGATTCTTGATGCGCAGACGGGCGAGTTGTCGGGCTTCTTCAGCTCGCTGAAGGTAGACGGTGACGTCGAGGTTTTCTTCGTCGGCGACGTTGGGCAGCATGGCGTCGAGCGTCATTGTCGGGTTCCTACCGTAGACCAACTTGTATGGCGCCATCTGTGTCGTCTCCTGCACGGCCGTGTTGTATGCGAAGGTCACGTACGGAAGGATGGCGTCCCACGTCTTGTGTTCGACGTCGACGTACATGGCCAGCATGTCGGCAATGGTCTTATTTAGACGCTCGGTCAGGCCGTTGGTCTGTGGGTGGTACGCGGTGGTCCAGGCGGTGACTTGTGTGGCTGTATCCCAAGATCGCCTGGGTTAGGTCAGCCGTAAACGCCGTACCTCTGTCGGTGATGAGAACCTCTCGGGCGCCGTGTCGAAGGACCATGTTCTCAACGAAGAACTTGGCTACCTCGGCGGCACTGCCTTTGGGCAGGGCTTTTGTTTCCGGCGTAGCGGGTGAGGTAGTCGGTAGCCACAACGATCGAATTATGTCCGCAAGTCGACGTTGGGAACGGCCCCAGGAGGTCCATCCCGATCTGCTGGAACGGTCGCCGAGGAGGCTCGATCGGCTGAAGGAAGCCTGCTGGTCTTGTTGGCGGTGTCTTCCATCGCTGACAGTCTCTGCACGTCCTTACGTAGAGAGCGACGTCGGCGGCAAGGCGCGGCCAGTAGTACTTTTTCCTGTACTCTGGCGAGCGTACGGGAAAGTCCGAGGTGTCCAGCCGTCGGGTCGTCGTGTAGAGCCTGCAGGATTTCTGGTCGCAATGCTGAAGGCACTACGAAGAGGTAGCTTGCTCCAAGTGGCGAGAAATTCTTCTTTATGAGAACGCCGTTTCGCAAGAAAAACGACGCGAGTCCTCGCTTGAATGCCTTTGGAACAATGGCGGTCATGCCTTCAAGGTACTCCACAAGGCCCCTGGGTTCCGGGTCGGCTCGCTGTCGTTCGGCGAAATCATTCGGCACTTATGGTTCCCAAGAAGACGTCATCCTCCTGGTCATCCTGCGGCGGCGGGTCGACGGGCGCGCGAGACAAGCAGTCGGCGTCAGAGTGTTTTCGTCCGGGACTTGTAAACGACGGTAACGTCGAATTCTTGAAGTCTCAGACTCCATCTTGCGAGACGACCTGAAGGGTCCTTCAGGTTAGCTAGCCAACACAAGGCGTGATGGTCGCTCACAACTTTGAAGGGCCTGCCGTAGAGGTAGGGGCGAAACTTTGACGTTGCCCAGATGATGGCAAGGCACTCCTTTTCTGTTGTGGAATAGTTGGCTTCTGCCTTGGATAGCGACCGGCTAGCATAACTGATAACCCTTTCCACGCCGGCAGTTCTCTGGACAAGAACGGCGCCGAGTCCTACGCTGCTTGCGTCGGTGTGGATTTCCGTGTCGGCGTGTTCGTCGAAATGCGCAAGTATTGGAGGCGTCTGCAGGCGTCGTTTCAATTCTTGAAATGCTTCGACTTGCGCCGCTCCCCACTTGTCGTTTTTCGTGAGCTGATTTAGTCGGCTCGGCGATGCGCGAAAATTCCTTGAATAAGCGTCTATATTTGCGCACAAGCCGAGAAATCGGCGTACGGCTTTTTTGTCTGTGGGCGGCGGGAAGGCAGCGATGGCAGCTGTTTTCCGTGGGTCGGGGCGAACTCCAGACTTGCTGATGACGTGACCCAAGAACAGAAGTTCCTCGTATGGCGAAGCGGCACTTTTGTGGCTTCAGGGTGAGTCCGGAGGGCTTTATTGCTTGAAGTACAGCCTGAAGGCGCCGGAGAAGTTCGTCAAAGTTTGATGAAAACACAACGACGTCGTCTAAGTACACAAGGCAGGTCTGCCACTTCAAGCCGGCCAGTACAATGTCCATAACACGCTTGGAACGTCGCAGGTGCCGAGCAAAGACCGAAAGGCATGACCTTGAACTCGAAGAGGCCGTCTGGTGTGATAAAGGCAGTCTTCTCTCGGTCTCTCTCGTCGACCTCGATTTGCCAATAGCCGGTCTTGAGGTCCATCGACGAAAAGTACTGCGCGCTGTGGAGTCGATCCAGGGCGTCGTCTATACGTGGGAGAGGATACACGTCGTTCTTCGTGATCTTGTTCAGGCGGCGATAATCGACGCAGAAAGGCAGGGTTCCGTCCTTCTTCTTCACTAACACCATGGGTGACGCCCAAGGACTCTTGGAAGGCTGGATGATGTCGTCGCGTAGCATTTCGTCGACTTGTTGCTTTACGGCGTCGCGTTCTCGCGTTGAAACTCGGTACGGGCTCTGGCGGAGTGGTCTCGCATTTTCCTCCGTTATGATGCGGTGTTTCGCGATTGGGGTCTGTCGAATTCATGACGACGACGAGAAGCAGTCCTTGAATTGCAAGAGCAGACTTTTGAGCTGATCTTGCTTGTGCTTCGGGAGGCTCGGGTTGATGTTGAAATCTGTGTGGGGATTTCGATTCGTCGAAGCAGGTTCGGTAGCATCGGAGAGGGCGAAAGCATTGCTGGTGCCCACTGCCCACGAACTTCTCGACGTAGGCGACCGTCGTACCAATGTTAAGGTGCCTATATTCGTGGCTGAAGTTTGTCATCAGTACCTTTGCTTTGCCATCACGCAACTCGGCGATGCCTCTTGCGACGCAAATCTGGCGGTTCACGAGCAGGTGCTGATCACCCTCGATGACGCCTTCGAAGTCTGCGGGTTCTTCGGTGCCGACGGAAATGATGCCGCTGGATAAAGGCGGAACGGTGACCTGCTCTTCTATCAGATTTAGAGCATGGGTCGCTGGCATCGTGTGGGGCGGCAGTGCGTTTTCTGAGGTTAGGGTTATTGATTCAGACTTCAGGTCGATCACGGCGCCATGTTGACTGAGAAAGTCCATCCCTAGTATCACATCCCTGGAGCACTGTTGCAGGATTACAAAGCTCGCAGGGTAAATCCGATTATTGATAGTGACTCTTGCTGTACAGACTCCAATTGGCGCTATCAGGTGACCTCCAGCTGTCCGGATCTCAGGTCCACTCCAAGCGGTCTTTACTTTCTTCAGCTTGGCGGCGAATGGCCCACTGACGACGGAATAGTCGGCACCAGTGTCGACGAGAGCGGTGACGTTGTGACCGTCGATGAGAACGTCGAGGTCGCTAGTTCGTCGTCTCGCGTTGCGGTTAGGTCGCGGCGTCGGGTCACGGCTGCGTCGGTTTGTTCCGCCGGTTCCACGTTGCGCAGTGATGTCTTCTTCGGGCTGCGAAGTTTCCACGCTAGGGCCTGGTTTGTCTTGCGACGGGTTCTTTAGATTTCGTTGCGGCATCGTCGTCGTCGGCGGCGGAGGATCTTCGGTAGTTCGTTGTACAGCAACCGCACCTCCACCGGTTGCTGCCCTTAGTTTTCCGAGTAAGGGCTAGGAGATCGGCCCCGGTTTGGGCCTGCGTACTGCCGGCGGTGCGGTGACATGTAGCGGCCAGGCGATGGCGAGCGGGATGGTCGTCGGGGTGTCCACTGAGCTTCCTGCAAGGTAGTCGGCGATGTCGCGTGGTCTTTCACCCCGCTGTGGACGCGGCGCGTCGATGGCGAAACCACGCAGTCCCATCTGACGGTACTGGCAGCGGCGGTCGGTGTGGCCAGCTTCTCCGCAGTGATAGCACAGTGGGCGGTGGTCAGGGGCGCGCCAAACGTCGGTCTTTCTCGGAGCGTTGCGCTGGCCGGCGGGTAGACGGTATGGCATCGGTGGTGGTGGTGGCGGCGGAACTGCGGTGGGGCGAAGCCTTCACTTGGGCGCGGTGGTGGAGCGTTACGACGCGCTGCAGCAGCGTAGCTCATAGCCTGCGGTTGCTGCTCTGCTAGCTGAGGAACGCCCAGGGATTGCTGGATCTCCTGGCGCACGTCAGCGAGAGAATCCACTTGAGGTTGGGAGGATGGCAGCAGCTTACGCAGCTCTTCCCTAACTATGGCCCTGATTGTCTCGCGCAGGTCGTCGGATTGCAGCGCGTGACTCTCTCCGTAGGTCGTTAAGGGAATCCGGCGGTTGTACTGCGTCGTACGCATTTCAAGGGCCTTTTCTATCGTCGTTGCCTCGGTGAGGAATTCAGCGACCGTCTTGGGCGGGTTACGGACAAGTCCTGCGAACAGTTCTTGTTTCACACCCCGCATGAGCAGTCGAACTTTTTTGTCCTTCGGGCATAGCAGCGTCGGCCTGGCGAAAAAGTCGCGTCATCTCTTCGGAGAAGATGGTGATTGTTTTCGTTGGGTAGCTGCACCCGCGTCTCGAGCAATGAAGCGGCCCTTTCCTTCCGAACGACGTTCGTGAACGTCTCCAGGAATGCACTGCGGAAGAGATCCCAGGAATGAAGTGAGGACTCCCGATTCTCAATCCAGGTCCTTGCCGCGTCTTCGAGGTAGAAGTGGGCGTGGCGCAGCTTGTCATCGGCGTTCCAGTTGTTAAAGGCTGCGACACGCTCATATGTTTCAAGCCAGGTTTCCGGGTCTTCCCGCGATGAACCACGGAACGTTGGAGGCTCCTTGGGCTGGCGGAGCACAATCGATGCAGGCGCCGCAGGAGCTGTCATCGTCGCTGCTGTGGAAGTCGAAGTCTTGCTTTGCCTGGTGTTTTCCGGCAGGAGTCCGTGTTCTGGCTGCAAACCTTGCAGCCGGCGGCTAACTCGTTGCTGCACGGGGGGCTTCGGTGTCCTCTCCGCGGTGTGGGCTGGGCTCACGGCTTGAAGGGGGGCGTTCGGTACATGGACCGGGAAGCACCTCCACCAGATGACACGTGGTCGTGACGTCGACGAAGGCATTAGGCTACGTGTCCAGAATGAAACTGTTTATTAGGCCGAACTTTTGGCCGGTAAACGGAAAGTAAGATTACAACAATACACGCTGGCACTGATAGCGGCGAACAGAGCGTCGGCCGTCGATCAACTGAACATCGTTGGAGCGCGCCGGCTTTTATGTATCACGCGTCGAACATTCTAGCCTTATCACTGGTCATCGCGCACGCTCTGGAATAATCTCGAGTGGTCGCGTCTTGCGCGCAATTTTAACACAACGATCTACAGTAATCGCGAAGGTTCTAGAACAATAAGGCGCGGTTTGAGCTGAGCTTTGCTGACGGTCTTTGTGGGCGAAAACCGAATACAACAAAAGTGAAAATAAGAATATCGCGTTGCAATATTTTTAATTAGCGCTACCTTAAAAAAAAACATTTTTTTTCTTTTAACTTCAAGGGGGCAGCTTCTCAGTGACATGTAATCACAGGCAGACAGCAAATCGCGACGTACTAGCAGCAGACTTTTCATCTGCTCGTGATTCACGTAAACAATGATGAGTGACTTGTCGTCCAGTGACCCCCGTCTGATTTCTGCGATTTAGGTTGCATCCAGGACCATAGGTCGGCAAAACATGAGGAGCTCACTCAGACTCACTCATGAAATGTTTTGCCCTTGGGACTCACTCGGACTCAGATTCACTAAAATTTTTACCTGCCGGACTCACTCGGACTCAGACTCACGAAAATTTTTCCCAGCAGGATTCACTCAGACTCAGACTCACGGCTCCATCTGAGTCTGAGTGAGCCGACTCATGAGTTCACTAGGCGTACAATTAGCTTCTTTGAACTTGGTGTAAATGCTTTTTAACACAAACATCTCGCGTAATCGGTGCTGTACTCAGTGGTTGCAATCCAGTGAAGACTTTTGTTTAGACAGAGGCAACTCACATGAGATATTTTTATCAAAAATTCCCGGGAAAGAGTTTTTGGGGGCACGGGGGGGGGGGGAATTCACAGCCCCCCCCCCCCCCCCCTACTCCTCCGAAACTCACGCCTCTGATCAATAAATATTGAGCTGGCGTATGAACGCTGGTGCTTCATAGGTCCGCACTTTAAGGCTCTACTCACTCAAACTCACTCAGCACAATTTTTTAAGCCTTTGCACTCACTCACCTTCATACTCACGCCTACTCACCCTCATGAGTGTTCACTCACGTTCGCACTCACGTCCACAGACCCAGCTTTCGGGGACATTGGATGATCAGCGCTCCTAGCGGCCACTGCTGGAAGCTCTCACGTTTTCAATGGGACAGGGTCATTTTTCGACGATAAAAAATCGTAGAGGCGCAATTTCCAAAACTTCTTAAAGGGGCACGTTGTAGGAGCTGTACCGCACTTAACAAATGCAGCATCGTTAACATCGGGGCTTCACATTCTGTTCCCACGACGACTAAAGTTTAAACAATGGGGTCCTATGGAAGCGGCCGAAATCACGCCTCGATTTCGGGACAAAAACGGGCCGTCTGAAAAAACTAGACGGAATCCCGCAAATTTCTCGGAGATCTGAGTAGTACGGAGACGAAGCTTTCATTTGAGGCCACAGTCATGTTTCTGTGTGAAGAAAAACACGTTCCAAAATGAAGGTTTCTACAACACAGTCGCGTCTTCGACTCGCGTCTTCGACCATTGTATCTTGATAAGACCCATTTTACCGCCCCGCGACCGGTGTGCTTTGTGGCCTAGATGGTTGAGCGCCTGTTCTGGCGACTCACGTGCGGTGAATGCGGCACGGGTTCGAATCGCAGCAACTTTTTTTTCTTTTTCTTTTTTTTTTTTTTTTTTACAGAATTGCTGTCAGTGGTTACGGTGCTCGGCTGCCGACCCGAAGGACACCGGTTTGATCGTGGCCGCGGCTCTAGCATTTTCGAACGAGGCGAAAATCCACTAGTACTTGGATTTTGATGCTGTACGTAGATGTAAATTCACGTTAAAGAACCCCCAGGTGGTCGAAATTTCCGGCAGACTCTTCTGCCGCGACAGGGAATGGGAGACGCCCGCTAAGCGCTAAGCGCGTGCTCTAGGACATCGTTTTTCCAGTCCAGACCTCCTCTACGGCGCGCCTCATAAACATATCGTAGTTTTGGCGTGTAAAGTTCTAGCAATTAATATTACTAGTGCGTCATTGCTGAAGATTTAGTTTCTTGTTTTTTCGCTAAAGCGTTGCACCCAGAATCTTTGCTACAGAGCCGGTTTCGCTTCTAGATATGGAGCAAGTAAATTTCTCATGTTTTAGTATTTCTTATTATGCAACCCATTATCTAAACAACAAAGTAAGGGGAACCAAGGGTCTATTTCAGTTAACCACAGCCTCACTAAGGCAACACATATTGAAACCAAGGAAAGCATGAGAGAAGCTATTGATAGTGTAATGAAGCGTTTTAAATAAGCACTATACTATTTGAGACTGACCAGCAATGGCAGAACCTACGCAAAGCTTGCGTTGCCGAATCGTCTTCTTTTCTTTCTACATCGGCAGCGTTCTCTGCTTCTGCAAGCAGTGCCGCTTTCAGAGAGTTTTAGAACAGCGTACGCGAAGCTTTGCGTTTGCGTAGCGCATGCGTCGTACGCTAGCCTCTTGCGGGCTCCCGTTATGTGACGAACGCTAACGCTACGCCCGCAATGCCGGCAAGCTTTGCGTGCGGTGTTCTAACACTCTCTGTTTACTTCCCTTCCGAAACAGAGCCATCCTGGCGAATTACCGGCAGAATACTACGGCACAGAGACAGTAATGCTTTAGCAGGTCCATTGCGCAAAATCATGCCTCGACGTTGTTGATTACTAGATTAGAAGAAAGCTGAAGTGGCTTGACGCCGGACATCAAGTACGCGGCTTGTTAGACCATACGGGACGGGCCGCGGTACTTCGAAAGAAGTTTCGTTGACCGACCGGGGCTAGCTCAAAGAATCCAGAGCCACACAAGTTGATGATAACCTTGGCCGTTGATCCACACAAGTCAGTCCCGGGAATACGACGCTAAAAGGCTTCGAGACATCTCGATGGTGTATTTGGCGCTGCTTGCCAGCAGTGGCGTGAGATCGGGCTTTCTGGCGACCCTCTTCAGCGCTTAGCAGCTTGGGAACTGCCGTCGACTCACTCACATAAGCGTGGCAAGGAGGTATTGCGCATAACGTGCAGGAGGGCTCGAGTCCTGATAGGTAGAAGACAGGAGAGAGTCCAGTCGTGGTCTGCGTAGCAGTGTTTTTGGCGTACTTCACGAAGATAATGACACGGTTCCGGTCTTAGTAACCGGAAGTGACGTACATTGTTAGCATATCACCTTCATCATCAGCCTGTCTACGCCCACTGCAGGGCAAAGGCCTCTCCCATGTTTCGCCAATCAACCCGGTTCTGTGCTTTCTGCTGCCACGTTATACCTGCAAACTTCTTAATCTCATCTACCCACCTAATTTTCTGTCTCCCCCTCACGCGTTTGCCATCTCTTGGAATCCAGTCAGTTACCCTTAATGACCAGCGCTTATCCTGTCGACGTGCTACGTGCCCGGCCCATATGATAGGTGTAACCTTAAGAGACAGGATACGTGTAACCTTAAGAGACAGGAAGAGAGCAGAGTGGGTCAGGGAACAAACGGGGGTTAAGGATATCATAGTTGAAATCAAGAAGAGCATATCACCTTGTGTTCGAATAAATATTTCTGTTAAACCATTCGTTTTATGATTGTAAGATGTTGTGGTGTGGTGAAAGACCTTGCATTCCTCTAAAATTGCTTGACGACGTCCGACAGAAATATACGTCCGTCGGCCGATGTGTGGCTCACGTGGTGCACAGCGCTGTAGAATGGCGTGGTGTGAAATGAGAGGCAACATTGCTAGCCGATGCAGATGGCAATGGTAGAGTCTCTGCTTAGCGTGTAATCGATGGCAACAATTATCTATCAGTTGGTAGCAGTAGTTATGATGATTGTTACAGAGGGAAAATGGCAAGGAGATTCTTCCAGCGCTGCGCGAAGCAACGGACGTAGCGGCCATGGTTGCCACTGACTTTCGAGTCAAAGTCGCCAAACGACGAGCAAAAAGTAGCCATTTTTCTTCAGGTTTCGCCAAAAAAGTCGCCACGCTAGATACGTGCGGCATGCCTAGTAATAAAAATTGCAAATTATGGATAGCCCCGTTAAATAAAGTGCCATCCCATGAACTCTAAATTATACTGACGTTTTTCAAAGCGAATCGCATCGCCCGCTTTACCATGGGAGTACTTGGTGCGCCTGGTTCTCCGACTAGCCGTGAGATGGTCTTCGTGGCGCAAGGGTTACCACCCGTTATGGTTGGAACGCTGTATTTATTTAGATGTCGTCAATCAGTAACTGATCGAGATGACACTGCACAGAGGGCACAGAATCACGAATCAACCAAGCAGCCCAGACTCAGCCCCACAACACGAACGTTGTCGTCTTCTTCCGTTCGGTGCCATTTCAGCGGCTGTGCCGGAGTAGCATTTCCATACCCGTGACATTACCCCGGCCGGTAAAGCAGCGTCTCGGTGCCTGCTAGGTTTAAAAGGGCGTGTCACCGTTGTAGGCCTTTAGACGAGAAACATGCACGATGTCAGTTTTGGGTGAAGCAGTCGGTGAGTTTGTTGTCGAGGAAATCTCATAGGTGACAGGTGTCACCTGGCGCACGACTCGGTAGGGCCCGACGTACCGTGATAAAAGCTTCTCGCTTAGGCCAACACGACGAGATGGGAGCCACAGTAGAACGAGGGAGCCCGGAGAAAATTCAGCATCCCTGTGTCGACTATCATACAGTGACTTTTCTGCAGACTGCGAGTGTGAGAGCCGAGTGCGGGCTACCGTGCGTGCGATGAGAGCTCGGGTGATGGCATCTTGCGCGTATGAAGTGGTGGATGTTGGTTCAACCGGAAGCAGGGTATCAAAAGGTAACAGCGGATCGCGGCCAAAAAGAAGATAGAAGGGTGAATAGCCGGCAGTTTCGTGGCGCGACGAGTTATAGGCGAAGAACTTGTTTTTGGGCGAGTTGGTGACTAAGTTTGCTGAACATTTTGTACGTGGCGCAAAGCTGGAAACATGAAAATGGGGCGGAGGAAAGAAAGAGACAGAGGAGCGCCAAACTACCAACTGTTTATTGCCATCGCGGCTGAAAAAACAGGTAAACTTCCACGCATGCGCAGCCCCGAATAAACTGTCGCACTTGTGCCGACGAATCTCTCGTGCTAAAAAGCAAGGGTGCCAAAAGAGGCACGTGAAGCCCTTCAGGCGTTGTGCCGAAGGCGTTATATACGAAATTCCCCTGAGTTGTGGCAAGACGTACATCGGACAAACGGGACGGTGTATCAACGACCGCCTCAGGGAGCATGCCAACAGCATTGGTAAGAGTGATGGTGCGCACCTTCCTGCGCATGTCAAGTCATGCTCGTGTGTGCCACGTTTTGCGCAAGCTAGGATTATCGGCAAAAGCAGAGATCAAACAGCAAGGGAACTACTAGAGGCGTATCATATTAGAAGAAACGGGTCCGCTTGTGTCAGTGACACATCCATTGTACTCTTTCAATCTGAGTTGTCCTTCTTTAATCAACTGCTCACGTGATGTCATGTTTGGAGTAACCTTTCCTCGTAACTGCGCATGCGTGGAAGTTTACCTGTTTTTTCAGCCGCGATGGCAATAAACAGTTGGTAGTTTGGCGCTCCTCTGTCTCTTTCTTTCCTCCGCCCCATTTTCATGTTTCCAGCTTTGCGCCACGTACAAAATGTTCAGCAAACTATAGGCGTAGGTGACGAACGGGAGGGCAATGTCCCAGTCGGTGTGGTCGTCCTAAACGTACATGGAAAGCATGTCCGTCAGTGTGCGGTTGAGGCGTTCGGTGAGCCCGTTGGTCTGAGGATGATAAGAAGTGCTAACGTTGTGACGAGTAGCACAAGATCGCAGTAGGTCATCAACCACCCGAGAGAGGAAGCAGCGACCACGGTCTGTGAGTAGGTGACACGGAGCGCCATGCTGGAGTATGATGTCGTATAGGAGAAAATCAGCAACGTCAGTTGCGCAGCTGGTCGGTAGGGCTCGAGTGATTGCATAGCGAGTGGCATAATCAGTGGCTACTGCTACCCATTTATTTCCAGTTGTTGAAGTTGGGAAGGGGCCAAGCAAGTCCAATCCCACTCGGTAAAACGGCTCGGCTGGGACTTCGATAGGTTGAAGGTGACCAGCAGGAGAAGTCGTAGGTTTCTTCCGTCGTTGGCAGAGGTCGCAAGCCGCAACGTAGCGGCGAACGGAACGATAAAGGCCCTTCCAGAAAAACCTTCGTCGAACATGGTCGTAGGTTCGGGAGACGCCTAAATGCCCTGAAGTTGGGGCGTCATGAAGTTGTTGAAGGACGTCTTTGCGCAGATGATGTGGAACGACCAGTAAAAGTTCTGCGCCCTCGGGGTATAAGTTGCGGTAGTACAAAACAATGCCTTGCAGCAAGAACATGCTGAGGGAAGGGTCGTCGTTGCCGGCTTGAAGGCGGTCTATGATGCTGAGTAGCGATGGATCTCGCCGTTGTTCATCCACCACGTGTATAAAGTCTGTGATGGCGAAAACGCAAGCGTCGGCTTCCAATTCGGTGGCGTTGGGTGGATCAACAGGGTGTCGAGATAAGCAGTCGGCATCGCTGTGCAACTTTCCAGATTTGTACACCACAGTGAACGTGAACTCCTGCAAACGTAATGCCCAACGGCCGAGTCTTCCAGTAGGGTCCTTAAGGGTCGATAGCCAGCACAGCGCATGATGGTCTGTGATGACAGCGAACGGGCGTCCATATAGGTACGGACGAAATTTAGCGACGGCCCAGACGAGAGCTAGACATTCCCGCTCGGTAATAGAATAATTCCTTTCTGACTGTGACAGAAGACGGCTGGCATATGCTATCACACGATTTGTGCCATTCTGTAACTGTGCGAGTATAGCCCCAATGCCGTGGCCACTTGCGTCAGTGCGAAGCTCCGTCCGGGCAGCTGGGTCAAAATTGGCCAGCACTGGTGGTGAAGTGAGAGCGGAAATCATTGATGTAAAGGAATGTGCTTGGTCCGCACCCCAGGAAAAAGCCGCGTTCTTTTTGAGTAGGTCTGTGAGGGGTCGAGCAATGTCCGCGAAATTGATGACAAAGCGGCGGAAGTAAGAGCAGAGCCCAAGAAAGCTGCGGACCTCTTGTGTGGAACGCGGAACCGGGAATTCACGAACAGCACGGACTTTGTCGGGGTCGGGTTGGACTCCAGTAGCGTCAACAAGGTGGCCAAGTAGTTTAATTTGTCGGTGCCCAAAGGTGCACTTCGACGAATTGAGCTGGAGTCCAGCACGACGAAAAACGTCAAGAATGGCCGACAGACGAGGGAGGTGGCTCTCAAAGGTGGGCCGAGAAAACGATAACGTCGTCCAGATAGCAAAGGCAGGTTGACCATTTAAAACCGCGTAGGAGAGAGTCCATCATGCGTTCAAAAGTTGCAGGGGCATTGCACAACCCGAAAGGCATGACCTTAAATTGGTAGAGGCCATCGGGTGTGATGAATGCTGTCTTCTCGCGGTCGCGGTCATCGACAGAAATTTGCCAGTATCCGGATCGAAGATCGAGCGACGAGAAATACTGGGCACCATGGAGGCAGTCGAGCGCATCGTCGATTCGAGGTAAAGGATAGACGTCCTTCTTGGTGATTCGGTTGAGATGGCGATAGTCGACGCAAAAGCGCCAGCTGTTATCCTTCTTTTTAACGAGCACCACAGGTGATGCCCAAGGACTGGCTGAAGGCTCTATGACGTCTTTTTCGAGCATTTTCTCTACCTCCTTCTGAATAACTTGGCGCTCGGCGTGCGACACACGGTAAGGCCGTTTGTGAAGGGGAGTGGCGTCGCCGGTGTCGATGCGGTGGGCTACGACGCTTGTGTGACCTAGGGGACGGTCGTCGACGTCAAAAATATCAAGGTAGGAAAACAGAAGACCGCGGAGCGCTTCAGCTTGGGAAGGTAGGAGGTCACTGGATATCATTTTGTCCAGGAAGGTCTTATTGTGCGCTGCTATGACAGGTTGGGCCACGGTGTTTGCGTCAGTCGGTGAAAGAAGAAACTGTGCATTCTTCCACACTTGAAAGTTCTGCTAGGGTAATGCCTTGGGGAAGAACTTGGACTGACGCAGAGAAGTTGAGGACAGGAATAAGCGTCCTGTTGTTGGCAACAACCACTACGGTATGAGGAAGGGCGATGCTGCGGGAAAGAGTGAGGTCAATGAGGGGAGCTACCACGTATTCTCCATCAGGAACTGACGGAAACGGCGACATAGGGACGTACACAGCAGCTTGCGGTGGTAGCCGTAGAAACTCCATGGACCGCAGCCGAGTGCGACTTGGAGAAGGGTCATCGGCGCACAAAGGCAACTCGAGCCTTAAAACGCCGGATGAACAATCGATGAGGGCAGAGTGGGTGGTCAAGAAATCAATGCCAAGAATGACATCATGTGGGCAAGCTGTAAGAACGGCGAAGAGAACCGATGTCTGGTGGCCGGCAACAGTAACTCGGGCAGTGCACATACCAAGAACTGATGTTCGGCTTCCGTTGGCTACGCACACTGAAGGAATCACAGCAGGCGTAAGAACTTTCTTGAGACGGGATCGAAGCTTAGAGGCTCATGACGGATAAGTGGGCGCCAGTGTCGATTAGAGCAGTTACGGGCAGGCCATCGATGAGGACACTAAGTAAATTTCGTCTGGTATTAGTGGTCGGTAGAGGGTTTTGGGTCCGAGTCGTCAGTGCAGCGCCACCTCCACGAGCTGCACTCGTTAGTTTTCCGGGAGTTGTCCAGAAGAAGCCGGCGACGGAGAGCGAAGGCGCTGAGGGGCGCGTGACTGGCGAGCCTGAGGCGACGGCGACCGGCTGGAGGAGCTTCTCTGGGCGACGACATCCGCGTAGGTGGGTTCGAATCGTGGAAATGAGTGGCGTGGTGGGAGCTCCTGAAGGTGGTCATCGAAGGAACGTGTTCGAGAATACTGTCCGCGATCGTGACGGCGGTCATTTAAAAAACTTGGTTGGGAAGACCATTTGTTGCGGCAATGGCGGGAAATGTGGCCAACGCGAGAGCAGGAAAAGCAAATCGGGCGATCGTCAGGAGTGCGCCACTCAGACGGATTGCGGTATCGTGGGGGGGAAGCGTGGAACCGAAGAGGCTGCAGCAACAAGTGGAGCGGCGTGGTGGTCAGCGGTGTGGGCGGGAGTGCATATGGGCTGGGGCGGAAGGCGAGTGGTTGGGGGAAGTAGCACGCCCAGGTTGGCAAATTCTTGCCGGACGACGGCTTGGATTAGGGATACGGTTGCCAAGTTGTCTGGTGCAGGGGGGCGCATAGGAGGCGGGGGGCCATAGCTTCCAGCTCTTGGCGAACAATCTTGGTGATGGTAGAGTTCGTGCTTGGGTGTGGCATCACAGGATCTTAGCACGAGGAAGTCGCAGCGGTGTTCGGGAGGCGGTTGAAGCGCTGGGTAATCCTCCTGCTTTTAGCTTGTTCAAAGCGCCGACATTCAGTGATGATGGAGTCAACAGTGGCACAGTTCTTACACATGAGTATGTTGAAGGCATCGTCAGCTATGCCCTTCAACACATTGCTGACCTTGTCAAGCTCTGTCATGTCTTTGTCAGACTTGCGGCACAGGGATAGCACGTCCTGAATGTAGGCGACGTAGGACTCCGTAGACGACTGAACTCGCGATGCGAGTTCTTGCCTGGCTGCCATCTGTCGAGCAACTGAGCGGCCGAACAAGTCGCGGAGCTTCTGCTTACACATGTCCCAACTTGTCAGTTCTTCCTCATGCGTCTCGTACCACGCGCGTGCTGTACCCCTTAGGTAAAATATGATGTTTGCCAGCATAAGTGTCTCGTCCCACCTGTAGTGCTTGCTGACGCGCTCGTATAAGACGAGCCATTCCTCGACGTCAGGTTTATCGGTGCCGCAAAAAGTACCAGGATCGAGAAGGTGTGAAGGGATCACAGGGGATGGAGTTGGGGCCGACTGCGAAGACTGCGAAGACTGCGCGCCGTCTTCAGGCATGGTGGCTGGACGAAGGTGGCGGCCGCTACGGAGATCCAGAGCCGGGCTGTTGTAAGACCCGCAACCTCCACCAAAGATGTTACGGGGAGTATTTATTTAGATGTCGTCAATCAGTAACTGATCGAGATGACACTGCACAGAGGGCACAGAATCACGAATCAACCAAGCAGCCCAGACTCAGCCCCACAACACGAACGTTGTCGTCTTCTTCCATTCGGTGCCATTTCAGCGGCTGTGCCGGAGTAGCATTTCCATACCCGTGACAATATCTTTCTCTGGGGGTCCACTCGTTTCAAAACTCAAAATGTGGTGAACCTTAGGGTGAAAAGCGCGAAAGCGTTGTTTGTAAACAGCTTTACGTCCCCATATATGATTTAAAGGGTTTATTGAAGGTAACACGACAGAATTCTTAAAGCAACCAATCATTAGTGATTCTTATACCTTCTGAGTATCAACTACAAGACCCAGACGACGCAGACTCCCAAACACTGGCTGAATACTCAACCAACACAAACTGCCATTAAATACTCTTATTTTACCTTTAGTGATTAGAGAATCGAATGAATTAGATGAAAACGATTATTAAATCTAAGTCCATAAGCATGCACCTCTCTACCATCATTGCAAAAAGCGCTGATTACCACGCTGATGCCGCAGCCATTCTGTTTTTTGTCATTTTTCTTTTAGATATTACACTTTACTCTGCAACGTTATTATCAGAACAGTATATGAGCCGTTTTTTTTTTTTGCGTTAACACGAATGCGAGAGTGTATTGTAAAAGTGCACTTACTTTACTTTCTCTGCCTTCCAATAAATTATCTCTCTCTCTCTTTACTTAATTGTATCGACTGCGACTGAATGAGTTTTTTTTGTTGTTGTTATTATTCATGCTTATGTGTACGTATTTGAAAATGCCGATAATCGTGCAAAGTACTTTTATTTTTTACTGTTGTTCAAGCTGTCGCGCTTTTCTGTGCCAGATGTTTTTTTTTACCATTTTTTTTTCTTTTTCTTTTAAAGTGAATATGAGATTGTATTGTAATGCTGCACTTACTTCACTGTACTTAATTGTATCGGTTGCGAATGAGTCTTTTAGATGCGAAGCATCTTATGAACGAGCTCTGTCCCCCCCCCATTGTCCGCCGTGGCCAGATGACGATGACGCTGCCATCACGGCACAGCACATGCGAGGTACCCACTATACGTCATGACGATGACGCTGATGACGATGAAGAATAAGCGCGTTCCAGACCACGATTCTCTTTCTGCCATGGATAAAACGATCGTGAACGCGCTCTCGCCCGCGAAAGGCAAAGCGGCAACGCCGACAACAACGGCCAAAACACATTGTATATACTGTACACACGCGTTGTCACTGATTTACGTGCGCGAGTGGGCAATGTCGAGGGTGATTTACGGTAAGAACGATCCCGAGTGCTTCGCATACTACTCAGGGTATCCTTACGGGGAGATGTGCGCCAGCTTTTTTCTTTTGTTCGTGCTTATATGTATGCATTTGAAAATGGACATTATCTTGCGAAATACTTTCATTTTTTTACTGTTGCTCAAGCTGCTGTGGTTTTCTTCGGACGCTGTTGTATAGTTATTGCAGCCGTCTCAAGGTAGTCTTGTACTAACCAGTTTTCAGTGTATTATTCAATTTTTGTTTTATATGTTCCTCTTGCAACGATCTCTAATGCGATCGGCAGTATTGTTGAATAAGTAAGTAAGTAAATAAATAAATAAATAAATAAATAAATAAATAAATAAATAAATATTATAATAATGGGCGTCACTGTCCATTTCTTATAGTAACTTATACAGTTCATTCCACTTATAACAATATATAACTACCAAGGAAATCCCCATCGTTATAACCGATAATTGTTGTAAACGGGCTGAGGAAAAAAAGACAGAGCGATCAAAACATTTTATTTGCATGCAATTATGGCAGTGCACTATGTAATATCTGTTTACAGAAAAGCCATAGTCTGTCACTTTTGATTGCTTTACGCGAAGCTGACGCACATATTTATCAAGCTCAGCTAGGTGCTCCCCGTAGCTGAGCGGAAGGTCATTCGTGGAAAAAAAGTCCTGGAGGGACTTTATAATCCGTTGGGCCTCCTGCGATGACGGTACCTGGGTAGGCTGCTCTACCACGTCGTCGGGGTCGTCGCTCTCACTTCTGTCTGCAGCACGGCGCGGTCGGCGCAAAGAGCCATTTCAGGCGCGCGCTGTAGCCGAATTCTATCGTTATATCCGATATCGCGGCACTGTAACATCGTAATAAGCGGTTTATTTTGTCCACAGAACGCATACAAAAGTAGACGGTGACATCGTTGTTCATCGTTACATCTGATACATTGTTATAAACGGTATGGTTATAAGTGGACTCAACTGTATCTACACGTGTCAATCCGATGCGCCTGAGGCATAAAATAAATGGACAGGTAGACAATGTGAAATCTTATACAGGAATTGTTTTTATTACACACGCTCACCGAGAACAGTGGAAAATACTTGACTAAATACTTTTTGTTTTGCACACGCGCCACGTATCTGCCTCTCAGCCATAAATATCCCTAGGTACGGGACCCGGTTTCATGAAAGGGACACTACTGCTAAGTGCTAGAAGCCGCAGGGTAGTTCGCTGTCATTTGGTGAAGAGCGAACTCCGGAACCGACGTATTATGTCGACGTTTTTTGCTACAGACGAAGGCCTCGTTTGATCCTTACGATGGACTCCAAAAGGTCCAACTTCATGTTATTGCGAAGCTGCGGGTTAGTCAAGGTTACATCAGAAAATAGCCACGCTTTCCGTGCGGTCAGGCTTACGCTACACATTCGATCTTAACATATAGCGCACAGAATGGACAGTAAATAAATCATTTGTTGGAAGCTAGCGCTGCGTCCACGTCGTTTCTTTGTGTTCCTGTCCCTTCTGTGCGCTATATGTTAAGATGCAATACCAACATGCCCAAGCTCATGTTCTTGCAACTCACGTTCTTACACATTCACCTCAGAGCAGTTTCTGAAGGCAGCCCAGAGAAGCCGACATCTTGGTATGCCCGAAAAGTATGTTAATAACAAAAATAAACTCTACATTCCGAATTAGAGGGTACTGCAGCAGTGAAGAAGTTCACAAGATATTCAAAACCCGTTGGAGCTATGGTAGGAGCACGCGGCCACTTCAGAAGCGAAACTTTAGAGAAGCTTAAAGCACCTACAGAACTTAGTCACTGCCGCCTCGCGGCACGCCAAGCAGTCCGCTGACTTACATTTTGCTGGCATGTTGCTGGGAGACGCACCACAACCTCCTAGATCTAGATGAATTGAGGTGATACACACGAGAAACAGGAACGGACCTACTGAATTGCGCGTAAAGTGCGCCTTTTACTGGTGGGTCTAGAACTACGAAAAATAGAACAAAATGTCGCTCATTCCCTGGGGAGACAGTGAGCAAAGAATGTATAACTCAGTCGAGACCTAAGCCGAAAATCGCCAAAAATTCGCCATATCGCCTTTTATTATTTACGGTCGCCAAGGGCCTCTCAAATTCGCCATTTTGGCGCAAAGTAGCCGCCAGTGGCAACCCTGGTAGTGGCAGAGGAAGCGGTAGATTCCACGTTAACGGTAGTGGAGCCGGAGGAAAGTGCAAGTCTTCGGTAATTCGGCATGTGCACACTGTGAGTCAGCGTGGAAGGTGGCGCATATGTGTTAACGTAGATGGCGCGGAATAAGAGTCATGCGTCCATCACAGAGGCAGTTGCGATGGTAGAGCAACTTTCGCGAAGGATAAAATGGCGGGGGGGGGGGGGGGGGGGGTTCCAGCCAACTACTTGAAGGAGGACATAAAGAGAGACGACACACCGTCCGACAAGCAAATGAACGTTTATTGAAACTTTCATAGCATATTTATAGCGGTCGATAGCGAATGCAATGCTGACTGATTCCCAGATTGTATGCTTGTGCGCATGAATCTTTTGTTTTTTATTTTTCCGTCGACGAAAGTGGACAATCATGCATCACCGCGCCTTCCATACTACTAACGGAAAAAGAAGAAAGATACATGCGCGCAAACAAACAATCTGGGAATCGGTGAGCATTGCATTCGCTATCGAGTGCTATAAGTATGCAAGGAAAGTTTCAATAAACGTTCATTTGCTAGTCCAGTGGTGTCTAGTCTCTATGTCCTCGTCCAAGTAGTTGGCTGGAAGACCATCGCTATGTCCAACCAACGAGCTCAGGCGAGCACATTTATCGAATTAAGGGGTGTATTTGACGGCTTCTTTCTCTAGGGATGGCAGGTGACATTGATTCACGCAATAAGTCCATAAGGGAAGCAAAGCAGGGGTCCTTGCATCGCTCCAGATGCATGTCGGGGACAGCAAGCGGGAACGTGTCGTAACTGCAAGGACAGGAGGGGCGTAGCTAAATTTTTTTTTGTAGCGTTAGCTACACTGGCCTAGCCAAACCCGTTTCGCGCGGCACATCAAGAGCCGTGCTGCGCATGCGCGAGGATCAGTGATGTCACACAGCTGGCACGCGGGAGGCGCACGGGAGCCTGGCATCTCCCGCGCACTCCGCCGCCGCCGCGAGCAACTCACCGCCGCCGGCCTACGCATTCCAGAGGAGTGACGTCGTAGCCGTGGTAGACGCACTGTCGCCGGCGCGCGCGCAGCTATTCGCCTTCGCTGTGCAGTCGCCGTCTGACACTGCGCTGGAGCCGCTGCGCTTCTGGCTGGCGTTTGCCAGTGTGGTATAGCCATGGAGAAGGAGAGCGCAAATGCTGCTCAACGGCGCAGAAGAGCGGAGAAGCGTGACCCATCGGATCCCGAAGTAGTTGCCTGGCAATTAGCGGTTGAGGGTAGGAAGAATGAACAGAATACTGTGTTGGGGCCATAGAGACGGCAACGTGTTACTTCACTGATCACCAAGCCGTCTTTGTGGCAATAGAGAAGCAACCTGACGTTGAGCAAAAATACACATGTGCCACATAATACGTATACCGTGTGTGTGTGTGTGTGTCATTGGAGCAGCAGTAAGCATGATAACAAAGCTAATCCTAGTCAATCTAGACAATCAGGAAAGCTAAGAATAATCAGCTGAACCTTTGCTAACGCTACGTATATCCTGGCATAGCCGAGCTAAGCCACTGCAACATTTTTTTTCTGATGGGAGATGGGGGTGTGGTTGGGGGGTGTGGTTCAACCGTACTTTATGTGTGTTCGCGCGTGCTGGCATGTGCAACGAATATCTCGTCAAATCCACTTTTACGCTGCGCAAGCACAGCACCGAAGCTGACGCAACAAGTGTCCTTGTGAATTTCTTTATTTCTTATCCATTCGTCTTTTCTTCTTTCCTTCCTCACCTTTCTATTCCCCCCTTACCCCTTCCCCAGTGCAGGGCGGCAAACCGGAAAATTTTCGTCTGGTTAACCTCCCTGCCTTTCACTTAACCTTTCTCTCTCTCTCTCCCTCTCTTACTTGGGCTGCTCTGAACTTTTCTGTCAATAAACACCTCTCTCTCTCTTTCTCTCTTTCTCATTTTGGTCCAGTGGATTAAAAATGTCGCAAGATTGGAGGCGACGTAAGAATTCGTCGCAGTCTGCCACGTGCTGGATGACGGCGCTCAAAAGTCGCGGTTGCGGTTGAGAAAAGTCGCGGTTGAGAAAAGGTAAAAGAAGGTAGAAGGCGCGTGTCGCAATTGGTTGCATTAACATGCTGGGTGGCAGAAAAAAGGCAAAATGGTTAGAGATTGAGGGACAGTTAAACAAGGAACAGATAGGTGTTTATGCGGTTACAGAAACACACCTTACAGACTTAGAAGAGCCACCACATATTGACAATTATATTTGGGAAGGATGCAACAGGATCATATCAGAAAGGAGAGGTGGGGGGTGTTGGAATGCTAATTCATAGCAGAGCAAAAATGGGATAGAGTGAAGCAAACGTGTTCAGAGCACCTGTGGGTTTCGGGCACAGTAGGTGGAAAGAAAACGTGGCTTAGGTGTAGCTTACTTGTGGACGGGGAATAACTGCAGAGAAAAGAATCTGGAGATAGTGAAATGCATAAGCACCGGTGTTAAAGAATTTGGTCATGATGCCGAAATAATCCTTCTAGGGGACATGAATGCTCACATACATGACCTTGACGGATATTCAGACTCCAATGGCAAGTTATTGCTAGATCTCTGCGAGCAACATAGTCTTGAAATAGTTAACGCGGGGAGCCTAAGTGTGAGGGACAGATCACGTGGGAAGTCGGAAACAGGCAATCGAGCATTGATTATTGTCTCATGACAGAAGGAATCTATGACAAACTTAGAGAGATGAGAATAGACGAGGAAGGCATTAACAGCTTGGGTAGTGATCATAAACGCATAACATTACAAATGGGATATAAAACTGAAAACAAGAACCTAGAATCGAAACATTGGCAGCTCATATTTAAATGAGAAACAAATAACTAATATAGCCGCAAGAGTCGAGGAAGAAGTAGACAAACTGCCAGGCAAAGACTGGAAGTATAAGTGAGCTGCTACATGTAATCACGAAAGAAATAGAAAAAGAGAAGAAAACTATTTCTTGGAAAGGAAAGAGAAAGCCAAAAAGTTGGTGGAACAAAGAAATCCGGGATGCGATCGAGAAGCGACGTGAGGCATCACGGCAGCACAGACAGGCAAAGAAGGAGAAGCGGCCACAGGATGAAGTCAACCAAGTATGGGAAATATATTTAGAGCAAAAATCCATTGTGCAGAAATTAGTCGAGGGCAAAAATTAAAGGCGAAAGTGAACGCTGGATGACAGAGATTCGCGAAAAGAAGAAGGCCGCGCCTAGGATATTTTGGAGCCACCTAAAAGCGCTAGGTAGGAAGTCTGTCACAATGCAACAACATATGGTAGATGAAGAAGGAAATCAATTGGAAGGGTATGAAGCGCTAGGTTACATCCGAAAGGTAACAGCCGATTCGTTTAAAAAGGTCGCCCAGGGGATTCCCCCGGTGAGTAAAAGTATGCAGAAGAGTACAACCGACGAAGATGTAGTACTTGAGAACTTCAATTGGAAGAAGGCCGAAGGAAAAATTCCTAAGCGCACTGCTCCGGGCTTAGATGGGGTTCCCGTCAGCCTCATTAACGAACTAGGACATAGCACTAAAGAAGCACTGCTGAAAGCCGTAGAAAAGTGCTTACAGGAGAGGGAAATACCAGACAGTTGGCGAAAAAGTAGAATGAACTTAATCTATAAAGGCAGGGGAGAAAAGGATAACATTCGCTCGTATAGACCGCTAACCATTACATCGGTGCTATACCGGTTGGCGATGCAGGCAGTAAAATTAAAAATAGAAACGTGGGTAGAGCAAATTGATATTTTGGGAGAAATCCAGAATGGATTCCGAATCGACAGGCGGTTAGACGATAACCTGTTTGTTCTTACACAGTGTATAGAAATATCAAAAATAGAAAACAGGCCCTTATACGTAGCTTATCTAGACATCACCGGGGCATATGACAACGTTAATCAGGAAATTTTGTGGGATATATTGAAGGAAGTGGGCATAGGTGACGACTGTATACAGCTTTTGAGGGAAATATACCGTGAAAATACAGTTTGTGTAGAATGGGAAAGAATAAGCAGCAAGGACAGCGTTGACATTAGTAAGGGGCTGAGACAGGGTTGTCCTTTGTCCCCGCTGTTATTCATGCTGTACATGGTGAGGATGGAAAAAGCGCTAGAAGGTAGCAACATTGGATTTAATCTGTCACACAAACAGGCAGGCGAGATGGTTGAGCGGAAGCTTCCAGGTCTATTTTATGCTGACGATATTGTCTTATTTGCGGACAGTCAAGATGATATACAGCGGCTGGCAGATATATGCGGAAGGGAAGGCGAGGCTCTAGGACTAGGTTTTAGTGCGACAAAATGTGGATTGATGGTATTCAATGATCACGAAGGCCATGCGGTCTTAATACAGGGCCAAGAAATACCGAGGGTAAGCGAGTACAAGTACCTCAGGAGTGTGGATAAATGAGGGGGGATAGATATATGGAGGTACAAGAGAAAGCATCGGTAACAAAGGGAAAGAGGAATGCTGCAATCATGAAGCACAGAGCGTTATGGGGATACAATAGGTACGAGGTGCTTCGAGGGCTGTGGAAGGGTGTGATGGTTCCGGGGCTTACATTTGGGAACCCAGTGGTGTGCATGAAGTCAGAGGTGCAATCAGGAATGGATGTAAATCAAAGGACTGTGGGACGCCTCGCGTTGGGCGCTCACGGGAAGACGACAAATGAGGCTGTAAAGGGTGATATGGGATGGACAGGTTTTGAAGTGAGGGAAGCTCAGAGCAAAATTAGATTTGAAGAGAGGCTGAGGAAAATGAAGGAGAGTAGATGGGCAGGGAAGGTTTTCAGGTATTTGTATAGAAAAAGCGTCGACACGCAGTGGAGAAAAAGAACTAGGAGGCTCACCAGTAAATATACGGCTAGCAGTGTGGGCGACATGGCAACAAGGAGCATTAAGCGAAAAGTCAGAGAGGCGGAGAGGACTTATTGGATGACAGCGATGGAAAAGAAGCCGGCTTCTCAGTGACTACCGAAAGGGAAAAAACGAAATAAGGAGGGAGAGGTTTTATGATAATTCAAGGGGAAGCGCTTTACTGTTTGAAGCAAGGTCGGGTTGCCTTAGAACGCGTAGCTATAAAGCGAGATTCTGTAACGAAGAAGAACAATGTACATGCTGTGGGGGGAACTAAGGAAACGATGGAACATGTACTGATTGAATGTGGCGATGTCCACCCAGATATACGTGTGGGCACGAGTCTACATGAAGCCTTGGGTTTTAGGGACAACAATGGAAAGCTGAACACGTCCGCGATAGAAATAAGTAAGAGACGGTTAGAGTATTGGTGGCAGAAAAGTAGAGATAAAGGACAAAAATGAAGAATGGGGAAAAATAAGGTCATTCTGGCTTAAGAGGCAGAGAGATGGACCATGAATTTATATTTTTCTTTGCTATAATAACATAGATTTAATTCAATGTAGATAAGGCATTAGGCCAACATAAAAAAGAAAGTTTTTTTTTTTCGAGCCTGGTGGCAGACATGTCACCGCCCCGTTATAAAGGGGACGCTCATAGCATCCATCCATCCATGCTGCAGAGGTCAGTCAGAGGCGCTATAATTGAGGCGAAGCTGTGAATTAAACGTCGAAACTAAAATCAAAGGCATAGAGAGCTGCGAAGGCCTTGCATTGTCAGTTTAGGAAACGCAGCAACAGCCCGAATTATCGTGGGATACCGAAAGGACGCCATCTCGGAAGAAGACAGGGTCCAGACTAAACAGCTTTCGTGCGCCAAAGCAACACTTCTTTAAATTTAGCTGTAGGCCCAGTTGAACTGAGGCTAGTGACGACAGTTTCGACCTGTTGCAGATGGATCCCAAAGCTATGTGAAAAGGCCACAGTACCGTCCAGGTTGATGAGATAGATCTTCCACTAGAAGCCGCGAACGATGTCTTCGATTAAGTGTTCAAATCTTGCAAGCGCGTTGCACAGCCCGAAGCGCGTCACAATAAATTCATATAAGCCATCGGATCTAACGAAGGCTGGTTTGCGGTGGTCAAGTTCAGCTATCGGGGCTGCAAGCAGCGGGATCGCAGGTCCAACGAATAGAGAGAAAAAAAAACATAGTTGATCCCTCTGTGACAGGAATCGGTATAACACGAAAGTAAAACGTGTCCTTACAGAAGTAGTTGAATGTTTACTTGTACATTGATATAAAAGATCTTACACAATGTCTATTGGTGCTTGACAGTTATAGCACCGTTTAACGTGGATGCATCCACGTTGACGCTTGGTGGTACATCTGTATCCGGACGACTAATGTCCATAATCAATGACTAAACAGGCCCTTGTGGTCATAGATGCTTGGGGTAGCTGTACGGTTAGAGCGGAATTAGAGAAAGCGGTGTGACAGCCAGAACAGCGCCACTGATTGTACGCCGAACTTGGGCTAAGGTCACCTACTCGCGGCATGTTATACTTTTATTGAACAACGCTGCCAGACCAGAGGAAAACGCAATGCGCGTCGTGTCTTCCCCGTTGGCCGGCTGCAATTTTTCGCGGGGCGAGATAGGAACGCGGAGTTACAGCCGCGCCAAGCACTCGCGCGTCGTAGAGCTATTTTTGGTATGGACGGATGCTATGAGCGAGGAAGACGTTAGGGGTAAGGTCGCCACCTGGCAGTGCGTTAATGCGTCGATAAACTTGTACTTTTCCTATTCGAAACGCGCCGAATGGGACGAACGCGTAGAAACGACGCTTTGGAAAGAATTAATCGGCCATTTCACGGTCATAATGAATTACTTCACTTTAGCAAGAGCACTGTGACAGGATAGTGGTAGATATAAATGGCCTTTTTTTAAAGCCTACAGAGTATGTGACCGCGGCGCAGTGGATAGCGTGCCCGGCATATCTCGTCGTGGACCAAGAGGTCATATGTTCGACTCCCGTTGACGGAACTTTTGTCTTCTGATCATGCGTATTTTTTCGACGTCATTTCCGCGACGGAAATACGTCACTCAAATCTTGGTGGACCCCGGCATAAAACACTTTCGTGTTTAAAAAAAAGTCACAGTTTCGCCACTAGGGCGAAGCAATGAATGCGATAGCAAGAAATTAATTTGTCACACGAAGAACGACAAGCAGCTCGATACTTGCAACGCGCCGCCGCAGCACAAACAAGGACGCTCGAAAAGGACGCATAGGTATACACAGGACAAGCGCTAACTAACAACTGTCGCAGTTGTTACGTGTTTCTGTTCGAGCAACGCGATGCGAGTGTCCACAATGCAGAAGCCGACGCTGTTGTTGTTGTTGCCTCTGACATGGCTGATACTCACTCAGGGGGTTTGGCCGAAGGATTGATTATATGATTATATTACTTTTCGACGCTGTTTGGTACTACTTTTTCTTTTGAACTGTGACACGTGGAATGACCCTCTGTGTCTCCTGCCACGCGGTGGCGTCTGACAGCCAAGTGCGCCCGGTGTTCTTTTTTTTCCTTCTACATCATTATTAGTACATAAGGGAGCCACTTTTTCGTGCGCATCTCAAGGGCAGGTTTTCAATTTGAAAGAAACTGTAAAAGCCTTGCGTGATAGAAAACACGCTCAAGCTGTTCCTAGATCTACGTACCGCGAGCGCCAAATGGTGCATATGAATAGCTCGCCGTTATATCGCTGGCACGAGCATGGCGTGTGGCTGTGTTGGCTAGCGCAGCAGGTTGCGGAGCAAGGGGTCGCTGGTTCGAATCCCCGGTCAGGTGGTTTGGAATTTTTTTCGGCTGATTTATTTTTCTTGATGCGTTTTTTATATATACACATACATATACATATCCGGGACATGACGGCGTCGACAGACGGCGACGGCGAAAATCAGCCGAGAGTGTCCATATAATTGCTATCGCAATAAAAAAAAACTATGCTCCATGCCGGCAGTAGCGGCGTCGTCTATTAGTGGATAGGGATAGATGTCCTTACGTGTGATCTTGTCCAGCAAGCCATAGTCTAAGCAAAAACTAGGCAATTGAGCCGTCCTTTTTTTTTCTTTTTTTTCTTTTTTTTTACAAAATCGACCGGTGAGACCCATCGGCTGTTCGAGGTCTGTATGACGCCGTGTTGAGCCGTGTCACTTGTGCGATGTTGCGACGCACTGTGGCTGGCACACGATATGCGCACTTAGGCTAAGGAGCGTGGAGATCAGTGTCGAAGAAATACATCGTGTTAGACTTAATGTTCGGGCTTCAATACATGAAAGGATGTTTTGTTAAGAATATAATTCGAATGGCAATGCCTTTCTCTGTAATATTCAGGAATTAGGTAATATCTCGGAAACCAGTGACATCATAGGAATTCGTTCCAGGTTGCCTTGAGAACTCCACGGCTAAACATTGCGAATTGAAATGTGGGTGATAATTCAATTAGTTAAGATCAGAATTAGTAAATTTTGGTTAGTTAGTGGACTAAGCCTTTAAATTTTTTGTGTAGTAATTTCAGCCTCTTCTCGTAGACCAGCTGACGAGCTAGAATTGTACAATATCTAACAGCCAACCTTTAAAATTTTTTGAAATTGTTCACTGAAACATCGGTATTCTTATTGTTGTACACATGTACCGTACTCCCCTCTAGAATGCCCAAGCGCTTGAGTGCGTTTGAGATAGATAAATAAATAAATAAATAAAACGTAAGCACGTGTTACACTCACTAAAAACGCTAAGGCGAATAACGGAAACGTGGGCTAGTTGGTTAGGTTTTATAGTGCAGTATATGGGGCAGCGCGAGAACGAATACAAGGACGAGAAAACACAGGACATGCGCTGTCTGTGTCCTGTCAGCGCGTGTCCTGTCTTTTCTCGTCCTTGTATTCGTGCTAGCGCTGCCCCATATACTTCGCTAAGGCGAAACCTGATTGGCCTCCTTGACACACTTTTTGTCGCTGTAAAAATAAAATAAATAAAAAAAAAAATATATATATATATATATATATATATATATATATATATATATATATATATATATATATATATATATATATATATATATATATATATATATATATATATGAAAGAAAGTCACAGTGAAAAACATAAGAACATTTATTCTGAGCTTTCGGCCGGGGACCGGCCTTCATCATAGATACCAATGGTACATGGAGTTCGGGTTTAAATACAGATTCCCGCGTTATATACACATGCCGTCGCGATTCGTTGGCACGGGACAAGGGGAGGCACGGGACACGCACTGTGCGTTGACATCCGGCGTCCGTGACCATTTTCCCCTTTCGTCCCGAAGCGAATGGATATCCCCTTTTTGCCGGATAACCGGGTCCTTACCATTGTTACTTGTTTTTTTTTTCTTTTTTTTCTTGGATCGCACACGTAGCCTCGTTTCTTACGCCCTTTTATTTGTTATTTATTGGTTGTTTGTTTGTGTGTTCTGGCCCCGCCTCTTGTTAAGTTCCAACAAATTGCGGCCTTGTACGCATGCCTGACCCTCTCCCCCTGACATTTCTTGCTGTTGTTGTTCTTCTGGTCCCTCCCCTTGTCCCGTGCCAACGAATCGCGACGGCATGTGTATCTGTGTATGTAACGCGGGAATCTGTATTTAAACCCGAACTCCATGTACCATTGGTATCTTTGATAAAGGCCGGTCCCCGGCCGAAAGCTCAGAATAAATGTTATGTTTTTCACTGTGACTTTCTTTTATTTATTTTAACCAGTTAGCCAGGAATATTCTCTTGAAACTATATATATATATATATATATATATATTCTTTTTTTAATATATATACAGGGTGTCCCAGCTATCACGCAGCGCGATTTAAAAAAAGAGGAACGGTGTTACGCGAAGCAGACCTAGTGCATATTGTTCCCAGTATACTGTAGTAGCCGCTACTAATTCTTTCGTTAATGAGAATTAATTAATTAGTCATAATTAAAATTGTAACTCCAAAAATACTCACCTAATTATCAAAGTGTCAGTGAGGCAAATGTGGGCATGTTGAAATGACATCTATCTGTGCTACTTTCAACAACGTACTAATTGCGTGCTAATTTTTTTCTTTTGGATTCGATTGTTGCTTCATGCATGGCCTCCGAGATGGTGCATCGGCGCGCGACCTCGGAGGCCATGCATGAAGCAACAATCGAATCCGAAAGAAAAAAATTAGCACGCAATTAGTACGTTGTTGTTTAAAGTAGCACAGATAGATGTCATTTCAACATGCCCACATTTGCCTCATTGACACTTTGATAATTAGGTGAGTATTTTTGGAGTTACAATTTTAATTATGACTAATTAATTAATTCTCATTAACGAAAAAATTTGTAGCGGCTACTTCAGTATACTGGGAACAATATGCACTAGGTCTGCTTCGCGTAACGCCGTTCCTCTTTTTTAAATCGTGCTGCGTGATAGCTGGGAAACCCTGTATAATTGTACGGTATATGCCACTCCCATGTTTCTCCAATCAACCCGGTCCTGTGCAGGCTGCGCCCACGTTAGCGCCGGCAGCTTCTGAATCTCATCTGCCCATTTAACTTTATGCCTCCCGTTCGCGCTCTTGCCCTTCTGTTAGAATGCACGCTGTTACTTTCAACTGCCACCAGTTATCTTGTCTTCTCGCTGCATTCCCTTGAGAGATAGTGGTAAACTACCATTCGCTTTTCTCTTGAGAGATAGTGGTAAACTGCCAATCATTATCTCAGAATACGTACCAAATGCACACTACAACATTCTTATACTTTTGGTTACTTCATTCTCATGGTTCGTATCTGCGGTCACTACCTTCCCTAAACAGACGTATTCCTTTACCACTTCCAGTGTTTTGATAGGCATCGCATACCACTCTTCTCTTCGGAGACTGCTCAACATTGCTTTATTAGATGTGAAGCATCTTATGGCGAAGCTTAATCCGGTGGTGGTGGTGGTGTGCCGCGTGCCCACCCTTACTGCGCATGGGCAAACAGCTAAAAAAAAATAAAAATAAAAAACCTCCTCTCCCCCCTCTCTCTCCTCTAGGCATCCCTCCCCGCGGCAACCACACCCACACTGCGCATGCGCCTCCCTTCCTCTCTCCCCCTCTTACACTCCCCCCTCTCTCCATCCCTGCCCGCGGCGTCTAACTCCCCCCTGCGCATGCGCGTCCCCCCCTCTCTCTCCTCTCCTACGCTCCCCCCCCTCTCTCCTCTACGCATCCCTGCCCACGGCGTTCACACTCCCACTGCGCATGCGTGTCACCCCCTCTCTCTCCTCTGCTACGCTCCTCCCTCTCTCGCCTCGCGACGCCGACGCAGGCAGCGTCTGCTAGCGAGTTTCTTGGTTGAAAAACCCGACTGCTCGCGCTGCACAACCGTTCGCTGGCCATCCCGTATATATGGCAATGGATCTTGACCTCCAAGGTGGTGCCGGTGGGAGATTTCTCCTGTGCGTTGTTGAACAATAAAAATTCGCAGCGTGCGCGTTAACTAAAAGCGGAGTGCGGGTCTCTGTGTCCAGTCGGAGTCTTCTGTCTCTCATTGCCCATTAGCAGCGATTGGCATGTTCTAGTAGGAAAAACTGCTCCATCACTGCCTGCTTTGCGCCTCCCCAGTTTTCTCTCCTGCGCAACGCTGCGATGAGCTCCAGCGTCAACGCCGCCGCCAGTGTAAGCGTTAGCGCCCGCTGCTTCACATCTACACATGGTTCCCTTTAGCGGGAGATGGTGTAATTTTTTTTTCTACATATTAATTTTCTGACCCGCCGCTCTGCTTTCCCTGTCTAATTCAGTAATTATGATTTGCAATAGTTTTCCCGAGTTACTAAACATGGCAATATCACAAGTGAATCGCATGTTACTAAGCTACTCTCGTTTAACTGCTATCGCATGCTGTCCGCAATCCAACGCTCTGAAAACCTCCTGTAAACACGCGATGAATAGCATTGGAGAGATGGTAGCTCCCTACCTTTGACTCTTCATTAGAATTTTATTCCATGCTTTTTTTTTTTCATGGGGGGACAATGGTGGCTGCGGAGACACTGTAGATATGCTGCCGCGACGGCATAGCGGCTATGGAGGTCGGCTGGTGACCTGAAAGGCGCAGGTTCGATCTCGGCCGTGGTGGTCGCATTTCGATGGAGGCGAAATGGTAGAGGACCGCATGTACTGTGCGATGTCAAAGCACCTTAAAGAACGCCAGATGATCAAAATTTCCGGAGTTCTCCTGTACCGCGGGCCTCATTATCATATCGTGGTCTTGTCACGTAAAACCACATATATTATTATTATTATTATTATTATTATTATTATTAATTTTCGTTCATTAAAAAATTATACCAGAGGGCGTTCGAATGATGATATTTACGTAGTGCTTTTTGGAGCCGGTGACCGGCAAATCTGTAGCGCTAGCACACGTGCGTCATCATGTGTGCTATGCGCCGATTTGTGTGTACCGCGAGCCAAGACCTTCTCGAACGATTACTTTGTACCTTAATAGTCATAATAATTGTTGGGGTCTAACGTCCGAAAACGACCATATGATGAGAGACGCCGCAGTGGAGGGCTCTCAAAATTTCGACCACCGGAGGTTCTTTAATGTGCACCTAAATCTAAGCACACGGGCCTCAAGCATTTTCGCCTCCATCGAAAATGCGCCGCCGCGGCCGTACTTTGTAGTTTGAACCACACGTTTGGTAACACCATGTTAGTTCGCGGAGGCTGCATTTCGATGGACGCAATATGCAAGAAGCCCCATGGACTTAGATTTAGGTGCACGTTAAAGAACCACACGTGCTCTAACTATCGGGGGGCCCTCCACTATGGCATCCCTCACATTCATATCGCGTTCTTTGGACGCAAAACCCCAAATATTATTATAAGAAGTATAACCGCTTTCTGTGCATCAAGAGAAGCCTAATCAGTAAAAAAAAGCTCGGAAAACACGGGGACGAAAAGTAAGCAGACGCTATAAGCTAGGTAACCTAGAACTAAACATTGCGAAATGCTATCATTCGACTGTCAAGTCATTAAATGTGCGCCAACTGCTTCAAGATCTGCCATCGGCCGAGCCTTTCAACATGGTAAAAAACATTTGCGCAGCTTGCGCTGAGTCGCGTAAGGCTGGGGCAGAGCAGAGCTGGTCGGCACTCGCCTGGTCCTGGCTTGACTAGGCACACGTTCATTCACACGTCCATGCACATGTCCATGCACGTTGTGTTCAAGCGATCACTTTGCGATTCACGAGTATCGGATAGGTATCGATCGGGTTTCATTGGGAATCGCTTGGCAATCACAGCACCAAGTACCTTACTTACCTTAATTACATAAAGTGGCCTAACTTGCAAATTCGAGGCTTGGTCTCGATTAGCTTCCATCCCATGTCAAGGTAAGCTTAATTAGCTAATTAGACGAGCTACCACTAGTCATATTCAGTCTTAATTATTATTAGGCTAAGCTCGGCGCATCTTACATAGTTCGGCATTACTAGGCACACGAGAATCTCAGCTCGGCTAAATTAGGGCTTTTTGAGGTGTGATTTCATTAGCTTAGTTATGCGTAGTTAATTAGATTTTACAATGCTCAACATGGCTTAATAAGGCTTGTCTATGGTTACACTGGTTTAACTAGGCACAGATGTTCTTAATTTTGCTTGACGTGGTCGCGCCGGCAGGATCACGGTTTCATCTCTACATCGCGAACCGGACAAACGGCGGGCATAACATACTTGCTGTAAAAAAATGCGAAGGGAATAAATGGATACGTTTGGCTGCCCTTCCGAATTCCCGGTGCAGTCGGGCACCGTTTTCTTTTTCTGATGCGTAAAACAAGTCGTTGCCATAGGATCGGGGAATGACTCGCCACTTTAACGTTGCAGCTCGCCGGTCTTATCTTTGTCGCCGTTAGCAACGAACGCGGCAGGCCACGCCAAGTCGTGAAGCTCTGTGTTCTGAACTTTTTTCTTTTGTTTCTTTCCTTTTCTTTCTTGCCTTGACGCAACTCTTGACTTCGCGCGAGATTCAAAAGATAAAAGTCATGCGGCACGTGGTGGAAGACACGCGAACTAAACGCCGATGTCCGTGAAAGCTGGATCTGCTCACACTCATGAGTACTCACTCACGTTCATACTCACGATTAGTCACTCATGGTCACTCACTCAAGTTGATACTCAGGCCTACTCACACTCGTAGGCACTCACTCACGTTCACACTCACGCCCACTCCCACTCATGAGTACTCACTCACGTTCACACTCTCGACTACTCACACTCGTAGGCACTCACTCACGCTCACATCCCGGCCACTCACACTCATAGGCACTCACTCACGTTCACACTGACGACTACTCACACACATAAGCACTCACTCACGTTCATACTCACGCCTACTCACACTCATGAGTACTCACTCGCGTTCAACCTCACGACTACTCACACTCGTACGCACTCACGTTCACAGTCAAGTCCACCCACACTCACAGGCACTGACTCATGTCAGCACTCACGACTATTCACATCATAAACGCTCACTCACGTTCATACTCACGTCTACTCACACTCATAGGCACTCACTCGCGTTCATACTCACGCCTGCTCACACTCATATGCACTCACTGACGTTCATACGTATACTCACACTCGTAGGCACTCGCTCATGTTAATACTCACGCCTACTCACACTCATAGGCATTCTCTCTCATACTCACACCTACTCACACTTACAGGCACTCACTTCCGTACTCACACCTCACACTCATAAGCACTCACGTTCATACTCACGCCTGCTCACAGCCATAGGCACTCACTCACGCTCACGCCTACTCACACTCATAGGCGCTCACCCACGTTCGTACTCACACATCACGCCCATTGCTACTCACTTGTGTTCATACTCACGCCTATTCACACTCATAGGCACTCACTCACGATCATACTCACGCCTGCTCACACTCATAAGCACTCACTGTCGTTCATACTCACGTAAACTCACACTCGCGGGCACTAACTCGGGTTAATACTCACGCCTACTCACACTCATAGGCACTCCCTCTCATACTCACACCTCACACTCGTAAGCACTCACGTTCATATTCACGCCTGCTCACAGTCATAGGCGCTCACCCACGTTTGTACTCACACCTCACGCCCATTGCTACTCACTTGTGTTCATACTCACGTGCACTCACACTCGTAGGCACTCACTCACGTTCACGTTCAAGCGCGCCGTCCTGTCTCCTTCGTGCAAGTGTGTTGTGATGAGGTTAGCGAGCTTAGGAAAGCTATCATTTCAAAAATAATGAATACCTAGCAATTTTTTATAATTACATGCATTCTAGATAATTTGTAGTGAAGGATAAGGCCAGTAACGTATTTTTATGACGTTTGTGTAAAGATGACGCCAATCTAAAAGCGATGTTTTTTTTTTTTAGTTAGAAAATACTTCGGCATCAGTAATGTACCTTATGTTGTTCCTGGCAAAATCTCAGCCTGGAAATAAACTTGTAAGCAGCTATGGGTAAAGCAATTATGAAATGACAGCTTACCTTACGGGCTCGTTTTATCCAAAAGTGCAAACTGAGAAACATGAGTTCAAAGATTTGACATCATGCTGTTTATTTCGATGGTCAAACAAAATAATTTAAGTGACCTGCTGCATAGGTTCGGCCTTCCTCTTCAACACGACGCTGTTCTGTGACAATTGCATGCAATTGTCTTCACTATTTCGCAGCTTTCGAGATGTAAATATTGCTCACAACACGTGTTGGTCACAGAAAAAAAATTAATGAAACGTTATATCGCAATGAACTCGCAGGAGAAAGAGTAGATCAGCTGAGTAGCACACAAACACAGCAGGAGTAACTCAGAATTGGCGCGAAACCAGGTGCATTGGTCAACTGTCGGTAATGCGATGGTGTATAGAGATTTCACACCAGATGTCTCACGTGATTAGTTTCCTCAAATTCGAGCTTCGGTTCCAATTTTCCAGCGACTCTTTTGTCGCCGAGGCTAGAATATGCCTTCATAAATTATTTGTTTTCCCTCTCGTTCAGTCTCCACAGAAAGTGTTTCGAGGCGCGAAAAAAATACGCGTCCTAACATGGGCATTCACTTCGCGTTCTTGCCTCTTGCCCGCGTAGGAGCCGCGTCAGAGGTTTCAGATACGCTTTCACCCGCAAATGCACTCCACCGTCTCGTGAAAGAATTAGTTTTATTCTCTTCTGCTGAGCAGATAACAACCAAACTCGGTGAGCATCTTCTCTAATCAACGAGCAATCCAAACCAACTAAAATTTGACAATGAATATTTTCTTCCAAAATCATTATTTAACCCGCATCTCCCCTTAAATACTTTCTCTACGAACGTACATTTTAAGGAACAAGAAGGTGGGAACCTCGTCTTGTAATAAGCACACACTGTGCACCAATGAAAGGACATCTGAGAAATCGCTTCAGGATTTTTAAGCGCTGTACGCGCGGCACTGTAAACGCCGTACTATATCTGCGCCTCTAATTAGTCTTTAATAAACAAAAGCCATTACATTCATTAAAATGTCGGAGTGTTCTGCACGCTTACTGATTTTTTTTCCACGTTTGCGCGAGTGGACGCACGCTGCACATTGAATATCGATGCAAATGTTATTAGGGCTTACACGAAACTTCATGTCAAAGCGACATATTGTGCCTTCAGCAGTGCAGACTGCAATCAGCAAACAATCGCCCTTGACAGATGATTGCATCACTTATATTAGGGGAGCGTGTACAAAGACGCGCATAACGGCCTCAACTCGTTGATAGACAGCTTTAGTTGGGCGTCCGCAAACAGGCGCACGTATAGATCTTCTCTGGGCGCACGTTGTCCGTGTCCGCAGCTCCATGAATATATGCCGCCCTCCAAGCGTCATTGCGAACACGAAGCCTCCGCGTACAATACAGAGCGACCGGAGCCGACGATGCGCATATTAGAGGACTTTAGCAAGTTACGGAAATACGGTACGCAAATACGGCATGGGACTATGGTAGCGCTGCTCCTCTAGAGCTCGTTGCGCTTCAACTGCGTCCTGGAATAGACTTCAGCGCAGAAGGACGAGACAAAAGAAGAGAAGGCGACTACACGAGCGCTCGTGTATAGTCGTCTTCTCTTCTGGTGTCTCGTCCTTTTGCGCTCAAATCTATTCCGGAATGAACCAACGCGCCCAACGAAGTATTTTATTAAAGTGCCTCCCCCGATCGACAGGTGCATCGTAAACAATGCGTAGGCTGATAGGCAACAATAAGGCGTGACACCCCACAGCAATTTTCGAAAATGCCTTTGTGGTGCTGGGGTGCCTTTACTGGAATTAGAAGCGGCGAAAGCACAACGAGTGAGAGGGGAGGAACGGTACCGTAGTCCCGTATCGTATTTGCGTTCCGTATTGCCATAACTTGCTAAAACTCTTTCTCGAACGCTATTCGCCTCGAGATCTTGGAGTGGCGCCCTCTCGCGTGTGACGTCAGGGAGAGGACTCGGATGCAGCTCTTCGCGCGCGCGCTCGCTACGTGAAGGCTGCTCGACGCTGCCAGCCTGTCTATCGCGCTCGAGTTATTGAAACATTGGTGGGCGAGTTGATAAAGCAATTTGCACTGAATGTTCAAGCAAAATGCCCATCGAAATCGAGCGGAGTTGCCGTCAGGAGCCCGTTCTGTGTCGATTGCTCCTGTTGTCGTCTGCTAGCCGTCCATGTGTACATCTGCTTCTATGGTGAATTTTTCTTTTCGCGACTGTTCTATGGCCGTGGCGCACTCAAAATGACTTTCCTGCCCGCTTTCGATCACTGACTTCAGCGTTCGGGCTTCAGCTTCCATGTCTGCGTTAAAGCGCAATAAATGTATACCGCGTGCTGCGCGTGTTCGGTTGCCAAGCCTGCTCCTTCGATTGAATTCATATGTTCTGAACATGACAAACGACGTGTGATGTCATTCAAATAAATTAAGTGGCGTTACCGGCAACAACGTTTGATTAAATACACATTTTTAGCAGCTGCTGTGTAAGCGCGTCGTAGGTACTTTAAATTGAAAAACGAAATAAACAGGGTGAGTCTAAAGGGGATGCACGACGGGGATATGAAATATCGGTAGGTTGTCCGGAGTGATTTTATTTTGTTTTTGTTCTTTTTTTTTCATCATATTTTAATCCTTACGTTAATAAATCGACGTTTGTTCACTCGTTCACGGTGGTCTGAAAAATATGCTGAACAGAATTAGTGTAATCATACCAACGTTGATAAATATAAAGCTTTCGCATCGAAAGATGTATTTGCAATAAAATACTGTAAATCAGTCTCAACGGTCGACTCCTGATGTGGCTTGGTGCGATCACTGTACTAAAGAGACTCGAGTTCCTTATGCCTTTGCCTAAGTTGACTCGAAGGCGAAAGCCATTTTTTTCTTGAGTCGATGTATTGTTCCTCTAATCATAAGAGTCGAACTGTCCCACGCGCACCACTGCTGGCGTTTCATTCCGAGCGATCTTATTTGCATCCAGCTCGCCCAATCTATGCTAGTGGTCCGCAATAACCCGCTGGTCGGTGAACTTGTCGATTTCATTTTGTCGGCTGTCGTGTCTGCACAAGTCCACATGACTACAATTGGGAGTGGAGCGTGAATTTTCGTTCATCTCAAGTCTGTTTACACAACACTGATTTTTTGCGAATAAGCCGCAAAATTGATCGCGCTGCGATTTCAAAGCAGCGGAGACTCTCTTTAACACACTTGGCGGGGGGCGTTCGCGCTTTCACGTAAGCTATTTCAACGCCATCCAGCCCAGTGAGCGACGCTACGAACTCGAGGGCATGAACCTGACCGCGATGGCTGTCGGTATACAGAAGATTTGTTAAATGTTAACGTTTCTTAAGCTCATGTAATGCTAGCAGTCATCTCAATAAATATCATTAGAAGAAAATGCAGCTAGTAGTCGAGGAACGCCGTGCGACGCGAGCGAACTATAACGAAAATGCTGCTGTTTTAGCCAGAGCGTAGCAGACGACAAAAGCCGAATCCCCGCCCTTGCGTCACCGGAGCTCCGTTCGCAGCGCCGCCATCGGTCGCACACGAGGCGAATACTACCAAACAAGCAGCGCCCTCCGAGAGACGGGAGGCAGAGAGGAAGTGCCGTCGCCGCAGTCACCGACGCGCCGAGACAGGCGCCGACGCGACGGTACGACGCAGCGCCAGGGCACACAGCGTACACGAACGGTGCAGAATAAGAATGCCAGCCGCATGATGTTTGACGTATCCAGGAGCGCCTTGGACACGCTAGCCAATCGAAATGCGCTGCGCGAGTGACAGTTATCTCTTGAAGAAAAGTAAAATCGCATTTTCCGATTGCTAGTTCTGTTCCTGTTTTTAACAAACTGAAATGCCTGTTACTGAATCTAGCACGATATCACAATAAAACTTTTCTTTTTTGCAGCCTCATATCGCTTGTCTAGTCGACTGCCGCTAGATAACAACGTCAGCACCATTAAGGCTTCTCACTTCCTCAGCACGACCACTCACTGCGTGAGTCTGTGTCGCCGTGTTTCTCTGTGCGGCATACCTAGTCACGCTCATGAGTACACACTCACGTACATACTAAAGACTACTCACCCTCATGAGTGCTCACTCACGTTCATACTCACGCCTACTCACCCTAATGAGTGCTTACTCACGTTCACACTCACGTCCACTCACACTCATGAGTACTCACTCACTTTGATACTGTCACGTGGTCGTGACGTCGACGAAGGCAACAGTCGGCGTGTCAAAGAAGAAACTGTTTATTTGGCCGAACTTGTAGCCGTGAAACGTAAAGCCAGATTACAGCTATACACACTGGCACAGATAGCCGCGGACGGAGCGTCGGCCGTCGATCAACTGATCATCGTTGGAGCGCGCCGGCTTTTATAAATCACGCGTCCAACATTCTAGCCTTATCACTGGTCGTCGCGCAAGCTCTGGAATATTCTTGAGTGTTCGCGTTCTGTGCGCAATTTTAAGAAAACGATCTACTACAAACGTGAAGTTTCTTGAACACTTAGGCGCGATTTGCGCCGAGCATTGCTCACAGTCTTTGAGGGTTTAAACATATCACAACAAAATAACACACGCGACAATGCCCCCCCTCTGAAAAAGCATCGCACCGATGCGTTAAAACAGAACATGAAAAAAAAAATCACAGCATATCATTAAACTGCTCAGCTCAAAAATTAGACACGGTGCACATAGAAAAGACGAGGACCAGTGCAGTTGGACATTTGTCTGTTGGACATATGAGCCGCGGGGGAAGAAACCTTTGTTGCCGTATGCGTCTTCCCACAGCAAATTGGTGAAGCGAGGGATTGTAAAAGCATGTCTGCATAACGCTTTAACAAGATCTTGCTTCCACTCAGTGCAGGAAAGTTTCGGCAAGCAGATTCTCCGTCTTGAGACAGCTGGCTATCCCAGTTCCTTGCTAGTTTCCATTTCTGAGAAGCTGCGCAGACAAGCAAGGGTAGGTGACACGGGGGGGCACTTCACAGGAAACAAGTCCCGAGAAGGTTGCGGTGATACCGCATCTACACGGCATTTCACATAAACTCAAAAAAATAGGGCAAAGAGCGGGTGCGTCGGTGGTTTTTTCCGCGCCGAGTAAACTGTCTCAGTTATGTGTCCGGACTAGTCCTGTAGGAAGTACAGCGAGCCATTGCAAAATAAAGCACCGTAAGAAGTTTGTTGAGTGTGCAATGGGAATTGTTTACACCATACCTTTGTCTTGTGGACAAAGGTACGTTGGTCAGACGGGCAGGTGCCTGAATGTAAGACTACAGGAACATTGCCACAAAGTAAGAAATGTGGGAAGGGATGGTTTTTTGGCCTCTCACTGTTCTGAATGCGGATGCCAGCCCTTGTTTGAAAAAACAAGAGTACTCGCGTCCCATCCTAATGAAGGCACTAGATTAATAATTGAGGCCGCAACAATAGCTCAAGGAAGTTGCATCAGTAAACCATCGATATCCTTATCAGAAAAAGAACTGGCGTATTTGGATTCTTCGGCACGTGGGGCTCCAGGGTGATTACTTGGCTGTTTAGGGGTTTCTTCTTGCCTTTTAGTTTTTTTTGCCTTTTTTTGCATTTTAGTTTCTTGGATAAGCATGTGATCTTATCTTCGTCTGTAGCCTATATATTTGTGCGTCCTTGTAATAAAATCAGTTGGAAGTCTGCGCTGGTCCTCGTCTTTTCTATGTGCACCGTATCTAATTCTTGCGCTGAGCAGTTTAATAATGGAATACCAACTAGCCCAATCCCACATTTTACCACAGCATATCCACGGAGTGAATGATGATGAGTGGGCGAAGCTCCGGAGGTTCATCGGTAAACGGCAAATCTTCCGTGAAATTCGCCTAGTACATCATCAAAGACGTGATGGTGGTTGGTTGCATGTGGTAAAACGATGTGCATGTGAGACCATATCGCGATGCCATGTGTTGTATGGCATCGCGATCGTAAACGTCATCACGCAGGTGGCTACTACGTACTACAAACGTGGGACGCACGACCCACGGCATAAGGAGCTTCGCTCCTAAAAAAAATCACAGCATATGCACGGAGTGAATGATGATGAGTGGGCGAAGCTCCGGAGGTTCATCGGTAAACCGCGAATCTTCCGTGAAATTCGCCCAGTACATCATCAAAGACGTGACAAACACTGTGTGTATATATACAAGAAATTTATATTTTATTCGTGAGCCGTGATTTTCCGTGATGTTGGTTGCATGTGGTCAAACGATATGCATGTGAGACCATATCGCGATGCCATGTGTTGTATGGCATCGCGATCGTCATCGTCATCAGCGTCATCGTTATGAAGCATAGTGGGTACATTCCATGTGGTGTGCCGTGATGGCAGCGTCATCATCATCACACAGGGAGATACTGCGGGTTACGCAGGTGGCTACTACGTACTACAAACTACAGGGCATAAGGAGCTTCGCCCCTAAAACTTGAGTCCCCAGGTCCCTTAACGCGCATGGAACGGTTTAAGGCGCACCACATGCACGATCTCGGGACGTGCCCGGCGTCGCTGAGAGTTCGAGATGCCATCCGGGACAACTTCGTAGTCGAGTGCGCCGAGACGTCGAAGCACCCTATACGGTCCGAAGTATCGTCGCAGAAGTTTTAGATGCGAAGCATCTTATGCTCGGGGCTCTGTCCGTCCGGCGTCCCCCCGTCCCCCGTCCCGCGTCCGGCCACTTTCATGAAGTAGGGAAGCACCCATTATGCGAACCAGAACACTGTAGTAATATGAAGGCCGTCAACCCTAACACAGTCATCAGAGTCATGGCCGAGAGCACAGAGAGGCTGCTGTTATGAACGCGCTTCGGCCCACCAACGGAAAGGCTCCCAATGGCCGACTCCGAGCAAGGCTGCCTGGGAGAGTGCATCGGAACCTCCTGTGCAGTGCCTTTCTTGTTGGCAATTGCTCTCTACCTTGCTGGCGTCCCTCGCAGAAACACTGGTGCGTCCCTCAAGACACCGGGTGCGTCCGTCATAGACACTGGGCGCGTCCTTCAGAGACGCTTGACGCGTCCGAACCTTGGAGGTGTACCCTCCTCCTCCTAGTGCCTATAAAAGGCCGGCGCATCTAGCGTCGGGGGCTCCTTCTTTGTCCACGTCTTGTACGTACGCTGTTCTCTTTTACATTAAACGTTTTTTTTTCTCTGGCTGCCTTTTGCCTTGCCACTGCCTGGATGTTCCCAGCCCAGTCCGTTGGCCCTCGCGTCGCGCTACCCAAGAGACCCTGGGGCCTCTCGTAACAACTGGATGGCAGCGGCGGGATTGCAGTGGACCTCGCAACTTGGGCCAGCTCAACCGTGGACGTCGCAACGAAGCCCGTGACTGCAGCTACGTGAGTGTCACACTTTTCCCTTTTGAGATTTGCCAGGCTTTTAAGGATAGTTTAAAGCCGAAGCTGGCAGGTTTTCTTTATCAATATTCAGCCCTCTTTGCGTGATAGCCTTGGTGATAGTTGATAAAGAATAGATAGGGAGAAGGGTTCACTGCCTTAGCTAGTCATGGACCTCAATTCTCTACGCAAGCCTGAACTGTTATTGCTATGCGCAGGATTGGGAGTAGGAGCGGGGAATGCCATGCGGAAGCCGCAGATCATACAGGCATTACTTGCTTTGGAAGCAGATGACGAGGAGCTTCTCGAATGTTGGCAAATTGTCAAAGAGTGTCAGGCAAACGAAGAAAAGAGTCGGGCTGATGAGAAAGAGCGTCAGGCAAACGAAGAAAGGAGGCGTGCTGATGAAAAAGAAAGACTTTTGCTTGAGCTCGAACTAAAGCGCTTAGAGCTGGAAGTGCAGAAAGCGAAGGCGGCTAACGTTGAAGCGCACGTCCCGGTTTCAGAAGCACGAGAAAATTTCAGCATGAAGGATCTAATGCAGCCTTTTCAGGTAGGAGAGGACATTGGAATGTTTCTCGTAAACTTCGAACGGACCTGCCAAAGACTGAAGTTCCCTAAGGCGTCATAACCACAGCGCCTGTTAACCGTGTTGCCTTGTCAGGTAGCGGACGCGATGGGGAGGCTTAGCGCAGAAGAGTATGAGGACTATGATATTGTAAAATCCCGTCTTCTTAAGAGATACCGCCTGTCGCCAGAAGCGTTTCGGCAGCGCTTTCGAAAAGCCACTAAGTCTAAAAACGAGTCATACGTTGAGTTCGGATAGAACTTGAAGCTCAACTTCGTTGAATGGCTAAAAAGCGCGGGGGTTTATGGAGACATGGCTAAGGTTGTCGAGTGCCTCTGCCTGGAGCAGTTCTTCAACACGATTCCCGACCGAATGCGTTTATGGATTCTCGACAGGCCCGACGTTACCACACTCGAAAAGGCGGCGGAGCTCGCGGAGGAGTACGCGTCGCGCCATGCACCACAAGAGCAGACACGTGGCGCGTTTCCGAATCGGGGCACGGAGAATAGATCCGCAAAGTTTTTTAAACGCGACGGGAACGTGAAAAGCGCAGAGCTTGACGAGGAGGTCGAGCAGACGCTACCTAAAGCTCCTGTTAAGGACGAGAAGAACAAGCAGTTTGAAGCACAGAAACCGTTAACGTGCTATAAGTGTCATCAACCAGGTCACCTTGCCTCAGGTTGCCGAAATCAGCGTATGGTATTCTCTTATGTCAGCGCCGATGATGAGAACTTACAGCTGCTGAAGCCGTTCATGAAAGAATTTACTGTGAACGGAAAGAGCTGCCGGGTTCTTAGAGATTCCGCCGCGACCATGGATGTCGTTCATCCATCCTACGTCAGCGTCAATGAACTTTACTGGCGAGTGTGCATGGATACGACAGGTGGTGCAGGAGGACAGTGTATGCCTGCCTCTCGCGCGCGTCCATATTGAGGGGCCCTTTGGAGCGCTCACAACTGAGGCTGCCGTTTCGGCCAGACTCCCACTGGAGTACCCCTACCTATTTTCAAATAAGTCAGAGATGCTTCTGAGGAAAAGGGGAACCACTTTTGGACAGGGAGACGTTTGCGCGCTTACCCGCTCTAAAGCACGAGAACTTGCTAAGCAGTTGAAATATGATCCACCTGTCTTGATAGACGCATGCGCGGCACCTCAGCCAAACGCGGAGGACCCGACGCCCGAAAGCGTTGCCGATCCAGACGCTCGAACGGATGCCGCGTCGCTTGAGGGGCGAGGTCAAGCTGTGAATGAAAATGAGGCGTTCTCAGGGCAGCTTGGAGTTTTTTTGCCACCGGCTAGTAACCTGGAGCGCTTGCTTTCGGTCGAAAGAAGTGAGTTCATTAAAGATCAGGAGTCAGACGAAACCATTCTTAAACTGCAAGCCTCCACGCGGGAAGGAGTTTCTAGAAAGAATGTAACTTTGCACAAGAGAAATGGTATTCTGTTCCGCCAGTATAAAGATAGGCGAGGAGTCATATTTTTGACCAACTCGTAGTGCCTACAAAACACAGACGAGATTTACTCGAGCTTTGCCATGGCCGTGGGTGGTCTGGACATTTGGGTGTGCAGAAAAGCACGGCACGCCTACTTCAGGAGTTTTATTGGCCGGGTTGCTTCAAGGATATAAAGGAGTTCGTGCGCTCTTGTGACATTTGTCAGCGCGTGGGCAAACCCCATGACAAATACAAGGCTCCCATGCAACTGGTTCCGATAATAACTGAACCATTCAAACGATTAGTGATCGACATTGTAGGACCACTTCCACCGACAAAGCAGGGCTACAAATACTTACTAACAATACTGTGCCCGGCGACTAAATTCCCTGAGGCAGTGCCACTAAAAGAAGTGTCGTCCGCAAATGTTGTTGACGGTTTGTTGTCTGTTTTTGCTCGCGTTGGCTTTCCGTCCGAAATACAGAGCGACCAGGGAACGGTATTTACTAGCGCGTTGACAACTACCTTCCTCGAGCGCTGTGGCATTAAATTAATACACAGCTCTGTGAGTCACCCACAGTCGAACAGTGTCGAGAGGTGGCATTCGACATTGAAACGCGTTCTTCGCGCTTTTTCGTTATGAAAAAAAAAGAAGAATGGGACGCGTGTCTTCCAGCCGCGTTGTTCGCATTGCGGACCGCGTCACACGAGGCGACGGGATTCAGTCCGGCTGAACTTGTTTACGGCAGGAATTTGAGGTCACCGCTGCTGATGCTACGAGAAGTATGGGAAGGAAAAGGTGAAGACTCTACAGTAGTGGAATACGTTTTGAACCTGTTAGAGAGACTGAATGAGGCTCAGAAGTTAGCCGAGAAAGAAATGAAACTAAGCAGAGATAACTCGAAGGTCTACTACGACCGAAACGCGAAAGAGCGGTCATTCAAACCCTAAAGATAAAGTAATGTTTCTGAGGCCTTCCAAAGCAAATAAGCTAGAGATTCAGTGGGATGGCCCTGCGGTTGTTCTGCAGAAATTATCGGCGACCAGCTACGTGCTGCAAATGCCAGGAAAACGAAGGCTTTGCAAGATATATCACGTAAATTTGTTGAAGCCCTACCGAGAGCGAGAGGCTATTGTAAACCTGACACTGAATATGCCAGAGGAGCTTTCGCTTGAGATCCCAACGATAGAGAGAGATGAAGATAACTTTTCCGTTGAAGAAATAGAGAAGCTCGCAGTGCGAGATAAATCACTTGATTCAGACAAGGCGGAAGGCCTCCGTGTGTTAATACAAGAGTTTCAAGAACTTTTCTCAAAGCGACCGGGTAGAACTAACATAGTGACCCATGACATCGAGCTTACCGACACGACTCCTATTAGCTCGAAACCCTACAGAATGTCGCCTAAACGACGGGCCATCCTCGAGCAAGAGGTTAAGAAAATGCTAGAACTGGGCGTCATTGAAGAGGTAGAGAGCGATTATTGTTCCCCTATGATTATAGTGGAAGCTCCTGGAAAAGATCCGCGGCCTTGCGTTGATTACAGAAAGTTGAACGCGGTCACTAGAGACCAGCTATTTCCTATACCCAATATTGAAGATAGGGTAGAGCAGGTGAGCGCGGCGAGATACATCTCGACTCTTGACTTGGTGCGTGGTTATTGGCAGGTGCCGCTGACCAAAAGAGCTCAGAGGTATGCCGCGTTTATAACCCCATTCGGTGTGTTTGCTCCTACCGTTCTAAGCTTTGGTCTCAAGAACGCGCCCTATTGCTTCTCTAATCTCATGAGCAAAGTCCTCCGTGGTATGGAAAAGTTCGCTGTCCCCTACTTGGATGACATAGCCGTGTTTTCTGAGAGCTGGGAGCATCACATCGTTCATCTAAGGAGTGTGTTTACTAGGCTGAGGGACGCCGGACTGACGGTTAAAGCTGAAAAATGCCAGCTAGGTTGTCATGAGGTCAGCTACTTAGGGCACGTTGTAGGTAATGGTCTCCGCCGACCGTCCGAGGTGAAGTTGACAGCAATATCGGCATATCCTCAGCCGAAAACCAAGAGTGCCATTAGGGCATTTCTTGGCCTTGCGGGATATTACAGGCAGTATATACCACACTATTCTGAAAGGGCAAGCCCTCTCACAGACGCTTTGCGCAAAAACCAGCCGGAACAAATTTCGTGGGACGGTGCAAAAGAGAGCGCGTTCCAGTCGTTAAAGAAAGCGCTCATGAGTAATCCGGTTTTGCGCTCCCCGAACTACGACAAGGAGTTTATAATCCAATGTGACGCGAGCAACAGGGGAATAGGTGCTGTGCTTTCCCAAAGAGATGAAGAGGGAAATGAACACCCGATCGTATTTAACAGCAGAAAATTGACTACCCGAGAAGAAGCTTACTGTGCTTCTGAAAAAGAATGTGCCTGTCTGGTCTGGGCAATTCAAAAGCTGTCCTGCTACGTGTCCGGCTCGAAGTTCATAATCGAGACCGACCACTGTCCACTCTCCTGGCTGAAAAATATGTCAAACAAAAACGGGCGACTTCTTCGCTGGAGCCTCGCACTTCAGCCTTTTAATTTTGAAATACGTTATAAGAAAGGCAAAATGAACGGTAATGCAGATGGCTTAAGTCGCTGCTTCGAATAGCGAGTGTGCCTGTATGTAGAAGTAGCTTGATGTGGGCGAGTTGGTGTAACATACTGGAAGAAATAACGTTGGGCAAAAACACGAGGACGAGAAAGGAACACTTACAACAGACTGTGCCAGTCTGTTGTAAGTGTTCCTTTCTCGCCCTCGTGTTATTTGCGCAACGTTATTTCTTCCAGTGTGCCTGTATGTATTTCAAACTCCATCTTAAAGTTTTCGGGAAATGTTATTATTCACAAAAACAAAAAAAAAAACAAAAAAAAGAAAAACTATTTCTTTAGCTTCGAGAATTGAGGTCCTGGTACATGCGTTGCGCACTGGATTCTTGTTCCTGTCGCCTGCCAACTTTATTGATTGTTTGAAACTGAGCCTGGTAGGTCTTAGAGGGAATTGTCTGGCGCTTGTGGGTTGTTTCAACGACATATCCCAGTGAAGCCATCATTGCGACGTCACTGCAGCTGAAAGCGAACAGCGAGAGAGACCGGAACTTTGAGGTCTTACAGCCGTCAGGAGAAGAGGGCCTGTGCTAGTGCGGTGTGCAGAGCGTGTGCGAGAGTGGGTGTTGTTGTGTCGCCTTGTCGTAGGTGCAGTTTCTAGGACGACAACTGTGCAGACGCCGACCCCGACTCCGAGCGTCGCCAGCCACGTACGCATCGAACTTCCGCAAGGTATCCCTCCGGACAGTGGCTGCTGACCCTTGTCCATCGGGACAACGTTACCCCGGCGGAGAAGCTGTTATGAACGCGCTTCGGCCCACCAACGGAAAGGCTCCCAATGGCCGACTCCGAGCAAGGCTGCCTGGGAGAGTGCATCGGAACCTCCTGTGCAGTGCCTTTCTTGTTGGCAATGCTCTCTACCTTGCTGGCGTCCCTCGCAGAAACACTGGTGCGTCCCTCAAGACACCGGGTGCGTCAGTCAAGACACCGGGTGCGTCCGTCATAGACACTGGGCGCGTCCTTCAGAGACGCTTGACGCGTCCGAACCTTGGATGTGTACCCTCCTCCTCCTAGTGCCTATAAAAGGCCGGCGCATCTAGCGTCAGGGGCTCCTTCTTTGTCCACGTCTTGTACATACGCTGTTCTCTTTTACATTAAACGTTTTTTTTTCTCTGGCTGCCTTTTGCCTTGCCACTGCCTGGATGTTCCCAGCCCAGTCCGTTGGCCCTCGCGTCGCGCTACCCAAGAGACCCTGGGGCCTCTCGTAACACTGCTTAGCATTGGCTAGGCAGCTGGTGTTTGTCGCCCAGGTTGACCCCATTCCTTGAGTCATGGCCGAGAGCACAAAGAGGCTGCTTAGCAATGGCTAGGCAGGTGGTGTCTGTCGCCCAGGTTGACCCCATTCCTTAATCTTGCTTGCATGTGTTTGGAGGGGGGCTTAGTCCGTCCCTCCTTCCCGCGTCCCACAGTGCATGCGCGGGGCCCTCCCCCTCTCCTACGCTCACCCCATTTCTCTCCTTTAGGAGTCGTTTACTCTACGGAGCGTCCCACAGCGCATGCGCGTCACCTCCCCTGTGCTCTCCCACGCTCACCCCCCTTCCTCTACTCTAGGAATCATCTACTCTACGGAGCGGCGCATGCGTGTCCTCTCTCCTCTAGGAATACTCTACTCTACGGAGCGGCTCCGGCGTCCCACAACCCCACAGCGCATGCGCGTCCTCTCCCGCTCTCTCCTCTTGGATTCATCTACTCTACGGAGCGGCTCACGCGTCCCACACCCCCACAGCGCATGCACGTCCCCTCTCCTACGGTCCCCCGCGTCCTTTCCTCTAGGAATCCTCTACGGAGTGACACGAACGACAGGTGGTGTGACAGCTGCATAGTCCGCTGGGAGGGGGCGCCGCGGTAGTTCCGCGGTGAGGATGGAAAAAGCGCTAGAAGGTAGCAACATTGGATTTAATTTGTCACACAAACAGGCCGGAACGATGGTTGAGCAGAAGCTTCCAGGTCTATTTTACGCTGACGATAGTGTCTTATTTGCGGACAGTCAAGATGATATGCAGCGGCTGGCAGATATATGCGGAAGGGAAGGCGAGGCTCTAGGGACTAGGTTTTAGTGCAACAAAATGTGGATTGATGGTATTCAATGATCACGAAGACCATGCGGTCTTAATACAGGGCCAAGAAATACCGAGGGTAAGCGAGTACAAGTACCTCGGAGTGTGGGTAAATGAGGGGGGATAGATATATGGAGGTACAAGAGAAAGCATCGGTAACAAAGGGAAAGAGGAATGCTGCAATCATGAAGCACAGAGCGTTATGGGGATACAATAGGTACGAGGTGCTTCGAGGGCTGTGGAAAGGGTGTGATGGTTCCGGGGCTTACATTTGGGAACTCAGTGGTGTGCATGAAGTCAGAGGTGCAATCAGGAATGGATGTAAATCAAAGGACTGTGGGACGCCTCGCGTTGGGCGCTCACGGGAAGACGACAAATGAGGCTGTAAAGGGTGATATGGGATGGACAGGTTTTGAAGTGAGGGAAGCTCAGAGCAAAATTAGATTTGAAGAGAGGCTGAGGAAAATGAAGCAGAGTAGATGGGCAGGGAAGGTTTTCAGGTATTTGTATAGAAAAAGCGTCGACACGCAGTGGAGAAAAAGAACTAGGAGGCTCACCAGTAAATATACGGCTAGCAGTGTGGGCGACATGGCAACAAGGAGCATTAAGCGAAAAGTCAGAGAGGCGGAGAGGACTTATTGGATGACAGCGATGGAAAAGAAGCCGGTTCTCAGTGACTACCGAAAGGGAAAAAACGAAATAAGGAGGGAGAGGTTTTATGATAATTCAAGGGGAAGCGCTTTACTGTTTGAAGGCAAGGTCGGGTTGCCTTAGAACGCGTAGCTATAAAGCGAGATTCTGTAACGAAGAAGAACAATGTACATGCTGTGGGGGGAACTAAGGAAACGATGGAACATGTACTGATTGAATGTGGCGATGTCCACCCAGATATACGTGTGGGCACGAGGTCTACATGAAGCCTTGGGTTTTAGGGGACAACAATGGAAAGCTGAACACGTCCGCGATAGAAATAAGTAAGAGACGGTTAGAGTATTGGTGGCAGAAAAGTAGAGATAAAGGACAAAAATGAAGAATAGGGAAAAATAAGGTCATTCTGCCTTAAGAAGCAGAGAGATGGACCGTGAACTTATATATTTCTTTGCTGTAATAACATAGATTTAATCAATGTAGATAAGGCATTAGGCCAACATAAAAAGAAAGTTTTTTTTCGAGCCTGGTGGCAGACATGTCACCGCCCCGTTATAAAGGGGACGCTCATAGCATCCATCCATCCGGTATGAAAATGACGGAGCGCGCCTCATTCTCTCTCCTGCGCAGCGCCGCGATGAGCGCCCGGACCACTGCCGTGAAATGAGAACGGCGAAGTTCCTCTCTGTCCGCACTTAACCCGTTGCGCTGTAAAATATTCCACGATGAACATCCACCAACTTGCCCAACTCGCGATTCTGCTTCAGCAAGTTCCTCTCGCTCAAGCTAATTATCTCCCCGCTGCTTCGCATCCACACATGGTTCCCTTTAGCGGGAGATGGGGAATTTTTTCACTGAGTCCACGTCGTCGTACCGGTGTCCAGACCCAAACACAATCGCCGGGCTGGTATTCCACGAAGCGTCGTCGAAGATTGTAGCGGCGGCTGTCAGTCGTCTGCTGATTCTTGATGCGGAGGCGGGCTAGTTGTCGGGCTTCTTCGGCGCGCTGGAGGTAGGCGGTGACGTCGATGTTCTCTTCGTCGGTGACGTTTGGTAGCATGGCGTCAAGAGTCGTCGATGGGCTCCGCCCGTAGACCAACTTGTACGGCGTCAACTGCGTCGTTTCTTGCATGGCCGTGTTGTATGCGAAGGTCACGTACGGGAGGATGGCGTCCCACGTCTTGTGTTCGACGTCGACGTACATGGCCAGCATGTCGGCGATGGTCTTATTTAGACGCTCGGTCAGGCCGTTGGTCTGTGGGCGGTACGCGGTGGTCCGGCGGGGACTTGTGTGGCTGTATCCCAAGATCGCCTGGGTTAGGTCAGCCGTAAACGGCATACCTCCGTCGGTGATGAGAACCTCTGCGGCGCCGTGTCGAAGGATGATGTTCTCAACGAAGAACTTGGCTACCTCGGCGCCAGTGCCTTTAGGAAGGGTCTTTGTTCCGGCGTTGTGAGTGAGGTAGTCGGTAGCCACGACGATCCATTTATTTCCACAGGTTGACGTTGCGAACGACCCCAGGAGGTGCATCCCGGTCTGCTGGAACGGTCGCCGAGGAGGCTCGATCGGCTGAAGGAAGCCTGCTGGTCTTGTTGGCGGAGTCTTCCGTCGCTGACAGTCTCTGCACGTCCTTACGTAGCGAGCGACGTCGGCGGCAAGGCGCGGCCGGTAGTACTTTTCCTGTACTCTGGCGAGCGTGCGGGAAAGTCCGAGGTGTCCAGCCGTCGGGTCGTCGTGTAGAGCCTGCAGGACTTCTGGTCGCAATGCTGAAGGCACTACGAGAAAGTAGTTGGCTCGAAGTGGCGAGAAATTCTTCTTTATGAGAACGCCGTTTCGCAAGAAAAACGACGCGAGTCCCCGCTTGAATGCCTTTGGAACAATGGCGGTCTTGCCTTCGAGGTACTGCACAAGGTCCCTGAGTTCCGGGTCGGCTCGCTGTCGTTCGGCGAAGTCGTCGGTACTTATGGTTCCCAAGAAGAAGTCCTCCTCCTGGTCATGCTGCTGCGGCGGGTCGACGGGGGGCGCGAGAGAAGCAGTCGGCGTCAGAGTGTTTTCGTCCGGACTTGTAAACCACGGTAACGTCGAATGCTTGAAGTCTCAGACTCCATCTTGCGAGACGACCTGAAGGGTCCTTCAGGTTAGCTAGCCAACACAAGGTGTGGTGGTCGCTCAAAACTTTGAAGGGTCTGCCGTAGAGGTAGGGGCGAAACTTTGACGTTGCCCAGGTTATGGCAAGGTACTCCTTTTCTGTTGTGGAATAGTTGCCTTCTGCCTTGGATAGCGACCGGCTATCATAACTGATAACCCTTTCCACGCCGGCAGTTGTCTGGGCAAGAACGGCGCCGAATCCTACCCTGCTTGCGTCGGCGTGGATTTCCGTGTCGGCGTGTTCGTCGAAATGCGCAATTTTGGAGGCGTCTGCAGGCGCCGTTTCAATTCTTGAAATGCTTCGACTTGCGCCGCTCCCCACTTTAATTCCACGTCGTTTTTCGTGAGCTGAGTTAGTGGCTCGGCGATGCGTGAAAATTCATTGACGAAGCGTCTATAATAATCGCACAAGCCGAGAAATCGGCGTACGGCCTTCTTGTCGGTGGGCGGCGGGAAGGCAGCGATGGCAGCTGTTTTCCGTGGGTCGGGGCGAACTCCAGACTTGCAGATCACGTGACCCAAGAACAGAAGTTCATCGTATGCGAAGCGGCACTTTTCTGGCTTCAGGGTGAATCCGGAGGCCTTTATTGCTTGATGTACTGAGTGAAGTCGCCGGAGGTGTTCGTCGAAGTTTGAAGCAAACACAATGACGTCGTCCAAGTACGCAAGGCAGGTCTGCCACTTCAAGCCGGCCAGTACAGTGTCCATAACACGTTGGAACGTCGCAGCTGCCGAGCAAAGACCGAAGGGCATGAGCTTGAACTCTAAGAGGCCCTCTGGTGTGATAAAGGCAGTCTTCTCTCGGTCACTCTCGTCGACTTCGATTTGCCAATACCCGGTCTTGAGGTCCACCGACGAATAGTACTTCGCGTTGTGGAGTCGATCCAGGGCGTCATCTATGCGTGGGAGAGGATACACGTCGTTCTTCGTGATTTTGTTCAGGCGGTGATAATTGACGCAGAAGCTTAGGGTTCCGTCCTTATTCTTCACTAAGACCATGGGTGACACCCACGGACTCTTGGACGGCTCAATGATGTCGTCGCGGAGAATTTCGTCGACCTGTTTCTTAACGGCCTCGCGTTCACGTTTTGAAACTCGATACGGGCTTTGGCGGATTGATCGGGCGCTTTCTTCTGTTATAATGCGATGTTTAGCGACTGGAGTCTGTCGGATCATTGACGACGACGAGACGCGGTCCCTGAATTGGAAGAGCAGGGCTTCGAGCCGGTCTTGCTTGTTCTTCGGAAGGCTCGGATTCACGTCGAAAACTGGTTGGGGACCTCGGTTCGTCGAAGCAGGTCTCGTGGCGTCGCTGAGGTTGAAAGCGTTGCTGGCGTCTACAAATTCATTCATGAAGGCGACCGTCGTGCCAATGTTGAGGTGCCTGTATTCGTGGCTGAAGTTTGTAAACATTACTGTAGCTTTGCCGTCATGCAGCTTGGCGATGCGTCTTGCGACGCAAACCTAACGGTTAAGAAAGAGGTGCTGGTCGCAGAAAGGCGGAACGGTGACGTGCTCATCTATGAAATTTAAAGCATGGGTCGCTGGCGTCGTGTGGGGCGGCAGTGCATTTTCTGAGCTTAGGGTTATTGACTCAGACCTCAGGTCGATCACGGCACCATGTTGACTTAGGAAGTCCATCCCGTGTATCACATCCCTGGAGGAGTGCTGTTAGATTAGAAAACTGGCGGGATAAGTCCAGTTATTGATGGTGACTCTTGCTGTGCAAACACCGGCCGGCGTTATTAGATGACGGGCAGCGGTCCGGATTTCAGGGCCTTGCCAAGCAGTCTTCACTTCCTCCAGCTTCGTCCCGAAAGGCCCACTGACGACGGAATAGTCGGCTCCAGTGTCGACGAGAGCGGTGACGTTGTTGCCGTCGAATATTACGTCGAGGTCGCTGGTTCGTCGTCGTGCGTTGCGGTTGGGTCGCGGCGTCGGGTCACGGCTGCGTCGATTTGTTGCGCTGCTTCCTTGTTGCGTCGTCACGTCTTTGTCGGTCCGCGACGTCCCGCCGGCAGGGCTTCGTCTGCTTCGCGTAGTGTTCTGCAGGCTTCGCCGCGTTGTCGTCGTTGGCGGCCGCGGAGGATCTTCGGCATTTCGTCGTACAGCATCCGCACCTCCATCGGTTGCTGCCGTTAGTTTCCCGGATACGGGCTAGGCGACCGGCCCCGGTTTGGGCCAGTGTACTGCCCGGCGGTGCGGTGACATGTAGCGGCCGGGCGACGGCGAGCGAGAAGGTCGTCGGGGTGTCCACTGAGCTCCTGCGAGATAGTCGGCGATGTCGCGCGGTCTTTCACCCCGCTGTGGACGCGGTGCGTCGATGGCGAATCCACGCAGTCCCATCTGGTTGAATTGGCAGCGGTGGTAGGTGTGGCCAGCTTCTCCGCTGTGGTAGCAGAGTGGGCGGTGGTCAGGGGCGCGCCAAACGTCGGTCTTCCTCGGAGCGTAGTGCTGGCCGGCGGGTAGACGGTATGACCTCGGTGGTGGTGGCGGCGGTGTCTGGCGGCGGAAATGCGGCGATGCGACCTCTTGACGTGGGCGTGGAGTGGGTGCGTAGCGTCGGACTGCAGCTGCGTAGCTCATGGCTTGCGGCTGGGGCCGTGGCGGTTCAGAGGTGCCCATCGACTGCTGGATTTCCTTTCGAACGATGTCTGATGGAGTCGACTTGCGGCTGTGGTGAGGGTAACAGCTTGCGCAGTTCCTCCCGCACGATCGCTCGGATAGTTTCGCGCAAGTCGTCGAGAGCATAAACAGCTGGGCTGTCTTGACTCATTGGGCGATTGTACTGGCGGGTTCGCATTTCCAGCGTCTTCTCGATCGCTGTAGCTTCCGACAGGAATTCCTGGACGGTCGTCGGTGGATTCCGCATCAGCCCAGCGAATAGTTCTTGCTTGACCCCTCGCATGACCAAACGGACCTTCTTCTCCTCGGGCATGTCGGGGTCAGCGTGCCGGAACAGCCGCGTCTTTTCTTCGACGAAGATCGACACTTTCTCATTTGGTAGTTGCAACCGTGTCCCCAAAGAAAAAATCACAGCATATCCACGGAATGAATGATGATGAGTGGGCGAAGCTCCGGAGGTTCATCGCGATGCCATGTGTTGTATGGCATCGCGATCGTCATCGTCATCAGCGTCATCGTTATGACGCATAGTGGGTATAGTTGGTACATTCCATGTGGTGTGCCGTGATGGCAGCGTCATCGTCATCACACAGGACCTTGAAAATCGAGGTGGCTACTACGTACTACAAACTACAGGGGACGCACGACCCACGGCATAAGGAGCTTCGCCCCTAAAAGAGGCCCTTTCCTTGCGCGCGACGCTCGTGAACGTGCCCAGAAATGCGCCGCGGAAGAAATCCCAGGTTTGAAGTGCAGACTCCCGGTTCTCAAACCAGGTTTTTGCTGCGTCTTCCAAGTGGAAGTAGACGCGACGTAGCTTCTCTTCCGAGTCCCAGTGGTTGAGGCTGGCCACTCGGTCGTACGTCTCCAGCCACGTCTCCGGGTCTTGAAAAGATGATCCATGGAAAGTCGGTAGCTCCCTTGGCTGCTGCATCACCACCGCGCCGGGAGTTGGTGCAGTGGCTGTCATAGTTGTCGCAGTAGTTGTTGTGGCCTTGGACTTTCGAGTCTTATCTGGTAGGGGCCCGAACTCTGGAGGTAGCCCTCGTTGCCTGCGGCTAGCTCGCTGATCAAGGTTGGCGTCGACGTCGCCTTCACGACAGGTGCTGGGTTCACGGCTTGACGGGGGGCGTCCGCAACATGAACGCACAGCACCTCCACCAGATGTCACGTGGTCGTGACGTCGACGAAGGTAACAGTCGGCGTGTCAAAGAAGAAACTGTTTATTTGGCCGAACTTGTGGCCGTGAACCGTAAAGCCAGATTACAGCTATAAACACTGGCACAGATAGCGGCGAACGGAGCGTCGGCCATCGATCAACTGATCATCGTTGGAGCGCGCCGGCTTTTATAAATCACGCGTCGAACATTCTTGCCTTTTCACTGGTCTTCGGGCAAGCTCTGGTAATCTTGAGTGTTCGCGTGCTGTGCGCAATGTCAAGAAAACGATCTACTACCAACGTGAAGCTTCTCGAACACTGAGGCTCGATCTGCGCCGAGCATTGCTCACAGTCTTTGTGGGTTTAAAAACATCACAACGAAATAACACGCGTGGCAATGGGTTTAAACACATCACAACAAAAATTTACACCATCTTTACAAAGGGAACCCTGATGGGATGCGACTCAGCAGCGTTGCGCACGGGTGGCGTCACGGGTTGAACGGCGCTAACGCGGGTGCTGCGGTGAGCGCTTGAAGATTCGTTTGAAGCGGATGGCTGGCGTAGGTCTTGTCGTTTCTTCAGATTTGACACGGGTGCTGGACCGGAGCTGGCGCGCGTTTCGCCTTGATTACCACGGCCTTGTGATCGGTGAAGTGTACGCTGAGAGGTTCCTGCGGACATTCGACGTCGAAATTGGCAAAGACCAGATCGATGCACGTTCCCCTTATCGTGGCGGGTAGTTTTAGCGCTTCAGCGAGTGCACGTCACGCATGTAATCGTTGAGCCATTCTCCTCCTCCTCCGCTGACGTCAACGTTGAAGTCTCCCGCGACTATAAGAGGCGCGCGTCCACACGCCTCGCCGCAATCAGTCAGCGTCTCCTCGAGACAGCGCTCGAGGCGAGCGCGCGGCAGGCGAGGGAGAGAGTGACGTCAGCGCGCACTGCGAGGGGAGCGTGACGTCAACGCGCAGCTGCGGCGTGACCTACTTGGCACCGCCCCAACACATGCGGCGAGGGGAGCGCGTTGCGGCGCGTTCGTATGGACTTACGGAGGGAAGGGACAGCGTTACACAGGCTAGTCCAAATAGCTGCTTCGCATCTAAAAAACACGCGTGGCAATACTCACTACTGCTCACCCTCATGAGTTCTCACTAACGTTCACACTCACGTCTACTCACACTCATGAATACTCACCCACGTTCAACTCGCGACTACTCACACTCATGAGTACTTACTCTCGTTCACACTCACGCCTACTCACACTCATGAGTACTCACTCACGTTCATACTCACTCCTGCTCACCCCCATGAGTTCTCGCTAACGTTCATACTCAAGACTACTCACAATCATGAGTGCTCACTTTCCTTCATACTCACGCCTACTCACCCTCATGAGTGCTCACTCACGTTCACACTCACGTCCACTCACACTCATGAGCGCTCACTCACGTTCACACTCACTTCTACTCACACTCATGAGTGCTCCCTCACGTTCACACTCACGTCTACTCACACTCACGTCCACTCACACTCATGAGTACTCACTAATGTTCACACTAGACCTGTGCGCCGGTCCTAAAATTGCCGGCGGCGGCGCGCCGGTGTTTGCACCTCCGGCGGCGGCGCGACAACGGCGCGGGGTTCATCGGATCGGCGGCGGCGCGGCGCCGGGAGGTATTGAGGAGTTGGTCGGGAGAGAAATTTGACCCTCGAATTTCGACACAAAAAAAAAGCCGTTTCTCCGACAGGGTGAAGCAGTGACTGCGATAGCAACATGTCGGTAATGTTATAACTAGAGACCGGATTATAGGCAAATGCCTACTTTGTTCCTTGCGTTCCTATAGTGCCACATTGATACGTGAGCACGAATTAGAGGTTAAGAAGGGCTTTTATAGTGTTTTTATAGTGCCTATAAATGCCTATTTTTGGCGATCGTGCCTAAACGCCTGTAAGTGCCTATAATTGTATATTTTCCAAATGGGTGCCTATATGAACACTATTTAACCCAAAATATCACTTTCGAGTTCAGTTTGAGACCGTTATTCATGTTGCCAGGCAACATCGACCTTTAGGAATACTTGGGTGTTCAAACTAGCCTTCTAGTTCAACCAACTTCCGGATAACAACCGCTAGCAGCCGTAAAATGAGACGCGCCGGCCATCTTACGCCAACGCGCTGAGATGTCGTGAGAGGCTAAAGGAGGAGAGGTTCAGGAGAGGAAAAGACGCTGTTTCTGCAACCCCAAATGGGAGCAAGTCAACGTCTACTATGCAAATGGGGAGAGGGAAATAAAAATGGGAAGAGGAGATGACAAGAAGGGAGAGTGGCGTCCGTAGTCGAGGACGCGGCGGTTGGCTTTTAGAGCCGGTTGTCCATTCCAGTGTCCTCAAGGAAGTGAAGCACCTTGACGACATGGGTGTGGCAGTGGGCAAGCAAATACGAGGTCCCTCTGTGCAGCCTCGGGAAGGTGACAGACGAATGCGAAACCATGGAGTGCTGTCAGGGGAAAGGAGCGTAGATCAAAAGTACAAAAAAATGTGATGGTTTTGTTTTGTTTTGTTGATGCGTGCCCAATGAAGAGCGTTGGACCACAATAATTCTTCAAGATGGTTCATTACGTATACGAGCCGCGAAACCATTATGCGAGGTGGCGTCATGCGCACGCAAGGTCACGTGCACATGACGTGCCTGAGCCAGGTCGTGCACGCGAGCGGTGTTGTGTCGTGTCGGCGTTCTCTGTAGTGTACTGCCTATTTCTTTGGGATGGATCTCTCAGTGCGCGCACATTTGGAGAGGCTGGCACGGCGTGTATCCTTACCGCGACACACTGCGACGCACAGCTGGAACTGTTGTTAGGGACAATGCACCAAAATCGCGCCAAGCGTTGTTACGGCTGGTGCCTGCGCGACGCGGGAACGGCAAAAACACGAATGCATACGAAATGGAGGCAGATTAGTCTCACATCTCGCTGCGATTCGAAGTAAGAAATAAAAAATAAAAAATGCAAACACATTCCGCTTGTGTGTTTTATTATTTCTCTCAACTTTCATTCATCTATTTAAGCAACATATTACAGAAATTACACATGTCGCCTCGAATGATTCTCGCAGTGTCACGTGCTACTGCGACCGATGTCAGAGCACCAATGTCTACGTAGAGGAACGACGTTAGAGCTCAGATAACTACGCAGGTGCATTCCTTGTTGTACGTCAACCCCTCCATCTTGGGTCGCACGCCTGCGAGAAGGGCGAGCGGTGTTGATTTTGAAATTTCTCACATTTTTCCGCGGCGCGTAACGCTGCAAATCTTGGCAGACGTGATCGTGAGCGCCCAGTTCATGCAAAACACTTGTCAGTTCAAAATACTCAGACCTGGTAAGGGGCCCTTTAAAGATATTCGTCGACAGAGTAGCAAGTGACCCTACCCGATTAGACCAGGCCAATACGAGGCATCACTGCCTGCTGGTATTTTAGCGGTCTGACTACCTGTTTCTGTGCATGCCGAAAATAGAGATCCACGATTGTGTCGATTCCACGGTGAACACTTTACTGACCATGATAGAGAATAAAAGGAGAGACTGTGTTCTACGAACCGTGCGGCAAAAAGGACAATCCCGTGGCTATGTTCAACTGTTGGCGCCTTTGTGGGATCGTGAACAATAACAATTCTTGCTTTTCTGTCGTAAATACAGGTCGGCGTACGTGTTTGGTTGAAAATTTTTGAATTTATGTAAAAACTCATTGTACCTATATTTACGAGTTTCGCCCCTGAAACGCCACGAGAGAATAACGAGCTCGGTGTTGTATTTTCAGAGGTTGTTTCGGGGCACTTACAAAGACTGGGTGTGCACACACGGACACAAGAGAGTAGTCAAGACATCGCAAATACCTCTAACTGAAAGAATGTACAGCGGCGGAAAAGAAGGTACACAAAAAAAAATTAATGTAGCTTCGCACTAGTGGTGCCAAACCTGAAGGAAGTGCGGAGCTGGGCAGCCTTCTTTGTTTCTCTTCGGTTTTCTCTTTCTTTCCCCCTCTCTTTTTTTTTTCTTTGTTTCCGTTTTTTTTTGTATGTCTTATTCTCTCTTTACTTCTAATGATTTCTTCCCATCTCTTTATCTATTTCTTTCGTTTTCTTGCTGTTTCTATTTTTCGTACTATTTTTCCTTTCTTTCTCTTTGTTTCTATTTTTTGCTTGCTTCCTCTTTTTTCTATTTTAATACGAGGTTTTGCCTGTGTTACGCCAGGCGACGACAGCATAAGACAACATACGACAGCCGGGGCCCCTAACGTCTCCGCACATAATACTATCAAGGCGGTCGAATACCAAGAGGAAGAAGACTTCTCCTTTAGGCACGAACGCGCGCTCAATATCCTACGGATATGTATGCAATAAGATATTTTGCACTTATTGCATACCTACGCAGTAAGTGCAAAACCCGGGCTCCTAAAGTATTCCACACTTAAAATGCTTATTTGCGCATTCCCAGGCAAGAGGCGATACCTATCAGTCAGTTGGGCGTGACGGTCTACGTGATAGATAACTGGTTACTGTCTAGACTTCACTCTTCTGTCTGTTTTCATGTCGTATCATTTTAACATGAATACCTACCAAAAAGCTCACCGATCAATTATTCTCAGTTTTTCTTTCCCTTAACTTCTCTATTTATTTATCAACTTACTCGAGTAAAAACGAAAGGAAAAACGTGCATTAACCCATCGATATATATTACTTATCTATTTTGTTTAACTATGCAAAATGTAAGTCCAAAACTCCACGAATATACTGTCCAACTAGTTGGGTCGTCGCCTTTTAAGGCTGTCCCAGCGTTGAGGTCAGGATATACTGGAGGACACTTCTGGAGGAGATAAAGAGACAACTTTCGGGCAGCGATTCTCGATGTGTCCATCTGAAGATGTCCACAGTCCATTTCGGCACAGCGCATTCAGTTACTGAGCCGTGATGTTTGCTCTTCAACACGTCGATGCATCGAACCCGCCAGCACATCCGCATCGTAAAATTCCCCATCTCCCGCTAAAGGGAACCATGTGTGGATGCGAAGCAGCGGGCAGATAATTATCTTGAGCGGGAGGAACGTCGCCGCTCTCATTTCACGGCAGCGGTCCGGGCGCTCATTGCGGCGCTGCACAGGAGAGAGAATGAGGCGCGCGCGCTCCGTCATTTTCATACCGCGGAACTACCGTGGCGCCCCCCAGCGGAGTATGCAGCTGTCACACCACCTGTCGTGCCCGTCGCTGCGTAGAGGATTCCTAGAGGAAAGGACGGGGGGGGATCGTAGGAGAGGAGAGAGAGGGGACGTGCATGCGCTGTGGGGGGTGTGGGACGTGGGAGCAGCTCCGTAGAGGGTGAGCGTAGGAGAGCATAGGGGAGGGGACACGCTGTGGGACGCGGGGGGCCGCTCCGTAGAGTAGAAGATTCCTAGAGGAGAGAAAGGGGTGAGCGTAGGAGAGAGAGGGGGAGGGAAAGCGAATGTGCTGTGGTGGTGTGGGACGCAAGAAGGAGGGACGGACTAAGCCCCCCTCCAAACACCTGCAAGCAAGATTAAGGAATGGGGTCAACCTGGGCGACAGACACCACCTGCCTAGCCATTGCTAAGCAGCCTCTCTGTGCTCTCGGCCATGACTCTGATGACTGTGATAGGGTTGACGGCCTTCATATTACTACAGTGTTCTGGTTCGCATAATGGGTGCTTCCCTACTTCATGAAAGTGGCCGGACGCGGGACGCGGGACGGGGGACGCCGGACGGACATAGCCCCGAGCATAAGATGTTTCGCATCTAAAAGGGAGTGGACGAAATGTAGCCGAAACAGGAACTTTTCCAGTCTTAACTTGCATATGAATGTGTCCCAGATGTTCGCGAACGATGCAGGGATGTCCCAGATGTTCGCGAACGATGCAGGGAATGCGTACCGACCTTCGCAGGTGCGTTAGACGGGAGGCCGCATTAAACCTTATTCAATGGCTTAGGCGATCAGAATTTATGCACGGTCTCCGAGATGTACGCCCAAAAGTGGGTGTCTGGGTGCTGCGTTCGTTGCCCTGAAGCACAGTCTGTCCCTCTCATAATTGTTCGAGAGTTGTGAAACCTTCGTGATATCAAAATGACGTTGCGGAAGAAGAACCGGAAATAAGGCGGGCGCTGGTTGCCGAACTATTGCCAATGAGCGGCGGCCGAAATGCACAGTCCAGGGGGCACATCAAGAATAACTCCGCAACCATAAAAAAAATGAAACAGGAGCATGCTGGGAACTGTGAGCACGAGGGGGAGGCGGTGTCGGAAGGAGGCTGATTTCTGGACGCTGGGCGCGCGCAATCGTGAATTTTCGTTTTTTTTTCTTCCCATGAGCTCACCTAGAAAGAGGAAACGAAACAAGGGCATAGCAGGAATTGTGACACGAGCCCCAAGAGGTAGCGCCTGCAGAGTAGGTTGGCTTATAGATGCTAGGCGCACTATCTCCAATGTTTTTTTTCTTCTATGGTTGAACCAGGTCTGTGGCATTCCGTTCCTCCAATTTGAGTCGAGATTTAGGAAAACATCGTGGTGTCAAAATGACATTGAATGAGGTAGAACCGGAAAGAGAGGGCGCGTTGCTGGCCGAGCTCCCGCCAATCAGCTGTGGCTGAAATGGAGACTCTATTACGTGGACACATCGATAAAAGCAACCCCGGCGAAGTCATGTATTTTATGTCGAGATTCCCCGTTCGGGTTAAAAAAACCGGCCGATCCCACGCACTGTGGGAATCGATGTAATGCGAAGCAGCCAGGAAGGAGCAGATCATGCTATACATTATTTGCATGTCATGTTTTACATGTTAGGACCTATCATTTATGTTCGTCATACAGTCACGTCGCGCAACACCAATTTTGGTGTATATCCAGCTAGCGAACTGGTCGCAAGTGCACCATGAGCGTGGCGTGTAAATGGCGTTGTAGATGACATGCATGCCAAGATTTTCATGTTACCACCTGCCACTTATGTTCATTATACAATCATGTCACTCAATACCAAATATGATGTATATCAAGCTAACGAAACGGCTGCGAGCGCGCCATGAGCGTGGAATGCAAGTCATGTCGCTCATGACATGTCATCATTTCCATATTACCACTTGTCATTTATGTTCGTAATACAGTCATGTCACTCAATACCAAATTTGGTGTACCTCAAGCTAACGAAACGGCCGCGAGCACGCCATGAGCGTGGCATGGCAAGTCATGTCGCACATGACAAGTCATGATTTTCATATTACCACTAGTCATTTATGTTCGTCATACAGTCACGTCACTCAATACCAAGTTTGGTGTATATCAAGCTAACGAAACGGCCGCGAGCACGCCATGAGCGTGGCATGCTAGTCATGTCACACATGACAAGTCATGATTTCGATATTACCACTTGTCATTTGTGTTGGTCATACAGTCACGTCACTCAATACCAAGTTTGGTGTATATCAAGCTAGCGAAACGGCCGCGAGCGCGCCATGAGCGTTGCATGTAAATCAAAACATGTTGTCCATGACATGCACGTCATTATTTGCATATTACCACCTGTCATTTATGTTCGTCATACAGTCACGTCATTCAATCCCAAATTTAGTTTATATCAAGCTAACGAAACGGCCGCGAGCGCGCCATGAGCGTGGCATGTAAATCATACTTTTCATGACAAGTTAGTCATGATTTTCATGATATCACCAGCCATTTATGTTGGTCATACGGTCATGTTATGCCATACCAAATTTGGTATAAATCCCATTAACGATACGGCCAGGAGAGCACAAAGTCGTAGGCGGCTAGCTAGATAGATAGATAGATAGATAGATAGATAGATAGATAGATAGATAGATAGATAGATAGATAGATAGATAGATAGATAGATAGATAGATAGATAGATAGATAGATAGATAGATAGATAGATAGATAGATAGATACGCTCAAACTCGCCGAAGTTCGCTAACAAACGCTTCGCATTTAATAATAGACTAACGGCGGCGCGCCGATATTATTGCGCGGCGGCGGCGGCGCCGTTGTGGTCACTCTCGAAACTTCGGCGGCGGCGCGACCGGCGCGGGCAAAAATAGGCGGCGGCGGCGGCGCGGCGGCGCGGCGGCGCACAGCTCTAGTTCACACTCACCACGTTCAAATGAGTGTGAGTGAGTGCACTCATGAGTGAGTGTGCTGAGCTATGCCCCCATCACTGCAAAACGGGTGTCCCCTACCCTCAAGCCCACAGATACAGAAGGATTTCCTCTGAAATTACACAATTTGACACCCACGCGCAGGAATTCAGAGCAGCCTTCTTGGGTGAAAAGTACCCAGAAAAAAAACATTGACAATTGCAATTGCGCGCGCTCGCTCTTTGGACCGAGAAGTAACACTGGAAGAAAAAAACCGGCAGGTCCCACGAATTGTGGGAATCGGTGTAATGCGAAGCAGCCAGCAAGCAGCAAATCATGCTGTACGTAACATGCACGCCGTTAGTTACATGTTAGGACCTCTCACTTATGTTCATCACACAGTCACGTCACGCAATACCATTTTGGGGCATATAATAATAATAATAATAATAATAATCTTTATTGCTCATTTCATCAAAAAAGTAGTACACATATCAGGCCTGCCAAAGCCACATATGGGCTTGAGCGGCAGTGCCTGGCAGCAGCGGAAAACAGCAATCTTTGAAGTTAAACATTTGCTTATATGACAAAATGAAATAAAATAAAAACTGCACGGGAAAGGGAACAATCACTTCACTTACGACGATAAATAAATCATTCGCCTAAGAACCTTTTTTTAATTTATGTTTAGTCCGGGTGCGCAGTACACTTGGAGGCAACTTATTGAAGTGCAGAGGAACGTAGCAGTCTCGTATTCTTTTTCCGTACCTTGTGTTACGCCTCGGTACTAGAAATGGGTCCTTGGGACGTAAACAACGTGGAGGAACACACTTGGTTTTGAAACTGTTGTTCCAAAAGTGCCTAAGCACTACACTTTCCATCAGTAGTAAGTCCGCCATACATAAGGTTTTAAAAACATCATTTTTGGCATTGAGGTTGAGGTCATAGCTAATGTTTTTTAACACATGACGAAGAATAGAGTTTACCCTCATTTGCCAGCGTGCCGCACAATGGCCATATACTGTTATGCCGTACCTTACTACACTATAACCCAAAGCATGTGCAACAAGTTTTCGAATAGAGAGAGGCATCAAATATCTCAAATTGTACAGCATGCACGATACACCGCGAAGACGTTTGCATACATACTCTACGTGAGATTTCCAGGACAGATCACTGTCAAAATACAGACCAAGGTACTTCACGGTATCCAGATAGTCTAAGTGTGTAGACGAACAAGGATAACAATTGGAATCATGCAGAACAAACGAATAATTGATATCTAATTTTTTCAAAGGGTTGTGAAAACAAATCAGTTTTGTCTTAGACGTATTAATTTTAATTAAATTAGGAGAAAACCAGTCCATAGCCCTGGTTGCAACTGCCTGTAATGAAGTAATGGCATGCATAAAGCTGGTTGACTGAGCTATAATGACAGTGTCTTCTGCGTATTGATATAAACCAACCGGGACCACATTAACCAGGTCATTCACAAAAATGTTGTATAACCAATGGACTAAGGACGGAGCCTTGCGGGACACCGGATTTTATTAATAAGAAATCGCTCTTGGCCTGCCCAAGGTGAAACTAGCTGACGTCGGTCATGTAGAAAATTTTCCAGGAGCTGCAAAAATGCGCCACGAAACCCTAATAGAGAGAGCTTGGTTAACAAAATGCCATGGCTCACGCTATCGAATTGCTTTGCTCACATCGAGAAGGATTGCGCATACACACTGATTACGTTCGAACGATAAGTTCAACACGTCAGATAAATCTTCGATAATCGCTTGTGTACCTTTTCCTGGAATGAACCCATACTGGGAAGGGGATAGTATACCATGCCTGTCCAAAAAGCTTGTCATAGTCACGAGTAAATGCTTTTCTAACACCTGAGATAGGCAAGAAAGCACAGATATAGGGCGGTAGTTTTCTGTTCTGTTATGTGCCCCTCCCTTAAAAAGAGGAATTATTACAGCAGTTTTCATATTCACAGGAATTGTGCCAGTGGAAATGATATTGTTGTATAGCGACAGCAGAACATCTTTGATAACATTAAAAATGGCCCGCAGGTCGTTTACACGAATGCCATCAATACCAGGTGATCTATTACGCTTTAGGCTGGAAAATAAGGGATCTGAGTTCATCTTCAGTAAGAACAGGTAAATGAGCAGACTCTAATGTACTATTCTGCAAAGTGCACGTCGGTGGGAGTGGCGACACATTACCCGACACTCGGGAGAATACAGTATTAAAGTTGTTAGCGAGGGTATTATCCTCAACCCCAAAAGAAGTATAATCACATGCATGATTACCACGTTTGTTACCCCCTTTAAGATTGTTGATTAAGGACCATGTTTTCCTGGAGTCTGCCCGAGCATATTGCCACGCGCGTTTCTTTTACTGTTTTCGGTTTCCGCCCACAAAGACTATCAGCAGTACTCGGCGCAGACTGCGCCTTATTGTTCCAGAAGCTTCTCCGTTGTAGTAGATCGTTTTGTTAAGATTGAACGCAAGACGGTAACACTCAAGATTATTCCAGAGCTTTGGCGACGACTAGTGATAAGGTTAGAATGTTCGACGCGTGATTTATAAAAGCCGGCGCGCTCCAACGAAGTTCAGTTGATCGACGGCCGACGCTCTGTTCGCCGCTATCAGTGCCAGCGTTTATTGCTGTAATCTCACCTTCAGTTTACCGGCCACAAGTTCGGCCCAAATAAAGTGTTTCCTCTCGGACAACTGCCTACTGCCTTCGTCGACGTCACGACCACGTGACATCTGGTGGAGGTGCTGCTTCTTTCATGTACCGGACGCCCCCGTCAAGCCGTGAACCGAGCCCACTTCGCCAAGAAGACACCGACACCATCAGTGACGGTCGAGCCAGCCGCAGGCTGAAAGGACTACCCGCGCAGCACGGACTACTGCCGGACAAGCCGAAAGCTACGGCTGCGAAGACGAAAGGCACGATGACCACAGCTGCGTCCCCTGCAACCATCGTGATGCAGCCACCCAGAGAGCCACCGACCTTCCACGCATCGCCTAGCGAAGACCCCGAGACATGGCTAGAGACTTACGAACGAGTCGCGACCTTTAACAACTGGGACTCCGAGGAAAAACTCCGCCGCGCATACTTCTACTTAGAAGACGCCGCGAGGACGTGGTTCGAAAACCGCGAAACCACGCTACAAACCTGGGATCTCTTTCGGACGACGTTCCTAAGTACCTTCACGAGCGTCGTCCGCAAGGAACGTGCCGCAACTATCCTGGAAACACGTGTGCAGCTTCCCAATGAAACAATTGCCATCTACACGGAGGAAATGACGCGCTTGTTTCGCCACGCCGACCCCAACATGACTGAAGATAAGAAAGTGCGCTTCCTTATGAGGGGTGTGAAGCAAGAACTCTTCGCCGGATTAATCAGGCACCCGCCGAAGACGGTCGCAGAATTCGCGTCCGAAGCCTCGACAATCGAGAAGACGCTCGAGATGCGCACACGGCAATACAACCGCAGCTTCTCGGTTTCAAGCTACGCCGACGTGCAAGCACTAGGAACCGTCGACCTGCGTGAGACGATCCGAGCGATCGTGCAAGAGGAGCTGCGAAAAATTCTACCTTCAGCGCAGCCTCAAGTGGATTCCATCGCTGACGTCGTACGCCAAGAGATTCAGCAATCACTGGGCGTTCCGCAGCCTCCAGAGCCGCAGCTGCAAGCGATGAGCTATGCTGATGCAGCCCGCCATCACGCTCCTCCTCCACGTCCACGCCAAGACACCGCGTCGCCGCAGTACCGTCACCAGGCATCGCCGCCACCGCCACTGATGCCATACCGCCCACCGACGCTCTACCGCCCTCCTGCCGGCCAGCGCAACGCTCCGAGGAAGACTGATGTTTGGCGCGCCCCTGACCACCGTCCCCTCTGCTACCACTGCGGCGAGGCCGGCCACACCTACCGCCGTTGCCAGTACCGACAGATGGGCCTACGCGGTTTCGCCGTCAACGCGCCTCGCCCACAGCGGGGTGAACGACCGCAATACATCGCCGACTACCTCGCAGGAGCTCAGTGGACGCCCCGACGACCTTCCCGCTCACCGTCGCCCGGCCGCTACATGTCACCGCACCGCCGGCAGTACTCTGGCCCAAACCGGGGCCGGTCACCTAGCCCGTACCCGGGAAACTAAGGGCAGCAACCGATGGAGGTGCGGTTGCTGTTCGACGAAATGCCGAAGATCCTCCGCGGCCGCCGCCGACGACAACGCGACGAGACCTGCGCAACACGACGCGAAGCAGACGAAGCCCTGCCGACGAAACCTCGTGGACCGAAGAAAACCTGATGACGCAGCATGGAAGCACCACAACATTTCGACGCAGCCGTGATCCGACGCCGCGACACAACCGCAACGCACGACGATGAACCAGCGACCTCGACGTAATATTCGACGGCCACAACGTCACCGCTCTCGTCGACACTGGAGCCGACTATTCCGTCGTCAGTGGGTCTTTCGCGACGAAGTTGAAGAAAGTAAACATTGCTTGGCAAGGCCCTGAAATCAGGACCGCTGGGGGTCATCTAATAACGCCGGCCGGTGTCTGCACCGCAAGAGTCACCATCAATAACCGGACTTATCCCGCCAGCTTTCTAATTCTGCAGCACTGCTCCAGGGATGTGATACTAGGGATGGACTTCCTAAGTCAACACGGAGCCGTCATCGACCTGAAGTCTGAGTCGATAACACTGACTTCAGAAAAAGCGTTGCCGCCCCACACGTCGCCGGAGAATCATGCCTTGAATGTAATAGAAGAGCAGGTCACCGTTCCGCCTCTTTCCAGCGTCGTCATTTCCGTCGGCACCGAAATACCCGCTAACCTTGAAGGCGTCGTCGAAGGCGATCAGCACCTGCTTGTGAACCGTCAGATTTGCGTCGCAAGAGGCATCGCCGAGTTGCGCGACGGCAAAGCAAAGGTACTGCTGACAAACTTCAGCCAGGAATATAGGCACCTCAACATTGGTACGACGGTCGCCTACATCGAGAAATTCGTGGACACCAGCAATGCTTTCGCCCTCTCCGATACTGCCGAACATTCTTCGATGAATCGAGGTCCCGAAACAGATTTCGACGTCAACCCCAGCCTCCCAAAGCAGAAGCAAGACCAGCTCAAAAATCTGCTCCTGCAATTCAAGGACTGCTTCTCATCGTCGTCAAGAATTCGACAGACCCCAGTCGCCAAACATCGTATCATAACCGAAGAAAGTGCCCGACCAGTCCGTCAGAGCCCGTATCGAATTTCCACACGAGAACGCGAAGCCGTCAAGAAGCAAGTCGACGAAATGTTACGCGACGACATAATCCAGCCGTCCAAGAGTCCCTGGGCGTCTCCCGTGGTGTTGGTGAAGAAGAAGGACGGGACGCTACGTTTCTGCGTCGACTATCGTCGCCTGAACAAGATCACGAAGAAGGACGTGTACCCCCTCCCACGGATAGACGACGCCCTGGATCGACTCCACAACGCGAAGTACTTTTCGTCGATGGACCTGAAGACGGGCTACTGGCAAATCGAAGTCGACGAGAGAGACCGAGAAAAGACTGCCTTTATAACACCAGACGGCCTGTTCGAGTTTAAGGTGATGCCTTTCGGTCTTTGCTCGGCCCCCCGCGACCTTCCAACACGTTATGGATACTGTACTGGCCGGCTTGAAGTGGCAGACTTGCCTTGTGTACTTGGACGACGTCGTTGTGTTTTCCTCGAACTTCGACGAACACCTGCGGCGCCTTGAAGCTGTACTTCAAGCAATCAAGACCTCCGGACTCACTCTCAAGCCAGAGAAGTGCCGCTTCGCGTACGAAGAACTTTTGTTCTTGGGCCACGTGATAACCAAATCCGGAGTACGCCCTGACCCGCAAAAGACAACCGCCATCGCTGCTTTCCCGCCACCCACCGACAAGAAGGCCGTGCGTCGATTTCTCGGCTTGTGTGCCTATTACAGGCGGTTCGTTAAAAACTTCGCCCGCATCGCCGAGCCTCTCACTAACCTCACCAGGACCGACGTCGAGTTCAAGTGGGAAACGCCGCAGGAGGAAGCATTTCAAGAACTAAAACGACGCCTGCAAACGCCTCCGTTACTTGCGCATTTCGACGAACACGCCGAAACAGAAGTGCACACCGATGCGAGCAGCGTAGGACTCGGCGCTGTCCTCGTGCAGAGGACGGACGGACTAGAAAGGGTTATCAGTTATGCTAGCCGGTCGCTATCAAAGGCAGAGGCCAACTACTCCACAACAGAAAAGGAGTGCCTTGCCATCATCTGGGCTACATCAAAGTTTCGCCCCTACCTTTACGGCAGGCCCTTTAAAGTTGTGAGCGACCACCACGCCTTGTGTTGGCTAGCTAGCTTGAAAGACCCTTCTCGTCGCCTCGCACGGTGGAGCCTGAGACTTCAAGAATTCGACATTACCGTCGTTTACAAGTCCGGAAGAAAACACTCTGACGCCGACTGCCTGTCTCGTGCCCCCGTCGACCCACCGCCGCTGGACGACCAGGATGATGACGGCTTCCTGGGAACCATAAGTGCCGACGACTTCGCCGAGCAACAGCGAACGGACCCGGAACTCAGGAGCCTTATCGAATACCTCGAGGGCAAGAGCGCCACGGTTCCGAAGGTATTCAAGAGAGGACTGGCGTCGTTCTTCCTGCGAAACGGAGTCCTCCTAAAGAAGAACTTCTCGCCCCTTCGAGCCAAACACCTTCTCGTGGTTCCATCAGCAATGAGACCAGAAGTCCTCGAGGCCCTACACGACGACCCGACGGCTGGACATCTCGGTGTTTCCCGCACGATCGCAAGAGTACAGGAAAAGTACTACTGGCCGCGCCTTGCCGCCGACGTCGCCCGCTACGTAAGGACGTGCCGAGACTGTCAGCGACGGAAGACACCGCCAACAAGACCAGCAGGCTTCCTTCAGCCGATCGAGCCTCCTCGGCAACCGTTCCAGCAGATCGGGATGGACCTCCTGGGGCCGTTCCCAACGTCGACTTGCGGAAACAAATGGATCGTCGTAGCCACGGACTACCTCACCCGCTACGCCGAAACAAAAGCCCTGCCCAAAGGCAGTGCCGCCGAGGTAGCCAAGTTCTTCGTTGAGAACATCGTCCTTCGACACGGCGCCCCAGAAGTTCTCATCACCGACAGAGGCACGGCGTTTACGGCTGACCTAACCCAGGCTATCTTGAGATACAGCCACACAAGTCACCGCCGGACCACCGCGTACCACCCACAGACCAACGGCCTGACCGAGCGTCTAAATAAGACCATCGCCGACATACTGGCCATGTACGTCGACGTCGAACACAAGACGTGGGACGCCATCCTCCCGTACGTGACCTTCGCATACAACACGGCAGTGCAAGAAACGACGCAGATGACGCCATACAAGTTGGTCTACGGACGGAGCCCGGCAACGACGCTCGACGCCATGTTACCAAACGTGACCGACGAGGAGAACATCGACGTGACCGCCTACCTACAGCGCGCCGAAGAAGCACGACAGCTCGCCCGCCTGCGGATCAAGAATCAGCAGACGACTGACAGCCGCCGCTACAATCTTCGGCGACGCTTCGTGGAATATCAGCCGGGCGACCGCGTTTGGGTGTGGACGCCCATAGGACGACGTGGGCTTAGTGAAAAACTTCTGCGACGATACTTCGGACCGTATAGGGTGCTTCGACGTCTCGGCACACTCGACTACGAGGTTGTCCCCGACGGCATTTCGAACTCTCAACGGCGCCGTGCGCGACCTGAAGTCGTCCATGTCGTGCGCCCCAAACCGTTTTACGCGCGGTAGTGAACCTGAGGACTGTAATTCTTTTTCATTGGACTTTCTAGCTTGTGCGTATTGTTTATTCAGCTTTCTTGATTTATTGTCGTTATTTGTTGCATGTATTCTTCCCATGTGTTCTGTTCTAAGCATCGGGACGATGCCTTTTCAGAGGGGGGGCATTGCCACGCGCGTTTCTTTTACTGTTTTCGGTTTCCGCCCACAAAGACTATCAGCAGTACTCGGCGCAGACTGCGCCTTATTGTTCCAGAAGCTTCTCCGTTGTAGTAGATCGTTTTGTTAAGATTGAACGCAAGACGGTAACACTCAAGATTATTCCAGAGCTTTGGTGACGACTAGTGATAAGGTTAGAATGTTCGACGCGTGATTTATAAAAGCCGGCGCGCTCCAACGAAGTTCAGTTGATCGACGGCCGACGCTCTGTTCGCCGCTATCAGTGCCTGCGTTTATTGCTGTAATCTCACCTTCAGTTTACCGGCCACAAGTTCGGCCCAAATAAAGTGTTTCCTCTCGGACAACTGCCTACTGCCTTCGTCGACGTCACGACCACGTGATAATATTTAAATTCATCCCGTAAGTGTTTACGTTTTGCGCAGCGAATCATCGCATTCGCACTGTTTCGCACTTCTTTGAATTTACACCGCATTGCTTCAGAACCTCGATAACGTTTAGTTAGATTCCTAAGAAGATCTTTTTCTTTTAAAGCAGCCAAAATTTCTGATGTCATCCACTTTTTTTCTTTGTTACGCTGTCTGACGAGGATAATGCGTGTGGCCGCCTTCTTAAGCTGTTGTAATACTTCAATAAGTCTGTCATATATGTCAGCTGGAGCAACATTTTTTAAGAAACATTTCCAGTCGTATATTGATACCAGTGTGTAGAGTGATTTTGCATCACATATAGAAACTTCTTTCTTACTAGAGATCCCTGTAGGAAATCGAATATCAAGTTAGCGAAACGGCCGCGGGCGAACCATGAGCATCACATGTAAATCACGTTGTACATAACATGCATATCATGATTGTCATGTTACCACCTGCCTCTTATGTTGGTCATACAAGCTAGAGAAACGGCCGCAAGCGTGCCATGAGCGTGGCATTCAAGTCTTGTTGCTCATGACATGTCATGATTTCCATATTACCACTTGTCATTTATGTTCGTCATACAGTCACATCACGCAATACCAAATTAGGTGAATATCGACCTAGCGGAACGGCCGCGAGCGTGCCATGAGCATTGCATGCAAGTCATGTTGCACAGGACATGTCATGATTTCCATGTTACCAGTTGTCATTTATGTACGTCATACAGTCGCGTGAGGCAATAACAAATTTGGTGTATATCAATCCAGCGAAACGGCTGCGAGCGTACCATGAGCGTGGCATGTAAATTATGCTTTACATGACATATCATGATTTCCATGTTACCACCTGTCATTTATGTTGGTCATGCAGAAATGTCTCATCGTACCAATTTTCGGATATATCAAGTTAAGAAATCGGCCGCAGGAGCACTACGGCCATGGCGTGTAAATCATACTTTTCATGACAAGTGAGTCGCGATTTTCATATGACCAGTCATTCATGTTCGTCATACAGTCATGTTGTACCATACCAATTTTGGTATAAATCCCATTAACCATACGGCCAGGAGAGCACAAAGTCGTAGGCGGCTAGATATATAGATAGATAGATAGATAGATAGATAGATAGATAGATAGATAGATAGATAGATAGATAGATAGATAGATAGATAGATAGATAGATAGATAGATAGATAGATAGATAGATAGATAGATGGCCGCGTCTCCTGCACCGCGCGGTGCACGAGACGATCCCACACAGAACTGGCTCCTGCGCCGCACGGATGTGACGTCACCTTAATAAAATAAGCTTAAGATAACTCAAATGGACAGATTATTGCTTTATAATGTGCTAAACCTACAAAAATAGTCAACAAAAAGTGTTGGCGGAGTCAGTGTACGTACATTTGTTAATTAGTGACATATCGCAAGTATCTCAAACCCAGGGCGCGTTGCGAAAGGTAACAGTGGCAAAGATGGCCGTGGCAGCTGCAAGAAAATCCATGTGCAGCATAGACATGGGTAGAGTGACCTCATGGGCATAGAGTTTCTCACTTTGATGTGCGGGTTGTTGCTGTTGGAAGTACAGCATTTTCTAGATGACGATGTCAAAACGTGGTGTGTCGAAGATGAGAGTGTCCTCACTGCCGAGTACCTCGATTTGCTTGTCGTGAAGGGCAATGTCAACGATGAAATAATTGTTGTAGCCCACAGTTCGTGAGAACGTCGGGACGCACAATAAATTCCATTGCGGCTGTGAAGTGTTTTTACTATGCATGTGATCTCCGATGGCCAATGCTCCTGACCTGCAGGCTTTTTTTTTGCACGTATCGGCCGTTCTCATCCGTTTGCTGTGCTATCGCAGGCCGTGTTATTCAGCAAGGCAGACAAACTGTTCGGCTCTGCTTTGTAGGTAAGTGTGCTAACGCAGTCGGCAGTTGCCACTGGGCATCGTTTATCAAGTGCTGATCGCCCAGAGCATCACAGTGACTCGTCAGTATTCTGAAGCGACTTGGTCTGCCGATTAGCTCGTCGCGTTCTTGAATGTATAGAACGAGACAGTGACTGTACACTGAGCGACCTAACAAGGTTTCATGCTTCATATACGGCGCGGCTACGAGAGGCGAAGCGAAACAGTGACTAACTGCTCAAAAAATGATGGCAGGAAATTTGTCCACCATTATCTATGGTTACAATCTGTCAGTCGTGACTTGCACTCGGAACACACACGCAATGCGATAGCGCCAGCCGAAGCAAAATCCTAGCGCTACGGTGACACCGGCGGAAAGCATAGATTCGCCCAGCGATAGTTAAGGCATGTCGAAGTTCGACTGCACCAAAAGTTACGTTTTACGCCATCATCATGAGCCGTTCGCGAAATCTAGGCGCCCAGTGACTCAGTTCTGAGACTATACGTCTGTTGCAGTGTGTCTTCGTGTCATCAGAGCCTTGATAAACCGTGCAAATCAACATTCCTGACATCGATCACGGATAGCGATGCAGCCAGTTGCATCTGAATTTTGCGTGTCCAAGCTGCGTTTCGCCAAGAAAGCGCATAGTACTGTTTCTCTGTGATTCTTTCTCGTGATTCTGTGATTCTTTCTCGCTTTATGGTTGTTATTTATCGTTGCATGCATTTACCCCCCCCCCCCCCCCCCCCGCGTGTTCTGTTTAAAGCATCGGGACGATGCTTTTTCAGAGGGGAGCATTGTCACGCGCGTTTCTTTCACTTCTACTGTATTCGGTTTACGCCCACAAAGACAGTGAACAAACCGCGCCTGCAGTGTTCGAGAAGGTTCACGGCTGTAGTAGATCATTTTGTTAAGATTGCGCGCAAAACGCGAACACCCAAGATTATTCGAGAGCCAGCGCGACGACCAGAGATAAGGCTAGAATGTTCGACGCGTGATCTATAAAAGCCGTCGCGTTCTAACAATTAGCAGTTGATCGACGGCCGACGCTCCGTTCGCCGCTATCTGTGCCAGTGCGCATAGCTGTAACCTGCCTTTACGTTTCACGGCCACAAGTTCGGCCAAATAAACAGTTTCCTCTTTGACCCGCTGACTGTTGCCTTCGTCGACGTCACGACCACGTGACAATAGTAAAAAAATTGGGGGGACCCTTAATCTTCGCCTTTAAGAGTTGAACGCGATAGCGAAATCCTGTCCCGAGTGCGTACTTCAACCACTTAGTGCATACTTGAAGTTTGAAGTTTGAAGTTTATTATTTCTTTCTTATACAGAAAGAGGAGTAAGAGCTAAAGCCCATATGGCCTGACAAAGGCTCTTACTCCTATGCGCATTCGGCATGCATGTACATGGTTTTTATGTGCGTACAACAATGAAGCATCCAAACACTTCAAATAAACGTGCACGTAAATATTTTAACTGCAAATAAAGCAATACAATCGATATCATACAAGCACTTCAAGAAAACAAACATATACAAACACTTCATGAAAAGAGACATATCATACAAACAGTTCAGGAATATATATTTATATGTATTAAGTTATGAAGTTTCAGACTGCAGCACAAACCGGAAAGAAAGAGTAAAAAAAAAGATGCATAAACGGTGTACTTAAAAAGTTACCGATAAGTTATCGTAGAATGTAAGAGAAAGTTTTTTATAAATTCTTTGAAGCGGGGGGGGCATAAAAGTCGATGTCATTCTCAACAATGTTTAATAACCGGGGTATCCGACGCGCTTCTATGCACCCACCGTGTGGTGTTATGGGAATACGTGCAATCAGGTGTGTGCCTACTGTAATGGGAGGCCGGCTTTAAACTACCAAATCTTTATGGTAGGCACATGTTCTGACGCCCGATGGCAATTACGCTTGTACCACGCAATATTACTGGGATATTACATGTTATATTGCGACGCCTATATATAACGCTTGCATTTGCGAAGCATGAAATTTATTTTCACCGTATTTCCAACCAGACGCTTGGCTGTGTGGAAGAACACCTGCTTGCCACCAGGCTGCCTGGGTTCGATCCTCACTCAAACCCGGAAATTTTAATATTTGTTTTATTTGCATCTTTCTCGATTTTTCGATCACGGACAAGATGATGATTTTTGGCTAACTACCAACGACGCCGACGCCGACGGCGGAATTCCTGCGAAACGAGCTCTTTAACGCTATCGCGTTAAGAGAACCAATTCTGCGAAGGTCATCAAACATCCAATATCAAAGGGCCTGTAGACAGGACCACCCGCGGCGCAGCAGCAAGTCCCGCGCTGACAGAAGGCCAGCAGATACACACTGAAAGTCGCGTGCCGATTCGGCGAAGTCATGCGAATATTAAAACGACGCTCTCAACAGGAAAAGTGTATGACGTCACTTCCGTGCGGCGCAGGAGCCGTTTCTCTCTGGGAGAGCGGCTCGCGCCGCGCGGCGCAGCATTCTCTGCCTGGATAGATAGATAGATAGATAGATAGATAGATAGATAGATAGATAGATAGATAGATAGATAGATAGATAGATAGATAGATAGATAGATAGATAGATAGATAGATAGATAGATAGATAGATAGATAGATAGATAGATAGATAGATAGATAGATAGATAGATAGATAGATAGATAGATAGATAGATAGATAGATAGATAGATAGATAGATAGATAGATAGATAGATAGATAGATAGATAGATAGATAGATAGATAGATAGATAGATAGATAGATAGATAGATAGATAGATAGATAGATAGATAGATAGATAGATAGATAGATAGATAGATAGATAGATAGATAGATAGATAGATAGATAGATAGATAGATAGATAGATAGATAGATAGATAGATAGATAGATAGATAGATAGATAGATAGATAGATAGATAGATAGATAGATAGATACGCCCAAAGTCGCCGAAGTTCACTAAGAAATGCTTCGCATTTAAAAGACAGAGATAAAGATATAACGTCAGGGGCAAATTTATTCCTCACATACTCCGCCGCCGCCTCTCGGGTAAACTCTATACTACACCGCCACTTCAACATACTTAAACAGAGTAGTCGACTGTCTACCGCTTTTAAAACTCCGCCCAAGGTTGTTTACCGAAGAAATAAAAACCTGAGAGGCTTGCTGGTCAGGGAGAAAACACAAATCCGACCACTATACGGGCTGTAGACAATGCGGGAAACCTCCTTGCAGGGTGTGCACACACACATGGTGACCACAAATATGGCCGAAGCCTCCTATTCCTACTTTGCGTAAAAAAATTTAAGACAACCTTATTTGCGACTCGGCCAGTGTGCCCTACTGAAACGTTCCGTATGTACGGAAACCATAGATACGGAATTATTGGACTACGGAAAGGCCGTATTATGCGGAAATCCGCATTTATGGAAAGCCGTATCATGCGGAAATCATGCGGCAATCCGCATTTTACGGAAAGCCGTATTATGCGGAAATCCGCATTTATGGAAAGCCGCATAATGCGGAAATCATGCGGTTATCCGCATCTTATGGAAAGCCGTAATAATTATGCGGAAATGAAATCGACGTCCGAATCTGGTGGAAAGAAACTTAACGTGGAGATTGAATGGACATCCACGTCTTGTGTAAAAAGCAGTACTGCGTAGAAATTGTCAGAATATCTCTTTCTTGCAGGATAAGGAAATGAAAGATTGGTATCTTTCTAAAACAGTCTCGATGCGCGAATCAAATAAGCTTTTAAAGAAAAGAATATGCGAAGAAGCTACTGAATTAACATGCTAGACATCATAAGCTGTGGTCACATTGCAACAAAATAAAGCAGTGTTTTATGTAATACACAGAAAAATTTAATAAAATTGGTAATTTGAAAAGCAGCTAGCCCTGCTGCAATGAGTAAAATTTGTTTTATATGTTCGTACGCTCTAGCTGTGTCGAGAGCCATACCTCAGTGTTGACGCTACTCAAATGAGGTGACCCTGCCCAGTCATTTCATGAGTTGTACGTCATCCACAGAATGGTGGCACAAAACATAGTGCAACAACAGCAATTTAGAAACAAAATCTTTATGATTAAATAATAATCACGGCGTTGTTAAGGTGTGGTGTTGTGTTCATCTCTTCAACACCTTGAGAAGATCGACGAAATGCTGGTTGAGGCTCCGGCACCGCTGTGCAACCGGGACGTCACTGCCATGCGCCTTGATGTGTTCTTCACAGGCACCTGAATACATAAATGATGAACAAATATGATGTCAGACACACATGTAAGCAGCTTGGTTCACGTGATAATAACACGCAGTCTTAGAAGAGAAAAGTGCACAAATGAGCTCTGCTGCATGCAAGAAAACGTAATGGCATGCTTATCACATGGAAACTAACTAGGTGGTTTTTACTATTTTGAATGGTATAATAAATCCAGGGAAATCTCATTACAGAACATCGTGAATTAAATGCTTCCTGTACACTCACCGAAATTTTAAGAATAGCCAGTAAAAGCCCTTCAATGTACATTTTATAGTATGTACACGTACATTTACTGCCTTTAAACTTTACAGTTTGTGTGCAGTAATGGCGTCTTGAACAACCTTGTAAAGTGAAATGCTGCAGCTTATGAAGACGAAAAAATCAGCATGAAAGCAGGCAGGATCGTCTGCTGCGATTAGAAATCTGTGCCAGCCAGACTACTATAGCCCACCCAAACAGAAATAGGGGAGCAAGGTATGTGAGCAGAGTAACTGAAATGAAGTGCCAACAAGAGAGTTAGGTGCATGTCCTATCTGTATAAGTATTAAAGTCGGAGCCAGTCAACAGGCTCCCGACTTTTTTTTACACCCCCCCAAACAAGCTCGCTAATTCGTACAGTAGACTGCGGCGATCACGTTTTCCGAATATTACAGCGCTGCGCACCACGCAGACCCTCCATTTCGAAAAACAATTCCCGTGCTTCTTTCCTACGCCTGACCAATCCCCCTCCTTGTACGCGCAGTGACGCAAAGTCACCGATCGGCGACTTGACGCAGCAGTGAGCTCGTCGATTGGTCCTTTGCCCTACGCAACGGCGCCTTGGCCTTGCGGTGATGCAGTTTCGGCCGCGCAGTACGCATTTTCATTTTTCTGTGCTGCCCTCTGCCGTTTTGTAGAGCCCGAGACTACCGGGAGAAGCGGTATTGCCAGAACGAAAGCCTCCGAGATAAAGAGGCGTCTCGCTACTTTACCACTAGGGGAACGGTGCTCTTCTCATCGCACTGTTTCTCCGCGCCGCTATGACACGTGCTCATGTGGGGGGAGGACCTGCTCAGTCGTTGGCTGCGCGCTGATGACGTATCACTGACGTCGTGTCACGTTGCCGAAGTGGGCGGAGTCATGATGACGGGCTAACGCCTCCCCCCCTCCCTACGGCAGAGAAGGGTGGCGAGGCCGCGCGAATATTTGAAACCAGCTGAAACGGATGTTCTAACCCCTGTAACTTCCTTATTATAGCACGTATTCGCAAAATTCTTGCGGTAGCATGTTCACATAGCAAAAGTGCACATATTTCTCTTGATAACAATTTTTGGACCTCGGGGTTGTTTACTGGCCCTTAAGCCGTAGTACATACAGTGTACTCATCACATTATAAATACCGATGTTTAAAATAACTGCACTATTAATAATGTAAAAGGTGGTCGAGCCGGTCGAGCGACCACAGAAGTGAGCGGTAATGTTGACTTTTCACGCCACTTGGCCTGGCTTGACTGTTTAGCCGCATGAGCGGTGCAAATGACACGCATAACAAACTTTTGGTTGCTGTGAACAAAAGCATAGCCTTTGAGATCGTAATGAAAAGATGGCTGACGTTTGTTTCCGCTGTTGCATTGGCGTGGTCTCATCATCGTTATTTCTCAGTTCATGGTAGTGGTTGCTGTCGGATTCCTTGAGCAGGCAATGTGGCGTGTGCTTAGTTCTTTGATGCCTACTACAACTGTTGGTGGCAAAAGAATCGCATGCGTTGATTAGATTTCTGCGGATGATGTCACTTTTAGCTATACAGTTTTATCCATCAACGAGATCATGGCTGAGTGCGCGCCAATGCATGTACCAGTGAAGAAGCTTAGGAGTTCATGAACCAGGGGTAATTTTCTTCAATTGCTTTCGGGGGTACTTCCACTTTCGTGAAACATTTGATTGGCCGGGATGCTACTAAATTTATTCCAAGGATATGACACTGCAGGTGCTCGAAAAAGTTTTCATGTTGCTTAGGCATGAGCACAAGACAATTTTGCACATTGTTTTTAAGCTAATGCATTGAAGAAATTCTGCGCCACTCAAAATTTTTTTCACGTTGACAGCTTTTTAGCTCTTTCATTTCCTAGCTCTCATGTTTATTTCTCACGGTCCCTTCAAAAAGCATATCAGCGGTGTTCTACTGTACATCTCATCTAATGTTACTGTAAGAGAAACTACATGGAACAAGGCCCTGCTCGAGTACAATGAGAGACTGAAATTTGGAAACTGGACTTGTGGGAAAAAAGCTCAAAGTAAAGCAAAGAAACGGACATCTCGCAACCTAGCTGCCATCGCAGGACAGGAAGTTTAGAGTGTGCGTTACAAGAGAAGAACAAAAAAATTTGGTTAATAGAATTAGTACTGCACTCGTAATGTAAGCATAATATGCGCAATATCTGGTTAACCTTAACCAGCATAAGAAAAACTACAACAATGAATATTGTAGCCTGAGATTCAAGACCATCAAATGCAGCGAAGGACATTCTGTGAAACAAGACATTTGAAATTGCTAGGATAAAAAAATTGTTTACTTCTATATTTTTTTGGCCAGTCTCTGCCATAAAACTGACGTGAGCTTACAAAGACCAATACATGCAGAAGTTTCAATGATCTGTTGTGTATATCAGATAAAGAAACTGTGTCCATCAAAAATCATTGCTCTGTCGCTTCCTGGCCTGTTATACCACAATACGGCACTTGAAATGCCGTGAAATTGTGTAACTATCTTGTGCCATGCACACGAACCAGACTGCCACTGCAGTGCACAACACTGTCACAGAATAGTGCGAGAAACATGACGACTGCAAAACTACCGTCCACCCTAATTTTTTGCTGTACATGTTTAAAATGGTAATACTCACCCAACCGAGGTGCTTATGATAACAAGCCCAAGCCCACATGTACGGCCTCCCGTAAGTAAAACTGCAGCATTTAATCTATGGCGAGCTTCTTGAGACTCTCACGTTGGAACAAAACTCAAGCATAATGCAAAATTTTGGCAGCACTCAGCTCTAGAAAAAACTAACACAGCTAATATTCCCTGATGCATCTGTGCATTAACCGAGGTGATGAAGCTACAGTAATCTGCGGCGGTAGCCACAACGATTTTGCAACTTCTGAAAACCACTTGGGGCCACTAACAGGACCAGTGCAAAAGTTGACACTACCTGGCTAAAGAAATGTCCACGCTTGCACCCCTATTCCTTCTAGCCACCCCGGCTGAATTTGACGCATTATTTCTTCACTTGTGGCAGGACAAAAACATAACTACTTAAGCACTCACACTGGAGAGCGTGAAGTTCCTCTGGGCGTGGTCGCCTTCTTCCTCCGTGATGAAACTGCAGCATAGTGCACTGGTAATGCACTCCCGGCGCTGGTTTTCAATGCCCCCCCAGTGCCTTCCTGTGTGTCACAGGGAGCTTGGGGGTCTTTGGTCTTTTCTGGAGCCTACTGCCGCTTCTGGTTTTCCACTTAAGATCAACCTGCGCAATGTCGTAGATGAGGTCTATTAGAACTGTAAATTACGATATCCCAATTTCCGCATCGGAAGCAAACACACATTTTCTCGTGGCACATTGAGGCATCCCTTCTTAAACTTAAGGCAAACTTTATTTACAATCCATCTGAAGCTGAACTTGGACTTTGAAGTTGAAAGTTTATTATGTACTCTATAAAAAAAGCTCATCCAGAATAACCACAACTCCAGTTGCACAGGGAAACAACATTAGCTGGATGTCTGGGCAGCTTCTTTAATAGAATGGCTTACACTGACACTGATGGTGCCAAATATACTGAAAAATATGCAAAGATTTCCTGATAAGTTTCATGCAGCGCTCACATGTAGGACAACGTATGGAGAAAGGTCACAAGACGACGTCCGTTGAAGCACACAAGACACTGTCTGTTGTCCTACTCAAGAGCAGTGCACGAAATTCATCATCAGCACCAACCAACTTGCTCAGTTCACAATCTTGATAAAGATTTGCTCATTAAAGTGACCGACAACTGGCCAGAATGCGTGAGTAGATCTAGGTGGAAATAAAAAGACCATGAACTGCAGTGCATCTGTGCGTTTAAATGTCCTAAAAATCAGCCTGTCACGCAGCCTAGTAGAAGAGATCCGATGCTGCACTATGCAGTCCTTATGTGTACTGTACATAGTCTGATGCTTTTATGTGCACCATAATTACTGCTCAGAATTACAGTATATAACTATACTATTACCCATACCCCACTGTATTCTGTGCTGCTTACGAGCAGGGGGAGTTGACACCAAAGAGCAGCGCTGCTGTCGTAGCAAACTGTGGGACATATCAAGCTGCTGCCCATGCATGCAACATGCATGCATGCGCAGCAAACTGCAGCGCACAAACATGTAATGCTGTCATGCTCACCTCCCGCTGTTTGCACCCTGTGTTGAGTGACACAACTTCATAGCAGCCGAAGATCAAAAAAATTCTTAACATGTTTCACGGCACTTTCTGTGTTACCATTCCATGTTTTCATTAAGGTCATGTCAAACAAAAAGAAACGAGCCCTAAAAGTTCCCTTGATTCAATCATGGTAAGACACTCTGAACAGTAAGCTTTCCATTGCAATAAAGAAAACAGCTACCATAAAAATTTATTGCCGGTCACTTTAATTGATTTATGCTTTGAGCCATGTTAATATGTTAAACGGGTGTCCTGCTTAACACAATCTGGTCTATATGAACTGTGAAACAGGGCACCATATGCTGGACGACACACGCAGAGCTTGAGCCAAATATTCCTAAACTGATCCTAGCTTTCTGTTAAACATCCTTGTGCACCAGAACAACACATCTCGAGCTAGTTGGTTGATCATGAGGCGAAAACAGCGCGCACTTGACCGACAGAGGGAACAGCGCCTGTACCCTGTGCTCCCTCTGTCTGTCCTCGTCAAGAGCGCGCTGTTTTCGCCTCATCCTTATGCAATTTTCATTTTATAGCCTTGCTCGCTGCATGTTCTTCATGCCATTAAAGCCTGTGATGTCTAGCCCATATAATGTTGTATGAAAATGTAATTCAAGATTGCTAAATTCGAAGCTAACGAAGTGCATCCAGCACCACTTTCTGTAGCCATTCCTCAGGCAAGTGGCAGAAAGACTGATTCTTCAAAACATATCTTACTTGCATGCGCTACAAGAAAGAGCCAACTCTGACACTGTCCACACTGGTGCATTCTGTTAGCCGCTTCGATTATGAGGTATCTTTTGTAACAAACAACAGAAAATATAAGTGGCATGAGGTGACATGTGGTGTGCCCTCCCTTCCGCCTACACACATGTACACAAACACACAAGCAAAACAACTTATTAAAAAGGGACCGAGTCACACACAGTTAAGATGAAGGGAACTGAGTGTTGCAGAGTGATGAGTGGGCTGAGAAAGGATATGCTATTGATACTTCTTTTGACCATCGAGTAATGCAACGACTTTAAAAGAGCAAAAGCTGTTTGTTCCCACATAGTAAGTACAGCAAGAATGTTTACTTGGAGTGAAACCAAAAACTTGTACACATACTTTTACCATGCTTTTGAAATCAGACACATGAGACATGTAAGTTTATGCAGCCTGTAATATTAAGTACTATTATTTTTGTCCCATTATACATTAATCAAGCACGTCACCGAGTGTGTTCACATCTACTATGATATATTTTAAACATACACCAGCTGAATAGTCAACAAAGTTTTTAGAGCATTTATAAATTTATCCAAATCAACTTACATCGACTAGGCAGGTACACCATTCGCCTAAAAGCAAGAGGTATAAAGTGATTCCTACGTTACACCTATTTTCAGCAATACAGGGCAAAGTGACAACCAGTTTGCTTAAAAACCCCTCTGATTATAACATGGAAGAAAGCACTCTACCGGACTATCTTACACTGCTTATAATGTCGTGACCACTAGATGATGTCTCATAAGCAGGGTATCTCCTCTCATGCAAGGGACAATCGCTCAGCCTTCTGAGTTTTCTGTGAAACTTTTCTAAATTTCACATGTCGTTATGACTGATTTATTGTGAACAGATTCTGCTTGCACAGCAAAACTTAATTCTTACAGTAATTGCAATAAAGGGCCCCTAAACCACCTCCAATAATTTTTCAACATTGCAAGTGAATGCGTGCATCGAGTTCAGAATAGTGTCATGGTCAACAATGCCAAGTGCGGCAGCACTATGAGCCACGGGTGCCCCACAAGTTCCTAGAAACAATCTTTTCTACTCTCCGAGCCTTTCAGCAGTGTTCAGCCCCTCAGTGCTCACCTTAAGTCAACGTTTACATCTGCTTGTCATTCACAATACCTGTTTGTGTGCTGGCCGCTCTTCCTCGCACGGTGAGGAGGAGCACTCGGCCCAGAAGAGACAAGCCAACGAATGCAGCATAGCGAACAAAAGAGCGAAACCAGCGAGGGCCTGTTTTGTATCATCAAACGTGTGTAACACTACTATTACGGCAGCGTATAGAAAAATTCTCACGGCTATGTGTTAATTGTAGACTCGTCCACAGGCTGCAACACCGTGACTAAATTTCGACCTCATGGTGGTTTAGGATCCCTTTACAGTGGCAAGCTTGAGACATTTGCATTTGTTTGGCACATGATATGGCACAGTGATATGTGATATGGTAATCCCATTTCGAATGTATGTCATGTCTTTATTCTATATGTGGCCACAGGTAACATGGCACAGCCCATGCAGACGTGACCACCTGCTTCGATCTGAACTTCTGCTTGCTACTTGCCCACTACCATCACAGCCACAATTAAACGGTGAAATCAGCTATAGCTATGTGCCAGCTTATGCTGAGGACAAAGCATCAAGGGTGTTTTGTCATTATTGAAATCGGTTATTTGTTTAGCAACACTTGGTAAAATACATTGCTGTCAAAGCATCAGGATGCAAACATAAAGCAAACAGAAGTGCCACTTTAAAAATTACAGGCCACACAGTGAACAATGAGAACTTGCTATATTCGAGGTGGAAGGCACGCGCTTCAAGAGGTGCTGCCATCTTTTCTTTTCCCTGCACTGCAACCCGCTTGCTTTACTCACCCAACACATCTGTAGAGATGCCATGAAAACACCAAGCAGCTGATGTGGCGTGGATGAATATCCACGCTAGGGATTTCTGCTATTCATATTGGCTGAACAGCCCTGAAGCCTCCACAGTGCTGCAACCAATTTGTGAGACGAATATAGTTTACCCGGTGTTTTTGAGTTACAGATATACATACAAAACACAGAACCATTCTATAGGAAGCTTGCACAAACGACAGCGACAGGGTAGACGGCCATGCAGCTGTCATGGCCAGATGAGCCGGCGATTGGGGAAGCACGTGTAGCAGGAGCTTTTGCTTGAAGGTGCGCCTCAACGGGCGCAACAAGATGAAGGAGCTATCAGAGCAGTGCTGGCGTGGATGGCAAAAATCGTCCAAAAGAGCCAACAATTCGCTAATGACCGAGGCGTCTATGTGTGGCCACAAGTCCACGTACATGATGCAGTTGGCTGCATGAAGCGCAAACTGGTCAGCACAGATGTCTTTTTTTTATCGCTAACAGTCCTTCCAGAAGAGCTTTGGCTGCATACAGTCATTACACGAAAGATAAAAAACTTCATATACCTCAGATTTTGCTGATAATTTTGTATAGCACGCCGATATGATCGAATAGCACGAAATCCCAATTCGTTTTAAAATAAAAAATTATTTTAATGAAAAATTCACAAGCATCGCCAGGTGACTACAGTGTGTGTTTTTGTAAATTCTCGACCACGCTAACAGCCATGCAAGCTAAATATTACAAATATATTTCTTCTTTGTACAAATAGAAGTAAAAGGAGAAATAGCTCGTAAGATATTCTCGAATTTTGAGCAGCCTTAACTATTTCTAAAAATTTTCGAAAAACAGCGCATTTTCAAACTCAGTTCTTTCCTGAAAAGGCCTTGTCTTTTATACCAACCTATCAATTCTGGCATAGCACGACATAATAAGAGCTGCACTTGAGAGAATACATTCATCGGCATACCACATATATATTCCGTCCCAAACCAAGCAGATGAAAGAAAAGGAGGGTACGACTGGAGGGGCTGCCTATGAACTGAGGGACATCGAAAACAGAAGCGAAGTTGGGAACTACTGAAATACATTTAATTCAAATGGTTACTTATTTACAGAACATCTTCCACTCGTAGAACATGCCTTACCATTGTTATTTCGCTAACATCACAGAAGAAAAAAAGCATGTTATTGTATTTTCTTGTTACAAGATATGTCCTTACGCAGTAGCGACAACGCTCTGAAAGCACAATGTTTGAAAATTTGTAATTTTGTTCTGATAAATATCATGCAACATGTTTTTCGAGAATATCATTCTGCAGTCTAATCAGAATAATTTTTACCAAGGATGAGATGTTTTTTTTAAACATACAGTGGCATTGATAGATTTTTTTTATGTTTTGAGCGATGAAACTGAAAATTATTAGACTAATACAAATGCTGAACCTTATTATTCACATAAAGGCCTATTCGTGCTGTAAATATGAACAAGCTGCTAAGACGTTCACAGAACCAGCAATGGTATGCCGAAGCTAAGACGTTCGCAGAAGCAGCAATGGCATGCCGAAATCGACTGAGTTTCCAAAAACCAGTGTTTGTCGAGAATTTTTAAAAATAAGTAAATTGCTCAGAATTCGAGAATTTTACACGGGTCGAAGAAAGATATTTTAATATTTAGCATGTGTGGCTGTTACCCTGATCACGAATTTACGAACGCAGACACTTCAAAAACACACACAGTCGTCACCTGGTGATGTTTGTAGATTTATTGTTCGTTCAAAATTTCTTTATTTGAAAACAAATTGTGATTTCACGTTATTTGGCCATACGGGCACGATATACACAATTATCAGGAAAATCGAAGACATCAAGTATATGACGTTTTTTATATCTTTTGTGGAGTTGACTGTACATATTTGCTGACCTTGTACTCCTCACTCAGTACAGCTGTTCCAGATTGCAACCTTTATATCATCCCGGAGGTGACACCAGTATGTACTGTACGTGTGTGTTTCCATGAAGCTACCAAACGCGCTCTCAGAAAATCTTTCCGAAGTCACTGAAGAAGCCAATACGTTTCATGTGTGAGTGTAGTAAACAGAACTACCAAAACAAAGAAACTCTGAAAGCAAAGCACGGTTGGCCTACCAGAACCGACGTGGCAAGGACAGACGTGATGCCTGTTGCGGTTGTCTATGCGCAAGCCATACCCACCCCCAGCACTGCTCCAATATCTCCTTCGTCTTGTCGCGCTCATTGAGGCACACCTTCGGCATCTTGTAGATGCAGCAACGACCTTTCTTCAATTGCAACTTTTTTTTGCCTTACTTTCGGTGGAACTGCTACAGCCCACGACCGCACAGCAGCAGAGTTATGGTATATGCTCCCTGCGGGACAAGGGGATCATACAGTAACTCTACCACAGTGTGCCATTGCGCCAACACCATTCAAGCGAGAGATGCTGCACCGTGCACTTTCCCCATCGCCGGCTCGACTGTTTTAACGGCAAATGGCCACCACCGTCGTTCATGCAAGCTCCCTATTAGCACCTTGACATTTTTCTTAAAAATCACTCAATCCAGGGTTAATGTCGCCCCAATGTGAAGTGTTATTGGCAGTGCAGTGAGGAATGGAAATGTATTTCAAACACATCCAAATGAGTGGCAAGTAAGCATGCAGTGGCCTTTTGCCAGCTGTTCAATGTAACAGCACGGAGTTTGCTTTGCTAAAGCCCATGTTTTTTATACGCACCATCTATTTTGATATTTACAGTTGTGAGGAATATGGGAAAGAACACGAATTAATGTTTAATCAACGATTACTTGTAATGTACTGATATGAATGTGACTTACTGAATAGCAAAACATACCCTTTCGCTTGAGCATTTAGTGTTATGAACACTACTGCACTTGCGAACTGCATTTTGTCCAAAACAGTGGCAAGCTGGGCTAGTTTCTATGGATGTACAGTAATGAGCACTGCAAAGTAAGAACAATGTGGGACGAGCACGGACTGTCAACTGAACAATTTATTGTGCAAAACCTTGCCTAAATAACATTAGCCACACAACTCGTGCAAGTGAGGGTTCAGTTAGAAAAATACAAGTTACGAAATCAACAAAGCTTGTTTTTTTTAACTGGACCCTCATTTGCATGAGGTGTGCGGCTAATGTTATTTCGGCAACGTTTTCTGCAATAAATTTTTCAGATGACAGTCTGCACTAGTCCCGCATAGCTCTTACTGATGTCTCTCATTCTTACTTTGTGCTGCGCATTACTATGCATTTAGTCTCTAGGACCTTTAAAAGCTAATTTCAGGGTTCCCTCTTGAATTGCTGACAACTAAGCTGATTCATTCACTAAAGACATCATCGAGCCCTGGCTCCGACTCAGTTACTCCTAAATTTTTAAAAAGCACCAGTGCCATTTCTTCATTGTTTCTTGCAAAGATTTTCCAGCAATCCATCGATAACGGCGCTCTCCCGCAGGACTGGCAGGTCGGGAAGGTGGTTCCGGTACACAAGTCAGGTAGTAAAAGTTCACCCCTAAACTACCGCCCCATATCATTAACCAGTATTCCTTGCAAAATACTAGAGCACATTATTTACACTAACGTCGCCTCATTTTTGGAAACACATTCTTTCTTTTCAGACGCGCAACATGGTTTCCTCAAAAAATTTATCTTGTGAAACACAACTGGCATCCTTCATTCATCAACTTCATGCCACTTTAGATCGTCGGTCACTAGCTGATTGCATTTTTCTCGATTTCTCGAAGGCTTTCGACAAAGTAAGTCATAAATTACTGCTCTTAAAGCTCAAACAACTAAACCTTGATAATAACATCATCAGATGGATAGAACTTTTCCTACTTAACCGCACGCAGTTTGTAACCGCCAATGGGTGTTATTCTTCATCTCGCGCCGTCCACTCTGGAGTACCACAGGGTTCCGTCTTAGGTCCCCTTTTATTTCTAATTTACGTTAATGATTTACCTTTATGCGTTTCTTCTAACATAAAACTGTTTGCAGATGACTGTGTTGTTTTCCGCAAAATTAACAGCTTAAATGACGTCAGTACCCTTCAAAATGACATTGACTCCATCTTTAACTGGTGCACGACTTGGCAAATGGAACTAAATACTTCCAAATGTAAGGTATTGCGCGTTTCCCGTATATCATCTTCTCCTGCTACCTACTTACTTAACAACATCCCACTCGAACCAGTCACCTCGTACCGTTATCTAGGCGTACACATCACCACCTGTCTAAGCTGGTCACTCCATATCCGCTCCATTAATTAATAATGCAAACCGCATGCTTGGGTACATTCGCCGCAACTTCTCCTCCGCACCTGTCTCACTTAAACTACTAATGTACAAGACGATAATTCGTAGCAAGCTAGAATATGCCGCTGCAGTATGGGATCCGAGTTCAATTAATCTAATAAATGCTCTTGAATTAATCCAAAACAATTCTGTTCGCTTCATCCTTCACAACTACAGCCGTCACGCTAGCATTTCTGTCATGAAGAACTCACTCGAACTGCCGCCTCTTGCCTCGCGTCGCACGCTCTTCCGCCTCTGTCTATTTCACAAAATTTATCATCATATTCCAGCTCTTCGCGAGTCACTTATTTTTCAGCCCTCTTACGTATCAACTAGAATTGATCATCCTAATAAAGTTGGTGTTATGTCATGTCTAACCCAAACATGCAGTAATTCATTTATTCCCAGAACATCAGTAGACTGGAACCGCCTTCCCGGATCTGTGGCCACCTTGACCGATCATCACTTGTTTCGTTCTGCACTAGCTAGCATTGTATAAACGCGCACACCTACTTCCCTGTTCTCTTTTTACACAATGTTTATATATTCTTTTTTTTTCTTATTAGCTAACATTGTATGAGTAAAAAAAAAATGTTGTTTCACCCCCCCTCCATAATGCCATTTGGCCCGGAGGGTATTCCGAAATAAATAAATAAATAAAATAAATAAATAAACTGTGCTGTAGCATAAATTGGGCAAGAAAAGCACTACAGAAAAGGCTGTCACAATAAACAAACAAAGGTGTTCTAGTGCAAACAAGAGTCGGACAGAAGGGTGATGCGTAGCTGCGCACTGGTCCTGTCATTACCCATCTTCGTTCTCTCCTCGTCTTGTTTGTGCTGAAACACTCACACACCTGATGAGCTAGTCAGATGAGAAATTTTAATGCATCGTAACTATAAATGCTTGCATCAGCAACCACACAGCAACGTGATAATCACACCACTGCCATACAGCAGCGTAACATATTCTACTAAATGCTGGCAGTGCATTAATGCATAAAAAGCAGCTCTGGCAAATTATAAAATCTCACAGTGTGCGTGCAAGTTTTCATAACAGCCAGACGTCCAAAGTGGATGCTGGCTGGTACAATATTACTGACAAACAAAGGCGATGTGCAGGCACATACACAGATTGCATGAACACCTCTCCCTACACTAGGCAAACATATTATAACGTTTAACTAGCTCAAGCCACTGTTCAAGGGCATAATAACACTCCACCGTACACCGTGAATGTATGCTCATAATACCCACTTACGTGGTTGGCTAGGTGAATCGAGCCAAGTTACAAATTATATCGCCAGGGAACGTGAGCAACATGCTGCCCTGCAAGAACAATGGCGCTGCAGACTTAGTTTTATTAACAACGAAGCAAGCGCCGTTTGCGTTCTGCTTACTACAATGCACATAAGAAAAAATCGATCATCACACACATGCATGTTCCCGCAGTTGTTGCGAACTCGCTCCAGTAAGGCCGTGCCGATGCGCCATGGCTCCGCTCGTATCAGCGTAGACAAAGCGAATCGGTAACAGCACAATGTCCGTCACTCGCAGAGGTGCGCAACGCTGCCTATTCACGACGCCTCGTCCGAGTGCGGTAATGCAGACTTGCGCGGAGTGGCATACTTTACATGATAACGTGTCCCACTCACCTTCAGTTTCTTTCACAGTGCCATGTAGTAAGTGACCACGGGCATGCCACGGGCGCAACCGCCACCTCGGAGTCCTTCGAGCGCCCGCACATTCCGCTGATTCCTTGAATGACTCGCACTTGATCGGAACTCCAAGAACCGCGGGAATAGCACGCAATCTTTGCACATCGCACGAACGAGGAACGGCGCTTCATTGCGTAAATTTAATACTTTTACCTTCAATCTTCTTGTGGACGTAGCACGCACGAGAGACGCACGGAAACAAAGGCAAACAACATCTGGATTTGGCTGTGGATGGATTTGGCTTGAATTTTTGTTTGCGGAAAAACGAAAAAAAGAAAACCTGTAACTGTAATAAATAATTGAGAAAAAATGCATGCTATTTGGCAAAATAATTTAAAAATAAAAATAGTGAATTATCTGGAAGAACAATTTATACAATGCAAACCAAATACTTTTTCAGCAAATTTTCCTTTCATTTTTTTTTTGGTCTAGCATACGACAGTCTTCTACTGCTTCTACGACGGACGTAGTTAGTGCGGTTTTACGTTCGATGCTTGCCGCCGATGCAAAACTCTACAGTAGTTGTATCTACGTTCTCAATGAATCAGAGGATGACTACAAAGCAGTAACATTTTTGCGTAGTGCAGTATGTGATCTTTCAAGGCATGATATTTCGTTGCACGGAAGCGAAGCAAGCCGGCCGGCGTGATCAGCTGATGCCGCCGCTACGCGCGGCACTGCCGTGCGCATTAGCGTCGCGTCCCGCGCTCAATTTGTGATCGAGCGAGATAGCTACTTAGTGGAACACAGCTATACGCAGGGCTTAACGGCGTATCACTCTGATTTCGTGAGGTGGCCGGGGAACAGGCTTCAACTGCTCAAGCTTGTTTGTAAGCATAAAAATCCGTGTTTACATCCGCGAGCGACCGGCAATCTATAGTGAAAAGATACGCGAAAAGCGTGCGGCGTAGATACGGTCACAAAATATATGCCCGCAATACTAAGTACGATCGCAATTATCGCACACCCTTATGCACTCACTCGCCGATAGCGCGTAAGCACTTTTATCTGTTAAATTAAGCAACGTTGCGTTCGGTGCGCGCATGGCCTAGCAGGCTGGCGTAGCAGGTTAGAGCGCGAGAATACGACTGTGTTGTCGAAAGTTCAAATCCTGTTCTGTCACAACTAATTTTTTTTATTTTTTTTTGTTTTTTTTACTTATATTGATGTACTGCTTTTATGTGTTGAGCGCTAAAACTAAAAAAAATGCAATATTAGGTTTGAATATGTATGTGGCACTGTGTTTGCTTGCACACCGGTTATTTTTATGGCATTATCCAGCTGACGATATTGCAAAATAAGGGCTGCACAAGTGATCGAGCCAAACCAAAAATTGGGGGCACAAAGTCAAGAGACAGAAAGTGTGCAATGTTGATTGTTTGAAAAATTACCATTCACAAAAGGAAGAGTTATGGCACACTGCGTAACTGTACTTGCAGTAGGCATTCTAGGATAGTCTGAAATGGCCAACGCTACACGCACACACATTGCTTTGCTTGCAGGACGGTTGAGGCATCCACCGAGTACTGAAGCCAGGCAAGCAGTTGAGAAGGCAATGTGCATGGGGCCCGATTACACTGTCGCGCCCTTCTCTTGAAGGAGAAGCTAAAGCGTCCTCACTTTATTGCACTTTATGTTGCACATGTGTGTCCATGCAGCCATGATATAAATTCTAAAGCATTTGTAGCACCTCCAAACTTCTCGATCATTAAAACAGGCCCCTAAGTTTTATCGTATAGCACTGCAATTCAAGCATAATCTGGCACTGTGGGCTGAAACAATGCTTTTGAAATTCTCAAACAATTCTCATTGCCTATATTAGAGTATGCCTGCGCGGCCTGGGACCCACAAAGTAAAACCCTATGTAATATCCTCGAGCTGGTACAAAACCGCGCAGCCCGTTTTGTCAGTGGCAACAATGACTTCACTTTTAGTGTTACTGCTCTAAAGGATTGGTTGGGGTGGGAATTACTAAGTACACGTAGAAAAAACATTAGATCAGAAATGTTTTTCAAAATTTTTCACGGCATGGTTAAAATAGATAAAGAATCTTACATTTTACCTCCCCATTTCTTATCGCACCGAACTGACCACTCACTAAAAAGAAGAGAATATTTTCCCAGAACAAACGTCTACCAACACTCGCTTTTTCCACGCACAATCTCCTAGTGGAATCAGCTTCCACAGGAGATTGTTGACTGTTGCACTGAAACATCGTTCAGAGACATACTGTTACACTCATAGCTACATCTTTTCTGTTTTTCTGTTAATCTTGTTTTCATAGTTATCCTTTTTATGTAAGCATATGTTACCCTCTGTATTCCCCCCCCTGCAATAATGCCTTCGGGTGCTGCAGGTACTCTGAATAAATAAATAAATAAATAAACACAGCTCTGTACGTGACCATCCGTGAATCAATGATGAACACTGTTATGTGTCCGCACACATCAGTTGCGCTCTCACGTTCAATTCTTTTTCTGACCACTCCCCCCCACCCCTTCGCTGTAGGGCAGCAAATCACTTCAATCTGGTTGACCTCCGTGCCTTTCTTTCATCTTTTTCCTCTCTTCTTTTTTTTTGTTTCATTTCATGTAGCTGTGTAGTTTTAAGAAGCATTAATCATGTGCATGAAGACTCATTGCCTATCGGAAAATACAGCAGGAAGGCCAATTTGCTTCATATATCTGTATCTAAAAATTGGCTACTTGATAACTTGCATGAAAACTAATAACCGAGCAGCCCGACACGTGGTTTAGAATCTTCAACGGGCAGCTTCTGTATGACGACGCATATGTGTTATTGATCACCTGTGATTCGAACAGCAACCACACTTACTACTTGACAACTACATGAATGAGTGAGGCACACATCCAGCCATATAATCATGATGATAGAGGTATTACAGCAGTAGGATCAGAAGTGCAACATGGTCACTATTGGTGATAGCTTTCACTTGAACAGATGTAAGTACACCAGTACTACCTCTACGCAGGCCCGTAGCCAGGGGAAGGCCCTAGCCCCCCCCCCCCTTCTGAAATTTGAATAAAGGGGGGGTGTTTTACCGAGGAAAAATAAAAAAACAGGTGTTTTTCAAGGCCTTCAACAAGTGCCCCCCCCCCCCCCCAAAAAAAAAATTCCTGGCTACGGGCCTGCCTCTACGGCTGAACTATGTAAACACATATGTATGCACTTGGACAATTTTCGTACAACTAGATGGGAGAGAATGAAGCTATTTAACCAAAAGTCAATACGTTTGTCTCTTAAAGTTTTCATACGCATGACACTGTGTACATGCATGGCACATCATGGAAGAAACTGTTTTTCACCAAAACCAGTCTCAGAAAAGTTAAAATAGCATCATATACAGAACAGACAGGTAGCACTACCAGTTTACAAACCACGTACACTTGATACTTCAAATTTTGATTTCTGAGCAACATTTGATATGGTCCTTCAGGCAGAAGTTTAGTACATGCCAGTGACATAAGGTGACTCTGAGTATGCTCTCATGACACACACATAATTGAAGAAGTACTTCCTAATACTACTTGGGAAAGTGCTTGTTCAATGTGAATATTTCCAATTAGCAAAGCCCACAGGCAACTGGGCTTTTTTGGTTGAAATCTTTCTTGGTTTGATACTGAGAATACCAGAAGTTCAATAATGACAAAAGGAAAACAGTTTTCATGATGTTCATTTTATGGCACAGAGAATGTGTCTTTGTTGCCAACACCAATGTGCTGCTACATGGGTTACACTAATGATGTGCTGTGCTTTCATGCTGTGCTTAACAGCAGCTAAATAATTTCATTCGCTTACTTTAGGATGTTACAACGGCCCACATTGTAAAGCTTCTGGGTAGCCAGGCCATGAACACAGACAAATATTTTTTCAATACAAAAATAATTTTGTTGAACTGAGTCATTTGAAACCATCTCTGTGTGTATCAGTCTCTTACCTACAGAAGATGTGACAGTTGCAGCTTGGCATACTACTCACTCATGAGTACGCACACTCATTTGAAAGGTTTTAGTGGACGAGCGGCTTGAGTAAACGTGAGTATGAACGTGAGTGAGTACACATAAGGGTGAGTTGGCACGAGTATGAATGTGAGTGAGTATCGATGAGTGTGAGTAGGTATGAGTACGAATGCGAGTGAGTACCTATGGGTTCCATCAATGATGAACACTGTTATGTGTGCATGAATATCAGTTGTGCTTTTATGTGTACTTCTTTTTTTGACCACCTTCACTCCCACTGTAGGGCAGCAAATCAGTTCAACTTGACTAACCTGCCTGCCTTACTTTTCTCTTTTACCTCTTTTTTTGTTTCATTTTGTGTGCCCTTGAAGTTTAAGTGGGTATTAATCATGTGCATCCAGATCCATGGTCAATAGGGAAGTAGAGCAAAGAGGCAAAATTGCTTCATACATCTATCTTAAAATTGGCTGCTACATAACTTGTATGAAAACAAATAACCAAGCAGCTCGACATGTAGTTTGGGATCTTCAACAGTGAGCTTCTGTACGACAATGCGTATGTAATATTGATCACTGGAGATTTGAACAGCATCCACACTTATTAGCACGTACGACAACATATAAAAAAATTAAGCACTTATTTAGCTGTTTAACCTGATGATGAAGGTGTTACAGTAGTAGGATCAGAAGTGCAACATTGTCACTCTTAATCAGAGCAGTGAGCTTTCTCTTTACCGATTTGAATACATCAGTACTTCCTTTGTGGCTGAATTATGTAGACACATGTGTGCTCTTAAACCCTTATGTGCAACCAAATGGGAGAGAGTGAAGCTCTTTAACAAAAACTGCATGCATCTGTTTCTTAAAGTTTTCGTACGTACGACATGGTGCATCCGCACAGCACATTATGTAAAAAAAATGTATGTTATCAAGACCAGTGCCTCAAAAAAGTTCAAATTGCAATATATACAGGCCACGCAGGTAGTACCACTAGTTTAAGAACCACTTACACCTGTTAAACCCAAATTGTGATCTCTGAGATATATTTAATGTGGTCCTTCAGGCAGAAGTTTAATTTGTGCAAGTGACATATTAAGGCAACTGAGGATGCTCTCACGACGTATATTAATAGAGAAAGTACTGCCTCGTATTGCTTAAGGGAAAGTGCTCGTTCAATGTGAATCTTTCCAATTAACAAAGCCTGCAGGCCACCGGGTCTTTCTTGATACAAGTCGTTGTTGGTTTATTACTGAGCATATAAGAAGTTCAAAAACACCCAATTACGACAAAAGAAAGACAGTTTTCATGAAGTCATTTCATGTCAAAGAGAATGTTTGTTGTCAGTGTGAATGACCGACTACGAGAGTTAAACCAGTAAGTTCATGCTGTGCTTAACTGGACCTAAATAATTTCATTCACTTTAGAATATGTTACCCCAGCACACCTTGTAAAGCTTCTCTGTAGCCAATCCATGAACGTGGACAAATATATTATGAACGTGGGACAGTAGGAACGTGAGTGACTATCGATGAGTGTGAGTCTGAGTATGAAAGTGAGTGAGTTCACCAGTGTGATAGTGTGTATACGAGCGAGTGACGAGGAATGTGAGTAGATGTGAGTATGAACATGAGTCAATAGTCATCGGTGTGAGTAGGCATGAGTCTGAGAATGGGTAAATGTCTGTTTATCTTGTAACCTATACATCACCCTAATAATCATGATCTTTAAACACTGCAGTAGTGAGAAATAAATAAATGAATAAATATTCTGCATATGTCATATATAAGCTTGTGCGCTCAAGAAGATTTTACCACTGCTGTACACATGTGTGATACGTATGCGTTCCGCACGTGTGCATCCCACATATTGGTTCCACTCACAGACGAGCGTGGTTCGCTATCAGGGGGGGGGGGGGGATATGTCGGCAAACTCACTCATGAGACGACTCACTCACACTCACTCAGACCCAGAGTGGGCCGTGAGCCTGAGTCTAAGTGAGTCCGGGTGAGCAATATTTTGGTGAGTTTGAGTCTGAGTGAGTCTGCCTGAGGAAAATTTTCGTGAGTCTGTGTCCGAGTGAGTCCGGTTGAGGTAGATATTGTTGAATCTGAGTTCGAGTGAGCCCTAAGCGCGGAATATATTTCATGAGTGAGTCTGAGTGAGCTCCACCATTAATTGCCGACCTATGGTCCTATCTACTCAGCTTTAGCTTTACTATCAGCGTTATATCCGCTTAATTTTGTACTCAAATCTTTTCACAGATATTTCAATGATGGGCTACTTCATATTTTTTTAACCGAGGTGCGAGTTAGGAGAGGGGGGGCGCCATGACCTTCACCTGCAAACTCTTTCAGGGGAACTTCTTGATAGAGATTTCGTGCGACATGAGTATTTCATAGAATTGACCTTACTGGATTGAAACCACTGATAACTCGTATTTGAAGGTACAAGATATAAAGGCGTATTGTAGAGCACCAATTACGTGAGGTATTGGCATTAAAAGAGCATTGACACCAAAATTGAAAAGGCTAATTTTACGCTAACGGACTCATGAGTCGACTCACTCAGATTTCGGTGAAGCCATGAGTCTGAGTGAGTCCGGCTGAGTAATATCTCCGTGAGTTTGAGTCCGAGTGAGTCCGGTCGAGTAAAATTACAGTGAGTCTGAGTCCGAGTGATTCTAGTTGAGAAAAATTTTGGCGAGTATGAGTCTGAGTGAGTCCTCAGAGCAAAACATATTTCTTGAGTGAGTCTGAGTGAGGTCGAATTTTTTTGCCGACGGTGGTGGAGGAGCGAAGGTTCATCGCACCGCCCCTCGCCTACTAAGTCAAAGTATATGAGGCAGATTTTGCACAACCCCCCTCTTTGGTGTCTACAGGGGGGCGGTCACCACCCCCCCCCCCCTCTCTTCGTGTGCACGCCTAGGTTCTGCTCGTTCTACCTGTGCGCCAGTGGCGTAGCCAGGGGTGGCACACTAGGCCTGTGCCTCCCCCCCCCCCCCCCCCCGATTTTTTTTTTCACCATGGCAAACAGGGCGCAAAATGACCATTTGCCTGCCCGTCCCCTCCTTCTGATCAAAGAGGTGCCCCCCCCCCCCCCCCGACAAAAAATTTCTGCCTTCGCCCCTGCTGTGCGCCCATGTGTCTTCCTTGTGTAGAACACTATGCTATATCCATGTACTTTTTGCTGATACATGGGAATTTCGAAAGAGCAGATGTGGATTGCGTTTGTTCTAACCAGGCCCGTAGCCGGGGGGGGGGGGGGGGGGCTAGGGGCCCGGGTCCCCCCTCCCCCGAAATTCGGATGGAGGGGGGTGTTTTACCGAGAATAAATAATGAAAATAGGTGGTTTTCAAGGTTTTGAACAGGTGCCCCCCCCCCCCCCCGAAAACATTTCTGGCTACGGGCCTTGTTCTAACCTTGTGCCCGTACGGCAGGCCCGTAGCCAGGGGGGGTACCCCAGGCCCCCCCTGGCTTTTCAGGGTGGGGGGTGCCCTAGGTCCCCCCCCATTTTGGGGGGGGGGGGGGTGCCCATTTCAAGGGGGGGTGCCCTAGCCCCCCCTCCGAAATTCGGATGGAGTGGGGTGTTTTCCGAGGACAAATAATAAAAATAAGTGTCTTTCAAGGCCTTCATCAAGTGCCCCCCCCCCACCCCCCCCGCCTTGCCCCCCCCCCCCCCCCCCGAAAAAAATTCCTGGCTATGGGCCTGTGCGGTTTCCGTTTGTTCCATATCATACTTTCCGTATATTCCGTATCGCTTTATGGACTCTTCCATATATTAGATACGGAATCCGTAAGTTCCTTACGACTAAATCCGTATACCCGTACGGAATTCCTTATACGCCATATGTCAGTCTCCATATTTTCCTTACAATTTCCGTAAGCTTCCGTATAAATCCGTAAGAAATCCGTATATTCCATATGGCACATATACGGAATCCGTATGTTTTCCGTAAAAAAACATACGGAAACATACGGAACGTTTCAGTAGGGTGGTATACAAAATTCGCTGTGAAGTGTGCAAACAGGAATATACTGCACAGACGGAAACCGCTTTCCGTTTACGTTTCAACAACCACAGGGCATACGTAAAAGGCCTCCCTAATTTGCCGTTCTTCAAACAAATTAACCGGCCTGGTCACTCGTTCGAGCGAAAAAGTGTTGCACTCCTACAATCCGGCTTCCAGAACACACGGGAGCGCGAACAGCGGGAGTCATATTTCATAAACAAATTGAAATCACTCTCCCATGGAATCAACGAGAGCCCTGGGCGAATGACGTGCCTCCGCGACCTATCGTGTAAATCATAAACTGAAATAATTAATTTATTCATTTATGCATTCGTGAATTCGGACACACAGGACAAAAAACCAATCGATCGCGTGAAAATAAACGCAATAAATGCAACGTGCATCAACCGGCCCGTGTTATTATTTTTTTTCTTTTTCCAGCTTTTTTTTCTTTTTATCCTGTTGTTTGTACTTTTATTTGCTAATCTTTTAAATTTTCTCTATTAATTGATTTATTTTACGGTATAACTGATTAATATTTTTTTGTGCATGAAAAAGAGAGGGGAGGGGGGCACTTTTAGCCTTGCATCGTGGCCAATGTTTTCCTTCAGCTGGAGCGGGTCGTATGTATCTCTTGTGTGTGTACGGCCCGGCGCCGCAGGCCAACCGCCGAACCGTCTGAACTTGAACTCCATATGTGTGACGTGTACAAGCGGCAATTCTTCTCCTTTCCCTTTTCCTTGGTCGCTTGCTCAGGCGGCCCTTCTTATCTACCCCTCGTAGACAATACACGGATAACCCGCCACCTCCTTTCTTTCCGCTTTTCTTTCCCTCGCTGATGAACACCCAATTGTCGCTGTCGCTTCCTTCATTAGTTGTTTCTCTCTGATGTTCCCTTTTTTTTTCCTCGCTCTTTTTTTAATGTCTTTCTGCGGCCCCCCAAACTGGGTGGGTGGCCCCTTGCTACGGTTTGTACCATTTTACTTGCGTCCTCCGAAGAAGGCTGGACCGCCTGCCGAAACTGTTAGGATAAAATAAATATTTGTTTAGTTTCCTATGTTGCACTACTCTCGCACTTGTACGAGATGAGCGCTCAAAAGGACACGGACAGGAGGAAGAGATGTACGCACACAGGCGCTTGTCCTTGTCCTTTTGAGCGCTCATCTCGTACAAGTATGACCAACCAACAAACCCGCATCGCCGCCCTACTCTCGAAGTTTTTAATACGTTATATATATATATATATATATATATATATATATATATATATATATATATATATATATATATATATATATATGTATATATATATATATATATATATATATAGATATATATAAGGAACAAGAAAGAAAATACGACTTTCCTTGGTTTGGCACTGTATATTCTTACTAACCGTTTCGTCTGGTGGACCAGACAAAGTCTGGTCCACCAGACGAAACGTTAGTAAGAATATACAGTGCCAAACCAACGAAAGTCGTATTTTCTTTCTTGTTCCTTATTCTATCGGGGTCCGCGTGATTCTTTTCCTACTACTATATATATATATATATATATATATATATATATATATATATATATATATATATATATATATATATATATATATATATATATATATATATATATATATATATATAGATATACGCTTCTAAAAAACTGTTTATTGGTGGCGTTTCGATCGGAGACCGATCTTCATCAAGGTCTTGATGAAGATCGGTCTCCGATCGAAACGTCACCAATAAACACCTTTTTAAAAGTGTATATATATTTCTCCTATTTGTTCTACGGCAACCGAAGCCAGACTCTTCATTATATATATATATATATATATATATATATCTTTTAACTGAATAAGGGCGCGCACACAGACACGGACACTAGAACAAGAAAATGCACACAACATAAGCGCCACTCGCAACTAAAGTTTATTCGAAAGGAAGGTAGGTACATATACATCACTTCTGTCACATGACCTGGCGGGTGAAACAGCAAAAAAAACACAAACGGGGCTAAAACACGTGCCTCAGATCAGACCCTCAGAGTGCTGATGAGGTATGAAAATTCGTTGTCTGTTAACGTGATGGAGGGTGCGCTTACGCATTTATTCCCACTTCTCCTAATGTGAAACGCCTCTATCAGCTCTCTGGTGGTCCGATCTGGGTGTTTAGATAAAACAATAGCATCACAAAAAAGGGGTTGCAACCGCACGAGCTGCAATGTTTGGGCAAGTGTGAACTATCTTTTGTGTCCAACGATCTCCTATGTTCTTGCAACCTTGTGTTGACACATCTTCCCGTTTGGCCTATGTAGATGTGACCACAGGACAATGGTACCAAATACACAACACCTGTTTCACACTTTACGTACGACTGCCTATGATTCACGTCGCATCCTCCTCGTTTTTGAACCTTTGCGTTTTGCGATAGTTTGCTATCTATTCGGCTACATAGCTTGTTTAATTTGTTTGGGGCCGAAAATACTACCCTAACGTCATATCGATTCGCAACGTTTTTTATCCCCTGTGACAGCTTGTGCATGTAGGGGATGACAGAGGGGTTTTTTACAGGTTCCTTTATTTTATCATTTCCTTGGTCCTTGGGTTTTACTGTTTTTAGTAGCTTCTGCGCAACCTTGCGTAGGACGGGCTGAGGAAGCCAGCGCTGCTCAATGTTTCGAGCTGATTTGAGAAACTTTCTGCCGTTTTATCGGAGCACGGTTTTTTTAATGGCGGAACTCAGAGAAGACATAGCTATTCCCGTTTTAACAATTTTAGAATGTCCTGAGTTAAAGCTTAGTAAGGGCTTTTTTGAGCGTGGCATGTATGCCCAGCATATGTGGTTAGGTTCACGGTGTAATTTTAAATCTAGAAACTGGATTTCGTCATCCTTCGGAAGTTCAACTGCAAAGTGAAGTCCGCATCCATATTGGTTAAACACCTTCAAAACTTCGTTCCTGATGAATACTAGAAAATCATCAACGTACCGAACAATTTTTGTGGCTAGGCACCCTAAACTTTGTGCCACTTGAATGTCAAACCTTCCGAGAAAAATGTTGCTCAGAATAGGGGCAACTCTGGAACCTATGCAGACTCCTGTTTTTTGAAGATAGAGCTGACCATTCCATTGAACAAAAGCTGACCTTAAATAAAACGACAGGAGTTCTAAAAAGGTGCCAACTGACACTCCACAATCGCTCGTGAACCTGTGTCACTTGTCAGTGTCAGTGTCGGCACCTTTTTAGAACTCCTGTCGTTTTATTTAAGGTCAGCTTTTGTTCAATGGAATGGTCAGCTCTATCTTCAAAAAACAGGAGTCTGCATAGGTTCCAGAGTTGCCCCTATTCTGAGCAACATTTTTCTCGGAAGGTTTGACATTCAAGTGGCACAAAGTTTAGGGTGCTTAGCCACAAAAATTGTTCGGTACGTTGATGATTTTCTAGTATTCATCAGAAACGAAGTTTTGAAGGTGTTTAACCAATATGGATGCGGACTTAACTTTGCAGTTGAACTTCCGAAGGATGACGAAATCCAGTTTCTAGATTTAAAATTACACCGTGAACCTAACCACATATGCTGGGCATACATGCCACGCTCAAAAAAGCCCTTACTAAGCTTTAACTCAGGACATTCTAAAATTGTTAAAACGGGAATAGCTATGTCTTCTCTGAGTTCCGCCATTAAAAAAACCGTGCTCCGATAAAACGGCAGAAAGTTTCTCAAATCAGCTCGAAACATTGAGCAGCGCTGGCTTCCTCAGCCCGTCCTACGCAAGGTTGCGCAGAAGCTACTAAAAACAGTAAAACCCAAGGACCAAGGAAATGATAAAATAAAGAAACCTGTAAAAAACCCCTCTGTCATCCCCTACATGCACAAGCTGTCACATGGGATAAAAAACGTTGCGAATCGATATGACGTTAGGGGTAGTATTTTCGGCCCCAAACAAATTAAACAAGCTATGTAGCCGAATAGATAGGAAACTATCGCAAGACGCAAAGGTTCAAAAACGAGGAGGATGCGACGTGAATCATAGGCAGTCGTACGTAAAGTGTGAAACAGGTGTTGTGTATTTGGTACCATTGTCCTGTGGCCACATCTACATAGGCCAAACGGGAAGATGTGTCAACACAAGGTTGCAAGAACATAGGAGATCGTTGGACACAAAAGATAGTTCACACTTGCCCAAACATTGCAGCTCGTGCGGTTGCAACCCCTTTTTTGTGATGCTATTGTTTTATCTAAACACCCAGATCGGACCACCAGAGAGCTTATAGAGGCGTTTCACATTAGGAGAAGTGGGAATAAATGAGTAAGCGCACCCTCCATCACGTTAACAGACAACGAATTTTCATACCTCATCAGCACTCTGAGGGTCTGATCTGAGGCACGTGTTTTAGCCCCATTTGTGTTTTTTTTGCTGTTTCACCCGCCAGGTCATGAGACAGAAGTGATATATATGTAGCAAAGTCGACAGCTGGGCTAGTTGGTATGGTTCCATATTGTTTAAAGCGCGACAGACAGGACCAGGAAGAACACACAACGAGCGCTTACTCGCAACTGGCACATTTATTGGAAGAAACATAAAAAGAAAACATACAAAGAGGTGACCCAAACGAACTGCGCACTCGCCGCCACGTGGGAATCTTGCCACGTGCGCAAAGGCAAGGAAAGGCAAAAAAAAAACCAAAACCAGAACCCCACAATCGGTAAACAGTTTGGGCACCTTAACACCACATAAACAGCAACAAGGTATGACGACAAAAAACAAAATACAATAAGCCAAAGAGCGTCAATCTACCCCGCCTCCAAATAGCTGATTTCAGTTCGCGATAACGCCACTGACGGAGAGCTGATGCAACTCTCCCCCGCGTTCTTAATGAAAAGAGCTTCCATAACTTCACGTGCTGCGTCATCCCTGTGCCTAAACAAAACTGTAGTTTTGTGAAAAAGAGGAGAGCACTTGCAAACCTTACAGTGGGCAGCTAAATGTGACCCATAATTGGCACTCAAATTATTTTTATGCTCTCTAAGGCGGGTATTTAGGCAGCGGGCCGTCTGTCCTATGTAATCTAGTCCGCACGTCACTGGGATATTGTAGACAACACCTGAAGCGCATGGCACAAACTGATTATGGTGTTTTGTGCTACAGTCTCCTTTCCGTGAGGTAGGGCTTTTTTCAAGTTTATTGTGAACGGCCGCGCAAATCTTGTTTATTAGGGGCGCTGAAAACCACCTGTACGCCGTAGCGGGCACCCACTTTTTGTAAACCGTGGGAAAGCTTGTGCGCGTAGGGAATGACAGCGACGTTTCTTTTTTTGTTTTCATCTGTATGTTGTGATACAAACTTCGCTTTAACCTGCTTCAAAAGCCTTTCACACTGGACAACCAAAGTCTGCGGCGGGAAGGCGGAAATCAACAGTCTATCTAATTGAAGGGAGAAGCTAGTGCTCATGAGTGGACTACATGATTTTGTGAGTGCTGAACGCAATGAAGAAAGCGCAATGCCGTCTTTGACTGTTTTGAATGAGATGACTTATAACTTAAAAGTGGTTTTGTTGACCTGGGGCAGAACATCCAACACGTGTGGTCATGTGAAAATGCTAGTTGAAGATCCAAAAACTGTAGGCGCTGGTCTTTGGGAAGTTCAAACGTGAAGGTGAGACCAAAACTAACTTCCTTGAAAACCTTAAGAATGTCTACAACAAGCCTTCCGGTGTCGAAACTTGGAATAAAAATAAGAAAATCATCTACATACCGGAAGATTCGCTTGCTTAAGCCATTCAAATTAAGTTCCAACATCCTGTCAAATTTGCTAAGATATATGTCACACAAGATGGGCGCAACCCTAGACCCTATACAGACCCCCCGACGACTGTAGGAACAAATTCCCATCCCATCCTACAAGGGTCGACACAAGGTAGAAAGACAATAATTCCATAAAACCTTCAACACTGATGCCAGCCTTATCGCGGAAACTAACTTCGTCGTTATCCTCGCAGATACACTCCTTGACATTTTGCAAAAGACGTTCATGTGGCAAGGAATAAAAAACATCTTTAACATCTATGCTAAAAGCAGAGCATGCACCTGAATTGGTAACCTTAAGATACTGGACAACAGCTTCGGAATTATGAGCGCGAAACGGATCGGCAACGTCAAGCGCCGATAGGTGCCTCTGAAGATAGGCAGAAACTGCATATTGCCATGTTCCGCGTTCAGACACTATTGCTCTGAAGGGCATGTCCTCTTTGTGAGTTTGGATAGAGAAGAATATTTCCAAATGAAGACCTTTTGCCCTCTTAACCTCGTTAGCCGTTCTGGTGAGGTTAAGTTCATCTAGAAGCGCTAGGGCCTTTTCTTTAACCTTTCTTTCTTTTAGTGAGGTCAGCTGGAAATTCTTCTCTAAGGCTTCAGATGCCTTTTCTCTGAAGAGACCCTCGGGAAGCACAACAAAAAATCCTTCTTTATCCGAAGTCAAGATTCTAAGCTGGTGAGAAACGGCGAAATTAACAAGGGGGGCGGAGTTGCCCTTGGTTGCGAGGCTCACAAGAAGAACGACCGAGAACACCAGCACACTCTTCGATGCACCCGAGCTTTTGGTCCTCAGGAACAAAACGAGAAACAGTCCTTGCAATACATACTTTTTCGACGGGCGTAGGTGTGGCGTCAAAGCAGTACTTTGGACCCAATTGGAGTAACCTTTTGTAAGTGTCCGGAACTTGAGCTCCGCCTAAGGTCAACACCGTCGCTTCCGCTGCAACATTCTTGCTCTTCCTAGGCAAATGGGGAAGCACAGACATCCACAAAAAGTCCGTAATTTGCTGCGAAGTCCTGTACCATCCGCTTAAAGCTCGGTAGTGATGCATGTTATCGTACTTGACGTAACACACAGTCCGAAGGCAGTCCTTGTAGAAACGCACCTGGCGCCACCATTCCGAAGAAAGAATCCGACAGAGCCTACGGGAATTCAATCAGATAGACTGTTGCTCTCCGCCTTCCCGCCGCAGACTTTGGTTGTCCAGTGTGAAAGGCTTTTGAAGCAGGTTAAAGCGAAGTTTGTATCACAACATACAGATGAAAACTAAAAAAAATGAAACGTCGCTGTCATTCCCTACGCGCACAAGCTTTCCCACGGTTTAAAAAAGTGGGTGCCCGCTACGGCGTACAGGTGGTTTTCAGCGCCCCTAATAAACAAGATTTGCATGGCCGTTCACAATAAACTTGAAAAAAAGCCCTACCTCACGGAAAGGGGACTGTAGCACAAAACACCATAATCAGTTTGTGCCATGCGCTTCAGGTGTTGTCTACAATATCCCAGTGACGTGCGGACTAGATTACATAGGACAGACGGCCCGCTGCCTAAATACCCGCCTTAGAGAGCATAAAAATAATTTGAGTGCCAATTATGGGTCACATTTAGCTGCCCACTGTAAGGTTTGCAAGTGCTCTCCTCTTTTTCACAAAACTACAGTTTTGTTTAGGCACAGGGATGACGCAGCACGTGAAGTTATGGAAGCACTTTTCATTAAGAACGCGGGGGAGAGTTGCATCAGCTCTCCGTCAGTGGCGTTATCGCGAACTGAAATCAGCTATTTGGAGGCGGGGTAGATTGACGCTCTTTGGCTTATTGTATTTTGTTTTTTGTCGTCATACCTTGTTGCTGTTTATGTGGTGTTAAGGTGCTTAAACTGTTTACCGATTGTGGGGTTCTGGTTTTGGTTTTTTTTTTGCCTTTCCTTGCCTTTGCGCACGTGGCAAGATTCCCACGTGGCGGCGATTGCGCAGTTCGTTTGGGTCACCTCTTTTTGTTTTCTTTTTATGTTTCTTCCAATAAATGTGCCAGTTGCGAGTAAGCGCTCGTTGTGTCTTCTTCCTGGTCCTGTCTGTCGCGCTTTAAACAATATGACATATATGTACCTACCTTTCTTTCGAATAAACTTTAGTTGCGAGTGGCGCTTATGTTGTGTGCATTTTCTTGTTCTAGTGTCCGTGTCAGTGTGCGCGCCCTTATTCAGTTAAAAGATATATATGTATATATATATATATATATATATATATATATATATATATATATATATATATATATATATATATATATATATATATATATATATATATATATATATATATATATATAATGTTTACAAATTTTTTTCACTTGTCCACGTTCTTTTATTTTCCGTCTTTTTGTTGTTGTTTCCTCTTAAGTTGGTGTCATATTTACTTTTGTGTCTTTTTCTACTTTTTATTGAGTTTTATTTCTATTCTATTGTATTAGACTTTGCACTGCATTGCTATGTATATTGTATTTTGCACTATCATTTTTTTATTGTATTCCTATGATTCATCTTGTATTTGAAGTGGTCTTGTCGGTTGCTATATATTGCCCGGTCACATACCTTGCCCGGTCACATACCTTGCCCGGTCACAACTAGCCCGGTCACATACCTTGCTATATATTGTTTTTGCTTTGTATATGATTAATAATATTTTTGCTTCTATTACGGTTTCTAAATTGTATTTCGCATTTCGCATTCTATGTTCATTGGTTTCTTATTAATTCATGTCCTATTTCAACTATTGTTTCTTGTTCACCACTTGCTAATCTTCCGGCAATTTCTTCTTTTATTCACTTTGCTTGTAACTTCTAACGGAGGTTGTCCTTTTCAGTATTTTACTCTGTGGCCCTGATCAGTATGCAGGCATTTTGTAACTGTTGCCTATGTAACCAATAAACGCAAACTGAACTGAACTGAATTGTAGACAGCGTGCCGCCGCTGGCCGAGTGGAGGTGCCGATGGGCGGGATGCCGCCGCGGCATGCTTTCCGCCAGTTTGCACGTACCTTAACCGCTCTCGTGCGAAACAAGAAATAAGAATGAAATAAATAGAGAATATCCAGGATAGTACGATTTGAGAACCTGGGACTTCTACGTGGCAACCAAGTATTCTACCTCGGAGCCATGCCGGTGCTTGAAGCTCCTTCGCAAAAAGACCCTGTACAGACTTCATGTCGGAAAGGAACGACGTTAAAATATGTAATATAGCGTGCGTGGTAGAAGAGGAAAGTCACACAAAGAGAGTTGCATAACTAGTGGCTCGTTAAATGCATCCAAAGCATTACTAAACGCTCAGCCATAATTCTTCATCGTGTCAGCCACAGCATCAACAAAGTGCACATAACGCCCTACAGTTGTGTCACAGGTACCAAACTTCTCCCAGATTGAGGAATACTGGCAAAATGGATGCTTCACTAATTCAGAAAAATTGCAAAAATTTATAGCCGAGTGGGTACCTCTCAAATGTACAAAGGGGGGGAGGGGGGGGTTCAGAAGTTCGCAGGCCACTATCCCATGCATTTCTATGGAAGCGTGGCCTGCAAACTTTTGACCGGCACTGTACTTGTATTTGTTGCCAAGGAAGCCCATAAGGCCCCCCATGATCCGTTTCCTCAGGAGCTCAATAAAGTTATTTTTTCTGGTATTTCATGTAGCGTGGTAGGAGAGTAGGATGACGACAGCGCGTCACACAATGATAATTATGTAACTAGTGAGTCGTTTAAATCCTTTCAACCCATTACAAAGGGCTCCGCCATAATTCTTCATCGTCATCAGCCACCGCATCAACAAAGTGCACATAACGCCTTACAGATGGTTAGTGGGTACCACGGTTTTCCGCAGAATAACGATTTAGCAAAACTTGGAACTCGGCGAGATGGTGCATAATTTGACGGGAAACTTGAGCGCACAGAATAACAATCACAAGAGCGAGACAACAGGACAAGCGCTTGTCCTGTTGTCTCGCTCTTGTGATTGTTATTCTGTGCGCTCAAGTTTCCCGGCAAAATAACGAGTAGTGACGTAATCTGTGTTTCCGAACGGGACAAAAAATACGAGTTATGTCGTAGTGGGTACCTTGCCAGTGCACTTGTATTTCGAGCTCCAACAGAGTTTACAACGGGCTTTAGAAACGCCGATGTTCCAGCTTGCGTTGTGACTGTGCTGTGCTTTCCGCGCCGGCCGGGTGGTCTTTCTCTTTTTTTTTTTTTTCAAGTGCGCCACCTAATGCTGTGCATCGTTTCCAGAGTCGCATGCCCTTTCGTTCGTTGATTTCAGGGTGCTGTTGACAGTAACACTCTACTTGTTTCGGTAACCTTAAAAAGCGCTCCATACCATTTCGGAATGGAAGCGTGTACCATATTGACGTTAATGCCTGAAATTTAACGGTAATCATGGTAATTATGATCAGTGCCTCATCTGACGCACCAACTGTAGCACTGATATTACCACTGTGGTTTTTATTGCGACAGCAATTATATGGACACTCTCGGCTGATTTTAGCCGTCAGTCCCGTATATGTATATATATATATATATATATATATATATAGGTGCACAAGTGAAGTGGACGAACGAACGAAAAACGATGCTTTATTGCCAACGTTGCGGCCGGGGACCGGCCTGACGAAGGCCGGTCCCCGGCCGCAACGTTGGCAATAAAGCATCGTTTTTCGTTCGTTCGTCCACTTCACTTGTGCACCTATAATACTACCGAATCCAGGAAGACCTTCTATATATATATATATATATATATATGTAAGTAAAAGCCACGAAGAAAAATACCCGCGGGTAACAGTGCGGGAGCGGGGGCGACAAACGCCGCTGAAGCGGACATCAAACGAGCCGGCCCACCTCCGTCGCTCCAAGGCGTATGCGATAAGATCCCCCCCGCCTGTTCGACGAGCCGGGGAATGCTCAAGAAGAGGAAACGCCCCGCGCGTCTTTAACAAGCACGGAAAGACGCGAGTGGGGGGGGGGGGTGTCCCTCATGCAGTCACTGCGACCTTTGGTTTTACGATTGCTAGCGCACGCGTCACCTCGCAATCTCAGCAGCCGACAGCGGGCGGCTGGTTCCTACGTGCTCCGCTCTCAACGCGAGGACATTGTGCGAACAGTGTCCCTGGAGCGGCCGTATGCTCTTAAACCCGCATTTTGTAGAGTTGCGTGAGATCGGATCCAAAAGAGTTAGCTGCCATCCTCACTTCGATTAACATTAGAATTTGTTGCTATCGCATTCCACTGCTTCACCCTTGCGGTGAAACTGCGACTTTTTCTCTTTCTTTGACACCAAAATTGTTCCACAAAGAACCAATTCAGTGAACATTTCTAAGGAACTGTATTGACGATTACTGCAGAAATATCTCGTTCATATCCACACGCAATACATCACGATAGCGAGCTGTGTTGGAAGCTCGGGAGGCTGCACATTTTTTACGAAGCTATGACTTTGTAAATAAGTAAATAAATTGTCGAGTTTGCGTCATTCAACCACAATGATTATGAGGAAGGCCGTAGGTGAGAGCTCCCGATAATTCGTCCATCTGGGACCCTTTGGTGTTCTCTAATATGCACTGACTTCGTGCAGTACAACGGCCTCTAGCATTTCGATGGAGGCGAAATGCGAAGTCCGCCGCCGGCATCGAAGCCGCGACGTTCAGATTAGAAGTCAAGCAAAATAACCACTGTGCCACCTCGGAGGGCGCGGACAAGTGAAGACAAAACGCGAGGAAAAACAAATACTTGTAGTCATAGATGCTTGTGGTAGCTGTAGCAGTTAAGGTGGCGGTCCCACTCCGGTGGCAAGCACTCCGCATTTTAGGCATTGTTTGCTGATGCACTGTGCTTATTGCGCTCGTTGAATAGATATTAACTGTATTGCATTAGAAAGTCTACATTTTCCGCTTTCCAATGACACCCGGTATTATTGGTTAGTTGGAAGCGTTACCAGATAATAACTAAAATAGTGTGAACAACAAACACCGTTTTTGCACTACAAGCCTGGGTTGTACAGTCAGTACGTCAAAACTGTTCAACGTAACAGAATGAAATTTACTGTGCCTTTAGATAAAGTGCCATTCAAGGTTTTCTGTCAAGAGATATTCCGTATAAATTAATTAGAAATTAACGTACGCTCCAATAAATATGGGCAAAATAATGAAAGTTGATAAGTGAATATTTTTTTTCTTTTCAATGCGGAAAAACAATATTTAGCTGTTCGGAAGGCTGAATTGAACTTGTTATCTACACGAAGTTGTTTCGTTTTCTGATGAACAAGTTAATGAATCATTATTACTTCAGTTCGGCAATTTATGGCTCTCCTTGGTCACGCATTACCGACAAAGCGACAAAAACATTCAAGATGAAACGCTGAAGTCTTGCATAGTCAAGCAGGAGGCCCTTCTCTAGGATTATATAAAGAGAAAAATACTTTATGTTAATTAGAGAATATGCAGGACAGGAATGAATTTAATTTTTTCTGTTTGCGAGGTCCGTAGAAACTGGCTTTTTTTTCTTTTACGCGCTAATTGACAACAATTATTGCAGATTAGCGCAGCCGTATAGCGTCCATGTAATTACCATTACTCACTAACTTTACGAAGTAGTGCTTGAAACAAAAGATTTTCAAGAAATAGGGTAAGGTGGGGCAAAATAAGACAAAAATTTGAAAATAGTGAATATTTATTTTTATTTCACTCTTTAGCCTTAAACGACAATGCAAAAAGTTTCCTTTGGGTACAAGGTATGTGCAACATAAATATGGCCATTTTGCCACTGTTAAAAAGTTTATTTTAAAAAGAAATAAAAAATGCACCAGATGTCTCATTTTGCCCCAACATGCGGGGCAAAACGAGGCAGTGTGAAAAAAAATTAACTCTTCAGTTTTTGCAGTAGAAGCACTTGAAAATAAACTCCGTGGGCCCTCACGCAGCCTTCATGACCCCAGTCCTTGCACTCCACGAATTGAATACAGCGAGAATCCGGTGCTGTTTTGCTCCAAAACTCCTTGCAGATAAAACACAGCCAGTCTTTCTTTGTGCTATTGATGTATTTTGTTGAAAGCTTGCACTTCATTGGATTATTCACCGATTGGACGCTAGATATAATCTGACGCATCTTCTTCGCCTCCTTTTGCCATTTTGGTGCAGAACTGCACGGGCGTTTCGTGGCTTTCAGCTTCGTCAGCCGGGCTTCGTGAGGCGATGAATTTAAAACTGCGCTAGATTCAAATTTTCTATCACAAATTAGGTATTGAGCGAAAACTCGATGGCGAGACGTGTTTGTGAACGCCTTGACTTGGAGATTCTTCCAAATTTGCGTTCGCCTCTTGAGAGCATCCTTGGGAACGCGGAAAAATCTCGATGCAGCACGAATGGAGTGGGTGTCCTGAACAGCAGTCAGTGCTTTTTCACGTCGTTTTTCTCCCAGGAAGCTTTATATGATATTCCCTTGTGTGTCCGAACCTTCCTAAACAATAAAATATAATATATAATGAGTGTAAGTAAATGGTTCACTTAATGAGACACTCCCTAAGGCAATTCAATACCTTTTTGTCGCGTTTTGCCCCCCCCTCACATGCCCAAATTCAAAAAAAATTTCAGCTTTTGCCCCGCGCACCAAGTGAACTGAAATTTTGGTGGTATGTAGCTAGTAGCATATAGTAACAATATAAATACTTACGTTGTTGTACTGACGCCAGAGTAGCTTCATGCACGGATCCGAAAGTTTGGCCGAGAAGAATTTCGCCCCTTTTTGACGGGTCACGAACACACTGACACCAGCCGCGTAACTTTTTCCCACGTGAACGCTGTGAGCAATCGTCAAGTTTTACACATAAAAAGGTGGACAACTACCAGCACCTCTCGCTGAAATATAGAAACAAAGAAAAGTGCTTTCTGTATTAGCTATAGAGGTCGGCAAAGCCAAAATGTCGCGTTTTGCCCCGTGTCTCATTTTGCCCCGCCTTACCCTAATAACTGGCAAATATTTTTTGAGTGGTGCCATCTGTGAAAAAAAATATCAAGTTCCTTTCACTTCAGTTCCAACGTTCGTCAAACGTGGCGCCACAAGAGATTACTAAGCTGTGTTATTAATTTCTAATTAATTTATACGGGAAAAAAAGGCAAGCTGGTTAAAGATTGAGGGACAGTTAAACAAGGAACAGATAAGTGTTTATGCGGTTACAGAAACACACCTTAGAGACTTGGAAGAGCCACCACATATTGACAATTATATTTGGAAAGGATGCAACAGGATCATATCATAAAGGAGAGGTGGGGGGTGTTGGAATGCTAATTCATAACAAAGCAAAATGGGATAAAGTGAAGCAAACGTGTTCAGAGCACCTATGGGTTTCGGGCACAGTAGGTGGAAAGAAAACGTGGCTAGGTGTAGCTTACTTGTGGACGGGGAATAACTGCAGAGAAAAGAATTATTTATTTATTTATTTATTTATTTATTTATTTATTTATTTATTTATTTATTCAGATACCTACAGCGCCCAATGGGCATTATTGTAGGGGGGGAAAACAAAAAAAGAATACAGTTACAGGTGGTATATAACATCAAGAGTTAACATAACAAGATCAGCAATGCGTTTAAGATTACAGATGACGTGGCACATGTACATTCTGAACAGATCGCTCGAAAAATATATTCAGACAAACCAAGAACAGTACATTACAACATAACTACAAAAGGTAACAAAGTTAAAAAGAACAGATAAATAGACAAGTTGAGTGAATGCCGTATAGAGGTGACGCGATACCTAGTGGAACAAAACTTCAGCAAGGGCACAGTCGAAGGAACTGTTTGGCGACAAGACAACCTCCTCCGGTAGATTATTCCAATCATGGCATGTTCTTGGAGAAAAAACGAATGCTTATATACGTTAGAATATACGAAGAATCTGGAGATAGTGAAATGCATAAGCATATATTAAATAGTTTGGTCATGATACCGGAATAATCCTGCTAGGGGACATGAATGCTGATATTCATGACCTTGACGGATATTTAGACACCCAATGGCAAGTTATTGCTAGATCTCTGCGAGCAACATTGTCTTGAGATTGTTAACGCGGGACCTAAGTGTGGGGGGGCAGATCACGAGGGAAGTCGGAAACAGGCAATCGAGCGTTGATTATTCTCTCATGACAGAAGGAATCTATGACAAACTTAGAGAGATGACAATAGACCAGGAAGGCAGTTCACAGCTTGGGTAGTGATCATAAACGCATAACATTACAAATGGGATATAAAACTGAAAATAAGAACATAGAATCAAAGTTTGGCAGCTTGTATTTAAATGACAAACAAATAACAAATATAGCCGCAAGAGTCGAGGAAGAAGTAGTGCAAACTAACCTTTTAACATTTTTCGAATAACCTTTTAAGTTTCAACAACGCATTCTTGGCCCATCCCCCAGAGTGGGTACGTGCCATAGTTCAATAGGACAACCAAACCAAACCAAACCAGGCAAAGACTGGAAGTATAGTGAGCTGCTACATGTAATCACGAAAGAAATAGAAAAAGAGAAGACAACTATTTGTTGGAAAGGAAAGAGAAAGCCAAAAAGTTGGTGGAACAAAGAAATCCGGGAAGCGATCGAGAAGCGACGTGAGGCATCACGGGAGCACAGACAGACAAAAATGGAGAAGCGGCCACAGGACGAAGTCAACCAAATATGAGAAATATATTTAGAGCAAAGATCCATTGTGCAGAAATTAGTCGAGGCAAAAATAAAGGCGAAAGTGAACGCTGGATGACAGAGATTCGCGAAAAGAAAAAGGCCGCGCCTAGGATATTTTGGCAGCCACCTAAAAGCGCTAGGTAGGAAGTCTGTCACAATGCAACAACATATGGTAGATGAAGGAGGAAATCAATTGGAAGGGTATGAAGCGCTAGGTTACATCCGAAAGGTAACAGCCGATTCGTTTAAAAAGGTCGCCCAGGGGATTCCCCCAGTGAGTAAAAGTATGCAAAAGAGTGCAACCGAGGAAGATGTAGTACTTGAGAATTTTACTTGGAAGAGGGCTGAAGGAAAAATTCCTAAGCGCACTGCTCTGGGCTTAGATGGGGTTCCCGTCAGCCTCAATAACGAACTAGGATATATCACTGAAGAAGCACTGCTGAAAGCCGTAGAAAAGTGCTTACATAAGAGGGAAACACCAGACAGTTGGCGAAAAAGGAGAATGAACTAAATCTATAATGGCAGGGGAGAAAAGGATAACATTTGCTCGTATAGACCGCTAAATATTACATCGTTGCTATACAGGTTGGCGATGCAGGCAGTAAAATTAAAAATAGAAACGTGGGTAGAGCAAAATGATATTTTGGGAGAACTTCAGAATGGATGCCGAATAGACAGGCGGTTAGACGATAACCTGTTTGTTATTACTCAGTGAATATCCATCTAGAGCTGTGCGCCGCCGCGCCGCGCCGCCGCCGCCGCATGTTTTTGCTCACGCCGCTCGCGCCGCCGCCGAAGTCCCGAGAGTGACCACGCCGCCGCGCAATAATTGCGGCGCGCCGCCGTTAGTCTTATTTTTTTTACCCGAACGGAGAATCTGGACATAAAATACATCACTTCACCGGGGGAGCTCTTCGCGATGAATCCATGTAATGGACTCTCCATTTCAGCAGCCGCTGATTGGCGGGAGCTCGGCCAGCAGCGCTCTATCTCTGTGCGGCTCTTCCTCTTCAACGTCATTTTGAGGTCACGAAGTTTTCACAACTCTGGACTCAAATTAGTGGAACGGAATGCGCTTAAACTACAGAGGGGAAAAATAGGAGAGAGCGCGCCGAGCATCTATAATACAACGTCCTCTGAAGCCCCTACATCTTATAGGGTTGGTGTTACACTTCCCACCATGCTCTTCTTTCTTTTCCTTTTTCTAGGTGAGCTCATGAGGGAAAAAAGTTCACGAGTGCGCGCGCCTAGCGTCCATAAAGCAACCTCCTCCAACGCCGCTACCCCCCTTGTGCTCTGTGCTCTGGTCACAGCCCCACCATGCTCCTGTTTCATTTTTTGTGGCTGGGGAGTTATTCTCTACGTGTGCCCCTAGTGGACTGCCTGTTTTGGCCGCAATTGATTGGCTGGAGTTCGGCGATCAGTGCGCCGCCTGTTTCCTGTTCTTCTTCCGCAACGTCATTTTAACGTCACGAATCTTTCACAACTCTCCACACTGATGAGGTGGACTGAATGCGCTTCAACGCAACGAACGCAGCGCCCAGACATCCGCTTTGCGTACATCTCGGAGGCCGTGCACAAATTCTGATCGCGTGAAGCCAAGGGTTGGCAACTTTTCCAGGTGGATGTCCAAGTTGCTTGAAGCCGACAAAGCGGGGGGCCGCATTTCAAATCAGGGGAAAGGGGAAGAGGCTTTGCCGGCAAACAATGAAGATGGGGTGAATTGAGAATGATGTACAAAACTGGGTTAGAAATGTTTATTTTCAGCGCGCATGTCACAAGGTCGAAATTCACAAACATGGCTTACAAGCGAAGATCTCGTTTTAGGTCAAACCTGCCATGTCGGCCTTCAGATAGGAGGTCTAGTAGCACACGTTTAGGGGCTAGCTGGTGCATTCTTTCAGAAACTAAGGATTGCGCAAAAAACACAGCACACGAAAGACGGAGACGACGACACCAGCGCAATGTCGTCGACACTTGCGCAGGTGTCGTCGTCTCTGTCTTTCGGGTGCTGTGTTTTTTGCGCAATCCTCATTTTATGAAAGAGAGGAAGTGATAAAAGAAGGGGGGGGAGGGGGGTAGTTGACGTAGTGCCGGGGCGCGTAACACTGCCCCACGGGCCGCATGTGGCCCGCGGACCGCAGGTTGCCAACCCCAGACGTAAGCCATCGAATTAGGTTTAATGCCTCCGCCTGTCTAACGCACCTGTGAAGGTTGGTGCGCATTCCCTGCATCGTTCTCAAATATCTCGGACACATTCATATGCAAGTTCAGACTTGACAAGTTAATGTTTCTGTAAATTTCTTCCACTGTCTTCTTACGCTGGTAATGTGCTGGCGGGTTCGGTTAATCAACGTGGCCATGAGCAAACATCACGGCTCACCGCTTTTTCGAGTAACTGAATGCACTTTGCAGAAATGGACTGTGGACATCTTCTATAGATGGCCACATCGAGAATAGTTCTGCGGAAGTTGTATCTTTCTCTCCTCCAGAAATCTCAAGAGTATGGCCTGACCTGAATGCTGGGGCGTCCTCCAGCCTTAAAGGGTGACAACCCAACTCGCTGGATAGCATAATCGTGGCGTCTTCGATGAACTACATTGTGCATAGATAAGTGAAATAGATAAGTAATTCATATCGATGGGTTAATGCACTTTTCTCCATTCATTTTTACTCGAGTAAGTCTATAAAATGAATAGAGAAGTAAAGGCAATGAAAAACTTGGAGTAACCGATAGCTGAGCTAGCTGGTAGGAATTCATGTTAAAACGACACGACCTGAAAACGTAGACAGAAGGGTGAAGTCAAGAGAGTGACCAGTAATCTTTCACGTAGACCATCACGCGCAACTGAGTGATAGGTATCGCCTTTTGGCTGGGAATGCACAGACAAGTATTTTAAGTGCTGAGCACTTTAGGGGCCCGGGCTGTCGTATGCTGTCCATGTATGCCGTCATCGTACGCTGTAATCGTATGCTGTCGTAGCTTGGTGTAACGCAGGCAAAACCACGAAGAGCATAGCCATCTCATATCGAGCGCGCGATCGCGCCAAGGAGAACTCTTCTTCCTCTTGTTTTTCGAGCGCCTTGATGATATTAAGTGCGGAGCACTTCAGGGGCCCGGATTGTCGTATGTTGTATGATATCGCCGCTTGGCGTAAAACAGGCAAAACCACGTATAAAAATTGGAAAAAAAATGAGGAAGCAAGCGAAAAAGAGAAATGGAGAGAAAGAAAATATGAAGAAAAATAGAAAGAGCAAGACAGAGAAAAAAAACTAGATAAAGAGAGAGGAAGAAATCAATAGAAATAAAGAGAAAAAAAAGACAGAAAATACGGTAACACAGAAAAAGAAACAAAGAGTGGAGGAAAGAACATGAAAACCGAAGAGAAACAAAGAAGGCTGCCCAGCTCTGCACTACCTTCAAGTTCGGCACCACTAATGCGAAGCTGCCTTAATTTTTTTTTTTTTTTGTCTACCGTCTTTTCCGCCGCAGTACGATTTTTCAGTTAGCTGTGTTTGCGGTGTCTTGACTACTCTCTTATTTCCGTGTTTGCACACCCCGTATTTTTATGGGCCCCAAAACAGCCTCTGAAAATACAAAATCGAGCGCATTGTTCTCTTTGCGCGTTTCTCGTTTTTTTTTTCTTGCGCTTTTTATGACGCCAGAACGGTGAATCACGTGACATGATTAGGAAATACTCTCGATTGGTCCGTATACGAGAAATATCAGTTGTGAATTGTCGCCTACCATGTCTTGCATTGTATTCGTCCAGCCGTTCTTCCTCAGCTCGCATGATTATCGTGCGCGATGAACTGATTTCGCTCCATTTTGTGAGTTTCCGAATGCGCAAGCGGAAATAACTGCGTGTAGCCGGCTAGCTCGAAATCCCGATAAGCTCAACGCTTAGCGTTAACATTGTGCACATGCTTTCTGAAGAATAAGTGTCGAGAAGATATCGCCTGTAAGAACTGTAGTGAAAGTGAGAACGAAGCCAGTGAAACATGCCCCGGATTATTTGATTCGTCCAACGAACGAACTCTTTACAGCGAAGACGATGCAGCTCTGGAGAAAAAAAGGCAAGCTTGTCCACGGTTTTTGTATATTTTTCTACTGTGATAACGATTGCATGGACACTGTGTACAGGTTTTCGTCGTCGCCGTCATGTTCCGTATAATGTCCAAATCGATAACTTGTGCGCGCATCATATGCTGTACTCGGCAGTAAAAGCTCGCGAGCGCTAGCGAGGAACACAGCTGAAACATAGATGAAACAAGCTGCCCATCTCCGTCGCACGGAGGGTGCAGGCGATTACAGGGCGCATGCGATAACATCACCCCGCGTGCGAGGCCTGCCGTCAATTGCTCCTCAACCAGAAAGCAAACGCCTTGTCCGTCTTTCGCAGGGCGAAGGAGTATGAACGGACACCGGGCTAGAGGGACTGCGTGGCTGGAGCCGCCACTGTGAACTTTGACTATAAGCGTGGTCGCATCATCAAACGGCTCGTATACCCTTCTACTTTCGAACTACTGATACGAAAAACTACACGAAAACCGTTTCTTTCCCGGAGGCGACCGCATGCCCTGACACCAGCGTTTTGCAGTTTAGCGAGATCGGATGAATAAGCTTTTTAGATGCGAAGCATCTTATGCTCGGGGCTTTGTCCGTCCCTCCCGCGTCCCTCGTCCCGCGTCCCACATCCGGCCACTTTCATGAAGTAGGGAAGCACCCATTATGCGAACCAGAACATTGTAGTAATATGAAGGCCGTCAACCACTACTACAGTCATCAGAGTCATGGCCGAGAGCACAGAGAGCCTGCTTAGCAATGGCTAGGCAGGTAGTGTCTGTCGCTCAGGTTTACCCCATTCCTTGATCTTGCTTGCATGTGTTTGGAGGGGGGCTTAGTCCGCCCCTCCTTCCCGCGTCCCACACCACCACAGCGCATTCGCTTTCCCTCCCCCCTCTCTCTCCTACGCTCACCCCCCTTTCTCTCCTCTAGGAATCCTCTACACTACGGAGCGGCCCCCGCGTCCCCTCCCCCTAGCCTCTCCTTCGCTCACCCCCCTTTCTCTACTCCTAACAATCATCTACTCTACGGAGCGGCTCCGGCGTCCCACATCCCAACAGCGCATGCGCGTCCTCTCTCCTCTTGAAATCCTCTACTCCACGGAGCAGCTCCCGCGTCCCACACCCCCCACAGCGCATGCACGTCCCCCCCCGTCCTCTACTCAAGGAATCCTCTACGGAGCGGCTCGCACGACAGGTGGTGTGACAGCTGCATACTCCGCTGGGGGGCGCCACGGTAATTCCGCGGTATGAAAATGACGGAGCGCGCGCGCCTCATTCTCTCTCCTGTGCAACGCCGCGATGAGCGCGTGGACCGCTGCCGTGAAATGAGAGCGGCGACGTTCCTCCCGCTCAAGCTAATTCTCTCCCCGCTGCTTCGCATCCACACATGGTTCCCTTTAGCGGGAGATGGGGAATGTTTTTTTTTTACTATATGGGGCTTTACGTCCCAAAACCACGATATGATTATGAGAGACGCCGTAGCGGAGGACTCCGGAAATTTTGATCATCTGGTGTTCTTTAACGTGCACTGACATCGCACAGTACACGGGCCTCTACCATTCCGTCTCCATCGAAATGCGACCGCCACGGCCGGGATCGCACTTGCGACCTTCGGGTCAGCCGCCGAGTACCCTAGCCACTGATCCATCTAGGCGGACCCGGATGAAAAAGAGTTAGCCGCTTTGCCTTAGTTCGGTATAACATTACTACATGTTGTTATCGCATTCACTGCTTCGCCCTTACGGGAAACAGATTTCTTTTTTTGAAAGGACAACATTCTCGGCCCACGAAGTCTTGAATATTGAATCAACCCCGGCCCCCCCCTTGCCGCGCGCGTGTGCCGCGCCGCCGCCGGAGGTGGAAACACCGGCGCGCCGCCGCCGGCGATTTTGGGACCGGCGCACAGCACTACATCCATCCATCCATCCAAGCTGGCACAACACGGATGGGTTATTTCTCCAGACTTCTGTTTGCCTCAGTCGCTACGTCTAGTTGCGGCGCCTTACCAACACCAACTGTAAAAGGAGAAGACCTTAGTTATGTGGCCTTTCCCCACGCACTACGCCAGCAGAAAGGGCGGTGGCATCAAGCGCCAAACGAGTTCAGGCCTCTTTCCGCGATACGTCGTAGTATCGCGCGTCCGCAGAATTGGCGTTCACCGGCCGGCTCGGTCTTTCTCTACACTGTAAAAAACAATCTCGTGAGAAAAACAGAAAATGCATGGCAAATTTAGTGACATAACAGTTCTGTTCTTGTCTGTTTTCTGTATTCCATTTCGCAGTAATTTTGCGGAAATTGCCTGTTCTTGCTTTTTTTTTTTGTTTTTCTACACAGATTTTTCGTTTCTGATTTCTTCCTGGAAAACAGGCTTTTTGTATTTGCACACATTTTTTCTGTTATTCTAAAGAAATTTTCTCTTCCTAGTACCGAGTTCAAATAACAAAGTAGTGCACGCTTTGTTCTCAATGGCTTCCAGAATCCACAATGATTTGCGGCATTCCCTGTAACTTTATTGTAATAGGCACCGCACCTTTCATTTCCTTCTTCGCGTTCGTTACCCTCACAGAACCTCTTAATAGAAGGCACATGCAGCGACCGCCGACATGCATCTGGTGTTTGTCGACTTTGGCATTAATTTTTCTCAAAGTCTGAATTTTACTAATTTGCAAGATGGTCAGTGTCGGCTTCACGCTTGGCTCTAGAAAAGGCTTTTATTATACCAAGTGTAACACGTTTGCAGCGGATGAAGCACGATAGCATAATTTTAGGCATATTCATGTGATGTGCCAACGTCTTGAGATCTCTAACATAACTTTTCTGTGAAAGATAAGGTAAAGTCTAACAATCTTTGGTATTTATTACGAAGTGGCTGTGATATTTACAGAAATTATTTGTTAACAACCTTGAACAGACAAATTACATCATTTCAAAAACACAGTATCCATTTTTGCCAAATCCAAGAAATTTCATGTTGGTAAAACAGAAACTACCTGTAACTTTTATGTTATTTAACACACATTTTAAATGCGAAGCATTTCTTAGCGAACTTCGGCGACTTTGAGCGTATCTATCTATCTAGCTATCTATGAAGCCGCCTACGACTTTGTGCTCTCATGGCCGTATCGCTAATGGGATTTATACCAAATTTGGTATGACATAACATGACCGCATGACGAACATAAATGGCTGGTCATATCATGAAAATCATGACTAACTTGTCATGAAAAGTATGATTTACATGCCATGCTCATGGCACGCTCGCGGCCGTTTCGTTAGCTTGATATACACCAAATTTGGGATTGAGTGACGTGACTGTATGACGAACATAAATGACAGGTGGTAATATGCAAAAAAATTCGGCAGATTCCACGTACCTTGGGAATCGATGTTATGCGAAGCATGCGGAGGGAAGGTGACTGTGTTGTAATGTTTTATTGAGCGAAACGTTACGAAATTACGCTAAAGATATGTACAATTGTTGTACGCACAGACATATGTTCCACAGTCGCATATGTTTTGCATAACAAGCTGTTTACAGTTGCGTAACGATGCCAACAGCAACATGGGCAGTAGCAACAGCAGAAGCGGTAAACTGATATGAAGCGCTTGTGCTCGCCAGGATGGTAGCCCTGGACACTGCAACATATATCAACTTCAGTGGATGGCGCTTTACTATAATTGATGTTAACCCGGCGTGACGGCTGTATCATCGGAGTACATATGTAATGTTTATAAAATTGGATAGCCAGCACTGCAATGACAATTGACGTTTCACGAACATTAGGGTCTATTCGAAAAGCAGTTCCGAGACCTGGCGTGGCTCTGTGGCAGAATGCTTGATTGCCACGCAGAATGCTTGGGTTCGATTCCTGTTGGGACCCTGACATTTATTATTTGCATTCGTCCGGTCAACGCTGCTGATGACGTTAGCTTTTTAACGCTCTGGCGTTAAAAGTACCAATGTTTGTCTCGCCGTTCCTGGGTAGTCTAAACTGTCAATCACCTGTGGCACATACCCGCATACCTGTGGCACATACCCACCCCGAGGTATGTGCCACAGGGTTTGCCCGAAAGAGTTTGACGACGTACGCGACGGGATTTTCATTATTCATGTCACGACCAGCGAGTCATATTCGTCAAACCATCTTATTCTCACATACTAATTTTGGTCTACCCCAAGTTAAAGGGGTAATCACGAGACCACCCAGACGTAGGCGGCTAGATAGATAGATAGATAGATATATACGCAGATAGAAACGCTAAAAGTGCCTTGAGTACGCAAAGAAATGCTTCGCATTTAATAATGACGTGCATGTCATGAACAACATGATTTACGTGCCACGCTCATGGCGCACTCGCGGCCGTTTCGTTAGCTTGAGATACACCAAATTTGGTACTGAGTGACATGACTGCATGAAGAACATAAATGACACGTGGTAATATGGAAATCATGACATGTCATGAGCGACATGACTTGCATTCAACGCTCATGGCGCGCTCGCGGCCGTTTCGTTAGCTTGATATACACCAAATTTGGTATTGAGTGATATGACTGGTAACGAACATATGTGGCAGGTGGTAACATGAAAATCTTGGGGTGCATGTCATCTACAACGCCATTTACATGCAACGCTCATGGTGCGCTTGCGTCCAGGTCGCTAGCTTGATATACACCAAAATTGGTATTGCGCGACGTGACTGTATGACGAACATAAATGACAGGTCCTAACATGTAAAACATGACATGCAAATTATGTAAAGCATGATTTGGCTGCTTCGCATTTCATCGATTCCCACAGTGGGTGGGATCTGCCGGCTTTTTTTACAGTGTATGAGCATCTCATCGCCGTCCAGTTGCTCCTATTTTGCGCTTTCCTCTGAGTGTTTCCGTGTCTGTGAGGTTTCAAATTGTGAATGGAAGAACGCTGATATATCGTGCAAATGTTATCTACCGCGATGACGCGGTATCTTGATCGGAGACCCAAGTAAAAAAAAACAATTGGAACCGATTGGCAAATTTCCACTTGGTTCCAATTGGTTCTATTTGAGGTGAAAACAGCGCACACTTGACACGGGCCGACAGAGAATAGACAAGACACAGGCGCTGACTAACAACTGAAGTTTTATTGTTCATACGCCATGAAAATATATAGCACGTATCAACAACAAAAAAAGGATTGGGGAGAGGCACAGTAAAAGGAGCAAGGCTTGATAAAAGAGCACACTCACAGCAGTTTACCAAGAGGGATCATGATTATGTAGCCCCTGATAGGAAGGCTAGCTCCTTATCTAAAAGGGCTATTGATGGGGTGCTGACACAGCTATCCTGTAGGGTAACAATGTTTTGGGCTTCTACAATTTCTCTGATCATTTTATCACCGGACCTGCGCAGTACTCTCGTGCTGTTGAATTGAGGCGAGCATTCACAATCTCGGCAGTGGATTTGCCTACAATTTGCCTGCAAGCGCTGCTATTTGAAAGAAAAATTTCCCATATCTTATACACAAGTCATTTCTGAAAGCGATTTGGTGCCAGGATTCCAAAAAAAAAATGTCGATACCGATCCCCAAAATTACTCAAATGTGGACGCCGATTGTACAATATAACTTTTGTTTCACGGTTATGTTTCAAAACAAGGTGAACACAAGGGATGCCTCACGGAGACAATGCCTTAGAACAGTGAGGTCTGTAGCCCGCGAACATACTTGATAAGGAAATTAAAAAAAAGTGGGGGGCGAAGACAGTCATGTAAGGGCCGCGGGCCGCAATCGAGAGCCTCGCGGGCCGCATGCGGCCCGCGGGCCGCGTGTTTGAGACCCCTGCCCTACAGGATAGCTGTGTCAGCACCCCATCAATAGCCCTTTTAGATAAGGAGCTAGCCTTCCTATCAGGGGCTACATAATCATGATCCCTCTTGGTAAACTGCTGTGAGTGTGCTCTTTTATCAAGCCTTGCTCCTTTTACTGTGCCTCTCCCCAATCCTTTTTTTGTTGTTGATACGTGCTATATATTTTCATGGCGTATGAACAATAAAACTTCACTTGTTAGTCAGCGCCTGTGTCTTGTCTATTCTCTGTCGCTCCGTGTCAAGTGTGCGCTGTTTTCACCTCAGTATGCTCAACCAACTAGCTCGAGATGTGTTATTCTGGTTCTATTTGTGAATTAGTACAAAATTTGGTCATTTGGACCAATTGGGCCAATTAGTTGTATGCCAATTGGGTTGTAGCACATAAACAAATGGGAAAATCGGCTGTATTCCAATCGTACCAATTGGTTGCATTCCAATTAGACCAATCGGTTGTGTTCCAGTTGGGTCAAATGGTGCAGTCAGTATATAACCATTTCAGCCAATTGGTTGAAGTCCAGTTGGTTCTGCTGGTCCAGGGAACTGCACACCGCGAAAGCAGAATTGTGGGGAAACTCAGATTTGATTTGAACAAGTGCAGCAGGTGTTCTTATAATTGAAAAATATCCTTAGATGAGCAATGTACTTGCGCGTATCCTCCTACACCACCTGCAATAAATTCAGGCAATCACTCATCAAACGTGCGCAATTACACCAAACGTAAAGTTTTAAAATAACATGGGTGGCATGAACCCATTAGCGTTTAGCAGTACAACGTTAAAATGACCCTTAATTAGCCCAATCAGACAAGCACTCGCACAGTGTATGCATTAGGAAAGCTATCTAACAAATATTAACGTTCGCCATCGCGGCGGCCCTTCATTTACGGTGTATGGCAAGCTGAACCGCAAGAAACGGGTTCGACCTTGTGTGCAGCGGTCGCATTTCAACGGAGGCGAAACGTGACCCTTAAATGAGTACTGACACGAATTTTAAATATTTTCGGGTTGTTGCTCTAAATAAAAACGTGGGTGTCGAGAACCCTAAAAAGAGTGTCGCGGTGCATGGGAATGCATCGAATATATTTTTATTACCGCTACCTTAAAACAGCAATTTCGGTTTCGGTATCGAGAGGGTGGCTTCGCAGTGACGTTTCAAGACTGCTCTGACGTCACGGGAAGACGGCAACTCGCGAGATACTAGCAACAGTTGCCTGTTTGCTGTCAGTCGCACGTGGTTCACGTAAACAACGATGAGTGCATTGTCGTCCAGTGACTCTGAGAGTGATTTCTGCGACTTAGGCTGCATGCAGGACGCAAATTTCGCGAACCCAGTGAGCTGTGTTGATTTGTCATGATAATGTCGATTGCGGTGGGGCTGGCTTGAAGATGCTGGGCGGCGAACTTTAAAATCAATGTATAATATTTTGTACGCGTTTTTTGGCTCCGGTGTGTGGAGAGCGATGATAGTGCACACTATGGAAACGATAGAGTTCCCTCTTGGGGTGCCTCAGAATCGTGTCAGTACTCCTTCAAGGCAACCGAATATTTTTCATTCAATACTACTCTGACTAGACGTCATATGTATTCACAATGACACAACGCATACAATAAACAACACAAATACTCGCGAAAAACGTTCGCTTATACTCGAAATATGTAAGTTAAATACTTACATGGAAGGATCAGAGCTGAGGAAAACGCGGTGACCCTCGATCGACGCTGACAAAGCGATCACCGCATGGTACAACCAATACACCACCAAAAACCGCTCGAACACGCTCATCTTGACTTGTAACACTTTCCACAAATAAAATCGACTAAAAATAAATGTCACATCTCAGTGTCACCATTGTTCTTCAAGCAAACATGCTGCAATATGGAGCATGCCGCAGGCAGCAGGCCCACATGTAAACAACTAGAGCACCATGACTAGCCGCTATGTGCGTCCGTCCCTCCTTCCCGCGTCCCACACCACCACAGCGCATGCGCGTCCCCTCCCCTGTCTCTCTCCTCTCCTACGCTCACCCCCCTTTCTCTCCTCTAGGAATCCTCTATTCACGGAGCACCGCCCGCGTCCCGCGTTCTACACGCCACAGCGTATGCGCGTCCCCTACCCCCTCTCTCTCCTCTCCTACGCTCACCCCCTTTCTCTCCTCTAGGAATCCTCTACTCTGCGAAGCGGCCCCCGCGTCCCACAACCCCCCACAGCGCATGCGCGTCCCCTCCCCCCTATCTGTCCTCTTCCTACGCTCACCCCCTTTCTCTACTCTAGGACTCCTCTACGGAGCGGCGCCCGCGTCCCACATCCCCACAGCGCATGTGCGTCCTCTCCCCCCTCTCTCCTCTCCTACGCTCATCCGCTCTCTCTCCTCTAGGAATCCTCTACTCTACGGAGAGGTTCCCGCGTCCCACACCCCCCACAGCGCATGCGAGTCCCCTCCCCTTCTCTCTCCTCTTCTACGGTCCCCCCCCCCCCTTCTCAACTCTAATAATCCTCTACGGAGCGGCGCGCACGAAGTGTGGTGCGGCAGCTGCATACTCCGCTGGGGGGCGCCACGGTAGTTACCGCGGTATGAAAATGACGGAGCGCGCGCGCCTCATTGTCTCTCCTGTGCAGCGCCGCGAATAGCACCCTGGCTGCTGCCGCGAAACGAGAGCGGCGACGTTTCTCCCGCTCAAGCTAACCATCTTCCCCGCTGCTTCGCATCCACACATGGTTCCCTTTAGTGGGAAATGGGAAAGTTTTTTTAGGGGCGAAGCTCCTTATGCCGTGGGTCGTGCGTCCCTTGTAGTTTGTAGTACGTAGTAGCCACCTGCTTAACCAGCAGTATCTCCCTGTGTGATGACGATGACGCTGCCATCACGGCACACCACATGGAATGTACCCACTATGCGTCATAACGATGACGCTGATGACGATGACGATCGCGATGCCATACAACACATGGCATCGCGATATGGTCTCTCATGCATATCGTTTGACCACATGCAACCAACCACCATCACGAAGCTCCTCTTAAGAGGAGCTCGTGATGCTCTCTTAAGAGGAGCTCCTGTTAGGCGAAGCTCCTCTTAGTTAAACCTTGTCACGCGTCAGGCGTAACCGGCAGCATCTCCCGAACAGTATCTCCCCAGGTTGCCCAGGTATCTCCCCAGTGTCGCCCAGGTTGACTCCATTCCTTGATCTTGCTTGGATGTGCTTGCGGGGCCTTAGTCCATCCCTCCTTCCCGCGTCCCACAACCCCACAGCGCATGCGCGTCCCCTCCCCCCTCTCTCCTCTCCAACGCTCACCCCTTTCTCTCCTCTAGCAATCCTCTACTGTACGGAGCGGCGCCCGCGTCCTACACCCCTCCAGAGCATGCGCCGCCCCTCCACCTCTCTCTCCTCTCTAACGCTCACCCACTTTCTCTCCTCTAGGAATCCTCTACTGTACGGAGCGGCGCCCGCGTCCTACACCCCTCCGGAGCATGCGCGTCCCCTCCCCCCTCTCTCTCCTCTCCAACGCTCACCCCCCTTTCTCTCCTCTAGGAATCCTCTACTGTACGGAGCGGCGCCCGCATCCTACACCCCTCAAGAACATGCGCGTCCCCTCCCCCCTCTCTCTCCTCTCCAACGCTCACCCCCTTTCTCTCCTCTAGGAATCCTCTACTGTACGGAGCGGCGCGCGCGTCCCCTCTCTCTCCTCTCCTAAGCTTCCTAAGCTCACCCCCCTCTCTCCCCTCTAGGAAGCCTCTACGGAGCCATATAAGAACCCCTATCCCTCCACTTCACCGACCATGAAGCCGTTATAATGAAGGGGGACCGGAAGCCACGTCTAGCTACCATTTACGAATAAATAAAATTTCTTGTATATATATATATATATATATATATATATATATATATATATATATATATATATATATATATACAGTGTTTTCCCACGTCTTTGATGAAGTACTAGACGAAAATTCACGGAAGATTCACGGTTTACCGATGAACCTCCGGAGCTTCGCCCACTCATCATCATTCACTCCGTGGATATGCTGTGTTTTTTTTTTTTTTCAACCGGGGACAATATGGTGCATGTTCTCAAGTTCCCGAGGCTGGAAACACTCAGCTTGGATACGCGCTCCGCCACAGGAAAACCTCTCGGTCACCGAGAATGCTACGGTGTAAGCCTGCAGAGCACCTTGCCGTCTACCTGCACTGACTAGCACTAGGAATATGTGCACAAGCAGGTAGGGGCATTACATTCCAGCTGCAACGTTGTTGTAAGCAGCGAGATTCTGTTGAAGGTGCAGAACTTCATTCCGATCCTGGTCTACGTTGCAGGATATGCAGGTACGGGACCCTGAAAAAGTTGAATTGCGCGAAATGCGGACACGCGTGGATTCTGGATAAAACGGCCACTGTCTCTGCCGCTCATGAATGCGATGACGTCGGGAAGCAGTTCTTCCGAGGTGGTCAAGTCGCTGATGCTGACAGCTACGTTGTCCTAGAGGAGCTTGCTGCGCAGCCAGAAGTGGTACCAATGGGCAAATAACGCCGGTTCTTTACAAAGCTGACAGTACACTTGCTGTCCAACGAAAAGTAATCTGACTACGATGCCTATGAGAATGGCCACTTGAGCGAAAAAGTGCTAAAGCACATCCTTCGATGCCACCAAACGTTGGGATGAAGAACTTTTGTGGCTGGCTAAATGACTAACTTCTCGACACCGCGTGTAAGTCAAAAAAATAAAGGAAAGCCACAACTCTCCAGAAAAAAAGAGGTGTATTGCTCTATATAAAGCGCAAGCGCTACACGAAACTGGATTGCATGAATAAAGGTTTTGATCCAGAAAACATCTTACCGTCAGATTTATGCATGTGCGTTCTTGCAAGAAATAAAAAAAATCACGCCATATCCACGAAGTGAATGATGATGAGTGGGCGAAGCTCGATCGTTTGCATGCATGGCAGAAAGAGAATGTGTGGTCTGGAACGAGCTTATACTTCATGGTCATCAGCGTCATCGTCATCGTTATCACGTGTAGTGGTTACATTCCACTATACTGGAACGCGCTTATACTTCATCGTTATCACGTGTCGTGGGTACATTCCACTGCACGTGGCTACCTACTACTACTACTAGAGAGGGGGGGACAGACCCACACCCTAAGGAGCTTCGCCCCCTAAAATCACGCCATATCCACGAAGTAATGATGTCATCGTCATCGTTATCACGTGTAGTGGGTACATTCCACTATACTGCGTCATCGTCATCTTTATCACGTGGAGTGGGTACATTCCACTATACGTGGCTATCTACCTACCTAATACTACTACGACAACTACAGAGGAGAGACAGACCCACACCCTTAGGAGCTTCGCCCCTAAAAAGAATAGCTTCCATGCGGAACTTCCCTTGAACAGCGCTCCGTATTTTTGCCGATCCACCCCCTCGTGTAACGTTATGCCATTCTTGCAAGCACACTTATTTCCAACCACGCCTGCAATGTACAATGAAGCCATATATGGGGCTTATGGAAGAAGAGGAGGAAGAAGAAAACGTGTTGCACTGCTCAGGAAGATTGCGAGCCAGTTATCGAGTAAGTTAGGCTATTGTGGCAAGAAAACCCGCAAATGACGTAAAATGCGAGAAATAACTTAGGTGCTCACTTTGGGACAGAAGGGGTTGTGGAAGCGTTTCTGAAGTGCACATAGAATTTGCTCTCGCCTCGCCCTATTTTTGAGGATCATACGACAATACCTGAAAATTTCGCTTTCGCCACGCGGTGAGGTGACATGTGTTGTACAGTGCATTGAGACAGCGGGTAAACTATTAACAGCAAAAAATTATCGAGTCTTAGTTTCCCAACTGCAGCAAAATGTTCCGAAGCATGGAGAGCGCGCAAAAGTGAGACAATACACGTATAATTAGCGCTACAGGAACTACTAACCTCTACAAAAGAAAAGTTTAGGAAATAATTTGTTTACGCAGCTCTTTCTTGTGTAGATGATGCCATATCTTATTTTGTAGACACCCTCTACTCACCACAGGGCGCGACGCCGTTGTTATTTACCGTCTCAGTATCGCCGGCATCGGCCGCCAGAGGTATACTTGGAAAATGAGACGTTCGCAGAACAAGTGGACGCGCTCAAGCGTGTCGCTCTGATGCGCCTTTTCAATGAAGGCTCACCGGGTGCCGACATAGACCTCTCTGCTTTACCAATATGCATAGAACCCCCCCTCCACCCCCCCCCCCTCCCTATCCTCCAAGTTCGATGCTGGGCCCGATTTTGTTGCTACTCACTAGGCTGCGTGTTCCTGCGCTTCTGTTGCATCAAGAAACTGACTGTCGGCGAAAATTGATAACAACAACAACAACAAAAAAAAATTTGTGGTAGCTTTCGCGACGATCACCTCATGACGCTGACGCTATGAGTGCTAGCACCGGTTAACGGGCGTGAATTTCCTGAAGCAAATATCTTGTACGACCGCTTCATCTACTGCGATTCAGGCAGTGGCGCAATGAATCACATGAATGGTGAAAGCAAACCGGGAAAGAGCGCTGACTAACAACACAGGGTTTGTTGCATGTGATCACATATACCGGGTGTCCCAGCTAACTCGGATCAATAGGTAGGTAGGTACTAAACTTTACTGAAGTCCTGAAGAAATCATCCCCCCAGTTTTCAGGACAGTGGACTCGGCGCACTACTTAAAAAAAAAAAAAAAAAAAAAAAAAAAAAAAAAAAAAAAAAAAAAAAACACATGTGCTGTAGGAAAGTTCCACCTCCGGTATATTAGTGACAGTTGTGTGTACAAGAACTTGTATGTTTTTCGTAGCTAAGCGTTAATTCATTAAATTTATTTAGCTAACCTTTTTCGTTCCAACTCGAAACAGCAAGATTTATTAAACAACCTCAGAATCCAGGGCTTCTTTTGTGCTTAAATTTGTCTAGTTTTTTTTTTTTCGGCAAAAAGCAAGAGGACGCGAAACACGACAAATATGACACAAACATGCGCTCGTGTGCCACTAAAGAGCGCTCTAGCGCTTCCTAGCGTTCCTTTTTTGATACACGGCTGCCTTCGTTGATTATTTGATGGACGCACATCAAACACGCCGCTTCCGGTCCCACCATCGAGCGTGAAGTTATGGTACCTTTGGGGGGGCGCCGTTACCATAACCACGGCCGCTACATAAAAATTACACCATCTCCCGCTAATGGGAACCATGTGTAGATGCGAAGCAGCTGGCGCTAGCGCTTACACTGGCGGCGGCGTTGACGCTGGCGCTCATCGCGGCGTTGCGCAGGAGAGAAATCTGGGGAGGCGCAATCACGCAGTGATGGACCGGTGTTTCCTACTGGAACATGCCAATCGCTGCTAATGGGCGATGAGAGACAGAAGACTCCGATTGGACAAAGATACCCGCAGTCCGCTTTTAGTTAACGCACACGCTGCGAATTTTCATCGTTCGACAACGCACAGGAGAAATCTCCCACCGGCACAACCTTGCAGGTCATGATCCAGTGCCTTTATATACGGGGTGGCCAGTGAACGGTTGCGCAGCGCGAGGAGTCGGTTTTTTCAATCAAGAAACTCGCTAGCAGACGCTGCCTGCGTCGGCGTTGCGAGGCGAGAGGGGGGGAGCGTAGGACAGGAGAGAGGGGGGGAGGGGACGCGCATGCGCAATGGAGGCGTAAACGCCGCGGGAGGGATGCCTAGAGGAGAGAGGGTGGAGCGTAGGAGAGGAGAGAGGGCGGTGAGGACGCGCATGCGCAGTGGGGGGTGTGGTCGCCCCGGAGAGGGATGCCTAGAGGAGAGAGAGAAAGAGCGTAGGAGAAGAGGTGCGTGGAGAGGGTTTGCGCATGCGCAGTCAGGGTGGTCACGCCGCACACCACCACCACCACCACCACCGGATTGAACTTCGCCATAAGATGCTTCACATCTAAAAAGTGGGTGCGGCCATAGAGATTCCTAAAGAGGACTCTGGCGCTGCGATCGTTCAGCCATCATGGGAATGATGGGTAGTACACAAATTTGCCTAGACTTCGTGCTTGCGGCGTCGAACGCACTTGCGGCTTTGTATATTGTTTTGTTTTGGTTCTGTTTCCGGATAAAAAATATGGACCGTTGTGAACTTCGTGACCGATTTGAATTCGTGAGCCTAGAAAGGTCAAGGTGGCGAAGCGTAACCGCTAAACCTTTGCCGAACTTCGTATTCCAGCAAAGCGGATTCAGGCCACACGGATACAAAAGAACGAAGACTGGGCAAATTTTGGTACTACCCATGATTCCCATGCTGGCTAAAGCGCCGTACGTTGCAGCTCCCATAGACACTGGCGCCAGAGTTCACTCTGGTGTATCTATAGGAAACTCTATGGGTGTGGCCTAGAGCTGTGCGCCGCCGCGCCGCGCCGCCGCCGCTGCCTGTTTTTGCTCACGCCGTTCGCGCCGCCGCCGAAGTTTCCAGATTGACCACGCCGCCGCCGCCGCCGCGAAATAATTTCGGCGCGCCGCCGGTAGTCTTTCATTTTAACCCGAATGGGGAATCGGGGCATAAAATACATCACTTCACTGGGCAAGCTTTTCCCGATGTGTCAGTGTAATGGACACATCGAGGTCAGCCGCCGCTTGTCCGTGTCCTTTTCAGCGCTCATCTCCTACAAGCTGGTCGAAGGAAGCTCGGCCAGCAGCGCGCCCTCTCTTTCCGATTCTTCCTCTTCAACGTCATTATGATGTCACGAAGTTTTCACAACTCTTGACTCAAGTTAGAGGGACGGAATGCGCTTCAACCATAGAGGGAAAAAAATAGTCGAGAGCACGCCTATCCATAAGTCAACCTCTCCTCTGAAGCCATTACCACTTCGGGCTCGTGTCACAATTCCCATCGTGCTCTTGTTTGTTTTCCTTTTTGTTGGTGAGCTCATGTGTAAATAAAAGAAAATTCACGAGCGCGCGCGCCTCACGTCCGCGGACAAACCTTCTCCGACGCCACTCCACCCTCATGCCCCAAGCTCTGGTCAAAGTTTTCCAGCGTGCTCCTGTTTCATTCTTTATGGCTGCTGGAGAGTTATTGTCGATGTGTCCCCCCTAGTGGACTGTCCATTCCGGGCGCAGCTGATTGGCTGGAGTTCGGTGACCAGTGCGCTCCCTGTTTCCGGATCTTCTTCCGGAATGTCATTTTGACGTCACAAAGCTTTCACCACTCTCAACACTAATGAGAGGGGCGGAATGCGCTTCAACGCAACGAACGCAGCGCCCGGACATCTACTTTTGGGCGTACAGCTCGAAGGCTGTGCGTAAATTGATAGCGTAAGCCATCGAATTAGGTTTAATGCTGCCGCCCGTCTAACGCACCTGCGAAGGTCGGTACGCATTCCCTGCATGGTTCTCAAACATCTGAGACACATTCATAAGCAAGTTCAGACTTGAGAAGTTCCTGTTCCTGTAAATTTCGTCCATTTTCTTCTTACGCTGGGAATGTGCTGGCGGGGGGCGGTATGATTGAGGGACGCCGTAGTGGAGGGCTCCGGAAATTTTGACCACTTGGTGTTCTTTAACGTGCACTGACATCGCACATTACACGGGCCTCTACCATTTCGCCTCCATCGAATTGCGACCGCCGCGGCCGGGATCGAACCCGCGGCCTTCGGGCCAGCAGTCGACCACCCTAACCGTTTACACCACCGCGGTGGACGCAGCGATGTGGTCAAGAGCAAACATCATGGCCAACCGCTTTTTCGAGTAACTGAATGCGCTCTGCCGAAATGGACTGTGGACATCACCTTCGGATGTACACATCGAGAATATCTCCCCGGAAGTTGTATATATCTTTCTTTCCTATATCTTTCTTTCCTCCTCAACGCTGCGGCGTCCTACAGCCTTAAAGGGAGACGACCCAACTCGCCAGATAGCATATTCGTGGAGTCTCGGGCCTACCAGATTGTGCATAGATAAATCAAATAGATATGTAATATATATAGATGGCTTAATGCAATATTTCTGTTACATTTTTGACTCGAGTAAGTTGATAAATAGAGAAGTAAATGCAATGAAAAACTTACAATAACCATAGCTGACCTAGTTGGTAGGTATTTATGTAAAACGACACGACGTGAGAACACAGACACAAGAGTGACGTCAAGAGAGTGACCAGTCATCTCTCACTTAGACCATCACACGCAACTGACTGATAGGTATCGCCTCTGGCCCGAGAATGCGCACATAAGTATTTTAAGTACGGAGCAATTTAAGAGCCCTGGCTGTCGTATGCACTCATAGCACGCTGTCATCGTATGTTGTCTTTGCTTGGCGTAACGCAGGAAAAACCACGAATAGTACAGCCACCTGTCGCATATTAAAGCACATATTCTCGATTGGTCCATATACGAGAAATATCAGCTGTAAATTATCTCCTACCGTGCTTTGCCGTGCATTCGCCCACCCGTTCTTCCTCACCTCGCATGATGACCGTGCGCAATTCAATTATTTCGCACTATTTTGTGAGTTTTCGATTACGCAAAGCGAAATAACAGAGTGCAGCCGACAAGCTCGAAATTCTGATAGGCTCAACACTTAGTGTTCCCAATGTACACGTGCTTCATGAAGAAATAAGTGTCGAGGAGATCTGGAATGGAACGAATGGAAGAGGCGCCAGATTATTTTATTCTTCCAACGGACAAACTCTTTACAGTGAAGACGATGCAGTTCTCCAAAAAATAGGCCAACCCGATTCCACGGTCATTGTTTATATTTTTATTCCGATAACAATTATATGGACACTCTGTGCAGGTTTTCATTGTCGCCGTCATGTTCCGTATAAAGCCCAAATCGATAACTTTTGTACGCGCATCGTATGCTGTAGCCGCTAGTAAAACCTCGCGAGCGCTAGCGAGGAACACGGCTGAAGCATAGATGAAACAAGCTGCCCATGCATCGCACGTAGGCGGTTACATCACACCGCGATTACATCACACCGCGTGCGAGGCCTGCGGTCGGTTGCTCTTCAACAAAAAAAGAAGCCCTGTCCGTCTTTTACTGGACGAAGGAGCATGAAGGGACGTCGGAGTAGGGGGGGGGGGGGGACGCGTGGCTCGATATCCGCATCTGTGAACTTGGACTATAAGGGCGCGGTCGGGAGCGCTGGCGCGCGCGCTGCCTCGGCAGGCATCAGCAAACGCGTCTCGTATACCCTTCTACGCGCTATCATCTCACCGCTTCGTGCTGTGACCACTGATACGACAAACTGCATGAGAACCGCTTCTTTCCCGGCAGCGGCCGTATTCCCATACACCAGCGTTTTGCATTTTCGCGAGATCGGATGAAAAAGAGGTGTCTGCTATAGCTTTAGTTCGTTACGACATGTTCCGACATGTTCCTATCATTACGACATTACGACATGTTCCTATCAAATTCACTGCTTCACCATTTCGAGGAAACAGACTTTAAAAAAAAAAATTGGCCGCGTATCTGCGTGCTTCGCTGCAAATGTCGTCGAAAGACGATAGTCTTGTGCCGACTGCACTGCATGAGCGGCATGAGTACCACAATTTAATAGCTGGGCTACCCGCTGGGCTCGTTTTTCGGACGTTTTCCGGGCGCGCTTAGACGGACGCCGGCGTTTCTCCGCTGAAATTTGGTCGTCGGTCTTTTCTCTGCGTTCTCTGATCATGTCTTGTAGAGTGGGTCGTATTTCATCAATCGGCCATACATGTTTTGCCTTGCCTGAGACAGCGCTCTTCTACGATGAATCAGCCGCATCTGGCTGGCATTGATAAAACAGAAGAGGACGCCATCTACAGCGCTACCGGGGAACATCGGCTTGTGTTGAACAATGCTGCTGCCAGGTGGCAGCACCACAGCCAGCCACAGCGTCGAAGTTAAATCACTGGGCGGAGACTTGTTTTGTACACAGCAGCGCCGCGTAATAAACACTAGGATCTTTATAATTACGTATCTATAGATTTTGTTTTAAAGGAACACTGTGAATAGTACTAAGGTATTGATGTTGTGCCTCAGGTATGCGTAATATTTGATTTTTAATTGCCCACGCTCACCCGTATGAACACATGCTTCTTGGTCAAGATTGGAGGTCGTAAGGCAGGGGGTTAAAGTTTGGCCAGCTAGCTGAATCGTGTGACGTGCCGACAAACAGAGAAACAGACAGACAGACAGACAGACAGACCAAAATTTCTCCGTTTAGGTATCCCAAGAAAGGCTATCGTCTTTAAAATGAACGGACAAACTTCTCTCCTCACCAACTCTTAATCTTGAACCTACCCCCCCCCCCCCATCCCTCTCCCGCGCCGCGCCGCCGCCGATTCGATGAACCCCGCGCCGTTGACGCGCCGCCGCTGGAGGTGGAAAGACCGGCGCGCCGCCGCCGGCGATTTTGGGTCCGGCGCACAGGTCTAGTGTGGCCTATTGCGTCGCGTCGCCGTCAATGAGCGAGTGCGTCTTGGCTGACTTGACAACTGCGGCTGCTGTTTTGGTGACGGCGCCACTACTCCAGTGTTCACAGCAGACGACACTTCGTGTTACAATGTCGTCGCCTCAAGATTTATGCGAGTCCGCGTGCTCTTTCGTGTGCTTTCTCGTGCCTTCTTTGTGTGTGATCGTGTGTGGGGGCAGCTTGCCTTATGTTTCCTGTGCTCGAGTACGGTAATTTGGTGCGCGCGTGTGTGGCAGACAGTTTTCTCCAGTGGTGTGATGCCGCCGAGCTGTTGTGTGCCACTGAGCAGCTCAAACGCGAGAAGAGACACTACTGTGAAGTACCACGTATTCCCCTGTGATCTAGAGTGTCGGGAAGAATATTATTCGTAATAGAGCACTATTTTTTTGTCACAAACGAGCGCTAAATCAGATATGCGCCGCCGCTTCCAGACGACAGCATCAAATCACCGCCGCGCCGGCCGTTCCCTCAATGGTCGCGCGCAACGAAAAAAAGAAAGCAAGTATCAAAAGGCGCCCAAGGTGTGCCCTTACTCTCTTCACCGAAGACGCCGTCGCGACAGCCTAAAGCCCGCGCAGATCGGGAGAATTCGAGACATCATAGTGGGGCCTCTGTTGAGGCCGACCGCTTCCGCAGACGAACCGGCGAGACGAATCCCCTTTCCCCTAGCTGTCGCTGTGGCACGTGCTACTCGCCGAACAATCACTTGAGACGTTCACGAAACCGGGCACGATCCACACCAGAGACGACGGAGGGTAGGACAGGATGGTGAAGTCGGCGAAGAAGTTATGTTGTTCGCGTGAGTCGTGTAGTGCGGTCAGCCGATCTTGAAGAATCGAGTGATGACGCCGTGGAAGCACTGTATTGAAGAGTGTCGCCGAACGACGGTGATCAGAGCTGAAGTCCCTTTGAGCGTTTCTTGGAAGAGAAATGTGCGAGAAACCTTCGAAGAACTGTGGGCTGCACACGTTTGGTGAATATTCAAGGCCTTTAATTGTGTTCACAATAGCTTCTAATGGATTAGATTGCACTTCTAGCGCGGCAAGTTTCTTCCCGTTGTTTTAAACACCACCTAAGTGATGTTGTGAGTTGTAGTTGATACCTGCCGAGTAGACCTGCGCGCCGGACCCAAAATCGCCGGCGGCGGCGCGCCGGTGTTTCCACCTCCGGCGGCGGCGCGTCAACGGCGCGGGGTTCATCGAATCGGCGGCGGCGCGGCGCGCGGTGGGGGGGGGGGGGGGGGGTACATTCATGATTCAAGAGTTTGAGGGGATAGAAGTTTGGCTCTTGAATTTTGAAAAAAAAAAAACTGTTTCTCCCCGAAAGGGCGCAGCAGTAAATGCGACAGCAACATGTCGTAATGTTATAACAAACTAAGGCTAGCAGCTAACTCTTTTTCATCCGATCTCGCGAAACTGCAAAACAATGGTGGATGGGAATACGGCCGCTCCCGGGAAAGAAGCGGTTCTCATGCAGTTTGTCGTATCAGTGGTCACAGCACGACGCGGTGAGATGATAGCGCATAGAAGGGTATACTAGACGCGTTTGCTGATGCCTGCCGAGATAGCGCGCGCGCTAGCGCTCGCGACCGCGCCCTTATAGTCCAAGTTCACAGCTGCGGATATCGAGCCACGCAGCCCCCCCCGACGTCTCTTTATGCTCATTCGCCCAGCGAAAGACGGACAAGGCTTCCTTTCTTGTTGAGGAGCAACCGATGGCAGGCCTCGCACGCGGTGTGATGTAATCGCATGCGCCCTACGTACGATGGAGATGGGCAGCTTGTTTCATCTATGCTCCGGCCGTGTTCCTCACTAGCGCTCGCGAGTTTTTACTAGCGGGTACAGCGTGCAATGCGCGAACAAAAGTTACCGATTTGGGCTTTATACGGAACATGACAACGACAATGAAAACCTGAACAGAGTGTCCATATAATTGTTATTGCCATAAAAAAGTATACAGTAGCCGTGGAAGCGGGTTGGCCTATTTTTTGGAGAGCTGCATCGTCTTCACTGTAAAGAGTCTGTCCGTTGGAAGAATCAAGTAATCCGGTTCCTCTTCCATTCGTTCCATTCCATATCTCCTCGACACTTATTTCTTCATAAAGCACGTGTACAATTGGAGCACTAAGCGTTGAGCCCATCAGAATTTCGAGCTTGTTGGCTGCACTCTGTTACTTCGCCTTGCGTAATCGGAAACTCACAAAACAGTGCAAAATAAGTTCATCGCGCGCTGTAATCACGCGAAGTGAGTAAGAACGTGTGGGCAAATGCATGGCAAAGCATAGGAGACAATTCACAACTGATATTTCTCGTATATGGACCAATAGAAAGTATTTGCTCTAATCATGTCACGTGAATCACCTTTCTGGCGTAATGCCAAGGGAGGATATCGCGCTCGATATTGTATTTTCAGAGGCTGTACTGAGGCCGTTATAAAGACGTGGTGTGCAAACACGGACGCAAGAAAGTAGTCCAGACACCGCAAACGCCGCCACCTGAAAAATCGTACAGCGGCGGAAAACAAGGATAGACAAAAAAAAAATAATAATAATAACACCTTTGCACCAGTGGTGCCAATCCTGAAGGAAGCGCGGAGTTGGGCGGCCTTCTTTGTTTCTCCTTGTTTTTTTTTTCCTCTTCTCTTTCTTTCTTTTTCTCTGTTTCCTTTTTTTTTTCTCAATGTTTACTGATTTCTTCCTCTCTCTTTATTTATTTCTCTTTCTTGCTCTTTCTGTTCTTCCTATCTTTTCCTTTCTTTCTCTCTCTTTCTATTTTTTGCTTGATTCCTTTTCTTCTATTTTTATACCTGGCTTTGCTTGCGTTATGCCAAGCGACGACAGCATATGACAACCCGGGCCCCTAAAGTGCTCCGCACTTAATATCATCATCAATGTGCTCGAAGAACTAGAGGAAGAAGACTTCAACTTGGCGCGAGCGGGCGCTCAATATGCGACAGATGGCTATACTATTTGTGGTTTTTCCTGCGTTACGTCAAGCCACGACAGCACACGATGACAGCATGCGATGACTGCATACGACAGCCCGGGCCCTTAAACTGGTCCGCACTTAAAACACTTATGTGCGCATTCCCGGGCAAGAGGCGATACCGATCAGTCAGTTGCGCGCGATGGTCAACGTGAGAGATAACTGGTCACTCTCTTGACTTCACCCTTGTGTTTTCACGCCGTGTCTTTTTAACATGAATACCTACCTATTAGCTCAGCTATCAGTTATTGTAAGTGTATCATTGCCTTTACTTCTTTATTTATTTATCGACTTACTCGAGTAAAAAAAGTAAGGAAAAAAAGTGCATTAAACCATCGATATATATTACTTATCTATTTGATTTATCTATGTACAATGTAGTAGCCCCGAGACCCCACGAATATGCTATAAAGCGAGTTAGATCGTCTCCCTTTAAGGCTGTAGGACGCCGCAGCGTTGAGGTCAGGCAATACTCTTGAGACTTATGGAGGAAAGAAATATATATGCGACAACTTCCGGGGAGCTATTCTCGATGTGACCATCTGAAGAAGATGTTCGCAGTCCATTTCGGCAGAGCGCATTCAGTTACTCAAAAAAGCGGTTGGCCGTGATGTAAGCTCTTGACCACGTCGATGCGTCCACCGCGGTGGTGTAGCGGTTAGGGTGCTCGACGACTGCTGACCCGAAGGTCGCCGCTTCGATCCCGGCCGCAATTTGATGGAGGCGAAATGGCAGAGGCCCGTGAGCTGTGCGATGTCAGTGCACGTTAAAGAACACCAGATGGTCAAAATTTCCGAAGCCCCCTACTACGGCGCCCCTCAATCATACCGCGGTTTTGGGACGTTGATCCCCAGATATTATATACAGGGTGTCCCAGCTATCACGCAGCACGATTTAAAAAAAGAGGAACGGCGTTACGCGAGGCAGACCTAGTGCATATTGTTCCCAATATACTGTAGTAGCAGCTACTAATTTTTTCGTTAATGAGAATTAATTAATTAGTCATAATTAAAATTGTAACTCCAAAAATACTCACCTAATTATCAAAGTGTCAATGAGGCAAATGTGGGCATGTTGAAATGACATCTATCTGTGCTACTTTAACAACGTACTAATTGCGTGCTAATTTTTTTCTTTCGGATTCGATTGTTGCTTCGTGCATGGCCTCCGAGGTCGCGCGCCGGTGCACAATCTCGGAGGCCATGCATGAAGCAACAATCGAATCCGAAAGAAAAAAATTAGCACGCAATTAGTGCGTTGTTGAAAGTAGCACAGATAGATGCCATTTCAAGATGCCCACATTTGCCTCATTGACACTTTGATAATTAGGTGAGTATTTTTGGAGTTACAATTTTAATTATGACTAATTAATTAATTCTCATTAACAAAAAAATTAGTCGCGGCTACTACAGCATATTGGGAACAATATGCACTAGGTCTGCCTCGCGTAAAGCCGTTCCTCTTTTTTTAAATCGCGCTGCGTGATAGCTGGGACACCCTGTATATATATATATATATATATATATATATATATATATATAGGGTGTTTCAAGAAATGTGTCCACTATTTTTAAAAAATCAGCTAAACGCTGTATTTGCTCACTGTCTTTACAATTGCTTTTTCTGTAGCGGCAGGCATCTTTAGATGGTTGAAGACATGATTTGGGACAATAATTAAGAAAGTTAAATTAATTAACTTTTTAATTAGCAGAGTTAGGTGCTTTAGTCCAATGGGAGAATTGAAGTCCTTCATGCGAAGAACCCATTTCAGCATTGAGATTTCGAAAAAGTTGCCTCTATTAATTGTTATGGCTTAATGAAATTCAGGCAAATTCAATGGCGAAACCGAAACCCAAGCACCGATGAGCGCAACAAGAATGACGATGAGCGCGACTAGAATGACGTCACTGTTCAAGACAACGGTTACAGAGGTGCAGTTCTTCCCCGTTCGTTAACGTATGTGCGTCATGAATGCTACTACTGCAAGCGCAGCCCACACACTCAGAACAAAAAGTCGGTTGATGGTTGATGTAATGACGTTCACTCATTTTGGACGTCTCGGACGAATATGGCAGTTGCGCTCTTCCGCGTTTCGGTTTCGGTTTGGCCGCTGAATTTGGGAGAATTTCATTACTTCGCAGTTATTCCCAGATGCTGCTTTCTCAAAACCTCAAAGCTGAAATGGGTTCTTCGCATGAAGGACTTTAATTCTCCCATTGGACTTAACCACCTAACTCCGCTAATTAAAAAGTTAATTAATTTAACTTTCTTAATTACTATCCCAAATTATGTCTTCAACCATCTTAAGATGTCTGCCGCTACAGAAAAAGCAATTGTGAAGACAGCGAGCAAATACCGCATTTTCCTGATTTTTAAAAAATAGTGGACACATTTCTTGAAACACCCTGTATATACCACGTCAATGCACCGAACCCGTCAGCACATTCCCAGCGTAAGAAGAAAGTGGACGAAATTTACAGGAACAGGAACTTGTTTGTCAAGTCTGAACTTGCTTATGAATGTGTCCCAGATGTTTGAGAACCATGCAGGGAATGCGTACCGACCTTCGCAGGTGCGTTAGACGGGCGGTCGCATTAAACCTAATTCGATAGCTTACCCAATCAGAATTTATGCCCATCCTCCGAGATGTACGCCCAAAAGCCGATGTCTGGGCGCTGCGTTCGTTGCGTTGAAGCGCATTTCGCCCCTCTCATTAGTGTCGAGAGTTGTGAAAGCTTTGTGGCATCAAAATGACGTTCCGGAAGATGATCCGGAAACAGGGAGCGCACTGGTAACTGAACTCCAGCCAATGAGCTGCGGCCGAAATGGACAGTTCACTAGGGGGGACACATCGAGAAAGCTCCCCAGCCATAAAAAAATGAAACAGGAGCATGCTGGAAACTTTCACCAGAGCTTGGAGCACGAGGGGGGAGGGGCGTCGGAGGAGGTTGGTCTGTGGACGTGAGCCGTTCGCTCGTGAATTTTCTTTTATTTACACATGAGCTCCCCAAGAAAAAGGAAAACAAAGGAAAGCATGATGGTAATTGCGACACGAGCACGAAAGTGGTAGTGGCTTCAGAGGAGGTTGACTTATAGATATGCTAGGCGTGCTCTCGGCTATATTTTCCCTCTACGGTTGAAGCGCATTCCGTTCCTTTACTTTGAGTCAAGAGTTGTGAAAACTTCGTGACGTCATAATGACTTTGAAGAGGAAGAATCGGAAAGAGGGGCGCGCTGCTGGCCGAGCTTCCTCCAATCAGCGGCGGCTGAATGGAGAGTCATTACATCGACACATCGAGAAAAGCTTGCCAAGTGAAGTGATGTATTTTATGCCCCGGTTCCCCATTCGGGTTAAAACGAAAGGCTACCAGCGGCGCGCCGAAGTTATTGTGCGGCGGCGGCGGCGGCGCGGTCACTCTGAAAATTTCGGCGGCGGCGTGATCGGCCTGAGCAAAAACAGGCAGCTGCGGCGGCGCGGCGCGGCGCGGCGGCGCACAGCTCTACTGCCGAGTGTGCAAGTAAGTTTGTGTGATGCTTGTACTGCCTTAACCGAAGATACATTTTGTTTGTATTGTAAACTCATGGATCTAACTCGGTCTTTCGTTGGCGCATTAGAAGGAGCTACATTTAAATTGTGCGTGCTTTTGTGGTGCGTTTCGGTGGGCAGATACGTCAGCCCTTGGAATCTGCCGGGATAATCTTCATTTCAGGTGAGTCAAACAAGCAGCATTCGTGGAGTGTTGAGGCCCACTCTACGAAAGATTGGCACTCCTAGGGCAAACTTTTCACATATGTGGTGTAATAGGCCCTTCTAATAACGACTTCAATATTCAAGCTCTGATGTGCAACTAGAAACGCGTAAGTTAGGGCCTGATTAGAGTCACTGTCGCGCGTACGAATGCGTGCGGAAGCGCTTCTCCGTGGACGAGCAGTGGCGCCAGAGCGGGCGTGAGGTAAACTGGGCCCGAGACGGCGCTTCGGCGGCACACAACAGGCCGCACCTTCTTTTTTATGTAGCGGCCGTGCCATAACTGTATCGCACAAAACGTAATTTCCGAAAATTCCACGGCAGGCGCGTAGCTATCATCGGTCGGCGTTCCTGGTAGTAGTCTCGCTCTCACATACAATCTCACATCAACGCAGCTTAGCTTCGGCGATTGCAGGAGCTGGCACGCTTTCGCCTCGCATAGCGGCCGTAAAACCAATATCGGCCCTACGTTGTCTGCTGCCTGAGTACTTTGATATAACACCTAAATGTTGGCGTAATGGATGCCTTTCTGTGCGATGCCTTGTACTAAGGCAAAAAGGCTTATTGTGTGATATATTTATATCGTGCAGGTATGGGTTGCACTGATTTGCATGCTGGGCCTATCGTCGTTCCTCTTCGGATTCCGTAACGTGTTGCGTACCAGGGTGGACCACGATTCCTCTGCACAACAGGATGGAATTGTTCTTGCTCTGTGCCAAGTCCTTCGAGTGCTCATCGGTCAAGGTAGGTGACGCGCGCTGATGAAGCACTTATCCCCTTCATTATACCCCCCCTCACTCTTCTGCAGCTGCGAACGCGCTCGTCGGGATGAGAGCAGACGGAAACCCCTTCAAGGAGTACTAACAGGAATTTAAAAAATTTCCAGATTGTTGCTCTAAATAAAAGTGCTGGTGTCGAGAAACCTAGAAAGAGTATTGTAGTCCCTGAATGCTTCGAATATATGTTTAATAACGCAACCTTGAAAACACATTCGATCTTGATATCAAAGGGGCGGCTTCTCAGTGACATCACGAGGACAAAGGAAGTAGCGACGTACTAACGACAAATGTGTCATCAGCTCTTGGTGCACGTAAACAACGATGCGTTAATTGTCGTCGAGTGACCCTGACAGTGACTTCTGCGATTTAGGCTGCATGTAAGACGCAGAGCTTTGTAAACCCAGGAACTGTCTTGACTCGTCGCGACAATGTCCATTGCAGTGGAGCTGGCTTGCAGATGCTCAGCGACGAAAACTTTAAGATAAAAAAAAATATTCTATACGTGTTGTCAGTTTCCGTTATGTGGAGAGCGTTGAGACTGTATACCAAGGAAACGAAAAATGTCCCTCTTCTGATGTTTTCAAATCGCGTCAGCACTCCTTTGAAAGCGTGTGATAAATTCCTGTAACTTCACTCGTTCTTGGCGGATTGGGCAAACTTTTGCGGTAATCAAATCTTGAGGTGGTTCATTCCACGCCAAACCTCCTAGCTCTCGTGAAGACTATATAAAATGCCCTCGGAAAATATTGTGCGCATTTATTGCATTTAAAATAGCGAATTGATTGAATAGTTAGGAAATAAAAAATGTTTAGTCATGTGGAGCTCTCCCATTTTCGCAGAGTGTCATCCCAGTGTTTTCCGTCAGGAAAATTATTCTGAGGGGGTCCTTCCTTTTTTAATACTAAATTTGGTTTAGATATTAGGCGAAGGCATTTGTCTCAGGTGTTCGAAGCTGAATAATTGTACTGCAATTTTTCTCGCATGTACGACCGCAGAAGTTTCGCAAGAATGTTCTATGTTTGCATTTTTTCATTATGATAATGCCACGCGTGTTTATTATTTTCACTTTTTCTGTATTCGGTTTTCGCCCACAAAGACTGTCACAATGCTCAGCGCAAACCACGCCTCATTTTTCTAGAAGCTTCGTGATTATTCTAGATCGTTTTGTTAAGATTGCGCGCAAGACGCGAACACGCGAGCTTATTCCAAAGCTTTCGCGACAACCAGTGATAAGGCTGGAAGGTTCGATGACACACGTATAAATGCCGACACGCTGCGCCGCCTGTCAGTTTTTCGACAACCGACGCTCTGTGCACCGATATCATTGTACAGCGTGCATTGCTCGCTGTAATTTAAGTTTTCGTTTCCCGCCACAAGTTCGGCCAAATAAAGAGTTTCACCGTGAAGACACCGACTGCTGCCTTCATAATTGTCACGACCACGTGACATCTGGTGGAGGTGCTGGTTCCTTGGTGTTTCGGACGCCCACATAAAGCCGGGACCCAAGCGCACAGCGTGAATAGGACACCCAAGCCCCCGTGCAACAGCGAGCTAGCCGCAGGCTACAAGGCTTGCAACTTGCATACGGCCTCCTACTCGAGAAGCCAAAAACTACGGCGACGAAGACAATAGCGATAGTGAGCACCGATGTGTCACCCACGACAGTCGTGATGCAGCAACCCAGGGAGCCAATAACTTTTCACGGATCAACGATTGAAGACCCAGAAAGCTGGCTGGAGACGCACGAACGAGTCGCGACCTTCAACAACTGGGACTCGGACGAAAAACTGCACCGCGCCTACTTCTACCTAGAAGACGCCGCGAGGACGCGATTAGAGAACCGAGAATCACATTAAAACCTGGGGTCTCTTTCTAACGACGTTCCTAAGCACGTTCATCAGCGTCGTCCGCAAGGAAAGGGCCGCTTCTTTGCTGGAGAGCCGGGTGCAGTAACCAAACGAAAACGTCACCATCTTTACGGAAGAGATGACTCGACTTTTCCACCTGGCCGACGCTGCGATGTCTGAAGACAAAAAAGTACGTCTGCTCATGCGGGATGTTAAACAAGAACTGTTCGCAGGACTTGTCCGCAACCCGCCCACGACGGTCGCCGAATTCCTCACCGAAGCTACAACTATCGAAAGGACACTTGACATGCGGAACAAACAGTACAATCGCTCTCCGCTGTCTGCAGCTTATTCAGAAGTGCACTCACTGGCAACCGACGACTTGCGCGAAACTATCCGAGCGATTGGGCGGGAGGAGCTGCGCAAGTTGTTACCTTCGCCACAGCCTCAAGTGGATTCGATCGACGACATTGTCCGCGAGGAAGTTCGGCAATCGCTTGGAATTCCCGAAGCACCGAAGCCTCAGCCGGCAGCCATGAGCTATGCTGATGCAGCCCGACGCGACGTCCCCCCTCCACACCCGCGTCAAGAGGCCGCACCGCCACATTCCCGCCGCCAGACTCCGCCGCCACCGCCACCGACGCCATACCGCCCACCTGCCGGCCTGCGCTACCCTCCGAGGAAGACAGACGTTTGGCGCGCCCCTGACCACCGCCCACTCTGCTGCCATTGCGGAGAAGCTGGTCACACCTACCACCCCTGCCAGTACCGCCAGATGGGACTTCGTGGTTTCGCCATCTACGCGCCGCGCCCACAGCGGGGTGAACGACCACGTGACGTTGGACGCCCCGACGACCGTCCCGATCGCCGTCACCTGGCCGCTACTTGTCACCACAGCGCCGCCATTACACCGGCCGTACTCGGGCAAGTTCCTCGAGCCCATATCCGGAAAACTAAAGGCAGCAACCGATGGAGGTGCGATTGCTGTACGACGAACTACCAAAGATAATCGGCCTGCGCCGACTACGACACCTCGACAGAGTCTTAGGAGCACGTCGCAAGCCGAACGGAGCCCAGACGGCACAACTTCGCGACCGGATGAAGACCCGAAGACACCACGTCAAAGAAGTGGAACAAGCCGACATAGACATGATCCGAGGCCGCGACCAAACTGCAACGCAAGACGACGAAATAGCGACCTAGACATCCTCATCGACAGCCACAACGTCACCGCTCTCGTCGATACTGGGGCCGACTATTCCATCCTCAGTGGACCGTTCGCCGCGAAGTTGAAGAAAGTTAAGACTGCGTTGGAAGGCCCAGAAATTCGGACCGCCGGAGGCCATTTAATAAAGCCCGCCGGGGTCTGCAGTGCAAGAGTCACCATCAATAATCGGACTTATCCTGCGAGCTTTGTAATCCTGCAGCAGTGCTCCAGGGATGTGATACTCGGAATGGACTTCCTAAGTCAACACGGCGCCGTCATCGACCTGAGGTCTGAGTCAATAACACTAACCTCAGAAGAAGTACTGCCGCCCCACACGAAGCCAGAGACTCACGCTTTAAATGTCATAAAAGAACAGGTCACCGTTCCGCCTTTCTCCAGCGTCATCATTTCCGTCGGCACCGAAGAAACCACAGACTTCGAAGGCGTCATCGAGGGTGATCAGCACCTGCTCGTGAACCGCCAGATTCGCGTCGCAAGAGGCATCGCCGAGTTGCGTGATGGCAAAGCTAAAGTAATGCTCACAAAGTTCAGCCACGAATACAGGCGCCTCAATATTGGTATGACGGTCGCCTACAAGGATGATTTCGCCCTCACCGACGCTACCGAACCTGCTTCGATGAATCGAGGTCCCCAATCCAGATTTCGACGTCAATCCGAGCCTTCCGACGCATAAGCAAGACCAGCTCGAAGCTCTGCTCCTGCGATTCAAGGATTGCTTCTCGTCGTCGTCAAGAATCAGACAGACCCCACTCGCAAAACATCGCATCATAACAGAGGAAAATGCCAGACCACCCCACCAGATCCCGTACCGAGTTTCGACGCGAGAACGCGAGGCCGTAAAGCAACAAGCTGACGAAATGCTACGCGACGACATCATTCAGCCGTCCAAGAGTCCGTGGGCGTTTCCCGTGGTGCTGGTCAAGAGAAAATATGGAACCCTTCGGTTCTGCGTTGATTATCTTCGCCTGAACAAAATCACTAAGAAAGACCTGTACCATCTTCCACTGATAGACGATGCCCTGGATCGACTCCAGAGCGCGAAGTATTTTTCTTCGATGGACCTCAACACCGGCTATTGGCAAATCGAGGTCGACGAGAGAGATCGACAGAAGACTGCCTTTATCACAGCGACGGCCTCTTCGAGTTCAAGGTGATGCCCTTTGGCCTTTGCTCGGCACCTGCAACTTTCCAACGTGTCATGTATACAGTTGTTATGCATACTTGATAAGCGTTATGGATACCATACTGGTAGGCTTACAGTGGCAGACTTGCCTCTCGTACTTAGACGACATCGTTGTGTTTTCATCAAACTTCGACGAACATCTCCGGCGCCTTCAGGCTGTACTTCAAGCAATAAAGCCCTCCGGACTCACCCAGAAGGCAGAAAAGTGCCGCTTCGCATACGATGAACTTCTGTTCTTGGGTCACGTCATCAGCAAGTATGGAGTTCGCCCCGACCCACGGAAAACAGCTGCCATCGCTGCCTTCCCGCCGCCCACCGACAACAAGGCCGTACGCCGATTTCTCGGCTTGCGCGATTATTATAGACGCTTCGTCAAGGAATATTTGACGCATCGCCGAGCCACTAACTCAGATACGAAGAACGACGTGGAATTCAAGTGCGGAGAAGGGCAAGTCGAAGCATTTCAGGAATTGAAACTACGCCTGCAGACGCATCCAGTACTTGCGCATTTCGACGAACACGCCGACACGGAAATCCACACCGACGCAAGCAGCGTAGGAACTCGGCGCCGTTCTTGTCCAGAGAACTGACGGAGTGGAAAGGGTTATCAGTTATGCTAGACGGTCGCGTTCCAAGGCAGAAGCGAACTATTCCACAACAGAAAAAAGAGTGACTTGCCATCATCTGGGCTACGTCAAAGTTTCGCCCCTACCTTTATGGCAGACCCTTCAAAGTTGAGAGCGACCACCACGCCTTGTGCTGGCTAGCTAACTTGAAGGACCCTTCAGGTCGTCTCGCAAGATGGAGTCTGAGACTTCAAGAATTCGACGTTACCATCGTGTACAAGTCCGGACGAAGGCACTCTGATGCCGACTGCTTGTCTCGTGCCCCCGTCGACCCGCCGCCAGGAAGATGACTGCTTCTTGGTGACCATAAGCGCCGACGACTTCGCTGAACGACAGCGAGCCGACCCGGAACTCGGCGGCCTTATTGAAAACCCCTAGGGCAGGACTACCGTTGTTCCGAAGGCATTCGAGAGAGGACTGACATCGTTTTGGTTGCGAGATGGCATCCTCATGAAGAGGAACTTTTCATCACTTCGTGGTGCCTTCATCACTGCGACCGGAAATCCTCCAGGCTCTACACGATGACTCAACGGCTGGACACATCGGTCTTTCCCACACGCTCGCAAGAATACAGGAATATTCTTGTATTCGCAAGAATACAAGAATACAGAATGCCGCCAACATCGCTCACTACGTAACGACCTGCCGAGACTGTCAGCGACGCAAGACACCGCCGACAAGGCCAGCACGCTTCCTTCAGCCGATCGAACCACCTCGGCGACCGTTCCAGCAGATCGGGATGGACCACCTGGGGCCGTTCCCAACGTCGACTTGCGGGAATAAATCGATCGTCGTAGCTACCGACTACCTCACCCGCTACGCCGAAAAAAGAGCCCTGCCCTAATGTAGTGCCGCCGAGGTAGCCAAGTTCTTCGTTGAGAACATCATCCTTCGACATGGAACACCCGAGGTTCTAATCACTGAAAGAGGTACGGCGTTTACGGCTGACCTAACTCAGGCGATCTTGGGATACAGCCAGACAAGTCATCGCCGCACCACCGCGTACCACCCACAGACCAATGGTCTGACCGAGCGTCTAAATAAGACCCTCGCCGGCATGCTGGCCATGTACGTCGACGTCGAACACAAGACGTGGGACGCCATCCTTCCGTATGTGACCTTCGCATACAACACGGCCGTCTAGGAGATGACACCGATGACGCCATACAAGTTGGTCTACGGAAGGAACCCGCAACGACGCTCGACACCATGCTGCCCAATGACGCTGGAGAGCAAGACCTCGACGTCACCGCCTAACGGCAGCGCGCCGAAGAAGCCCGACAACTCGCCCACCTGCGAATCAAGAATCAGCAGACGACTGACAGCCGCCGCTACAATCTTCGACGACGCTTCGTGGAATACCAGCCCGGCGACCGCGTTTGGGTATGGACGCCGATACGCCGACATGGACTGTGTGAAAAACTTCTTCGGCGATACTTCGGGCCATACAAAGTGCTTCGACGTCTAGGCGCTATGGACTACGTGGTTCTCGTGGACGGCATTACGAACTGTCAACGGCGACGTACGCGACCTGAAGTCGTCCATGTCGTGCGCCTCAACCGTATTACGCGCGCTAGCGAACCTGAGGACTGTACCTATTGCTTTATTATTGTACTTTCTTGCTTTATTGTTGTTATTTATCGTTGCACGCACTTTTTCCCCCGTGTTTTCTTTTAAAGTGACCCTGAAACGGTTATTTGAAGCTTTGTCAGCTTTTAGGCTAGAGCATCATCAAACCATTGGCACCACAAGTTTAGCTACACGCCGTGTACCAAGGCGGCTACGGCACGGCTAGGTCAGCTAGTATACCCCCCAGGTATTCGATAATTGCGCCACTAGCGCCAATTTGTCCCCTGGTGTTTGGTAGGCCAAACTGTGACGCTAAAAAACACTAAAAAAATGGCTGATGTTGCCATGGCAATGCTTTTGTTGATGAGCGAGGAGGAAATGCCGAGCTGCTTGTCGTCTGCTATGCGCTCGACGAGCGCGTGACTATTTTGTGAGCTGCAAACAGAAAACGACACCGCTTGCATTTTTTTTCAGAGTTGTGTTGCTGCTGGATATATTGTTTTCGACAGCTTTCGGTTCATAATTTTCTCGGACTCTCAGGACGTCCACAAAACACTTGTTTGGAAATATTTCTCAGTTGAATGCGCGCGAGCCAGCAAGCCTTGAAGTGTGACATTTTTGTTTGAGCAAGAAAAAAGGAGTAGTCGGAAAATGTGGTTTATTCACTGTTTTTATTAGCAACGTATTGCAAACGATAAAACTCAATACATGCCACAATATCACAGAGCTGTGCATCTCGTACAGTAAATACAAATGATGGCATTCTGCATCGGTTACACAAACCTAAGAGAATTCTTGACACATTCATCGTATACAAAATATAGCTGCAGGAGTCACAACGTTCATTGGCTGTACACAATACAATTCTCCAGAAACGACGGCTCATAGTAACACGTTCGTGAATAATGAACTGATCATACAGTGCAGATGACCAGCACACTGAGCCCAGCACTACCAGCTCCGTTTTCTTTTTCAATGAAAATTGCTAGTCGAAACAACCTTCTATAGTAAGCGAATTTCCTATATAACTCAGCTTGTGCTTATGCGCCGTTACATATTGAACAAATTCTATTTACATTTTAACACTTGACTTTATTTCTCGATACAACGCGTAAAACGTCGTTCAAAACTGTAGCACTGCTAACAGGGCATTATATTACAGAATTCTACACCAGTATACTGCACTCATTCCTCGCAATTTGTAATGCACATATTTTCTATCACTGTTTAGGCATGAGTATCACAATCCTACAACATCAAACAACAAATGTCACCCTGCAGACAGAGCTTTCCATCGAGAAGAAGTAAATGCAGATAGGCAAGTGTCGATGGTTATTCATCATTGGAAATTGGGCTAGGACAGAGTGATGCACAAAGGTACTACGGAACGCGCACCTTCGGGACATGGAGAAGTGTTCACGACAGTAATCCATATCGACTGCATTTAATGAATCAGCCTGGGCACATAGCCCAGAACGGGTCTATTCTGACCGGTTTTTTTATTTTTTTTATTTATTTAACAATACTGTAGGCCTTTGTACAGGCCCATACAGGGAGTGGTTGGAAAAAAGTATACATGGGCATGGGAATAGTAGAACTGTACGAACGAGAAACTTGGATAACAAAACAAAAACAAAACGAAGCTTGGCGAGTAACCATTCTAGCAAGCAACATAAACTCTTTGCTACAGTGTAAGAAAAGAGAATTCTTCAATAATAGATCAACAAAATCACCCAAAAGAAAATTGCAAAAATGGCATCACACATCAAGAAGCACCATACATTTACACAAGCTCCTGCAAACATTTACCTTACGGAGTACATGCCTATGTACAATCAAGAAAGGATTCCAGTTTTGCGATAAATTCATCCACAGATCAAGACATTTTCAAGACATTCGTCTAATATGCCTGAATCATATAAAGTATACTTTCTTTTATAGAGCTCCTAAGCCCAGCTTTGTGCGTCATGTTGGAAGCATAGGACAAATCTGACCTGTAGTTTTAGTTTAGTAATTAACTGAAGGTAATTTGTCATTTGACTTTCGAAGACGCCTTAACAAACCGGGGAAAGTCCTTCAACTTTGCTGGTACACTTGCTTGTGGCACAGCGAGATGAGATGACCGAGATGAGACGGTGATTCAGGGGATAATGAGCTGGCCCTTGTGGGGCCGCCTTCTGGAAACAAGGGAAAAATGAGTGGCATTTAAGTTGCCATGTTTTAAATAGCCTCCGCACGTTTTCCGTAAAATGGCGCTTTCTAACTCAAGCGGGTCAGCTGCGATTGTATATCTTTGCATGACTTCTACTAAAAATATTCCTCTGAGAGACATTAAGCATTGCTCCGAGTTGTATTGCTGTTGTACATTCACGTAACATGTTCAGCATTGCTGTTGTCTCATTAGCTGGCTCAGAATATCGTAGTATTGCAGAGTTTTTTTTTCTATTTGCTTTCGCTTTACCATTTTGTACACTGCCCACGAGAGGTAATTAGGTCCAAACAATTTAAAAGCTGCTGTTTACCGGCACGCGCACACGTGCTCCTGTAAAATTTCTACTATACAGCGCCAATAAAACCTATGGAGATCATCGCAGCGCGTACGCAAGACTTGGCTTTGTCGTATTGAATTGTGTGGTTTTACGGACCACGATACGTGCGTGAGACATGCCGTAATGAGCGACTGCGAACTATTTCGACCACCGGAGGTGTGCGCGAACTTCGCCCTTATCGCAACGCGATTTAATCCCGCGACCTCATGTTTCCAAGTGCAACATCATGTCCGATACGCGAAAACAGCGGGTGATCGATGTATCGTTTACAGCAAGGCCAGGAGCGCTGCGTCTTCTTACGAGCGTGAATTCTGTCGTTGTGAAAAGAAAATATTCTCACCTTTCGCTGCGCCAGGAAGCTGGAAAATATTCGCATCGTTAGCTACACGAGCAGTTTGGAACACCCTGCACCACGCATGATATTCCAATAGGAAAAAAAAAAACGAAAAGAACGCAATTCCCTGGCGCACGCGGAACAAATTTCGCGGCGAAACGTCACGCGAAGCCGTAGCAGATGACATAAAAAAAAGCGCTTTGTGCAGTTCACTTTTGCGCCATACCCTGTATATTTGTTCTACACAAAGCAAGAATACGCACCCCTCCTTAATGCCCAAAATCAACGAGCCGGCCTGTGCATAGCTGCAATCTGGGCGCTGCTCTTTTGGCCAGGGTGGTCTTGAGCCGCAGCAGCCGTGGCTTCTGCCAGGGAGGTTCCTTGAAGATAGGGTAGATATCAGTCAGGGCTGGGCAAAGATACTTTGAAATTGTATCGCGATACGATACAAGATACTCGGGCAAGAAGTATTGGAGATACAGATACAAGATACTTCCGGAATGAATGTATCCGATACGATACTTCCCAATTGTATCTTAAGATACTTCGATACATTCGTAAATTTGCTATTAGAGATGAATATAATGAAGCTACAAATACCTATGTACAGAGGCGTTTGCTTGAAAATGTCTTAACTGCGACCAACCTTGTTTATTTTAATGAATTATCTGTTTGAATCACGAAAGTTATGTTTTTCTTGCTTAATGTGCATTAGTTTCATTCCGAAACAAGTTATGGGTGTCGCTGCTCTACCTGGCGACCAGCTAGCGAGTTGCCGTCTAACTGCAAGAATTTCACTAAGAAAACTCCGCAAGACGGCCCAAAGACCGGTGCAGAGCCTTATCTTGTCCGTAAGTGTATTACCGTTTTCGTAGTACCGCATGACCCTACCGGTGTAGGCTGTAGGGCAACAACAACGCTGGTAGCAATATTTTTGCGAAGCGTCATGCGAAGACGATAACTACCACGCCAGCACTCACAGTTCGCTGAGGACATAAAACGGCAGTGATTTTTCATGTTCTGCCTATAAACTTGAGTATGGTGTTCGTTAACAACATATTCCCTAACGTGCGATCTTTTACCATTTCCTCTCCGAGAGAACTTCTGCCACCCAGAAGCTTCCCAGGCGTAGCAAAAAACGTCGCAGGATATCACTGCTACTCACATAATTGCAACTTCTAGCCTGCTTACCTGCCTTTTTGTAACACAAAAAAAGAACATCACAGGGACCTAAAAAAAGGAACGCGAATGCACCTATGCCAAATAGCAAGGCAGTTCCGCAATAAAAAAATGACAGTGAATAAGTATACAGGGTGTTTCACGTAAGTAGAACCAAATATAAAAAAAAAACGAGCGTTTAACCATGACAGAATGAAACCAATGACTTATGGTTTACCGTCATGTGGCGCTCGTTATGGTGTTTTATATTGCGCCTAGTTAATTGATTAACTATGGTCAATTAGCAACATTTTAATATTCACTTTATGGCAGAGTGCGCTTCGTGACATCGTAGAACGCATTAAAAAAACGACTGAAGCAATTGGGTGTTGGCGAACATGCTGCATGGTGAATATTTCCTGGCTTTTAAACAAAGCACGCGAAATATCAAATAAAACCATGTGACTGCGCTAGTGCGATATTGTACTGCAGGGCTCTTAAACGCGCATTGAGCGAAACAACCGGCTCGCGGACCGTCAGCCTGTCGCTTCTCAGGTACGGTAGTGTTTATTTGACCTGTGTGGCGGTCAGAAATGCTGACGCGCTGTGGACCCCATGCTTAAGCCGCGGCCGCTCATTTCGCCGCGGTCCGCTTGCCGGTTGGGTCGCTCGAAGCATGTCTGAGAGCGCTGAAGCACAATAGCGTACGAGCGCACTAACGTGGTCATATTTCTCCGGCTTTCTTTAAACGCCGGGAAAAGTACTACGTAGCATGTACCTTTCCACAAAAAATCAGATCTGTCCTTTCAGAATGCCTCTTAAAACATTAAGAAACGCACTTGGCCCCAAAATGAATAACAGAAATGTTACATCATTCATCCTATATATATATATATATATATATATATATATATATATATATATATATATATATATATATATATATATAGTTAATAAATTAAGCGCAATATAAAAATAACATAATGAGAGCCACATGGCGGTAGACCCCACCGTCGGTTTTATTCAGTGGAGGTTAAGCACTTCTTTGTAAACATTTGGTTCCAGTTAGATGACACCGTTTATAAACACGATACTGGCGGCACCCCCTAATAGCTATGAATATAGAGCATGGTGTATCGTCGACTTAGGTGTTAAGGTCAGCGAATAGAAAACTCAGTGCCCACGGAAAATGACACTAAAGCGCTCATGAGGAAATCGTAACGCATGGTATTGTTTCTCAAATCCCCTTCCTAACGTCTTTAAAATTTGTTGTTATGATTTCCATTATTATAACGTAAACTCAATTTCGCTGTCTTATTATATCGTAAGCAGAATTTTTGTTCCTGTAAGCTCTGGCACGCTCAGATTACTTAACTTTTCCCTAACATCACCTGAACAGTCAACTTACTTGGAATGTAGATATGTAAATAGTAGCAATGATGCGGACAATTAAAAATAAGAATAATTAAGAGAAGTAATGGAGGAGAACTTTACAAAAGACTTATTACAGTTAACAAACAAGAAACAAACTACACACAGGCCTAGGCAATGTGTGGGTTGCAAACGGAGGACAGCAAAGAGGGCACTTGTGCTAACACTCAAGCTATCATTATAAAATACTTCTTGCATAATTTATCACGAACAAAGATAGAGTACGTCAAAATATCATCTCTTACGTAAATGCTTGTCTATCGCATATAGCATCGACACCTATGGAGTGACGGTTGTTCCAATATAATTTGCATATAAGTCAATCTTAAAGTCTGCAACTCAAGCCTACATCGACGAGATATGTCAAATCTCTGTGTGAAAGCAGCCAGACGCAAAGCAACCCCATTCGTGCATTTTGGGACTTTGCAACGAAGCACCACGCAAGACAAACTTCGATAACGACACTAAGCCCCAACCGAATTTGAGCGAAAGACACCGCACGCATTGTAGTACGCAGCACAGTACCATGGCTACAAACAAGGTTCGTGGCACCTACATAGCTAAAAAGAAAGAAAACATCGAGAAACAAAAGGTCGGCTGCACGTATAGACGTTCGCGCGCTTGTTTTTGTCGAGATGGCTCGAGCGTCATGACGTGACTGCGCTCCACCTATAGAGACGCGTATAGACCTTATTAACTACGCACACTGGAGCACTCAGGCGGAACGACAGTGGAATATCACTGTCGTTAGCTTTGTTGAGGTGGCTTAGTGGCAGCAGTATCAGCGTGGGAAGCAGAGTTCAGCCGACGTGTGTTGTTTCGCAGGGTGGCGTTTCGATAGCAGTATCTTGTATCTTAAGATACACGATACATTATTGAATGTATCGAAAATACAGATACAGATACTCGTTTTGCGAGACGTTTCGCGATACAGATACAAGATACCCAAAGAGTATCTAAGATAGTATCTAAGATACATGTATCTTCGATACTGCCCAGCCCTGATATCAGTCTCGTTTAAGTAGTGTAATGAATCAGACAAGAGACAACGCCCTTGCTACGGGCCGGCTGTTCTTTATCTGCTCTTCGTCTTCCTCCTCGTTCGCTAGCCGGGTATGCACTCGTGCCCGAGCACCGCTTTGTCATCATTACACTCGGCCACGCTGCGTACATGCAGTCTTGCCAAAGCTGGCCCTTCTCTGGCGGTGCTATTCTCTTCGAAGCTGGAAACATTCAGAAGTCCAGGGCCTTGAAACACCATCGGTGACACTGACGCCTCTGGAGGGCGGCACTGGCTGCCTCGTGGAGGCCGTTCCCAGCCACGCTGCGACTTGCTTCGGAAGTCGGGCGGTGATGTCTCTGGTGGACGCCACTGACTGTGTCGTGACGGTCGTCGCACGAGATTACGCCGTCGTTGTTCCCCGCTAAGGTGTAAACCATGCTTATGCATGTCGGCGTGCTGAGCAGACAAATACTTGCCCACCGAAGCGTGCCGGCGAGTTCGGACAGGTTGCAAGACCTGTCCTTCATGGTTTGACATCGCCGCCTCTGTGCTGCCGTCGCCAGACTCGCCATTTCCATGGCCGCAAGAAAGAAAGACGCTCTTTGGTGGTTCCGTAAGGCGCCCGTACGAATTAACGCCACCATGACTGAACTCCACGCTGCAGACGCCGGGGTTACACAAAGGCATCGCCTCGCTGCTTCGTGCGAGTTGGTCGCTGTCTGACGTATCAGTGTCGGGTCCCCCGTAGACGCAGGCTGCCTCCTGGAGTACCGCAGGGAACTCGGGTGGCACTCGGGCGAACTGCCCGTCAGTAGAAGCGCACGCCAGGCTGGCAGATCCCGACAAAACAGGCAGATCTTGAATAAATGTGTTCTCGACAGCCATTGATTTCTTGAGCGCAGTACGAGGACACACGGGCAACGACTGCCGTGAATTCGGCAGATGTGCCTCCTGCGGGTCAATGAAGGTGCTCTCGCTACTGGACGTCTGCGGTTGCGGCGTTTCGACTTTGGAATTGGGGGCCGAGAAAATGTTCGGAGTCAAACAGCGGAGCTTTACTCCACCACCATCTATGATGAGCTGAACCTCACCGGACAAGAGACAGTCGGCACCCAAAACCATGTCAGCGTGCAAGTCCTCGATGACGGGAACGGCGGCAAGGTAGTAACTGCCGGCTTCGGTCTGCAACTGCAAATCCAGCGCACCGACTGGCAACACGCTTCTGCCGAGGCCACTCAGGGGTGCCTCGGACCAAGGCTGGAGGGCGGCTGGGGCATGGCGTCGATGCAGCACAGTACGTGGAGCTCCGGTTTGCACAACAGCCGTAAGCTCGCCGATTCCGTCAACGTGGACCTGTACCGTTGGAAGCGGTCGCGTTCGGTATTGGGTGGCTCGCTGTAGTGTATGTGGTGGTGCCACGCCGTCGATTCGGCCATCGAAACTCGGCGGCAGGTCATCCCTCGGGACTGGCTGCTTGAACAAGCCGAGTCCTGTGTTTGTGCGAGGGCAGGATGCTGAGCTGCAGTGTTGAGCTGCAGCCTCGAGGTGGTGCCCCTCTTGAGCTCCGTCCTCGGCAGGCGTCTGGCTGAACTCGCAGTTTTCGTGGCAAATCCGGCCGAAAACAGCGATGAGCCGTGCACTCCATTGAAGCCAGGATGATTGCTTGACGCCTTTGTATTTATGCCATGCCTCGGCAGCACCACGAAGCCGGTCTATGGCCACCAGCCATTTTTGGTTATCGTGCCAGGCATGGCGAAAACCGAAAGAATTGATGACGTCAATCCACAAGGCAGCGTCGTCTTGGAAGCCTCGGAACTCCGGCACAGCCCAAACAGCCGATGATGACGCGGCAGGCGTGAGCACGGAGTCAAACGGCGGGAAGACGTCGAGCTGCTTCGACAGTTGTGTGAGGGCATGCATCAACTCTACGAGACCATCGGGTGAGGTGCCCGAGGAAGTAGGGGCGGCATTCGCTGAGGATACCGCATCCCCGGTGCGCACTGCTGCGGAATCCATGAACAAGGACGCGTGGACGACGTCCGTTGGAGGCTCCGATGATGTGAGAGTCATCTTCCCGGGACCCTTGTGATTGGGAAGTCCAGCCGCCGAGGAGGCCTGGACGCCGTCCCCGTACGGCGTTCGCAGCGCCGGTAGGTTAAGAAGTGACGAGGAGGCATACACGCCGTCCCCGAACTGTGCCTGGTGACGTGGTTCGTAGAAGGGTTCCATGGCCGAGGAAGCGTGGATGGCTTTCCTTGAATGGCTGGTCCCCGGAACGGCGAAGACGCACAGGCACAGGTGGTGTCTACCTTAAGGCTTGGTTTTCGACGACTGCGCCATTGTAATGAATCAGACAAGAGACAACGCCCTTGCTACGGGCCGGCTGTTCTTTATCTGCTCTTCGTCTTCCTCCTCGTTCGCTAGCCGGGTATGCACTCGTGCCCGAGCACCGCTTTGTCATCATTACAGTAGGTAGCGAAGGAAGGCAATTGTACATTAAGGTGGTAGCATGAAATACAATGTAAAGGACACACCTTGAACTCATGCGTAAATATGGAACGTCAATTATGCATCAGGCGATAAGGTGCGCGAAAACGAACTACAAAAGCGCACATATTCGCAACCGCTAATAAATTGTTTTTATTACCTTTGTCGATCGGGGATTTCACTTCCACTGCAACAGTGGGAACAGCCGTCTACAAGAGCCGTCTTTTGGCAGGGTTTGCGAAGGCACTTTCGGCGAAGTGGTCCGAGCAGAGGCGGCAGCCGTTGTACATTTGCTCCCCCCATGAGTACCTCGAGGTCTGCGCTTTTGGTGTAATTCCGCCATACGTCACACCCAGAAAATGAAACAAATAACAGCATGGATATCAATAAACAACATGTAAAAGCGACACAAATATAGAGAGTGCGAAAAAGGGCGACAACAATGTTTCACAGGTTCAAAAGCGAAGCGCAGCTCGGCCTTAGCGCAGATAACACGAACTTCTCGTAACACGGAATGCAAGCAGTCACTGCTGCGTAAATAAATTTGGGGGTTCTTTCTTAAACATTGAAATGTGGTACTGTCACTACAAGCAGCTGGTCGTCGGAATGCTCTAAAGCCGAACCAGTTCGTCGAAGAAGCACATTCGGCAAACATACCTTGCAAGATTTCTTCTCGAAGAAAAAAAAGTATTACGAGATACCGCTAACAAAACCGATACTGAAGCGACATTTCCGTCTGCGCGTCAGCTGGCATCAATCGGCTCACGAGAAACTGCCAACAAGTAGCTCTACATGCTTACAACATTACTTTCAAATGCGCAGTGCCAAGAAAAAAAAAAGGAGGTTCACTGTAAAGCAACAACACAAATTTTTTGGTTCGCCCTGTAGCTGTTTTGATAAGGATAGCCCTTGCTTCTTCGTGCCGAGCAAAACGTACATGTGCTTACCTGTCGTCCGCAGGGAAGCGGAAAAATTTCGCTGCGCTGTTTCTTCCTGAGTTGTTGCACCCCAAAGCAGCGCAGCACGCCTTGTGTCCTTTTCCTGCTTTCATCGACATTTTCAGCGCGTTCGCACTCACAAACACCGAAAATTTTCCCTTCAAGCCATTCTCAAAAATTTCACACGTGCACAGGGAAAAGGGCAGGAGCAGACGAGCGGAATGGCCGCAGAAGAGATAAGAGCGAAAGCGCCGCCTGTCGGCGCAATGAGTGCAGCGTCTGGATAAATATATAGGGTGTTAAAAAAAGAAAATAGCCAAGAACACATTTTATTTCTACACATAATTGCATAACTTTACTTTATTGATGCGTTGGTTGGAAAGAAAAGGGCACACATGCAAAAGTTGCTGAATTTTTGCTTCCTACCAAAACAATGGCGGATGCCTTATTTCGAATACCGAAACTAGTCGAAGTGTCCGGCCCCTGGCTACGGTCAATTATGTCATACCCTCCTTCTCACCCCTGTCCTTGCCTCCTCTACTCATGAGACACGCTGGCATCGCTGGCGATCGCAGAGCTCTCGTGAGCGCACTCGATGACTTGAGCTTCGCCCAGTCATGACCTCCGAGATTGCACGCCGACAGGTTGCGCGCAATCTCGGATACCATAGCCCAGTGCGCCCGGCAGCATGCACGCCGTCTGGGAACTGACGAAGATCGCGGAGTGGTTGATATCTGCTCGGACAGGTGTCCGCCACCCTACCAGCCGATCTTTCCTACGCGCACACCACAGCCAATCAGATCAGCAGCCACGGTGACGTCGTGCCCCCACTGCATGTCGTACTGCGACCGGGTGGTTGAAAACGTGTTTGGCTGAGCCGCAGTGATCTGCAACGATTCGCAGCTTTAAAGCGTTGTAATAAATTACACAGTTTACGCAGAGAGCTTAAATCAGTCTGTAAATGACCCTTAGGACCAGGTCTACCGGCCAAATGTGTTTGCACAGAATCGTCAAAACCATTTCAGGGTCCCTTTGAGCATCGGGACGATGCTTTTTCAGAAGGGGGGCATTGCCACGCGCGTTTCTAACTTTCACTTTTGCTGTATTCGGTTTTCGCCCACAAAGACTGTCAGCAATGCCCAGCGAAGGAGAGCCTCATTTTTCTACAAGCTTCGCGATTATTGTAGATCGCTTTGTTAAGATTGCGCGTAAGACGCGAACACTCGAGCTTATTCGAGAGCTTGCGCGACAACCAGTGATAAGGGTGTGGAACGTTCGATGACACACGTATAAATGCCGACGCGCTTCGCCGCCTGTCAGTTTTTCGACGACCGACGCTCTGTGCGCCGAAATCAGTGTACAGCGTGCATTGCTTGCTGGAATTTGAGTTTTCGTTTCGCGGCCACAAGTTCGGCCAAATAAATAGTTTCACCAGGGAGATGAAACTTCGCGGTTTTTCTATCCCGTGACCGCAGTGTTCCTAATGTTTGGGGGCTGTACTACCTACGAGCATAAATGAACGTTGTTGTTCTATTTTATATTTATTACCAGGTTACTTATTAACTCCGCAGTTTTTTTAATACGCAACTGAACCTAAAGGTTGCAGTTCGAGACTGCGAAAATGCGAGCGCCACCCGGAGTGGAAAACGGGAACTGCGCAGTCGTCCTATCTCTCCCGGCGAAAAAGGGGCGTTTCTTGTCGCGCGCCCAAGTATGCGACGGCCTACGGTGTCCCAAAGGCCGCTTTTACCAGCGTAAAGTCTGTTTAAGCGAAACCCTTGCAAGCTTTAGCGAAACAGACGCATGGATGGATTCGTGCCGTCATCACAAATCGTGCTGTGCTGAGTGGTGTCGATATTCTTCACGCCACACCGGCATAAAATTCTTTCGGGTCCCGGTGGACAAAAGGTACGATCTGCATGTTGCTTGTTTTGTTTTTCTACGCTTGCACGGCATATAAGGATGCGGTTCCAACAGTAGCTGTGTAATTTAATTGAGCATACACGTGCATTATTTATTTATTACGTTGTGATTGTCTGCTTTGCGGCTTGAATGACATGCACGGCAGAGCATCTGGAAATTAATTCAAAGACCACATTTGCTACTCACGATTGTTTATACTTGCGTTTTCAATTTAATGCGTTTCGAACGTGCGTTGCATTTCGATGTTGCATTTTGGCTCAAGTCAATGCACGGATGCCACAGAGGTATTTTTAGCAACATATACGATAACTAATAGAACAGTGTAAACTCATCCGCACTCTTTTTATTACCTAGTTATTAGCATGCGGGCATGTGCGGTGCAATTTTGTATGCGAGTAAAAACGTAAAATATTCAAGTTGTGTTTTTTTACTGTATGAATGATACGTTTAGGCAATAAAATATTCAAACAAACACTGCTCTTTCTCCTTGTCTAATTTATGTGTACAAGTATACAAAAACAAAATCTTACTTAAAATAAGTGGTGCAAGAAAAATAGGTGGATGGGCAAACCTTCATCAATCAGAACGCAACTATTGCCGTTTTGATCATGTGGCGGGTTGCTCAAAGGAAGAAGGTCGCGGGCTCGCCATCTAAATACCTTCCACTCGCTCAATTTGACTTGCTGGTGGATCCCAACTGAATTTGGCGCTAAATTGCCCCCCCCCCCCCCCCCCCCGCCACTCGGATCCTCAGTCCTTATCAAGATGGCGTCCCCCACTGCGTGTCTGCAACGCGCCGCCATGTTTTAGTGCCGCCCCCCAAACACCAGGCCTTCGTCCGGCGCTGCGAGCGAATATCGCGTTCCATGGATGCTATAGGAAGTTTCACTCCCCTGGTTTCACCGTGAAGACACCGACTGCTGCCTTTGTAAACGTCACGACCACGTGACAATATTGTAATATCTATAAATATCTCAGTAATGAATACTAACTCTACAGAATGTATATTTTGCGTCAGAATTATTTTCACAGCACTAATGTTTCTCACTTTATGAGGAAAAAATCACCAATTTGGGATGATAGAACTGGTAAGCGCACGAAGACGGGAACAAGAAGACGTGCGCTTCCTGCGCCCGTCTTCTTACCAGTTTCGTAATGTCGAACTAGATCGGAGCCAGCCTCTGATACAAATTTGAGGAAGTCATCATTTGGACTACAATGAGACGAAATTTACACCAACGTTACTAGAGTAAACTCAGTTTCACTGCTCCGTATCTCCGCCAGCGGAGGAGGGTGGTCCGAACGGCGGTCGCGAGGACTAGCGGTGCTGCAGTCAAGTCTAGCGCTATTCTCGGCGCATCGTCTGCTACGGCGGCGTGCCGTGGTGGACCGCCGCGCAGTTGCTCCCGGCGGTATTCTCGTCGTGCTTCTCGTTCTAGTTCAAGCTTAAACATTTATCATCATTTCTGTCCGGGTTCCCGCATCACATTTGTCGTCTGCTTAAGTGGATATGCATAAGGTCGCTTTTATGCATTGGCCCGATTGCGTCGTTCAATGGTTGGTTAAGGATCGATGTTCGGCCTATATTTGAGCTTTCCATATTGCGTTTAACTCGCAAGTAGGGGAGTTTAAAAGTGAACGAGAATTTTAAGCGTAGTTTATACGGCTACCGCTACAATTTCAGCCAGTGCCCTCTTATACAGACCGAAAATGACCCAACACGTTTGTAAAAGCCGTCATATGAGCAAACAAGTTGACTTTCTCCAAATACAGAAATGTTCTAGAAAAACAGCACTCATCTTCTCTGCTATTCACAAAAAAGACGTTCTCGAAAAACAGTACCCAGTGTTTACAAGACAAGTTTTTCCGGCGACAATCAACTAACAATCGTTACAGCAACCTCACCTTCCGGCATTTTTCACCTTTTAAAGCGAAAGCTACTATGAGATCACAAGAAGGGCTGTTCTTGCGCCGTAGTTCTCCGTCGCTGCCGCCGCCGGCAGCGGCGGCAGCGGTAAATAAATAAAAATACCTAGGACAGAATGGGAATCGGACCCGGGCCCTCTGCGTGGCAGCCCAGTACTCCACCACTGATCTATGCCGTTTTTTTTCTTTCAGTCGTGCAATCAACACCGGTAATTGTTGTGAACTGTGCACAACATAATTCATCACATTAGAGTTAACGTACCAACACCCACATTGTTCCAAACAGAAGGAGGTATTTCAAAAGTCAGGCATACACACACAAACGTCCAGAAGGCTATGCCACTCCGGAACGGGGTCAAAAGTCTCAACACTGCGCACTTGAGCCGCCTCTTCGCGGAAGAAAGAGCTCGGCGACCGTGGTGGCTCGCCGCGTCTGTCAATCATGCGACTTGTCCATAGCGAACAAAGTCCTAATAACATAAACAGATCATATTATTGGTAGGGCTCTTTTTGAAAGGCATGGACCAAATACCATGAGCAGTGATAGGAAGGTATTTTCTGGTTCTTGTTTTAGAATGTCCCAAAAATAAAATGCGTCACGACAATGAATCAAACAACGCTCTATCGTCTCAGGCTGGTTGCAGAGTCTACAGTTTATTGTCCAGGGCACATATATTGATTTTTCATTGAGCCACCTCTTCACAGGTAGAGTGGAGGTGTGTAGTTTAAAGAAAAACGTTTTCGCTGCAGGCGATTTCCACATTCTACGTACACTGAATAATACATCATGGTCAGACAAAAACTAATATGGCAGTCGATAAACAGGTTCAGGAAAAAGGTTATTCACAAGTGCAGCGGTAAGAGTTGTTCTGTCAATATTATACAAATACTCTAAACTAAATCTGGCTTTTAAAATGTTGACAGTATGAAAAATTTCTTTTAAGAATCCCCACAATCTGCGATTCCTTAGCAACCCTTTTTGTGACATAAATAAAAGGAAGGTGCTTACACAGACGGTTTCGAAGAACCGCAAAAAGAAAGGGGTGACAAACGTCCTTAAAGTAAAAAAAATCGCAACACCAACTGTCGCACAAACAAATGCAGCAGACTGAGGCCGCCCTTTTCAAGTGGAAGAAAAAGGTTGCCTCCTCTCATGGGTTCCCATGAAAAGCACCGAATAAAACGAGCAAATATCCTGTTGAAGGCTTGAATGTGCACGCGAGAGCAGTGCAACACCTGCAGAACATAAATAAGCTTTGATGCAAGAAATATATTGCAAGCTTTCGCTCACGCAATGGAAAGGTCTCGTCCGTGCCATGTTGCCACCTTTACGCGGATAGTAGTTATTGCGGACGTCCAATATGGGCCGCAATCCGCCTCGTGCGCTGCTGCTTTGAGCTGTACAGGTGGCGCCACCAACGGCGAACGGTGGCGAAACTCGGGCGACGCGGCAACGTGCGGCTCATAGGCGCCTTGCGCAAAGCGCCCGCTACTAACCGTTTCTTCTTTTTATTCAATTTACATTCTGGTTTGATATTTGCACTGCCGACGCTGCTCCACTACAGCCGTGACGTTTGTTACGTCGATTGTTCTATGTTATTTGTTTGAAAATGACAGGCCCGTTTATTATTACTGTGCACGTGCGTGATGCAATACATGCGTTTCTAACGTGCATGCGTTGAAGTTGTTCGCGTGATATGCTAACACAGACGAAATAAAAAACTGTTGCAACATAAAACAGACTTCTTGTTTTATTGAACACTCTTAACCAGCACAACAACAATGTACATCGCGGTTGTATGCTTGCTTAGGAAACGCATAAAAAGACACACGTTTTCATCTTTGTACAGCACTTAACTATACGGCCAAAAGAAAAAAAAAACGGTTAGCTAACTTGACGTTGTAACAGGTGCCACACAGCTGCATAATAATGTGTGAAAGTACTATAGTAAATGACACACAATCATTCGCACTGTTTTTTTTTGTATTATTATTTCACAGACCGTACAAAAGATTCAGGAACTTCGAACAGCATTACAACCACATATTTCTGAAAATCTAATCACTTTCACCGTCGAAGCCACGATCCTCTATCACATGTGCTTTAAATTACGCAGAAAGATTACTCAGCTTTATATAGGAAATGCGCACGCGCGGCATTACTCAGATTTATATAGGAAATGTGTACGCGTGTAGCTAGATTCTCTTTTGGTACGTGAAACTCCACATAAAATGCGATTCTAGAAGTAATGTTCGTGGACTAGCGAGCATAAAGAAGGACGACTACTTACAGCCTCACTTACTTTTGTAAAAACTGTATTCCAACTGCAATTCCATATTAACCGACGCAACAGAACAACCCACTCGCTACCACACAATGCTATGAAGCAGACGCGTGAAGCCAGGCGTGGTGTTTCAACCACGGTGGTGGTTTCAACTGTAGCACAATCGTGCGCGTACAGTAACGTCGTAAAGGTTGCCGTCATATCAGCGGTTCCCACGATGTAGCACCTGTTCCCCTTCTCGGGTCATCAAACCGCTGCTACGCCGAAAACGACACTCATAATTGACTGTCAAAGAAAAACGCCGTCTTGTAGGAGGCCGTCTTGTAGGAGGCCATCTTGTACAGCCAACGAACAAAAGTGCACGACTGAAGGATCTGAAGCATTTCCGTTGATGCGATGGCAGCTGAGAGAAGTCAGGGCTGACCGTCCGACGTGTGGCCACCACCATTACACAATTTTAACTTCGCAACATCCAAGAAAGACACGACGGAAGCGACGAGCCGACGAGCCCACCCGGTCATGTTCGGTGCGCTGGTGACCGCACCTGCGCACAGCGCGCGCTCCCACGGCAACCGAAAGAAATAAAAAAAAAGGGGGGAGAGAGGAGTTGACTTGAAGGAAACGAATCCGGTGGAAGCGAGGAGGTGTCTAGTCGTCGGTGTGAAATATTTTCGAGAGATGGCGCTCGTTTGTTTTTGCACAACGGATGCGCAAACTTCATTCAAAATGCATGGGATCCTATGGCGGTTTGCATGGGGGTGCGACCGAGTTTGCCGAGCGGTGGCGCCACCATACCGGTGCACGAGGCAGATTACGATAGTTATCGAGAGGCACGCCAGGATACCGCATAACAGTGGAATTCCAATGGATATTTGAGAAGACCGAGGCAGTTTGAGCCCACATGCCCAGCTAGAATCCTCTGCTTTTATCAAAATTTATGCTGGCGCCAGCACTTTCACAAAAGCTTAAAGTAGTGTTTACTGCTTCTTGAACGCTTGGTTTATTGACACAAAAGAAGGCATTGTCGCTGGCATAAGCTAGAACTTTAACTTCCTCAGCCTCATATCGGTATCCTCTAATGCTAGAATTTAGAAGCACACTTAACCATAGTAGTTCTAGGTATATTGCAAAGACCAAAGGCGAGAGCGGACATCCCTGACGTACGGATGAATCTAACTCTATTATATTCGAAAGCCTGCGATTTACAATTAGCCTTTTGGTGCACTTTTTACAACAGAGTGAAACACCACTGTACAGTACATCACCCAATGCAGGCATCTTAGGAGCCAGAACAGAAAAGCACGCTGTGCCTTATCAAAGGCTTTAGCGAGGTCTTTTTGAAGAAGGGCTATTTGGTCCATACTACCATCGATACAGTCTAGGATTCACCATGCTATATGAATATTTGTTTGTGTAGATTGACCTCAAATTCCATATGTTTGGTGGTCACCTACACATTTAGTGATCACTGTCTGCAGCCGATTTGTCGCAAATATTTTGTAATCGAGGTTACATAACGATATAGGCCTATATCCTTTAACTCTCTTTAATGCTTCGGGATAAGAACTTTTTGGGGTTAATGTCATATGGCCCTGATAGAAAGAAGGAGGAAGTTCACCTCGTTCATAAGCCTCTTTAAAAAGTTGCTCAAGAAAAGGAATAAGAAGTTCCTGAAATTCTGTATAAAATTCCCCACTAAAGCCATCTGGGCCAGGAGTTTTGTTTTTCTGCAACGTTGTTATTGCAAATCTAATTTCTTCTCTGGTGATGGCCCCGTCCAACAGTGAGTCGGTCATCCTTCTTGTAAGTGGGGCTCAAGGGCAATAAAGTGGTCAGCTTTTTCTTCATAATCCTCCTGAAGCTCAGCGGCAGTAAACAGACTATTGTAATATTATTCAAATGCGGCTCTTATTTCACATATTTCGGTGCAAACAGAACCGCGTGATTCGATTTGCACTATCTGTTTGGAAAGTGCATATAGCTTTTAATTCCTAAGAGCTTTTTTTGTGGGTTCCTCTTCAGTGAATTGAGTAACACGGGAACGAATAATTGCTCCTCTGTATACATCGGTATCGTTTTTTGTATCTGTGCTCGAACCGTGTTTATCTCATCAACGTACAATCCCGGCTGTTGACTGTCAAAGGCATGGAGCTTATGAAGTAAATCATAAAGATAGCGTTTTTCATCACCTTTTCTTTAGCTATTTCGCATGAAATACTAATCGCCTGATACTTAGCCTTTTTGAACCTTTCCCATTGAGCAAAAATTGGCAGTTGTCGATATTGCGTTACCTCACGTACCAATTCTTTGATTATTTTTACAAAACAATCCTCGCGCAACAGCTGTACGTTAAGCTTCCATACTTCCGAGTTTAAAGGAACCTTACAAAATTTTTGGCGACCCCATGAAATGGTTACTAATCAATGATCTGTAAAAAATATGGGCTTTACAGCGTAGTTATGGATGTCAGACCATAGGTTTACAGATACATACACAAGGTCTAGCCAAGCGTGACAGACGCCCTGAAAGTGCATAAACCTCACCGAGGAAGGCGCATGCGCTCCCACATCTATTAGAGTGTGGTCATTCATTAATTCCTACAGTAAAGCTGCACTTGCATCATAACGATTCGTTATATAAGAATGATCTCTATCGTCACAAGCACAATTAAAATCTCTAAAAACTGTCAAATATCTATCAGTGTTCAGTAGCGAAGCCTCAGGCATAATTCTTCATCGTCATCAGCCACAGGATCAACAAAGGGTGCATAATGCGTTACAAGTGTGTAGCGGGTACCGCGATTTTCCGAAGAACGACGAATAGTGGCATAGTGGACGCTTCCCCACTACATGAAAGTTATAATGATTTATGGCGTAGTGGACTACCATCAAAGTGTGCTTGTAGTTGCCCCAAGAGTGTTTTAAAAAGGCTCTAGAAAGGCCACTCTTCCAGCTTTCGCTGTGAGTGTGCGGCGCGTTCCGAGCAGGCCTGGCGGTTTTTTTTTTTTTTAGAAAGCAACAGTTCCTGACTGCTTTCTTGAAAAAAAACAAGAACATTCTCATCACGATGGAAAACCTGACCTGGTAACTGTGGAATTAACCACGCCTTCTACTATACAAATTGCAAGGAGGCAATTGTGTACCAAATACCATTATCATGCGGAAGAACTTACATTAGCCAAAGCGGAAGATGCGTTAACGTTCGTCTCCGGGAACACGAACGCTCATTGACAGGGACAAAAGCTATTCTCTTTCGCCGCTCATTGTCACGAATGCGGCTGCGCACCCTTCTTCAGCGACACAATGGTTTTATCGCATCATAAAGAGCAGTAAGCAAGGGAAGGGATTGAGGTTCTTCCACATTAGAAGGAAAGGAGATAAGTGTGTCGGTATGCCGTCAATTTCTCTGAGTGAAGCAGAATCTTTTGGTACCTTTGCAGCACGTGATGAGTATGATACCCGTCTATATCTATATTTGCATTTCCTTGCTTGAGGCCTGTTTCGATTATTTGCTTTTGGCGTTTTTTTTGTCTTTTTTTTGTTTTTTTTGTTATGTTGTACATCATATATATATATATATATATATATATATATATATATATATATATATATGCTTGTTTTTCCCAATAAATTTTAGTTGCGAGTCAGCGCCTGTCCTGTGTTCCTTATACTTCGTCGTCGTCTCGTGTGCACTGTATCAACCAAGTTGACTACTCTAGCCATCACGTCCTCATCATGAGTAATACAGCTAAAACACGTTGGCGGGCTAGTTGGTTTGTATCCATGAGTAAGCGTGACAGACAGGGACGTAGAAAAAGATCGACACTGACAGAGCGCTACTTTCAACTGATATTTTATTTTCGCACGAACCGATTAATATATACCGAGTGAGCGGAAATAACAGAAATAAAAGAACATACAGTGGGTCATATCGATGAACCAAGAAGGTGTACAAAGTACTATCACGAGTTCACGGCATAGCAAAAAATCATGTTGCTGCGACAAAGCAAGATATTGAAACTCTTTTTAGAAGATCGGACGGTTGGCTAACGCACATTTTTTTCTAATCTCGCAATCTCATAGACCTCCACAATTTCTGTTGCCAGCTTACCCTGTGCCATAAACAGGATGGAAGTGTTTTCGAACAAGTGCTTGCCGCCACAATCTCGGCAATGAATGCCTAAATGTCCCGAGATTGCTTTCGTGACATTATAATGATGCTCTTTTAGTCTCTGATTGATACATCTGCCGGTCTGGTCAACATAGGTTCTTTTACAAGGAAGCGGAATGGCATGGACAACAGTGCGAGCACAGGATACAAAAAAATCACGCCATATCGACGAAGTGAATGATGATGAGTGGGCGAAGCTCGATCGTTTTCATCCATGGCAGAAAGAGAATGTGTGGTCTGGAACGCGCTTATACTTCATGGTCATCAGCGTCATCGTCATCGTTATCACGTGTAGTGTGTACAATCCACTATACTGGAACGCGCTTACACGTCATCGTTATCACGTGTAGTGGGTACATTCTACTATACTGCGTCATCGTCGTCTTTATCACGTGGAGTGGGTACATTCCACTACACGTGGCTACCTACCTACCTACCTACTACTACTACTACTAATACTACGACTACAGAGGAGGGTCAGACCCACACCCTAAGGAGCTTCGCCCCTAAAAAGTGTTCGATGGGTGATGTTACATGCGTTTACACTGTTGCTTTCTGAAGTAACCGTTTCACATAACTTCTGGAGACGCTCGGGAGCGCAAAGTTTTCAGTGCCGCAATCCGCAAGTATTCCAGAAAGCTGCAAACTATGGCTCGTAAAACGCGTTGTCAGAAAATCTGTTCTTTCTAAATTATGCTATAACAATATTTTTCCTACAACGGTCATGGGCTTTCCACTCAAACTAAGTCATACGAACTTTTACGCTTTTGTGACTTTTTTATGCAACCTTAAATACGGACAATATGGTCCATAGGGTGCTATTCTGGACTTCCGCCATTTTCTGTCGAATTTTACGTAGGCGTGACGTGTACACAATGGTGACGAAAACGCATGAACTGCTTGCGAAACGTGACGTAAGGGCGTCATGAAATACAAAGAAACGTGCAATTAAGTACCACTTTGTGTCTTTAATTGTAAACGCAACAACAACAAAATAAAACGAAAGTGAAGCGTGTGGCTTTAAAGTCGTGAATCAGACGATATCGTTTGCAATTTAGCGAAGCCATAGCAACTTTTTTAGCCACTAAGCGAACCAGTCAAGCCAGCATCGACATTGCGTGCATCGTTATTTTGTGGGGTGTTTTGTTTGTTGTGACATGGTTGTGACTGAGCGCCGAACAGTGGACCGCGATGTTAGATTTTATTACTGATCGTCCCCATAATTGGAGGGCGACTTGCTGCCGCTGGTACGACGGGAGCTGTGACAGACGCTGACAGAGCGCCTTTACCGACTGGTCCCCAGCAGAAGGTCTTCGCCGGAGAAGGAAAGTGGGGGCAGCGCGATCCCGAGGCGAGGAATCGCAGCGCAATCAGGTAAACTTGCGTTTCAATCGGGTGGTCTTGACGTTTCCGCTATACACGTGCTTATTGCAGGAGAACAGGTGGAGATGCGTTTGATTTGGCGACGCCGGCATCATTACAGTTGTGCACGTCGGCTCCGTGTTGGGCTGCGGCGGCCCCTTGTTCCCAAGGCGTGTGGCGTCCAAAGGCGCTGCCGATAGTGAAGGTAAGGAGCTGCACAGCATTGCAAGTACTGATAATGCTCCTTCTGTTTCTTCTGTCTTTTTTGTTGTGGTGGCGGTTCAGTGCCCAGTTTATTTGAAGTAATGTGCCTTTATACCACATGCAGTTGTGCACTGACTGCCCACATATAGTGCGCTACGCTGCACCGCGAAGTGACACCGATGAGTACAACACCCTGTCACGTGCGCCAATGTTCAGAAATGGGAAGAAGAATAAGATTAGGAAAATGATCTGATGCTTTAATATGAAAGAAACATTGCAACGAAACATGGTCACTGGTCAGACATGACCACTTATATACGATTGTGTTGGTTCATGAGGGCAACATATCAGTCTTGTTAAAGCAACAGATCAATTCTTAATCGTTGTGTTCTTCCTACTTATCTTAAATCCACTGCTGTGAAGGCAGCGCTACAGTTGACAGTTTATCGACAATCACTGTGACGCAGCTCGGAGTCTTCGCAGCGTTGATTATCGCCTACCTTTCGTGTTGCTGTTCTATATCTGGCGGCTCCTCCAAACTGGGCACAAAGCTTGCAGCCGTGCGTTTTGCGGGGATTTGCTCCTTGATCCCGAACATTTGGACTTCGAACAAGCGGGGAAGGGCATCGGACGCGAGCTCCCACTTCTTGCGTGTGATCAAAGCTTCTTGTGCAGCAACAACATCGCGGTAGTGCTTTACGATGTCTTCATTCTCAGAATGAACGTCACAGACTTTCCATTTCCGCAGTAAGCTTTCTACTTTGCGATGCGAAGTTTGTGTCCACATTTTGAAAATCATAGGGTGTTTTGCAAGTACGAAAAAGGGGCGCGAAGCGCAGTCATCGTTGCGGTAGCCGCTCTTGCAGCCCGGCGCAAAGCAAGTCGGCATACCGCACCCTAGATGATCGAATCTCTTACTCCTCGCTACGCTTCGTACATGATGCACGTGACCTCGTGCAAGACACTGCGCGTGGTCACAAACAATCCCAAAAACTTCCTCCGTACCCAAGAATGACGAGCGAACAAAGCGCACCAGTCGCTGTAACCCACACCGACGTGGAACGTCGCCAACGCCGATCGGAACAAGCGCCGGTCGCGGTAGCTAGACGTGACTACAGCGCCACTAGTTCTCGCGACCGCCACCCGGCCCACCTCTCCGGAGGAGCTTCAAGGCTGTGTTTATTCTAGTAACGTCCATTTACACCACGTGGTGCTCCAATTAAAAATCAGCTTTATATCTCAATCGAAAGGAAATAAACAGTTCTGATACGGGAAGTTCCATCTTTACAATTTTCGCTTTAAGGAAGAAAATTTTGAATTTTTCAAGTTACCCTTAGACGGCCGTCTTCCCATTTGGTCATAAGGCAGATTCATCGCTCAAGTTCCCCATTGCCGTTAAAAGGGAACTTAAAAATTATTATTTTTTTTTTGCCTAAAAGAAATTGGTACGATATAACATGGCATATAAGAACACCGGTTCAATTCCTTTTGGTTCAGATATAAAGCTGGTTTTTAATTGAACACACCGTGGTGTAAATTGCGCCTCAGTGTGGACAAAAATGATTTGCTGAAATTTGGCATTTTTTCCTCGTGAAGTGAGAAACATAAGTGGTCTGAAAATATTTTTAACGCTAAGTATACCTCCTGTAGAGTAAGTCGTCATACTCAGATATTCATACAACATCATGAGGGAAAAAATGCAAACATAGAATATTTTGGAGACATTTCTCGGGTCTTATAAGGCAGAAAAATTGATGTAATATTACTGAGCGTCGAACACCTGAGACAAACGCCTTTGCTTAATACCTTAACCAAATTTAGTACTGAAAAAAAAGAGCCACACTTCAAAATAATTTTTCTGACAAACAACACTCGGACGACATCTTGCGAACTTCGGAAGACCCCCTCCCTCATCATCTGCACAAACTTTTTTATCTCCGAAATATTCTAGCAACTCACTATTTTAAGTAAAATAAATCCGCGCAGTTTTTTTCGAGTGCATTTGTGATGGTCGCCATAATGGCTGGCACGTTAGGCGTGGAATGCCCCTGGCAATAAGATCTGACACTGAGGTAATTTGATGTTACTTTAAAAAAGTCCTTGAACAACCTTTTAACTTGTGCGAAGGCACTGAAGAAATAAGGCTCGTTGACGGGAAATATAGTGTTCCACCGACAATGGTTACCAAGGTGCAACGCAACTTCTCATAGTCAGGGAGATATGACGGCTTCGCACGCACCAACTAGCTCCTAAAAGGGATTGCTAGGCCAACTATCGAATGTAATGTGAGAAACTACATTCGCATGTAAAGCTGTGTGAAGGGAACAATGGAAAGTTGAAACAGGCAATAGATGCAATGATTACGTCGATATAATCCCGCATCCCTTTAAAATCATTCATTTGCACAACCAAAAGGGTGAGAGTGCCAAGGAAACACAGGCATTCTTGCTCAGTATAGGCGACTGCACAAGAGGAGCCGTAACCGCGGAAGGAAAAGAAGACACCAACAATGGCATTGCTTTTCTTCATGCTGAGCGTTCCAGGTGCATCTGAGAGCCGTTTTGTCGGATAAAGAAGGATGCTTTGTGATTTTGCCAGGAAATGTGTTTTCGCGGAAGGGCTTTGAGGCGAATGAAAAGAATTTAGCTACGGTAGGCGACAAGGCTACATGCTTAGAGCGACGTGCCTTGAAACTGTTCGATCAGCTGAATCTTCATTGTTTGACGTCCGATGTGAAAAATGCCAAGAACCTTCAGTTGGATGTTTTCTTTTCTATGAAGACACATAAACCAGGCATCCCTTTTATGATTATTGTATCAGAGAGGGGCACTATCAGAGAGGGTTTGAAGGCGCATTTCTGGTTCAAAATTCTCAAGCTCTTGCTAAGGCCTTAAGGGAACGAAACTTCAGGGAATATAGAGCCTTAAGTAATCAGCTGATGGAATGTGTAAAATCTTGTATTCTGGCGACTGGTGAAATCGGGTTTCGGAACATATGTGGTGTTTCAATTGAATCTTTTCTGGAAGTGTTGTCCATGGTAGTGCAGGTCCACTGTAGTTGGGTGGGATGACAAACTGTTTCTTCAGCGCAATGGGGTTTGTATTGGTTCCAAGGTCGCTCGGGTGCTAAGCAACATTTTTCTTAGTTTTGTAGACGAATCTGTAAAAGGAGAAGTTGAGAGATGTGGCCAGTCTGATGTGTAGGTATGTGAATGACTACTTGGTAATGATAAGTGAAGGTTCTACACAAAATTCTGGTTTGGTCCTGAAAATGTTCCAAGAATCTGGATATGGGTTAAAGTTCACGATGGAGTTGCTAAGAGAAAACAAATTACAATTCCTGGACCTTGTTTATTAAGCTGCAATTAAAGTTTGGAGGCAACCATGTATGCTGGCTGTATAAGCTCAGGACCGCGAAGCCGTTACTAGACTATAGTTCTGGGCATTCTAAACTCATCAAAAATGGGGTCGCCTTCACGTGTTTGCGTGCCGCACTAACTGCCTCGTGTCATCACACAGTGATAGAAAGTGTTTTAGTGCCGATAAACGGAATTGGAAGTGGCAGATTATCCTAACGCTGTCCTTAGGATGACGGTAATAAAACTAATGTAATGGGAAAAGTCCCAAAACAAGAAAGATGATAAAGATAGAGACGTCAGCAGGAATAAGAAGCAGCTAGCACTTATTCCGTATGTGCACAAAATGTCGCGCGGTCTTAAGAAAATAGGAAAGCGGTTTGGGGTTAACGCAGTGTTCTCTGCGCCTTTTAAGGCGAGTAGCATTTGTGCAGCGGTGCAAAGAAGGTGTGACGGCAAGGGTAACAAAGAACAAGGAGGGTGTGGCATTAGTCATGAAGATGATAAGTGTTTTGTTGCTTGTGCCACGAACGTTGTGTACGAGATACCGTTGTCTTGTGGTGCCTCTTACATTAGCCAAACGGGCCGATGCGTTAGCACGAGGTTCAGAGAGCACAGAACGGCATTAAAGAAATGTGCGCATGCTCATTTGGCTGCCTATTGTAGGAAGTGCGATTGCTCTCCTGTCCTCACAGATACAAGTGTTATATACAAACATCAAGATCATGCCGTCAGGGAAATCATTGAAGCATTCCACATCAACAAGGGGGGAAGGAGTTGAATCAGCCAAGCTTCATTTAATCTTCTAGAAAAAGAGATTAGCTTTTTAGATGGCACGTGGGGTGTGTAATATGATGTCTTGCTCAACTCGCGCATGCTGTCACAAAAGTTTTGCCTTGATGCGCTTATGTTTGATCATGTAACGCTCATCTGTGTTTATATATGTATGTGTGTGTTGAATAAAAATTTCAGCTGATAGTCAGCGCTCGTGTCTTGGGTTCCTTCCTTGTCCTTTTCTGTTCGTGTGTGTGCAGTGTCTTAAGATGAAGATTTTATTTACCAACTCGCTCAAAGAGTCACCTTACTTGCACACAAAAAAAAGTTTGTGAAAACGACGCTACTTTTCGGAGCGCAAATCTGGCAGAGTAGGCACAAAATCGTTGCATGTCTATAAAATTTTGTTTAAGCAAATGGCCTTTCGGAACGGGCTATTCGTGGCATTAAACAGCACTAGAAAATGTTACCCAAATGTCTAGGTGCTTGGAAAAGCTGCCTAGATGCTGTCGCCCGACATGACCGGCACTCGTGCACCAATGGCTTAGGATACAGACTTCCTTTCACCGCCCCTGTAGTTGTGCCTGCGTTCCGTCATGTATGCCATACGCCACGTTTTGATTATAACCGCAGTCAGCTAAGCTGCCCAGTAATCATGTGACCCGACTGCGATTACTTATACAGCTGACATGTTTCTCGGCTGGCCACTTGCTTTTTGTACCGCCGTAATTGCGGCACGATGTAGCAATAAAGTGCTACTGTTCCACATTCGTCTCCGTGCCTTGACGTGACGACTGGCGACGAGTTGCTTCGCACCGGCAGCGGCGCTGGCATAACGGCAGGAAGGTGCTACCCTGGTTCAAGTTCCTGGGGCCACATTGCGACCTACCGGAACAGCATGGATGGCAGATCCAGTGACGCAAACGGTGGGAAGAATTGGCCACGTGGAGCCTTTTGAAGACTCCTCAAGCGACTGGACTTCATACGATGAGCGGTTGACATCGTTTCTCCACTTCAACAAGGTACCGGAGGCGGACAAGGTTCATGCGTTCCTGAGCCTAATAGGAGCGAAGACATACGCCCTACTCAAGTCACTTGCCGCTCCTGAGCTTCCACCAAGCAAGTCTTTCGACACCCTAAGGAAATGGCTTGGCGACCATCTGGCACCGAGGCCTTGGTGAGAGAGTCAAGATTTATCGGCGGTCTCACCGCGGAACCGAATCTATTGCTGAATTTTTAGCGGAACTGCGTTCCTTCTCCAGTTCCAGCGACTTGGAAAATTTCTTAAACGAAGCACTGTGGGACAGATTCGTTTTTGTGTAACGAAAAGAAGATATTCGGCGAGTGCTATTCGCGGAAGACTATAAGGTAACATTTAAAAGGGCACTCGAAAAAGCTTTAGAGATGGATTCCGCAACGAAAAGTGCAGCAGAAGTGCACGGTTTAACGAGCGTCTCTTACGTACACCGTGCAACTGCACAAAAGCTAGGGCTGAAAGCAGTTGCAGTAAAAAATGCCAGCGAAAAGAAAGCGTCAAAAATGTGTTGGCGGTGTGGCTCTTAAGCACGTGAGCAAGAACTGCATACATGGGTCGGCGACGTGTTTCGACTATGGCAAGAAAGGACATATTCAGCGTATACAGTGAAACCTCGGTAATACGAATCTCACGGGGTAACTCGAAATATTCGTATCATCCGAAATTCTTATCACCAGAAAATATGAAAAATTAACATGCGAGAAAAGCAAACTGGCGCACGTTTTCATTCATTGTTTCTCAGGGCCGCAGCAACGTCACGAAGAGCTCTGAATGATTGCCAGTGAAGTTTTTAGACATCAATGAATCGTACTTGTACTCGTAAATATACGACCCGTGCGCGCGTGTGTAATTAATGCACCAGTGGTGTGAGCCGTGCCAGTAGCCTAGTGATGCAGAACTATCGATGGTACTATCGATACTATCGATAGTTGAGCCACTATCGAACTATCGATGGTACAAGAAACTATCGATAGCGCTATGGATAGTAAGTTTGAAAGTACAGTGGTCAACACACATGTCTAGAACGACGGAGTGTCGCACTCGGAACAGCACGAGCGACATCTGCAGTTCGAAACGGGCCAATTCTGAGCATGCGCGGCGCCACTGATGTGCCCGCCTTGCAGTTTCCGTGCTTGATTATCGCTGCGGCCGCGATAATTGCTTTGGCCACGAGAAGCGCAGTCAACTGTGTGCGCCAAAAAAAAAAAAAAAAGAAAAAAAAACGCAGTCGCCCGGATTGGCTCCTATTACACTGTGAACTTATTCTCGATTCGTGGTATCGTATAATACCGAGAACGGTGCGCTTCGTTTTTTTTTTCTTTTTTTTTACACTGAACCGTTTAGAGTGCTTTCGACGTCCAAAGCGGTTGTTGCATCCTCAGTGATAAACAAGGATCAAAAATGCAAGGCACGCGCGCTGTTAGCGCCGCGCATGCTCAGGTGTGGCGCATTTACGACTGCAGATGTCGCCCGTGCAGTTCCGAGCACGACGCTCCTTCGTTCTAGACATGAGAGTTCACCACTGTACAATCGATAGTATAAAATCAACCGCGTGAACTCATTGCAGCGTAAACTTGAGTGTCAGAATGTGTGGTACTGTATGGCGGAGCAGGATAATAAGGCAGAAGGGAAAGAAAGTTGACATGCTTGCGTTCCTTCAGCAGAATGATTGGCTGACATTATTAAGCTGAACTGTTCAGCTTTAGCAGAAAGGAAGTTGTCACATGTGGCGGAACTGCGTGGCTTCAAACTTATATTGCATTTTGTGATTTGAAAATAAGAATATCAAAAGCTAAGTTTTTAATTATAAGGTGTAACTGGTTACTTCAGAATAAGAATTTATTTATGGACATATTCCGTCATTTTAATTGCCACAATAATTTATTTCTTTCGCCAGAAGAGTGCTCATAAATTAAGCGAACTGAGTACTGCTGATAGCAGGCTATCGCGAATAATTTGGCAATATCGCCGTCCAACAACAGCATAATTATTCACAACACTATTGATTATACTATCGGCTGAAATACTCCTGATGGTACTATTGATTGCAGTCTCGATAATATCGATTGTTTAGCGATAGTAGTACTATCGATAGATTCTTTACACTATTGATAGTTAAAAACACTATCAATATGTTCTGTTATTTGTTCTGTGTATGGGTGCCCGTAGTGATGCAGAACGATAGTTCTGCATCACTACAGTAGCCCCTTCCTAATCTTTGTACGCTTTTCCGCATGACACCACAGTACAGCGGCGAAAGTGACTTAAGGAGCGCTTTGTACGCGATGGATAAAGGCATGAAAATTTTAGAAGCGCTGTCGTTTGTTGGTATTTTCTTATCGAGGTGGTGTTGGGGGGTGTGCTTCGGCCGCGCCCACAAGATTGGAGGGTTGGCAGTTGTGCGCGTCCCCAACAGTCATGCATGTTGACATTGTGAGGCTTAGCTGCTTCGCCAAGACCGTCCACTTCATCGTTCGGGCCTAGTCCATCTTTCATAGGATTCTGATGCGAGCCGACATGGCTTGCGTCAACGTTAAACACAGCACAACATAAGCAGCATGCGTCAGCATGCTTAAAAATAAAAATTCCTGTCCCTAGTGCGTACTTGAATCACTTAGTGCATATTATGTAATGAGTAGCATGCTTTAAACCACGAGCAATTATGCGCGGGAAATGCGGGAAATGTTTTCGAACTTGCTATGCACCCACTACGTGGTCTTAAGGGAATGTGCGCAGTAACGAGTGTGCCTTTTGTAATCGGTGGACGGCTTTGAACCGCAATGGCGTTATGATATTCACATTTTCTGGCGCCCGATGGCAATGTACGCTTGTAGCACGCAATATCACACGTTGTATTGTGACGCCTGTATACAAGACGCGTGTGTTTGTAAAATATGAAAGTTGTTTTCACTGTATTTCCAAGCAGAGGAAGTTATTGTATATGTAATCCCAAGCAGGGGCGTAGCCAGAATTTTTTTTTGTTTTTAGGGGGGGGGGGGGGCACCGCCTTGATTTCGGGAGGGGCACCTCCTTGAAATGGTCATTTTTCGCTCTGTATACAATGGCGAAAAAAAATTTCGGGGGGGGGGGGGGCACGTGCCCGGTGTGCCACCCCCTGGCTACGCCACTGATCCCAAGCAGAAGCGTGGCTGTGTGGTAGAACACCTGCTTGCCACGCAGATGGCCTGGGTTCGATCCTCATTTGGACCTGGACATTTTTATTATTTATTTTATTTGCATCTTTCTCGCTTTTTAGGTCACGGACAAGATGATTTTTCGCTCATAACCAACGACGCCGCCGACGCCGGAATTTCTACGAAATGAGCTCTTTAACGCTGTCGCGTAAAAAGTGTGACACCAGCGCCATCTGAAATTACCACACCAGTGCCAGCTGCATGCGGGCCTCCAAGATTTGCGCTCACAATCTCGGAGGCTACAACACGTGGCGGCGCGGCGGTCATGTTCGTGCTTGGGTTCCTGCACCCGCGCGTGCTTGTCGCGTCTTCCGTGGCTGCGCCGGCAGCAGCTGTTCGTACCTGTGCGGTATCGTCCGTTCGTATCAAGCGTTGGGGGGTGAAAATTGGTTCGCAACATCCGTATTACATTACATTGCGAGCCAATGAGCCTTGGCCGGGACCAAATAAAATTTCGTATCAACCCGAAATTCGTCCGAGCCGTGATCGTATCACCGAGGTTTCACTGTATGTCAATCTGATAAGAACGCAAAGCAATCTCATGCGCGAGTTCTTGACCGTGACGCAGAAGGGATGCTAAAGGGCCTGACGTGCTCCGCGAAAGATGCCGTAACCGTACTTCTTCTGATAAACAAGAGACCGCTTGAAATGAACTTATATACGGGAGCAGCGGTATCCGTCGTTTCTCTCGGGCAACCGCAACAGTTGTTTCCATCTTTGAAGTTGCGCGGGACATAGTTGCGTGTACGAACTTACACAGGTGCATTAGTCGAGCCAACAGGAGCGGCTGAAGTTGTTGTTCAGCATAATGGCCAAAGCTTTTGTTACCCTTGTATACCACTGAGCAGGAGGGACCGCCACTTCTGGGCCGAGAGTGGTTACAGCACGTGCGGCTCGACTGGAATGCTGTATTTTCCGGCAACAAGCCCTGCTCGGCCCGGGAGCCCACGAAAACTGAAGCAAAAGTAAAGGTGAGCCAGCTTTTACAAAAGTATAGTAACATTTTGAAAGAAGAACTGGGATGCATTACGGAAGAGCAGGCAGAACTCTCTCAAAGCCGACGCTCGTCCAACGTTTTTGAAGGCGCGCAGTGTGCCTTTCGCACTGGTCCCGGCAATTGAAAATCAGTTTGACAAAATGCAGTCAATGGGTGTGATCACACCACTAGCCACGTGCGAGTATGCCACGCCGGTAGTGACAGTGGTAAGGACGGAAACATCTGCCTTTGTGGCGACTTCAAGACAAGTGTGAACCCTATGCTAGACACTGATCGCTATCCTTTACCACGTGTCGAAGAAATTTTCGCAGCACTCAGTGGAGGACAAGAATTTTCTAAAATTGACTTGAACAGGGCCCTATCAACAGGTAGTGCTAACGGAACCGGCATGTCCTCTTCTGGCAATCAATAAGACGTTCTCCGTAAACCGGCTACGTGTAGGCGTGTCTTCGGCGCCTGGTATTTTTCAACGAATAATGGATCTAAAAGGCGTTGCATGCTATTTGGACGATATCCTAATGACCGGAAGGACTAGAGCCGAACACCTGAAGGACTTAGAAGCAGTCGTAACCCGCCTGGACAGCCGGGGAGTTCTACTCAGGGCTGAGAAATGCACTTTTTTTTCAGAAGTAATTGACCTACCTGTGGCGCAAGTTAAGTGGCGATGACATACATCCCACGACGGACAACTGATGCCATTGCAGCCGCGCCAGCGCCAGAGAACAAGCCGTAGCTTCGTTCTTTGCTCACAGCCGTAAATTACTAAGGAAGAATTCTACCTCGTCTGGCAACGCTCACCCATCCCCTGTACAAACTACTGCGCGAGACCAAGCATGGCCGTGGACCCGCGAGTGTCAGAGGATCTTTGACGACATTAAGGCGGCGTTGGCGTAAACGGAGGTTCTGGCTCACTGTGACCCGCAAAGACTGCTTCAAAGGGCTTGCGACGTATCTCATTACGGGGTAGGTGCGGTGTTTTCTCACATTTTAGGGGCGAAGCTCCTAAGGGTGTGGGTCTGTCCCTCCTCTGTAGTAGTAGTAGTAGTAGTAGTAGTAGTAGTAGTGGGTGCATTCCACGTATAGTGGAATGTACCCACTCCACGTCATAAAGATGACGATGACGCAGTATAGTGGAATGTGCCCACTACACGTCATAACGATGAAGTATAAGCGCGTTCCAGTATAGTGGAATGTACCCACTACACGTGATAACGATGACGATGACGCTGATGACCATGAAGTATAAGCGCGTTCCAAACCACACATTCTCTTTCTGCCATGGATGAAAACGATCGAGCTTCGCCCACTCATCATCATTCACTTCGTGGATATGGCGTGATTTTTTTTGCTGATGGAATCTATCGCCCTGTTGCTTACGCTTCAAAGACGTTGTCCGATGCTGATCAGAAGTGTAGCCAGATCGAGAAAGGAGCGCTCGCAATCATCTTCGGCGATATGAAGTTTCACTACTATCTTTACGGACGCCCGTTCACGCTGATAACGAATCATAAACCACTGCAGACTATCTCGGGCTCAAAGTCTAGCATACCAACTTTAGCAGCAGCAAGACTTCAACTTTGGGCGGTGACGTTGTCTATTTACACGTATTCCTTGAAATTTCGACCGACAAACGAAAAGTTAGAAGCTGACTGCTTGCCGCGCTTGCCTGTTCGTCAGGCGTGCCCAAACGATGCAGAGGAAACATTCTACCCGTTACGCTTGCAGTCAATGCCGGTCACACACAAAGACATTGTACGTGCAACCTCACATGACCAACTTCTTTGCGGAGTACTCGATCTCACAAGTGCGGGGTGGCCTAACTTTGTGGACGACGTGGCGCTCAAGCCCTTCTTTGGCAGGCGGACAAAGCTGAATACGCATCAAGGCTGCCTCCTGTCGGGAATGCGTGCAGTGGTGCCTGCGAAGCCGAGGTCTCTTTCTCTACAAGAATTTCATGGCGGTCATGCAGGTATTGTGCGATCCAAAGAGTTGGCCCGCAGCTATGTTTGGTGGCCTTCAATTGACGCGGATATTGAATTTCAGGTCAAATGATGCAAACCTTGCCACGAGCGGCGTAGTGACCCTTATAGTGCTCCTTTGCACCCATGGTCGTGGTCAACAGCCCCTTGGAAGCGAGAACACATCGATTTTGCAGGGCCCTCCCGGCAGCACAAGTTCTTAATTGTAGTTGATGCGCATTCTGAATGGCCAGAGGTCTGCATCATGAAAAACACAACTAGCCCCTGCACGAAGATATGCCGTACGCAGTCGACGAGCGCTTGATCGCTACACGCCATCTTAATTTTGTCTAATGGTAGCTCCCGAAAATTTAAGCGGGAGGAAATGTCATGTATGCGATAGCGCCGCGTGTTGATAACAGCGGCCAGCTAAGCTGCCCAGTAATCAAGTGACCCGACTGCGATTACTTATAAAGCTGGCATGTTTCTCGGCTGGTCACTTGCTTTTTGTACCGCCGTACTTGCGGCAGGATGTAGCAATAAAGTGCTTGCTACTGTTCTACGCTCGTCCCCGGTACTTTCACGTAACACACTCCATGGTGACTGCGAACTTGGCCTACAGGAAAAACTAGTTGTAACGGAAGTCAGAAAACGTTATGCACCAGCAGGCAGCGCATTCAGTTGAACCCTGGCAAGGGACACAACAGCGGGGTATACAAATAAAGGGTCTCATCTTAATCCCCCCAAAAAGTTCGGCGTGCGAATGACAAGTTTTCTTCACTTTTTCCTTTGGAAAAATGGCGTCTCAAAACGGCGTCCTCAACACGGTTACGTACATGGCATCGTCTGGTCACACTTAGTGAGCATCCACTGGAAACGTGTTCCAATGCTATACCAGGAAGTATTGGGGCCGACGTCCACCACTGGAAACGCTGGCGCCACCGTTGGCATGATGTGGTAAGGTGGATGACGTGCTCACTGCGGGCGCACCATATTATCATGGGGTTGTGACGATGATGAACGCTGCAGAAATACTGGTAAAAACGGCACTTTTCATTCTGGGGAAACTAGTGCCGGAAAACGAGAACTCAAATAAAATCTATACACGCTCTGCACTCATAGCAGTGAGAATAGCCACGGGCGCCAAAAAAACCTCTTTTACAATAAGCTTTAAAATGAGCAGCTTTACAGTAAGCGGTTTTTTTTTGTCGTCAAACCGCTCATCATCAGATTTGCTCCAATGGTTCCCGTGTCTACCAGTTGGTGTCCTCGCTTCGTCCCCGTCCTATTAGCACTTTACCTGCTTTTCTTCTTAGATATGAACCAACTAACTCAGTAACAAGCTCTGAGAACAGCCGTTCGCCGTCGAGTAATCTGATGTGCGTTAAGATGCGTGTGCATTTATTCACGTGGTATTGAACATTCGAGCCTCACCGCTGGTGTTCCTGCCAGTTCCAGAATAAACTCAAGCGTTCGCGTTTGCGCGCTCAAGCCTATGAGAAGATTTTACAATACTCTGGAAGGTTTCCATACATTTGAGTGTGGTTTCAGAAAGGCAGTGGTTATACGTATAAAAGACTGGTTACATAAAAATTGCAAAAGAAGCCTGCGTTTCATCGGCCCCATCTGAAGATGCATTGTCCCGACGCTTGTAACAGAAGATGGAAGCGAGAAAAATCTGCATACACAAAGCAGAAACTACGGCACATAAAGAAATATGAGTAACAACACATTTCCATAAACAGATCTAGTAAGGTTTTGTTAGTAACGTTACCCGCCATGGTGGTGTAGTGGTACGGAGCTCGACTGCTGACCTGCCGGTCGCGGGATTGAATTTCAGCCGCGGAGGATAAATTTTCAATAGAGACGAAAATGCTTGAGGCCCATCTACTTAGATTTAGGTGCACGTTAAATAACCACGGGTGGTCGAAATTTCCGCATCCCTGCACTACGGTGTCTCTCATAATGATGTTGTGGTTTTGGGGTGTTAAACCCCAGCAATTATTATGAGAGTTACCAAGTAGTGCCGATGCCCGGCTACCTGTGAGGTAAAATCGCCGGTGACCGCGGTCAGTTCCTGGCACCTAAAAGTGCCCACGTGCGTAGAGCAGGTCTAGTCTGGGACGGCGTTTTATTCTAATTTAACAGTCTGCCAGAGAGTTTGATGGCAAGCTCCTGAAATGCCCTCTCCTGATTGGAACTTTCAACATCGCTTTGGCAAATTTCGTAGAAGGTGCACCTTTCCCACGGATGCCGCTTGAGTGCCGTACCAAGTAAGTCACACCGATCATTTCACCGGAAGCAGCGTTCGCCCAGCGCATAGAGACAGATTCCTCCTAGCAGACCATTTAGTGTGGTTGCGAGTACATAATCAAGTTCTTCTTTCCCACAATGGGTACGCGAGAAAGGAAGGTGGTATGGAGGATGATACCTGAAAAGATTGGAAATTTTCGAAGATTTGCGATTGCTTCGAATAGCCTTGTTCTTCGTAACGTAGCATTTTATTGCGATAGCAATTATATGGACGCTCTCGGCTGCTTTTACCGTCGGCTTCGGCGTTGGCGTCGCCGTCACTATCATGCCATATATATATATATATATATATATATATATATATATATTGTGAGCATTATTTATGTGCTTCATCTTCTCATCTGTATCATCTGTACATACTCATCATCAGCGCTTGGGTTTTGGTTGTGGGGCTCATACTCGAGTCAATAAAGAAGAGTCTTGAGGGTTCTAAACGGTGCGTCACAAGAGGTGGAGGTGCTGGGTAATTCGTTTGCAAGAGTACACGTTTCACGTTGTGTGCAAGTCTGGCAAACAGCATCATGATGCCGACGCTCTCTCTCGCTGCCCTCTGCCACTTTCATCTCCGACCACGCACCCTCATTGCCCCACAGGTGATCAAGCGGCTTCATCTTCATTGTCGTTATCGCCCCTGGCAGTTGCTGAGTCACTATCTTCCAACCGCTGCGCTCAGTTTGCCGCGTGTCAACGTGACGACCCCTATTGTAACCGCATCATCGGATACCTCAATGGCACGCATTCTCCGCCTAATGCCAGACTACGTCGTCAGCTGAGGCAGTTCAAGCTGGAGAACAATGTGCTGCAGCGCTATACTTACAATACCGATGGGCATCGGTGGGTGCCAGTACTAACCCCGTTCGCTGCGTAAACAAGTTCTCGAAGCACTGCACGACGATCCATCTGCTGGCCACTTGGGTTTTCAGAAGACATACAACCGCGTTAGGAGCCGTTTTTTCTGGCCGGGCCTTTCTACCTTTGTGGCCAAGTATGTCGCTTCTTGCACACTTTGTCAACGCCGGAAAACGACCAACTTCAGCTCCTGCTGGCCTGTTACAACCCATCCTATGTCCTGAAACACCTTTTGCCATGGTCGGAATAGACCTGGTTGGACCACTTCCCATAACGCCATCAGGCCATCGCTGGATCGTCACCGCCGTCGATCATCTCACACGGTACGCAGAGACCGCTCCTCTACGCACTAGTTCTGCGTCAGACGTTGCCGCCTTCTTTTTGCAAGCCATTGTGTTGCGTCATGGTGCACCTCGCGTGTTGTTGAGTGATCGAGGCAAGGCGTTTTTGTCCACGATTCTTGAAGAAGTCCTAAAAAGTTGTGGCACAGTTCTTAAGACGACATCAGCCTACCACCCACAAACAAATTGGCCTGACAGAGCGATTCCTATCGGACTCTAACTGACATGATATCAATGTACATCGGACCAAACCACGACAACTGGGACAAAATCTTGCCGTTCGTGACGTTTCCTCACAACACCGCTGTCCAACGAACTACCGGATATTCACCTTTCTACCTCGTCTATGGTCGTGCGCCGACATTCACCATCGACGCCGCTTTCTTCAATGTAACGGACGAAAACCTCTCAAACTACGCCAGAACATTTCGTCTCTAGGCTTGGTGATTGTCGACAACGTGCTCGGCTCAACACGGAGGCCAGTCAACAAGACCGAAAGCAACGTTATGACAGCTTTCGTCGAGACGTCACCTTCCGTCCTGGAGATGAAGTACTACTGTGGACGCCTGTTCGTACTCCCGGATTGTGTGAGAAGTTTCAATCACACTTTATTGGCCCTTACGTTGTTTGTGAACGAACATCCCCAGTGAACTACCTTGTCACTCCCGTCGAGGTTTCCTCGGACCGTCGTTACCGTGCTTCAGAGATAGTTCACGTTTCCCGTCTCAAACCGTTCGTTCGCCGTACCTTTCCCGCGTAAGCATCGGCCGGGCCGGCCGCTCGCGCGCGCGGGGAGAATTAGTGTGAGCATTATTTATGTGCTTCATCTTCTCATCTGTATCATCTGTACATACTCATCATCAGCGCTTGGGTTTTGGTTGTGGGGCTCATACTCGAGTCAATAAAGAAGAGTCTTGAGGGTTCTAAACGGTGCGTCACAATATATATATATATATATATATATATATATATATATATATATATATATATATATATATATATATATATATATAAGCCACGAAAAAAATAATTCAGAATAATATTTTCCCGACTCACGGAATCGAATGGGCGACCTCTCGCTCCGCAGCCCGCGGCGCCAACTGCTAGGCCACAGAAGCGCACGTCCTTCAGCATACTAACGGCGAGCGATTTATATACACCATTCACCGCTGGCGGTACGCCGATTTCGGGGGGAATATCAGTGTGTTCTCTGCCTTACCAGCAAACCAGCGAGATGGCGCAAAATGTGCGCTCGACGCCCCACTCGTTGCGATGCGTTGGCTAGATCGCGATATACACTTTGCCCTGCAAGGCGAAGTCACCTGTGCCCGATCGCGCGCGCGCTTATCTTGCGGTGGGGGGGAAGGGGGGTAGTTTTACGTTGTTTGCTTTCGCCGGAAAGATTGCGTTTAGGTTACAGAGCGCACAAAGGGCACTTTGCTTGCTGCAGAGGCCCCGTTTGCGAAAGAAGCGCGCTGTTTCAAACACAGTGAAGTAAGAACTGTGACACTTGTTAGTTAGCGCTCGTCCTGTGTATACCTGTGCCTATGTTTCGTGCGTCATTTGTGTTGAGCAGTGCGCTAATTGTCCAGTTGTGAACGTTGTTAGTTCGCGCTCGTCCTGCGTGTGTTGTTTTCGTGCGTCCTTTCCGCTTGAGCGGTGCGCTCGAAGTTTCGATCTGCTTGCCGTTCTTCGCGTGAAATGCCAATTTGTTGCTATCGCATTAATTGCTTCGCCCTTGTGGCGAAACTGTGACATTTTTGTATGATCCAAGTAGCTCATGCTTGTATAGGCTGTGCATCTATATACTTTTATGTTTGTGGAATAAAGGTTCTGTGCGTTCTGGAAACGAGGTGTTTTCTACTGAACAGAGTGCCTTTTTCCTGGACCAAGAATATTTCCTGTAAGTTTGACAATGTTGTGTTTCCCCATATTAGTGCGCAACGAATATAGGTGAGAGTTGAAAAAACGCGAAATATAACATTCTTTCAACGCTAACAGGAAAAGGGTGACGGTTCCGACTTGATACACCGGCTGCTCTGCTTAATTTTTGCAACGAAGTTTTCACATGTCCATTCCAGGACATATTTCCTGAAAAAAATTACGCCGACAATCCTAATCTGTTTCTCTATTTTAAATTTAAATGGCCTAAGAGTTACATATTCACCAATTTTGCCTAAAATGTATGGGGCATATAACAACACACATTTAGTTTTCGATTCATTTAGAATAAGCCTAATGAACCTGCACCAGATCTCGAAGTTATGAGTGAATGTATTACCCTTTTGTGTTATGGTCTCCAAGTATATTCGTTCAATAAGTACCGAGCAATAGTCGGCATATATTGTCACGTGGTCGTGACGTTGACGAAGGGAGCAGTCGACGTCTTCAAGGCGAACCACTTTATTGGGCCGAACTTGTGGCCTCGAAACGGAAAATCAAGTTAGAGCAAGTAATACACACTGCACACTGATAGCGGCGAACAGAGCGTCGGCCGTCAATCAACTGCCAAGCGGTGAAGCGCGTCGGCATTTATACGTGTGTCATCGAATATTCCAGCCTTATCACTGGTTGTCGCGCAAGCTCTAGAATAAGGCTCGAGTATTCGCGTCTTGCGAGCAATCTTAACAAAACGATCTACACTAATCGGAAAGCTTCTCTAACAATGAGGCGCGGTTTGCGCTGAGCATTGCTGACAGTCTTTGTGGCCGAAAACCCAATACAGCAAAAGTTAAAAATAAGAAAGCCGCGTGGCAATGCCCCCCCTCTCAAAAAGCATTGTCCCGATGCTTAAAACCGAACACGTTGAATGCATGCAACAATAAATAACAATAAAGCAAGAAAGCACAATAAACAATAAGCGCAAGCAACAAAGTGCAATAATAAAGCAAGAAGTACAGTCCTCATTTTCACTAACGCGCGTAATATGGCTTGAGGCGCACGACATGGACAACTTGAGATGGACAACAAGGCGCCGCTTAGAGTTCGTAATGCCGTCAGGGACAACCTCGTAGTCGAGAGCGCCGAGGCGTCGAAGTACCCTGTACGGTCCGAAGTATCGTCGAAGAAACTTCTCACTAAGTCCCCGTCGGCGTATTGGCGTCCAGACCCATATACGGTCACCGGGTTGGTATTCCATGTGCCGTCGACGAAGGTTGTATCGACGGCTGTCGGTCTTTTGCTGGCCCTGGATGCGCACACGGGCGAGCTGTCTGGCTTCTTCGGCGCGCTGAAAGGGACCCTGCAATACTTATTGAGCATGGTCAGAAAACGCTGCCGATCGGTAGTCGAGGCTCCCGAGAACACGCGAGCCAAATATTATAGCGCAGCACGCGGCCTGGAATTCAGAATAAATTCTCGGTCAGCTAAAAATTGTTTTCTCTTCTCTCGACAAATGACGCTACAAGCTCAAAAATCACTCGTCACAGCCATTGTACGACTATCAGCCATCGGCTGATTTGAGCATGGCGCGCTCGGTAGTTACAGGGACCGCCGCGGGAGGCCGTGACTTGCCCACGCGCGCGAGCGCGATCGCAATGAACATTCGCGTATTCGAAGAAAAAAAATCACAGCATATCCACGGAATGAATGATGAGTGGGCAAAGCTCCGGAGGTTCATCGGTAAACCGCGAATCTTCCGTGAAATTCGCCCAATACATCATCAAAGACGTGATGGTGGTTGGTTGCATGTGGTCAAACGATATGCATGCGAGACCATATCGCGATGCCATGTGTTGTATGGCATCGCGATCGTCATCGTCATCAGCGTCATCGTTATGACGCATAGTGGGTACATTCCATGTGGTGTGCCGTGATGGCAGCGTCATCGTCATCACACAGGGAGATACTGCTGGTTACGCAGGTGGCTACTACGTACTACAAACTACAAGGGACGCACGACCCACGGCAAAGACGTGATGGTGGTTGGTTGCATGGGGTCAAACGATATGCATGTGAGACCATATCGCGATGCCATGTGTTGTATGGCATCGCGATCGTCATCGTCATCAGCGTCATCGTTATGATGCATAGTGGGTACATTCCATGTGGTGTGCCGTGCTGGCAGCGTCATCGTCATCACACAGGGAGATACTGCTGGTTACGCAGGTGGCTACTACGTACTACAAACTACAGGGGGACGCACGACCCACGGCATAAGGAGCTTCGCCCCTAAAAAAGAGAAAACGCGCTCAAAGTCACGAGGCATGCGTGACGTATTTTCTTCATCCGTGCCATCCCTCCCTGCTTAACTTCCAGCGCTTTGATCGGGACGAGAGAAGAGAGAATGCAATTGCGGCGTGCGACAAATCTTTGTAACTTGTAATCGTACTGGACGGATTCGAAAAATTTTTGCTGGGGGTGAATTCGTGAGGCAATAAGCTCCTTCAGTGAATCCATTAGATGGCTACTTCGAAAAGTGTTGCAGGGCCCCTTGAAGGTACACGGTGACGTCGATGTTTTCCTCGTCGGAGACATTGGACAACATGGCGTCGAGCGTCGTTGCCGGGGTCCTTCCGTAGACCAATCCATACGGTGTCATCTGCGTCGTTTCTTGTACGGCCGTGTCGTATGGAAAGGTTACATACGGAAGGATGTCATCCCACGCCTTGTGCTCGACGTCGACGTACATGGCCAGCTTATCGGCGTTGGTCTTATTTAGACGCTCGCTTAGGCCATTGGTCTGGGTGTGGTAGGCGGTGACTTGTCTGGCTGTACCTCAGGATCGCCTGAGTAAGGTCCGCCGTAAAGGCCGTACCTCTGTCGGTAATGAGGACCTCTGGGGCCCTATGACGCAGTACGGATGTTCTCGACGAAGAACTTTGCCTACCTCGGCGGTACTGCCCTTGGGAAGGGCCCTTGTCTCGGCGTAACGGGTGAGGTAGTCAGTAGCTACGACGATTCATTTGTTTCCGAAATTCGACGTCGGGAACGGCCCCAATAAGTCCATGCCGATTTGCTGGAACGGCCGGCGAGGTGGCTCGATGGGTTGCAGAAGTGCCGGCTGGCCTAGTGGGTGGTGTCTTCCGTCGCTTACAATCTCGGCAAGTCCTCACGTAGTGGGTGACGTCGGCAGTGAGGCGAGGTCAGTAGTACTTTTCTTGTATCCTCACTAGCGTACGGGAAAATCCAAGGTGTCCAGCTGTCGGGTCGTCATGCAGAGCATCCAGAACTTCTGGACGTAACGCTGAAGGTACTACGAGGAGGGAGTCGGCCCGAAGTGGGGGAGAAGTTTTTGTTTAGCAGAACGCCGTTCCGCAAGAAAAACGACTCCAGTCCTCGTCTGAATACCTTTGGAGCTACAGTGGCCTTGCCCTCGAGGTATTCTACAAGGCCCTTCAGTTCCGGATCGGCGCGCTGTCGTTCGCCGAAGTCGTCAGCGCTTAAGGTTCCCAAGAAGTAGTCTCCGTCCTCGTCACCGTGCGGTGGTGGGTCAACGGGGGGCACGGGACAGGCAGTCGGCGTCAGAGTGCTTTCGTCTGGACTTGTAAACGATGGTGATGTCGAATTCTTGAATTCTCAGACTCCATCGCGCGAGGCGACCTGAAGGGTCCTTCAAATTAGCTAGCCAGGACAAGGCGTGGTGGTCGCTCACAACTTTGAAAGGCCTTCCATAGAGCTTGGGGCGAAACTTTGATGTAGCCCAGATGATGGCAAGGCACTCTTTTTCTGTTGTGGAATAGACGTCAGACTCTGCCCAGGCGGCGCTGCGAAAAACGCACCAGCGCTCTCATCGCCGCCCTTGCCATAACTGGGTAGTGCAAAGAGAGCCGTCCGCAAGCGAATGCCCATAGGCTCCCTCTTTCGCTGGTGTTGAGGCGCGGTTTTTTGAAAATCAAGGACCTGGAAAGCTTCTTCCGTCAATCCACCCTCGCTTCAGAAAGGTAGGAAGCTCATCAAAGTGAACTGCGGCTACAATGCAAAAGATGTTTCAGTTATTTCGGCGTGCTGCAACTTGCAAGCGCAAGCGAGCATCGCATGACATCGATATCGAGGCACTCCGACGTGCGTTCTGTAACTCCTAAATGCGTTAAATTTGGGCATATACATAATGTCAAAGCGATGAAGTACGTACATGAGCATTGTTTCTTACGATCAGTGGTACAAAGCTCGCCTTTATCAGGCAGGAATGGCCCCTGGCGATTTTCGCCTTTGCAGTTGCATTCTCCATCCATCTCTCGCATCCTGTGCGTTGAACTGTTTTATTACGCATCCTCGAATGTACTGTCGACGGTTGTCTTCCGTTTGTATATACTGCAAATGGGGATACGTGCGTGTCCACTTTCTCGGTGCACAACGAAAGGCAAAACCGTGGCCTCCGAGATAGCTCCGGCAATTGCGGAGACCACGGGCAAGACAAACCTGACGGTGGTCACGACCAACGTTTTGCGATTTACTTATATGACGCACGTGTTAGCATTTGCTAGTTAAAGCCAGAACTTTGAACCATCAATGCGTACGTGCGCGTTACTTTGTGATGACGACCAGTTAAGATTATGGCTGGTCGCGGAGTGCAAGATGTTTATCGCGCGCTTCACCAGTCTGCATTTAACTGCTGCACGGCGCGCACCACGGTCTGAGCCACTGCTGAGCTTCATAGTCAAGGTTACCACGGTTCTACATCAAAGCTACTCAAAACACTAACATGAGACCCACATTATCGCACTTTCTCATGCGACCGGCTGTGGAGAACGCGAGTAATTCGCTTACACAACACGTTCACAACGGCCCGTATCCAGAGCTCTCGCCGTTCTGCTTCCGCCAACAGCTATGCAAATCGGTGAAACTGAAGTCCTTTACGCAACGGTAGCTTCTACTGAGGCCTTACTTCGTAGCGCGCGGAGCTGTTGCGTCTGCTCTTGTTTTCGCCATCGTTCTGGCACGCACTTCATGGCGGCTCGCTTGCGCGTCCGACTAGCGGAGAGAAATTCGTAGCTCTTTTTCTGAGTTTTCAATGCGCCAACACACCAAATATTTAGGTTAATCGTTGTTTCCAACTCGCTAGTTGCACCTGGTTGCACAGCAAACTGTGCAAGGGAGCCGGACATTGCACTACCAAAAACTGCTCCGACAGGTGGCGCTACGTGTCTGCAAAACTCCAGAGTCTGACGTCTATACAGTGAAACCTCGGTGATACGAATCTCACGGGACCACCAAGAATATTCGTATCATCCGAAATTCGTATCACCAGAAAGCTTGGAAAATTAGCATGGGGCAAAAAAAAAAAAGCTGGCGTACATTTTAATTTATTGTTTTTTTTAATGTTTTTCTAGGCCGCATCAACGTCAGGAAGAACTCTGAATGATTGCCATTTAGTTTTTTAGATATCGGCAATCATACTAGCACTTGTAAATATACGGCCCGTACGCGCGTGTTTAAATAATGAACCAGGTGCGTTCTGACGCGTGACAGTAATTGCCCCTTCCAAATTTTAGTATGCTTTTTCGCATGGCACCAAAGTATTGCGGCGATGGTAGCGGAAGAAGCGCTTTAACGCGATAGATCAAGGCCAAAACATTTCAGAACCATCATCCTATGTTATGATTTTGTTAACGCGGAGGTGTTGGGGGGTGTTTTTTAGGAGATTTATGACCGTTCTCGCACAAGTGCGACCTCAACAGTCGCGCATGTTAACGTTGTGAGGCCTGACTCCTTCGCCAAGACCGTCCTCGCCTTTTTTAGGTCTTGGTCCACCATTCATAGGATGTCTGTTGCACGAGGCAGGCACGTGTAAACACACAGTACAACGACAGAAGCCCGCGTCGACGCGTTAGAAAAAAAAAGCATGGCGCCAATGCCCCCTGTAATCCAAACGCGACGACTCGCAGAGGGGTCGGCTTTGCTGCCACCGGGTGAACCGAGTGGTTTGAGGGGTAAAGCGTTCGGCTCACCCATATAGCCGCTTAAAACCGACTTGACTTGGCTTGAAGCGTATAAATAGGTGACGGCGGAATCGTTTGGCTCAAGTTCATTTAGGCGGTTTAGGGTAGTGTGGTTTCTCACTAAACTTGTCAGAAACTCTATGGTGGGACGGATGCCATGGTGCGGGGGCTTTTCTCCGTGGTGGTTGTTCGTTTAACCTGTGGTGTTACCATGAGCTGTGCGCATTAGCGAGAACCGCCTCTGCCCATGGGGACGTGGTAGCGTTGTGTAGAAGTGTTATAAACAGTAATTCGCGTGCAAGTCTTGCCGCTTTTGTTCCTGCGATGTCGCCGTGTTTAGTGGACGCTGATGAGTGGAGGGAGCTTCTCCGTGGTGCTTAGTAGATAACGCCTATCTCCCGAACTGTTCGCCGCCAAATCTATAAGCTATGATAACGAGCTGTACGAGCGTGAAATAAAGACCACGTGTTATTCGATTTGTGAATGCCTGTTTGACGCACAAGTGTAGTATTGTGGCGTACGTATACGTGGACGTGTGGTATGCTTGTGTTGCGTGGACCGATCGCTTACAGTTAGACTGTCATTTGCGCAAGTTACTTGAACCAACGCTTTTATTTAACCTGCGTCTGGCGTAACTGCGCGAGACAGATTCGGAATGCGCAAGGTGGAAGCGACGGGATAGGAACAAGCATTTACCCGACGTTATTGTCCGAGTAGCTTACGCTGTCACCGATGCTGACAATCGGTTTTCTTAGCAGTGTCTGTTTAGGTAGGTGTATACAAATAAAAAAAAAGGGAAATAAAACAGGAAATTTATTGCTGGGAGCATTGTCTAGCTAAACTGCCGACCCCTAAACGTCTTTCTGAAAGTTGACATTGCCGCAACGCAGGCGTGTTATGCAGCTAAGTGCACGCACTGTATTGCGGTAAAGCATACCTAGAGCGCGCGTGTGTGTGTAAAATGGAAATTTAGCACTGTCATTAGGCCTCGTGTGTGGGCCTTAATTATACACGCGCCGTCCCCTGTCTCATTGGTGGCGTTGCGGTGGACAGCATCGCCACTTACTTCAGCCTTTGTAACAAGCCCGTATCAATTTACCCTGTAAAAAAACATATTGTGACAACCAAAAGTTTTAGTTTAATTATGACAGAACTCATTCAAAATTTGTGCATGGCCCATTCAAAGATATGCAAAATAGCTATGACAGACTCCAGTGGTACTGCAGATTTCTTTCCATCACATATATGCTCCTAATTGAAAATGATTATTAAGATACACTCAGGCTAGGTACAGGAGATGACCATCCACTTTCTTATTAAGTGGTAGCATTAACTTTCTGTCAAAAGTGGTAGCTCATGGTTCAATTTATTGACTTCAATCGAGTAATCAAGAAAAACAGCTATTGAAGAATGGTAAAAAATTATATGTCCAGTTTGTCAATGAAGCAAGTTGAACTTTGCAAGAAATTGATTTCTGAAAACCATGCTGTGCCAGAACTAAGAACAAGGTGGTTTCAGCAAACTTATGGTGACCCGAGATGATAGCACGTGTATATGCATCTTACAGGGGCTGCTTGTTGGCAAGATGGGGTGGTAATTAGGCAAGTGCCTTTCATCAGATGTGGAGATGTATCGCATTCCTAATCATAGAGTATTAAAAAGACGGCTATGAAGGCGATGCTGAAAATTTCTTGAAGGGATGAGAACACAGCATTACTTATTAAAGCCTATATTTGATGGGGTTAGCACTGGGGCTAGCAGGTCTTAAATGAGCTGTTCACTTTTAGTAACACCTCGTGGGTCAATAATTGTTGGGTTCGCAGCAAGGTATGGATGAGGTAGGATTTTGCGAATGACGGAGTTAGAAGTAATTATATTATTGAAAATGTATTGTTAATAATGCCTGGACAGTCTTACTGCAGAATATAGTTTCCAGCAGGCTGAATTTACTTTTGCTGATGCTTCTGGTGGCATCATTGCAGTTTATATTCACTGGTTTCATGCACTCTATATCAAGCACCACTGATAACAATCTGGTTTTTCCAAGGTTAACTTACTGATAAAAAAAATAACATCAAGAAACTACATGCTTTCTTATGGCTTAATCAGGCACACCATAGAGGTAATTTGTGACTGTTTAGTGAATTGTATAGGGGAGGTGTGTGTACAGAACATCATACATATATAGTAACCTTTTAATGCCCTAGGTTTGTTTGTGTAATGCTTGAAGCCTCTTTTTCTATTAAAAATTGCTACTGAGCAAACAAGTACCAGCACCAGGTTTGGCCCTTGGGTAAAGCAGGTGGTAAGAGTGAGATCAATCTCAAGCCCTTCAGAAGCACCCACGGAAGGAACTAGTACCTATCGGGCAAAAACTTCCAGTGCACCAAGAAGGGGATGGGAGAAGGGTGCAGGTTAACATTTCAAGAGGGCATCTTCTGGCCATCATCCTTCCTTAGCCACAGGCTTGTACAGCCAATGTTTAGCAGACTCCTACTAACATGAGACAGACTAGGTATAAATGTTGCTTCTCTATCGCAAGATGACACATCAGACCTTTTCAGAATTCCCTCACCGCAAGCCCCTACATTTACTTAAAAATATTTCCTTGCACGGTGTCCTTTTCTTTTTCCCACGCAGTTGTCTCAAGTAAAAGTATGCAGCTTGTCAAAATCTAACTGGTGCCACACAGGGATGGCTCCAGCCATCATGATGTGTACTCCACTGGAGATGTGAGACACTGTAGAATCATAGATGGAAATAGTGACCTGCTTGTGTCACACCTGCACAAGATTTTGACGGAGACGTTAGTTCTGGCAATGCTGCCACAGTGGTAAGAAGGTGTACACCCACAGGAACACCATGGCAAAGCAAGCTGAGGTTCATATTGAATATAATACTTCACTTGTAATATGATGGTAATATAGTACTCTTGCATTCATTTATAGTGTCAGGAATCACATCATTTCGCCTAACTGCGATCTGTTTTACTTATCATCTGCATAGTTCTCCAGATTGGTCACCATACAGAAAGAAAAATTTCTTTGTGGGAGCAACACCTTTTTTAAGTTCACGAGACTCCACTTACAACATATGCAGACAGTGATATCCTGAATTTCAGCACTTTTTTTCCTAACGAAGGTAAACTGGTTGTCATCTTCAAGCTGTGGTCTTTACAGCTAGGAGCTTTAGTATATGCCCTGTTGTCATGTTTTGTCAACTTGCAAGGTGGTACATATATCTTCTGGGAGGGAATAAAGTGAAGAAGTGATACATAAGACACAGGACATGTGTTAACTTCCATCTGTCTTTTTTTGTGGCTTTACCAGCAGATTTTTATGGAAACAGACACATCCTTAGTATGACAATGTGCAATGTCAGAGTCATTTAACTTCAAAAAACATCACAAGACAATGCTAAAGAAACTTTTCTGCCTTTCTATGTTTCAACAGATGCGTCACTAACACACACACGCAACCCCTGCCTGGAATCCTTACATAATATTTGATCTCAAGTGATAAGTTCTGCCACTCATGCAACAATTAAAATTTTTCTTCCTTTAAATTGTAACTTATTATAGAGGTTGATTACAGCCCCAGCAAAGTAAGTGAGCAATTAAAGAAATGTAATCAATTACTTTAGCCTTACTTTCCATCAAAAAGTTTTAATATGTATCATGCGTTATTGCTCACCCTCCAAAACGCCTATATTTTTCAGTTAGCAGTGCATGATAGTATTAAACCTTATAGTTCACATGTGATTTCTTTCATAACCGATCCTACTCCTGGGTGATTTCAATCTTCCAAACACAACCTGGAACGCTCATCCTTCTTTGCATGCTCTCTCTTTTCAGTCATAAGCTAGTGCTGAGTTTTTCCTTTATCATAGATAGTAATACAACTGACATCTCATGTTGCATGTATACACGGCCTTGACCTTGTTTTGATATCCTATACAAGGTTGGATATTATGTACCTACCTGGTATAAGTGATGCCTGCATACCTGCATTTTGATTTATTAACTCACCAATTTATGCATGATACCTCAAAGATTTCGACGTGGGACATTGCATGAGGGTGGAGCAGACTGAAGAAATGGCCAGTCATGTTAGATCTCGTAACTTTACTGATGGCCTTCAAAGGTTGCTTTGAAACGAGAAATATATTGGTGATTAGGGCATTATCAGAAGGAAGGGCATGACATTGTTGGGCACTATGCAGAAAGAATGAACATTGATAAGTAGTAGAATGGACATATGGCATGCAGATACACAGCATTTTGATGCATGCATGTGGTGAGAGAAACATTTGAAATTTGATTTAGTTTCCTGGAGTAATGAATTAAAAAAATCTGCACAAAAATAGTTGTCGAGCACTTTTGCAGTGAGAGGCCTGTGAGAGAAGACACAACCTAGGTTTTAGAGCTGAAACACTTCATTTGTAGGAGCATAGTCCATAAGAACGATTCTGGCACATTTTTTCTGCACCTATTACACAGAATTAATTACATTAATTTGATGGTTGTCATAAATAGTACAGGCATATTCTATTTTAGATTGAATTAAGGTTTCATGTGCAGTTAGTCTGGCTGCAGCTGATGCTGAAGACGAGTTTTAGATAATTACCAAGTAACCAATTGCAGGAACAAATCGGAATAACATTTATAAATACAAACATTACTCTTGTAAGTTTTGTACATGATCTGGAACAAACTGTTTATATAAATGAAATGATGTGATGGTACAACTTAAAAGAGTTCCAGAGTTTTGATGCAATATAAGAAAGTGAATGTGATCCGTAGTTAGTCCTTATGCAGGGTATGCATAACGGTGTAGTTAAGGTGCAACGTGATGAATATGTGAACTTTTGATATGTTAATGCTATTGACGGGCATAGAACAGCGTTATGTAAAAGTATGTAGACAAGTAGTAAAACACGATACTTGAAACAATCTATTTTGGGTTGTATGTTTAGTAATCCATAAGCATATGAAAGTGGCTCTGATTTTGGTATAAAAAGAAGGGCACGTAGTGCTGTATTCTGCATTACTTTGAGGGCTTTCCGCATTGTGGGTATGTCAATCCATAAATTGCTATTGCATGTGTGATGTGTGAATGTATGAAAGAATGATATATAATGTTAATGTTGTCTTTAATGGAAAAATGTAGCGTAGCCAGTAAAGAATAGGTATTTTTACGAAAATCTTCAGAGTTGTTTCGTGAACATGCGTGTGACATGAAGGTTGTGCGCCTAAGTAGACACCAAGAAATTTTGTTTTACTAGCCTTTTCCAGTACTGTGTTATCTATTTCAAGATGATTAGTTGAAGTAAGGTGAGTGTTTTGGTGGGCAAAGATAATACAATTACTTTAGAGCTGTTGGTGAGGAGCTTGCTTCCATGAAGCCAAAATTATAGTTTTTTTCAGGGCTGTTGCTACTGTGTCGTATAGTATATTTTGGTTTTTGGCTGTTATAAATATATTCGTGTCATCTGCGTAAAGCATGCAATCTTCAGATGTGATGAATGGTAGATCATTGATATAAGCTAGGACCAAAAAAGGCCCAAGAATTGATCCTTGCGGAGCCCCTCTGTTCGTTATACATCAACAAGATGACACAGCTGTTACACATATTTATATAGTTAGACAAAAGAGTTAGGGCAGTCCCGTGTATTCCATACTGCTCTAATTTGGTTATTAATATGTCATGGTCAAGCATATTAAATACTTTTGTGAGGTAAACGAATACTATACCCATTGTAAGTAATTTATTTTCGATGTTTGCTTTTGTTTTTCGACAATATTAAGTAGAGCATATTCTGTTGATTTTCTCTTCCTGAAGCCGTATTGCTCAGGTGCGTACAAATTATGTTTCTAAAAAAATTGTTGAGTCTACGGTGCATTGCCCTTTCAACAACTTTGGTCAGTGCTGGCAGTATGGCGATTGGACGATAATTTTCAACTTCATCTTGTCACCTTTCTTAAACATGGGTATTATTTTGGCGACTTTAAATTTTGAGAGAAACCAACCCGTTTCGAAAATATCATTGATGACATATGTTAATGGCTCAGCAAAAAGTGCAGATAAGTGTTTTATAATTTGAACCGATACGCCATCGTCTCTTACTGACTTGGTGTCTTTCAGTGTAACAATTGTTTTGTTGATTTCATCGTTGGTTGCCGTATAAAGGAAAATTGAATTCAAGTTTTTCGCATCCAGGAAGGCTACTACAAGTGTTGTTGCACGATATTGTGTTACTGGTAGTGACTACATTTGCAAAGTGATCATTAAAAGCATTGCTTATAGCGTTAGTTTTAACCATAATGGTGAGTGTTTTGGGGGGGTCATTAATAATTCCTGGAACATTACTATCCATCTTTATTTTTTGAGGGCTTCATCAATAACTTTCCACGTCGCCTTACTGTCGTTATTAGCTTGTGCTCTTTTTGAACTGAAATAGCCATGCTTCAAAATTTCCAAGAGTTTATTAAGGTGGTTGTTGTATCACTTGAACCTTGCTTCGAGATTGACGTTATGCGGTTGACACTTTAACTTTTTATACATGTTGCTCTTGTGATTGATGGAGTGCAAAAGAGCAGCAGTTATCCATGGTTCGCATTTGAAATTAGTTCTTGTAAAAGTGATCACGGTCTCTCCAACCGTCATGTGTGTTCGCAAAATGTTAATGAATGCATTATATTTTTCCTTGGTTTATCCTGCTGAATACATTTCTTGCCAGTTTCCTCTTCCCAATGAGTGGAAAATAGGTGTTTTTGTTATAAATTATGCGTGTTACTTGTTTTCGTTGTTTGGTTAGTTGGATCTGATATTACAAACACAGGCAGATGATCAGTAATGTAACATGAAATGGTGCCTGTTACAAAGATTGGTGATGGATCGTTCGTTAAAGTGTTGTCAAGTGTACTTTGTTGCGAGCTTTTTATACGAGTGGGAGATCTAATTAATTGCAGCAGACCTTCGCGAGTGAGTTAGTCAGCATAAGAATAATATTGGAGTCCTTTTGAGCAACGTCAATATATATCGCCCAGTAAAATGACTTGATTGTTCGGTTCAATGTAGGTATCGAGTAGTTTTCCAAGTTCTTGAAAAAAGTGTTCGCTTTTGTTAAGCAGTGACCTTTATATAACACCTATCAAGGTTTTTTAGTCTTGTGTGGCAGTAAGTCTTTCATATAATTCCGAAAAACCCATAGGTATAACTAATGAAGAATGCACTGAACCTCTTATTATGACACATTTGTGAAAAATTTTCCTGCCTCCTGCCATGATTGCCTATGTCCTACTTGCCAGAATGATTGTGTAGTCGTTACTCTAGTGATTGTTCATGTGGCTGGTGTTGCAAAAATAATTTATTTACTGAAACACAACACTCATATCCTGGTTCTCAAAATTATGAAAAAAATACCAGTGCTGTTCTAATATTCCAACAAAGCTTTTTTAGCAGTCAATGAAGACATCTCCACTGCCCTACACTGCACACTACACTCCAGAGCGTGAATTTAAAAATACACTTTAAAGTAAAACTCAGCTTAATTTCTGTAATCTTTATTACTCATTAATTACATCATGCTCTCGATGCAATCATCATTCACAGACTTGACTTGTTTTAGAATTTGGTAACGCTTTTGATACGGTCTATCATAAACATTTACTTTACAATTAAGTCATATGGACCTTGGCATTAACATCTTTTAGTGCACTGGATGCTTCCTGTAAAACTGCACTCACTTGGTAACCACAAATAGCCATTACTCCCTACTTTGAAGTATAACTTCTGGTGCACTGCAAGGTTCAGTATTCAGGTAGGCACAGTTTGTTCCTCATTTATACCAACAACCTCCCTTCCTTGCTAACACCTAACATTTACTCATCATTTGCTGATAATGATGTTATCATTCCCGAAATAACTAATGCAGAGGATTTAAACCACCTGCCATAATTACTGTAGCTAACTGGTGTGAACATTGCTAAATGAAAGTAGGTGTTAGTGAAAGAATGCATGTGTGCTGAATAATAAACGTAATGCATAAATATTACTTAAGTATATAATTGTCAGGTATTTTAAATACCTGGGTCCATATGTAGGCGAACTCACTCATGAGCTGACTCACTCAGACTCAGCTTTGGTGAGTTTTAGTCCGAGTGCATGAGTCCGGTTGAAGAAAATTTTTGTTAGTTTGAGTCCGGAGTGAGTGCGAAGCGCAAGGTATATTTCTTGAGTGAGTGTGAGTGAGTTCCACTTTTTTTGCCGACCTATGGCCCCCCATCTACACATTTTCCGCATTACTATCAGCCTTACCTGGATTTGCGCTTATACTCACGTCTACTCACACGTATTTTAAAGCAGTGTCGTTCATACACCATTTCAATATTTATTGATCACAAGCACGAATGACGTAGGAGGATGCTTTAACCCGCCCCCCCCCCCCCCCGCCAACTCTTCCAGGGAAGTTCTTGATAAATATATTGTTCGTTGTCATCTGTTTCAAGACAAATGACCGGACTTGTTTGCGAGCACTCATAATTTGTATTCGAAGGTATTATATTAAAAGGTGCCAATACAAAAATTGAACGACACTTTGTGAATTCCAAAGTGTGTTCGGCAAAAGCCTGTGGCCATTTGAATGACTATGCCATATGTCTTTTCCTGTTTTTTTTTCTTTTTTGTTCTTTTACACTCTCTATGCAATCACGTGATTGATGAGAAAGTGTAAGAGGAAGAGGCCACAGCTGGCACCGTTCCAGGGCACGGACGGACGGCGGAAGGACGCCCCAAGTATGAGACATTAAAGGCTTTCGCCTCAAAACACCGATTACGTGAGATATTGGTGTTAAAGAGCATCGACACCATGGTCGAAAAACCTAATCCTAGGCTAACGGACTCATGAGTCGGCTCACTTGGACTCGCTTAGACTCACATCGAGCCTTGACTCTGAGTCTGAGTCAGTCTGGGCTAGTAATGTTTTGGTGAGTTTGAGTCTGAGTGAGTTCGGTCGAAGAAAATTTTCGTGAGTGTGAGTCCGTGTGAGTCCAGTTCAGGAAAATTTTCGTGAGTCTGAGTCCCAGTGAGCCCTAAGCGCAAAATATGTTTCATGAGTGAGTCTGAGTGAGCTCCACAAGCTTTGCCGACCTATGCCTGGGTGTGCAGCTGTCTGTTAACTTATTGTAGAACACCCCTATTGACTAAAAAGTTAGCAATGCTTTAACAATGTGCTTGATTGGGCTGGTTGGTGCTGCATGGTAGACGAAGAATGAAAACAGCGCTAAACACGGGACGAGAAGAGGACACATACACGGCGCTGATGTTCATAATTCATAAGTTAGCAATGCTAACCACGTTCTTGGCTTGTGTTATAAATTTTGACCATTCCATCCTTAAAAATACTTCTTTATGCTATCCTTGTACGACCAAAAAAAATATACCCATGCATGTTCCCTTAACATGTTTTGTACACAAATTTGTCCAGTGCCTACAAACAAGCTTTACAAATATGCCTTTTGCCCTGCTTGACACTTTAGTGTTCTCACTCAATGCACCGTAAGGGCACGGGGACCTTAAGAAAAACCTTATGGGCCTTACAAGTGACTTGGTTCAAGACCAACCGAACAATTACAGTTGATTCAAGGTGATATGATACAGTGGTAGATGAATGAGTTAGTTGAGGAGTGTTGGATAATGGTATACCTAACTTGTCAAAAAGAACCAAACATGCAAACTTATAATGAGGAAATAGGGACGTCAGTGTGACATTTGTTTCTGTAGCAGACTCACTTGCAGTTCAATTGTAATTATAGAAAATGAAAATTTAATTGTGTCATAAAATGCGTCATAATTAGGTGCAGTGCATTCTTCATTAGTTACATGGATACCTATGGGTTTTCCAGAATATATGTTCGTCCCTTAGAAGTTGATCATAGTCCAAAATTTTTTAACAAGAGATGTTAAGGAAACTTCGATTTAGAGTTCTTTAGTGACATTACGTACGTGCCAAATGCGTACTTATAAGCAGTTGAAAAGTGTTTTATGGAGTGATACAGGCATTCTTTACAGTTAGATAGCCACTTCAGATGGGCGCTGTACTTAGAAGCATGAGAATTTGAGATAATGAAGCAAGATTGAATGTAACTTTTCGTTACTTCTGGAACTTCTGTGGTGCAATGTCTCAATTCTGCTGGAGCAAACAATTTTCAATATTCAGTGTAGAAACATGTAGTTAGTTTGCTGTATATGGCAGTAAAGTATTTTTTTTTATTAAACATGTGCAATTTCTTTAGTTCTGTCCGCTCTGGAGGTTGAAATATCTGAGAAGCAGCCCAAAGGCTCTGTCCTTGGGCTGCTCCTCTTTCACACATATATTAAAGACGTTCCACTTAGTGTGTCATCCAATATACACCATTTACAGATGATAGTGTTTCGCACCAAGCAATAACAAAATTCATAAGACTTCTCTACATCTCCAGCAAGACCTCATCCGAATCCAGGAATGGAGCAGCAAGTCATGCATGTCCTTCAATGTAAATAGGGTGCTCCCCTGTGTTTTTCATCACCTTAGTAATGTTGTGGTGTTTTTCTACTCGCAATTGAAATCACATTTTTGCTCAGTGCGAGGCATCTAAATATGTAGGAGTGCATGTATCTAGTGACGTGTCCTGGACCCATTATATTAATGAGTTAACAAATTCCTGCAATTGGTTACTTGGTAATTATCCATGCCAAAATTTGACCTATAGCCAGACTCAGGGCCGTACCCAGGAATTTTTTTCGGGGAGTGTTTGGACGCTGAACGGTAACTTTGGCAACTGGTGGTGGCTGTGAAGGCATGTAAATATTTTACTATCACCCGAAAAGTTAAAGCGTGAAAAAATTTCGGGGGGTGTCAGAACCCCCCTCAACCCCCCCCCCCTCAGTTACGGCCCTGGCCAGACTGGCTGCATACCAAACCTTAATTCAATCTAAAGTAGAATATGCCTGTACTATTTATGGCAACCATCAAATTAACGTAATTAATTCTCTATAATAGGTCCAGAAAAAATGTGCCACAATCGTTCTTATGGACTATGCTCCTACAAATGAAGTGTTTCAGCTCTAAAACCTAGGTTGTCTCTTCTCTCACAGGCCTCTCACGGCAAAAGTGCTAGACAACTATTTTGCTGCAGATATTTTAATTCATTGCCCCAGAAAACTGAATCAATATTCCAGCCAATGTTTTTCCCACCACATGCATGCATCAAAATGCTGCGTATCTTTCATGTGTCAATTCTACTACTTATCAATGTTCATTCTTTCGGCATAGTGCCCGACAATGTCATGCCCTTCCATCTGATAATGCCCTAATCACTGATATATTTCTCGTGTCAGAGCAATCTCTGAAGACCACCTGTAAAGTTGCGAAATGTAACCTGACCGACCATTTCTTCAGTCTGCCTTCCCCTCATGCAATGTCCCATGTCGGAACTGTCGCGTAATAAAGACCCGAGCCCTAGACCAAGAACTCCATCTTTTAATCCATTGCTCGTGCTGAACCTCCTCTTCCTTCTCTCCTATGTCTCTCTCCTTGTTGCCGCCCGTCCGCTATCATCAGCAGCAGGAACCTTTGAGGTATCATGAATAAATAGGTGAATAAATAAATCCAAAATGCAGGTCTGCACTGATCAATTATACCAGGCAAGTACATAATATCTAACCTTGCATCAGGGTAGGATGTCAAAACAAGGTCAAGGTTGAGTGTACACATGCAGCATCGATACACGTGTCGGTTGTATTACTAGCTGTGATAATTAAAAAAAACACAGCACTAGTCTTAGTCCTTAGTTTATGACTAAAGAGAGAGTGAAGTAGGATTATCGTCCCAGGTTATGTTTGGAAGATTGAAATGACCAAGGAGTAGGATGGGTTACAAGAGAAATCACATGTCAACATTGTTTAATACTATCGTATAACTCATTGAAAAATATGGGTGTTGTGAAGGGGTGAGCAAAAACAGCTGGAGTGTGTATGATCGAATTTTTTATGACTAAGACATACAGATGCCCAGACAGCCTTCAGATCTTTCCTTGAATAGGTAATAAAATACGTATCATTTGGAATTGCCGATAGGGTGCCACTTGCTCTGCATGCAGTACAGTTGTAGCAAGAAACAGAAAATTGCGTGGCACCATTGGATATTTTTGTTGTATGTGCAGTTAAGCACATTAGAGTAAGCACAATTATTTTCACAAAACATGCTTCAATATCAGACATTAACAAATGGTATTGTTACAGAGACACTTAAGTCTCACACTGGAGTCTGCAAAACTGAAACTCAAAAAAAATGAAGAAAATGAGTCCAATGCCCCTCTCTCTTCCTGTGTCGAAAGATGTGGTGGAATGGAGCATGCATGCACAACATGATCACTATGTTGCTCAATTAAGTTCAAGAATTTGATGAGAAGCAGTAGGACACAAGTTAAAGAAATAGCACTTGGCAACAGGAAGATGGTTGGCTCGGGTCGGAGTTACTCTGCCAGCCTAGCACAGAAGCAGACAAAATGGACATCAAGCAACCTTTTTAAAATGGTGTCGTTGGTCATTTTAGCATCAGTTCAATAAAGTATTACGCTTTTCATGTTCCACTCTAACAGACAAATGAAACACATGTGAATTTGTGCACTTATAATATTGTTTCTACAGTTATCATTTTATTGTGCTGACATGAAAATTTTGTTGCGTAAAATTATTTGCAGCCACACGGAGAAACAGTGGCCGTTTGTTATGAGGGCATGGGAGGGGTTTCAATGCAGAACCAGTTGTACAGTTTCTTGTTCAGCGTTGCATGACATATCATGGCATGTTGTAAGAAAAGAATGGGAGAGACCTGGCAGCTCTTGCTGGAATGCTACCGATTTGCCTTGTGTGATATATGTGTAGCAATAAAAAAATCCTAGCTGATACGGATACCTTATGCTTGAATTAACTACTGAATGGAGACAGTTTTAGACATGGTTGTAGCATTGCATCGTGAACATTTTCTTACGCTGCGGTGTACTTTTAATAGATCACAGCTGATCTGTTCAATCAGCCTTGATTTATATCAAAAGGTTTACTTCTGTTATATATCAACTATATTGCAAAAAGCTGTTCACTTTTCAGTTGATATAAGACTGTTGACGGATGATTGTGTGCTATTCACTCGTGTAGAAAGTGTTGCTTACCAGGTCTTGCTTAACGATGCTTTGCGTGCAGTTGACAAACGGTGTGAAAAATGGGGCGCATGACAATCAATTTCGACAAAACTACCTGTACGTCAATATCAAATAAGAAAGAGCCACTGGTATTTACGTATAAAATAAAAATAAAGAAGTTAAGCAATCATGTCAGATAAAATATCTGGGTGTTACAATACTTCGAATCTAACCTGGAACAAGCATATTGAAAATATTTGTGGTTCATCTGAATGTAAGCTTGGTGTTCTAAGGCAAAAGTTAAAAGATGCCATGCCTGAAACAACGCTGATGGCTTATAAAACAGCAGTTTGCCCAACCCTAGAGTATGCTGGTATATACTGGGATCCACACAGTCAAAAGCTAGTCGATCAGCTAGAACGCATCCAACAAATAACCACCAGGTTTATATATTTCTAATACCAGAGGAAGCAGTCAGTGACTATGTTACTGCAAAGAGCTAACCTTCAGAAGTTGTCTACACAAAGAGAAATCGCATGCTTGACGTTGCTGTACCAACTGTATAATAAAACACTAAACGTGAATCCTACCTTGTGCTTGCACCCTCCAGCCAGAGTGTCACCGCATATAAATCATCCATATGCAGTTTTACCCTGTACTCAGGCCCGTAGCCAGGAATTTTTTTCGGGGGGGGGGGGGGGGGCGCTTGTCGAAATCCTTGAAAAACAGCCATTTTTATTATTGTTCCTTGGTAAAACGCCCCCTTCAATCCGAATTTCGGGGGGGGGGGGGGCCCGGGCCCCTAGGCCCCCCCCCCTGGCTACGGGCCTGCCTGTACTACATGATTGATGTCAGGGGCGTAGCCAAGGACGGGGTTGGGGGGGGTACAACCCCCCCTCCCCCAATTTTTCAGATTTCCTTGCGTTTATACACATGTACAAACGCACACACGAACATACATAAAGTATGGTTGAACCCCCCCCCGAAAAGAATTTTTGGCTACGCCCCTGATTGATGCATTCAAGTTTTCCTTTCTATACCTCGTACAATTATCAAATGAAACAATTAAGCTTCATCCAAGTGGATTTGTTGATTGTCAATGAACTGAAGTTTTTCAGCGACATTTGGAACTGCTTTGTACATAATGAAGTATAATGTCCTCTCACCCTTGTAACAGCCTGCGATATAAATAAATAAATAAATAAATATATATATATATATATATATATATATATATATATATATATATATATATATACAGAGAGAGAGAGAGAGAGACAGACAGACAGACAGACAGTCAAGCACCTTTATAAGAGACACCAGTGTGCTTACGTTGAAATAAGGTTTGATAAGCAAAAGAAAATGCATACATGGTACCCTGCTTATAAGAGACAACAAATTGCTACCCGGTGCATGTCCCTTATAAAGGGGTTCAACTGTATATATACACACACGCACACTAGCACCAGTTTTGTGTTTTATTCGTCAAATCTATAATCCATTCTTGCACTGTTCACACAAGGAAAGAAGTGTAAGATTAAGGGCTCATTTTTGCTTTGTTAAACACAGTAATAATGAGAAGTAACAGAGAATGATGGCAAAGATGGCAGTCCTGCAGTAGCACACCTTACATGACAAGGACATTTTGGTCATTTGAGGAGACCCTGAGGATGTTTGGTGTTTTTGTCTGAGGAGGAATGTAAGGGGTGTTGGCCTACGCATGGATATCCATTCTTCAAGCAGCCTTACTTTATGTCCAAAGGATCACGTGACCAACCATGAGTTGATTATTGGACCTCTTCAGAGGAATTCTGCATCTTTTCATAAATCGCAGTGCCGTGACTTCCTATAGCAAAGAGGTGCAAGGCAATATATGGGAGAATGGAGCGCTGGCCTCTCGAATCACCTGACACCGGGCACAGCAATCTTTGTTTGCACAGCACATGCTGCATGTGTTCTACGCAAACTATTCTTTGTTCCTGCTGCTTCATATATGCAACTTAATAAACAAGTAGATTGGGCTAGTTGGTACAGATCCATCTTCGTAGGAAGTGCAAAACTACACACAGGGACAGCGAGAAAGAAAGACATACACAAGCACTTAACTTCAACTAAGGGTTTATTTGGAAAAGCAAACACATATAGGTAAAAGAATGAAAACAAAAACAAATAAGGAAACCCACGTGTCATGCTAGTCATCACTCATCCATTAATGCCTAACACACAATCCAAAACGCGATGTTCTTTCTGTGTAAGCGAGATAGACGCCACACCATGATGCCACATAATGTGACGTCACGTCATTACATATGCTATATTCAAACAACAAAACTTCGTTAGGATAATTAATACATTGATGGACAAAATAAGATGGCTTTTACTTTCCAGTCATCTTAGGGGAATCTGAGTTTTTTAAAGGGACCTTAAAGAGAAAAACAATTTTTCTCATATTAGTACATAATTTCACAATATCAAAAACACCACTCTTACTGCAAAAAGATGCTTGTTAAACCAATTGTATCCCAGTGCCCACATATCCGGACAAAAGAAACCAATGTAGTGGGATCAGGCTAGCCAACACATTGCATTTAACCCTCTATTGCATGAATTATGAAAAAATCAATTGAAAAATTGTTTGATCATTTTTTATCATTAACTACATGAAGAATAACATGTACAAAAATTTTCAGATTTATTGTGACTGTATTAATGAAGATAAAGGTTTGTGCCAAATATGGCACACTATGCAAGTGGGCCAGCAAAATTGCTGCCATGGCTGAAAAACAAAATCTCACTGATTGCGGCCTTTTTAGCTTGGTTTGTGGAATAAAGCAAAGCAATTGCTTCCTGTGTTCAGGCATAATTGAACATTTTGGTTAGTGCATCTGACTGCCGGCATCTACGTGCAAGATGGCCGCTTACACGTTTGGCTCTTCGCATGGTGGCGCCTTGCTGCACTTTCCTGCCCGAATTTCCAACCGCTGACTTGTGGTTGTGAGCGTCAGTTGCCGACAAATCGTAAAAGCTAAATATCGCCGTGCACTAGTTAGACTTCACATAATTTTTCCGTGCACCCACGCCAATAATGTAACAAAAAATTGCTAGGTACTGCTGCTGACACTCAATATTTTCGTGAAGCATCTCAAAACCTACCACCACAAATGAAATCTGGCAAAAACGAGCTGTGCTGCATCATCTCATAGGATTTCTTTTTGTTTGTATTTGCACTGTGCAACAAAACATAGATGGCATCATATTGCACATTTCATCACTCACATGCATACTGTGCCAAATATGGCACATACCGATTTCCGACTATATACCGTAGTGGAAAACGAAATTGAGAAGAGCCTTAATGAGCATGAATTTTCAAAGCCACGAGATATGCCAAAATAATTTTTTTCTTGCTTCTGCAACGAGAAAATGGTTGCAAGAAAAATATAGCAGTCACTGTTGTTCATGGTCCAAGCTTGCACGTGCACTGTGAAATCTATTTCGTGTCTAGATTTCATACTGCTATAGGGATGGCAACGCTTTTTTTATATTTAGTGCACGTGACTATAAGGATTACTCTACCTGTGTCACATTTTCCACTGGTCCTCTTGCGCCCGCTATAAAAAATGTTAATCGGTATGTGCCAAATATGGGACGCCATGCAATAGAGGGTTAAAACTGATGTAAAATGTTGGTATTACTTCAGCAGCTTGTGTAGTGTCTTTCTTTCTCGCTTTCCCTGTGTGTAGTTTTGCACTTCCTACGAAGATGGATCATATATATGCAGCTTTAAATAATTTTGAAGCAAAGCTTAATTGTATTGGTGCACAAGTGTAGAATATGTCGGCGTTGGACGTACAAAAAAAAACAATCATCATGAAGGCAGTGCATATGCCCATGAAGAAGATGGCAACATAACTGAGCCATATGAATTGGTTTCTATACCAAACAAAGAAGGAAAGAAAAAAAAAGTATAGAAGATAGACAAAAAGAAAAACGCATGCACTGAAAAAGAAAGAAAAAAAGAGGTAACAAACGAGAGAGAAGGGGAGAGGAGAGATAAAGGGAGGGGAAAGAGAGATAGCGGGGAGGGAAATAAAGAGGCACGCGCCCACCAAGCTCTAAGAGACTGCGTGTGCAAAGCTTAATTCGCTCGTTGACGATCAAGCCTGCTGGAAGCTACGCAGGCAGGGCCTCCTGCGGCGGCCGACTTAACTATGCAGCTCACGATGCTCAAATTAATCAGCAAATTAATGGCCGTGAAGGTATAGGCGATGCGCAATGCGCCGACGACGCCATCTGCCGCCACGGCTCGGAAGCGCTCGCGGGTCCGGGCGAGCAGTTTTCCCGCGAGTGTGTACGCGAGTGCACGGATGGATGTGTTTTTATCGTGATTTAACGACTCTGTCGGGCTTCAGCGATGCCGAAAAATAACTGCTGCGTTGTCGGCTGCTCAAACGCATACAAAAAATCTCCAGGAACGCACTTCTACAGGTTCCCGGTGCTATTTCATGAGCGATAGCGACGGCGGTGGTTGATTGCGGCTGTCCGAAAAAGGTACGCAATCGCGCTTTGTTTACGGCATTGTTAGAACGGTTACCGTGTTTTTATTTCTCCATTTATGTCGCTACGTCTTCAGCGAACGCTGCTACGTTTACACTTGGTCGCCTCGCCTGCATTGTAGACGCTACAATACACATGAGGTTGTTATTACTGATAAGACGTGATATGCCTAGGCTCTCTTGAAAAACGAATGGCGCGAAGCGCAATGCCAGAGAATGTGGGGCAGGTGACGGCTCCTTTACAAAAGCGCCCTGAAATCACACGTATGCTGCCCGAAATCGGCTGCATTCTACCTATTGATGGCACTGGAATGTGATCACCAGTGCAGAATGTTCGCTGTGCGCTCACCTCAACTATATGCATATTGGCTGTAAAACATGACACCTGTGCGCATTGAAGGCTTTTGACAGGACATTCAACCGATTCAACCTCCTTTTGAATGCCTCGTAACATGACTTCATGCTAATAGGAAACCCTTAATGTACCCCACTAATGCTCATTCGCTTTACAGAAGCTGTGTTATGAGTGGGGCCATAGGCGTGCGCACGGGAAGGGGGGGGGGGGCTTTCTTATTCGCCTAAGAGGAGGGGGGGGCGGCGCAAAATCTGCCCCATGCATTGACTTGGTGGGGCCTGGGGCGCTGCGATGATCCTTTGCCCCCCCCCCCCCCCTTGATGGGGAACCCTGCGCACGCCTGAGTGGAGCCGATTATGAAACTGACGTGTTTTCTTTTCTTTATTCTTGCTGGTGGTGCTAGCTACTGGTTGCTGTTTTCTTAAGCATTTAATTGGTGAGTATATGTTGGTTCGTAACTAATCACGTGAAAGTCACGTAAATAATCACGTGAAACGTTCTCGCAAGAATCACGTAATTAGCGTATCTACTCACGTGCCATGTTCCCGCCAACACCACGTATTATCACGTAGAACCTAACGCCATTTTTTCAACACTTGGTAATGGCTTGCAAAAAACCTAGCAAATACGTTACCAAGCTGGTATAACAAGCTAGGTGACCACCAGCTCCGCAGTGACTCAGTCTCGCGTCACTAGCGCAAGCTGCCGAGATATTTTTTCACAAGTTTATCGTGCTGGTTTCAAAGTTTTACCAACGCTGACCCTTCGCGTGGCCGCACCCGTGAAATCCATGCGCCGGTGCGACAGCGCTCCCTCAAAATCTACTATATAAACACATGACACGTAAACGAAGCTACTGTGTCGAGAAAAAACGTTGGTTTACGCGTTGGTTCATTATTATAAACTGCGGCTCCTTTGCACACACTATCACCGCAAAAGTAATCGTTTGGGACGCGCACAAGTGGCAAATCGCACGCGCGAACTTCCGTCATGCTTGCGGTGAAAGGAGGCGTCTGCTACGCGACCCGCGCGCGTTTCCGACGGCCGCCGCTACGCGGCTTTCAGTGGCGCCCCTATAACCGCTGCGCATCGCGTATATGGCGCGTGGCCATTTATGGCATCGTTTGTTGACAGAAGAGGAACGTACAATTTCTTGTCTGAATTGCAAATTTAAGGCCGCTGCGCAATAATCCGCGCATGTTCTCAGAGTCTCGATTACCGATCGACAGCGTTTTCTGACTATGCCGAAAAAGTGTCGCCGGCCCTTTAAATCTTCCCTTCCGCTCAACATGCTCTTTCCCTATGGTTATATATGCGCGAAACCCTATGTGCGCAATTAAAATAAACACTGTGATTAACCCAGAAAACGTGCGTGCACCTCGTAAGAATCACGACGGCATAAAACCAATCGATACGTGTTTATGTTTTGAACAACTTATATATCTGTTTTCCAGCTGGCCCTCTACAAAAGGTCGTCACTGCAACTGAGGGATTTATCGTAACGTGGTACAAACTTTGCCATGTCCTCAGCAAGGCCTAGCGCATATTCAGCTAATTCTGTACGACGCTCGTTGTCTGGTGATTGTCTATACACGCGTTCTGCGCTTCAAAGTTCCTGCAGCTCTTGCTGCACTTTGCAGTCACTCGCGATCGATCATGAAAGCTCCACCATGCATATTAGTCACTCAGCGATATCGATGAATTTTGGCTGCATTGCGCATGCATGAAATCAAATGACACCACACACTTCACACTTGGTTGGAGAATTGTTGGAGGCATGTTTGAGTACCCCTGAGAATTCACAACTGCGGCCTCGCGCGATCGGATGGACATATCTGTGCAAGACATCTGCAGTGCGCCAACAACATCAAGCTTTCACTATGGCTTTGATTACGTGACTGCATGCATAGGACCTTGAAATAAAAATTGTATAGCGCCTCTTTCACGCGTAAGTCTGGGTCACTGCAGAGTTGGTAAGCTTGGCTAGGCTTTTATCCTCCCACCTTTAGCTCTCTCTCCCAACCCAATATTCTTGCTCCCATTCTTTTTTTCTCTTTTTTTTTTCTTTGTGACTGTTCCTTTCTATCTCTTGCTGTCTCTGTTTATTTCTTAAGTTATTTTTCTCTCTTTCCTTTCTTTTTTCTCTCTCTGGAGTCGTCCTCTCTATCTCCTTCTATCTTTTTCTATTCCCTTTCTCTCTATTTATATTTATCCAGTGGCGTAGCCAGAGGGTGGCACACCGGGCACGTGCCCCCCCCCCCCCCCCCCACCCGAAATTTTTTTTTGCCATGGCATACATAGCGAAAAATAGCCATTTCAAGGAGGTGCCCTCCCCGCAATCAAGGAGGTGCCCCCCCCCCCCCCCCCCGAAAAAAATTTCTGGCTAGCCCCTGTATTTATCGATCTCTCTTTCCCGTCTTTTTCTATCTCATACTATTTCCATCACTATATATATATATATATATATATATATATATATATATATATATATATATATATATATATATATATATATATATATATATATATATATATATATATATATATATATATATATATATCTGTCCTCGTTCTCGCCTGCTCCTTTCCTTTCTCCTTGCACTCACATTTCTACTTCTCATCCTCACTACCCTTTATGGACCCCCTTGCCATTTATGCTCTGCTAACGTGACTTGATAGCTGAGTGGTGACAACACTTGCCTTGGGATCGTTGGTCCGCGGGTTTGAATCTCGCCTCACCAAGACACTTTTCCGCCGAGAATTTCTCTCTCTTTCTTTCTCTCTATACTCATTCTCCCACCCATCAGACTTATGGCATGCTGCGCCGGATAAATTGGCGCACCTGTTATGGAAGCGAAGCTGAAGAGGAAGAAGACGACGAAGACAGCGTGTGCTGGTTCATGATGATAATTTTCTATCTTCGATATATGGCAAACCTCAAGCATAACCAACTAGCAAATACACTACTATGCAAATACTTTGCTATGATGATACACTTAAGCGCAAGAAAAAACACTAGACAGTAAACGGCGAGGACAAGCGCTTTGCCTCCGCCCACAGCAAGCTGGTCAAGCGTGGCATTATTCGTGCATGTTTGCATAACGCATTGAATAAGTCTTGTCACCATTCTATACATGAAAGCTTCAGCAGACAGATAGCTCGTCTGAAGGCAGCTGGTTACCCTCGCCACTTGCTCCTATCGGTTTCAGAGAACCTGCGCAAGGGTTCGCGGACTGATGCCACGAGCACTGATTCTCAGGCAATGTCACGTAAGAAGGTGGCAGTGATTCCATATCTGCACGGCATCTCCCACAATCTCAAAAAGATTGGCCAAAGAGCCGGCCTGTCAGTGGTTTTTTCGGCCCCCAGTAAATTGTCTCAGCTTTGTTCCAGAACTACAGGTTTTCCCGCTCACTTTAATCCAAGTGCCAGCTAAAATAATCCGCATGCCATTGAAATAATCTGAGCGCCAAACTATTTGCTCCATGTGCCAAGCATTGAATCCAAGCGCCAACATATTTAATCCAAGCGCCAGCTCAAATAGGCCGCGTGCCAGTGAGTTTAATCCGAGTGCCACCATGTTTAATCCAATTGCCAACAGCTTTAATTCAAGTGCCAGTCAGTTTAATCCATGCACAAAAAACGGGAATATGGGGCGTGAAAACAGCAGTACAATTGAAGTACAGTACCTACAACATGAAAGACAATAGCCGGAAAGTGGAAGACAGCACTAATATAGTAATATTTGTATTCGCCGCTACTATTTGTGAAAAAAGTATTACTGCAATCTGCAATAGTTTGCTTGATCCGTGCTTGGAGCGTTTATACTTTGCTATGCACCAGTTTGTAGGACAGTGTTTGGCACGGGCGGAATCACTTTAATGGGAACGCCGAAATCGTTAATTTAATCTATCTATCTATCTATATATATATATATATATATTGTCACGTGGTCGTGACGTCGACGAAGGCAGCAGGCGACGTGTCCAAAATGAAACTGTTTATTAGGCCGAACTTGTGGCCGGTAAACAGAAAGTATAATTACAGCAATACACGCTGGAACTGATAGCGGCGAACAGAGCGTCGGCCGGCGATCAAACTGAACATCGTTGGAGCGCGCCGGCTTTTATGCATCACGCGTCGAACATTCTAGCCTTATCACTGGTCATCGCGCAAGCTCAGGAATAATCTCGAGTGGTCGCGTCTTGCGCGCAATCTTTACAAAACGATCTACAATAATCGCGAAGGTTCCAGAACAATAAGGCGCTGTTTGAGCTGAGCTTTGCTGACGGTCTTTGTGGGCGAAAACCGAATACAACAAAAGTGAAAATAAGAATAGCGCGTGGCAATGCCCCCCCTCTGAAAAGGCATCGTCCCGATGCTTAGAACAGAACACGGGGGAAAATGCATGCAACAATAAATCACAACAATAAAGAAAGAAAGTACAATAATTAAGCAATAAGTGCAGTCCTCTGGTTTGCTAACGCGCGTAATACGGCTTGAGGCGCACGACGTGGACGACTTCAGGTCGCGCACGGCGCCGTTGAGAGTTCGTTATGCCGTCCGGGACGACCTCGTAGTCCAGAGCACCGAGGCGTCGAAGCACCTTGTACGGCCCGAAGTATCGCCGAAGGAGTTTTTCACTAAGTCGACGTCGGCGTATCGGTGTCCACACCCAAACGCGGTCGCCGGCCTGGTATTCCACGAAGCGTCGTCGAAGATTGTAACGGCGGCTGTCGGTCGTCTGCTGATTCTTGATCCGCAGGCGGGCGAGCTGTCGTGCTTCTTCGGCGCGCTGTAGGTAGGCGGTCACGTCGATGTTTTCCTCGTCGGTGACGTTCGGTAACATGGCGTCGAGCGTCGTTGCCGGGCTCCGTCCGTAGACCAACTTGTATGGCGTTATCTGCGTCGTTTCTTGCACGGCCGTGTTGTATGCGAAGGTCACGTACGGAAGGATGGCGTCCCACGTCTTGTGTTCGACGTCGACGTACATGGCCAGCATGTCGGCGATGGTCTTATTTAGACGCTCGGTCAGGCCGTTGGTCTGTGGGTGGTAGGCGGTGGTCCGGCGGTGACTTGTTTGGCTGTACCTTAGGATCGCCTGAGTTAGGTCCGCGGTAAAAGCCGTACCTCTGTCGGTAATGAGGACCTCTGGGGCGCCATGACGCAGTAAGATGTTCTCGACGAAGAACTTTGCTACCTCGGCGGCACTGCCCTTGGGCAGGGCCCTTGTCTCGGCGTAGCGGGTGAGGTAGTCAGTAGCTACGACGATCCACTTGTTTCCGGAATTCGACGTCGGGAACGGCCCCAGTAAGTCCATGCCGATTTGCTGGAACGGCCGGCGAGGTGGCTCGATGGGTGTCAGAAGTCCGGCCGGCCTAGTCGGTGGTGTCTTCCGTCGCTGACAATCTCGGCAAGTCCTCACGTAGTGGGTGACGTCGGCAGTGAGGCGAGGCCAGTAGTACTTTTCTTGTATCCTTGCCAGCGTACGGGAAAATCCAAGGTGTCCAGCCGTCGGGTCGTCATGCAAAGCATGCAGAATTTCTGGTCGTAATGCCGAAGGTACTACGAGGAGGGAGTCGGCCCGAAGTGGCGAGAAGCTTTTCTTTAGGAGAACGCCGTTGCGCATGAAAAACGACTGCAGTCCTCGTCTGAATACCTTTGGAGCCACGGTGGCTTTGCCCTCGAGGTATTCCATAAGGCCCTTGAGTTCCGTATCGGCGCGCTGTCGCTCGGCGAAGTCGTCGGCACTTATGGTTCCCAGGAAGCCGTCATCATTCTGGTCGTCCAGCGGCGGTGGGTCGACGGGGGGCACGAGACAGGCAGTCGGCGTCAGAGTGTTTTCTTCCGGACTTGTAAACGACGGTAATGTCGAATTCTTGAAGTCTCAGGCTCCACCGTGCGAGGCGACCAGAAGGGTCCTTCAAGCTAGCTAGCCAACACAAGGCGTGGTGGTCGCTCACAACTTTGAAGGGCCTGCCGTAAAGGTAGGGGCGAAACTTTGATGTAGCCCAGATGATGGCGAGGCACTCCTTTTCTGTTGTGGAATAGTTGGCCTCTGCCTTGGATAGCGACCGGCTAGCATAACTGATGACCCTTTCCAGTCCGTCCGTCCTCTGCACAAGGACGGCGCCGAGTCCTACGCTGCTCGCGTCGGTGTGCACTTCTGTTTCGGCGTGTTCGTCGAAATGCGCAAGCAATGGAGGCGTTTGCAGGCGTCGTTTTAGTTCTTGAAATGCTTCCTCCTGCGGCGTTTCCCACTTGAACTCGACGTCGGTCCTGGTGAGGTTAGTGAGAGGTTCGGCGATGCGGGCGAAGTTTTTAACGAACCGCCTGTAATAGGCACACAAGCCGAGAAATCGACGCACGGCCTTCTTGTCGGTGGGTGGCGGGAAAGCAGCGATGGCGGTTGTCTTTTGCGGGTCGGGGCGTACTCCCGATTTGCTTATCACGTGGCCCAAGAACAAAAGTTCTTCGTACGCGAAGCGGCACTTCTCTGGCTTGAGAGTGAGTCCGGACGTCTTGATTGCCTGAAGTACAGCTTCAAGGCGCCGCAGGTGTTCATCGAAGTTCGAAGAAAACACAACGACGTCGTCCAAGTACACAAGGCAAGTCTGCCACTTCAAGCCAGCCAGTACAGTATCCATAACGCGTTGGAAGGTCGCGGGGGGCCGAGCAAAGACCAAAAGGCATGACCTTAAACTCGAACAGGCCGTCTGGTGTTATAAAGGCAGTCTTTTCTCGGTCTCTCTCGTCGACTTCGATTTGCCAGTAGCCCGTCTTCAGGTCCATCGACGAAAAGTACTTCGCGTTGTGGAGTCGATCCAGGGCGTCGTCTATCCGTGGGAGGGGGTACACGTCCTTCTTCGTGATCTTGTTCAGGCGACGATAGTCGACGCAGAAACGTAGCGTCCCGTCCTTCTTCTTCACCAACACCACGGGAGACGCCCAGGGACTCTTGGACGGCTGGATTATGTCGTCGCGTAGCATTTCGTCGACTTGCTTCTTTACAGCTTCGCGTTCTCGCGTCGAAATTCGATACGGGCTCTGACGGACTGGTCGGGCACTTTCTTCAGTTATGATACGATGTTTGGCCACTGGGGTCTGTCGAATCCTTGACGACGATGAGAAGCAGTCCTTGAATTGCAGGAGCAGATTTTTGAGCTTGTCTTGCTTCTGCTTTGGGAGGCTGGGGTTGACATCGAAATCTGTTTCGGGACCTCGATTCGTGGAAGAATGTTCGGCAGTATCGGAGAGGGCGAAAGCATTGCTGGTGTCCACGAATTTTTCGATGTAGGCGACCGTCGTACCAATGTTGAGGTGCCTATATTCGTGGCTGAAGTTTGTCAGTAGTACCTTTCCTTTGCCGTCGCGCAACTCGGCGATGCCTCTTGCGACGCAAATCTGACGGTTCACAAGCAGGTACTGATCGCCCTCGACGACGCCTTCAAGGTTAGCGGGTATTTCGGTGCCGACGGAAATGACGACGCTGGAGAGAGGCGGAACGGTGACCTGCTCTTCTATTACATTCAAGGCATGATTCTCCGGCGACGTGTGGGGCGGCAACGCTTTTTCTGAAGTCAGTGTTATCGACTCAGACCTCAGGTCGATGACGGCGCCGTGTTGACTTAGGAAGTCCATCCCCAGTATCACATCCCTGGAGCAGTGCTGCAGAATTAGAAAGCTGGCGGGATAAGTCCGGTTACTGATGGTGACTCTTGCGGTGCAGACACCGGCCGGTGTTATCAGATGACCCCCAGCGGTCCTGATTTCAGGGCCTTGCCAAGCAGTCTTTACTTTCTTCAACTTCGTCGCGAAAGACCCACTGACGACGGAATAGTCGGCTCCAGTGTCGACGAGAGCGGTGACGTTGTGGCCGTCGAATATTACGTCGATGTCGTTGGTTCGTCGTCGTGCGTTGCGGTTGGGTCGCGGCGTCGGATCACGGCTGCGTCGAAATGTTGTGGTGCTTCCATGCTGCGTCGTCAGGTTTTCTTCGGTCCGCGAGGTTTCGTCGGTAGGGCTTCGTCTGCTTGGCGTCGTGTTGCACAGGTCTCGTCGCGTTGTCGTCGTCGGCGGCCGCGGAGGATCTTCGGCATTTCGTCGAACAGCAACCGCACCTCCATCGGTTGCTGCCCTTAGTTTCCCGGGTACGGGCTAGGTGACCGGCCCCGGTTTGGGCCAGTGTACTGCCGGCGGTGCGGTGACATGTAGCGGCCGGGCGACGGTGAGCGGGAAGGTCGTCGGGGCGTCCACTGAGCTCCTGCGAGGTAGTCGGCGATGTCTTGCGGTCGTTCACCCCGCTGAGGACGAGGCGCATTAACGGCGAAACCGCGTAGGCCCATCTGTCGGTACTGGCAGCGGCGGTACGTGTGCCCGGCTTCACCGCAGTGGTAGCATAGCGGGCGGTGGTCTGGGGCGCGCCAAACGTCGGTTTTCCTAGGTGTGTAGCGCTGGCCGCCGGGAGGACGGTAGGACGTCGGTGGCGGTGGCGGCGGCGTCTGGCGACGGAAGTGCTGCGGGGCGGCATCTTGGTGTGGGCGCGGAGGGGGGGACGTGACGGCGAGCAGCATCAGCGTAGGTCATGGCTTGTGGCTGCGGTGGGGCTGGCTGAGGAAGATTCAGTGAATGCTGAATTTCTTCTCGTACAACGTCTGCAATCGACGCCACTACAGGTTGCGGAGAAGGTTCGAGCTTTCGCAGCTCTTCTCGCACAATGGCACGAATCACTTCACGCAACTCGTTGGAGTCGAGGGCATGAACAGCCGCGCTGTCTTGAATACAGCGGCGATTGTACTGTCCGGTGCGCATTTCCAGTGTCTTCTCGATCGTCGTCGCCTCCGACAGGAATTCCTGGACGGTCTTAGGTGGATCCCGCATCAGCCCGGCGAAGAGCTCCTGCTTGACTCCTCGCATAAGAAAGCGAACTTTCTTGTCTTCGGTCATGGCAGCGTCGGCCTGGCGAAACAGTCGGGTCATCTCTTCCGTGAAGATGGTGACGTTTTCGTTGGGTAGCTGTACCCGTGTCTCCAGCAAAGAAGCGGCCCTTTCTTTGCGGGCCACGCTCATGAATGTTTCAAGGAATGCGCCACGGAAGAGATCCCAGGTTTGAAGTCCAGACTCCCGGTTCTCGAACCAGGTCCTTGCCGCGTCTTCCAGGTAGAAGTAGACGCGACGCAGCTTCTCTTCCGAATCCCAGTGGTTGAAGGTGGCAACTCGTTCGTACGTCTCCAGCCAGGTCTCCGGGTCTTCAAACGATGCTCCATGGAATGTCGGTGGCTCCCTTGGCTGCTGCATAACGACCGTGGTGGGTGTTGGTACCGTGGCTGTCATAGTTGCCGCAGTAGTAGTCGTGGCCTTGGTGTTTCGAGTCTTATCCGGTAGGGGCCCGAACTCTGGATGTAGCCCTCGTTGCCTGCGGCTAGCTCGCTGGTCAAGGCTGGCGTCGACGTCTCCTTCACGACTGGGGCTGGGTTCACGACTTGACGGGGGCGTCCGGTACATGAACGAAGCAGCACCTCCACCAGATGTCACGTGGTCGTGACGTCGACGAAGGCAGCAGGCGACGTGTCCAAAATGAAACTGTTTATTAGGCCGAACTTGTGGCCGGTAAACAGAAAGTATAATTACAGCAATACACGCTGGAACTGATAGCGGCGAACAGAGCGTCGGCCGGCGATCAAACTGAACATCGTTGGAGCGCGCCGGCTTTTATGCATCACGCGTCGAACATTCTAGCCTTATCACTGGTCATCGCGCAAGCTCAGGAATAATCTCGAGTGGTCGCGTCTTGCGCGCAATCTTTACAAAACGATCTACAATAATCGCGAAGGTTCCAGAACAATAAGGCGCTGTTTGAGCTGAGCTTTGCTGACGGTCTTTGTGGGCGAAAACCGAATACAACAAAAGTGAAAATAAGAATAGCGCGTGGCAATATATATATACGTCTAGAACCCTCAAGACTCTTCTTTTATTGACTCGAGTATGAGCCCCACAATCAAAACCCAAGCGCTGATGATGAGTATGTACAGATGATACAGATGAGAAGATGAAGCACATAAATAATGCTCACACTATATATATATATATATATATATATATATATATATATATATATATATATATATATATATATATATATATATATATATATATATACCCTTCAATTTATTCCATAAATGCAATATCAGCACCAGTGTGCCAAAACGGAACGAAAGAAAAAAAAACGATATTTTTGACCGGAACGAAAACTTAACCGTAACGTTATCTATTATTTCGTTCCGGAGTGAAACCGATTTTTTTTTCGGCTTGCGCGGAAACTTGGCAATGCGGAACAACCGAGGTCATGCAACGTGAGCAGTAATGCACATATCAGGGTACAGTTCAGGCGCGCATCTCAGGCAGGAATTTCAAAGTAAAGATGTGTTGAAATTGTGAGAAAAACGAAAACAGTGGCAATCAGAGATCTTTGTATTAGCTCAAGTGGACTTTCGTGTGCCTGTGACACATGCCAGCGTGGACAAAGCATTCTTGGCGCGGAAGTTTGTTTTGTATGAACAGCGGTCTCGCATATGAGAGGTGCGTTCGATGACGGGCTGCTTTCGAGATCATGCTCACTCCCTTGACGCAAAGCATTGAGCCTGCTAAAAAAATCGTAATTGCACATAAACCCAAACAAATGCAAGGTTAGTTGTTTTAAATAGTTATTTCTGTTTTCAAGAATGGGTGAATATCGTCTGTCGGTCACCATCGCTCTCACCGGGCTGAGCAGACGACTGCGAACGCTTCTGGCCGTCTGCTAGCAGGCGACATGAGTCTCTGCCATATGCGATCAACGAAGTACCTGATTACCCGGAATAATACAGCAGCGAAGAAGCATAAACTGTCTCCGTGCTTAAACTCTTACCAAGGGCTCTATGAGCAATGACATTTAGTACCCGAGCATGTAATTAAACCACACTGATTTTTGAATTCTAAGGTATGACACCAAAACGTTTGGGGGAAATACCACTGTACGCATTCCCTGCATCATTCTCAAAGATCTGAACACGTTCATTTCGCAAGTTGAGACTTGCCAAGTTTGCTTAAGCGTCCAGTTACTGTACATTTCATTCACGTTGCATAAGCGCTAACATGCACAGGCAAAAGAAAAATTATTCCTCTCGCCTCATGTTTACATTGTTCCGACATTTAAACTATATGAAATGGCAGACCTTCTGTTTATCATGGATGAATTAAACTGATTGGCACTTGAATTAAAGCTGTTGGCAATTGGATTAAACATGGTGGCACTCGGATTAAACTCACTGGCACACGGCCTATTTGAGCTGGCGCTTGGATTAAATATGTTGGCGCTTGGATTAAATGTTTGGCACATGGATTAAATTATTTGGCACTCAGATTATTTCAATGGCGTGCGGATTATTTTAGTTGGCACTTGGATTAAAGTGAGCGGGAAAACCTGTAGTCCGGTGAAACGCCCCTCGAACTGTTGTAAAATTAAGCACCGGAAAGCATTTGTTGAGTGTGCTAGGGGCGTCGTCTACCGCATTCCATTGTCCTGTGGTCAATGTTATGTCGGGCAAACGGGCGGATGCCTTAATGTGCGGCTGCTGGAACATAATCAGGCAGTGAAGAAAGGGAATGATGGCTTTCTGGCGGCTCACTGCTCTCAGTGCAAATGCGTTCCATTTTTCGACAAGACAACAGTGCTGGCCACTCACGCTAACGATAGCACAAGAATCATCATTGAAGCTGCGGAGATAGCCAGTAGAAGCTGCGTAAGCAAGCCATCAATCGCACTAACAAAAAAAAGAATTAGATTACTTAAATTCTCCGGTACGTGGCATTTCACCTTAGTTTGTGGCGTTTCTCGGTTTTGTTTTGTTTTTTTTTTGCCTCTGCCTTTGACAGATTTAAGGGCGATCACGTGTGTTCGGGTGTATATATTTATGTGTTTCAGCAATAAAGCTCAGTTGGAAGTAGCGCTTGTCCCTCGTCGTTTACTGTCTAGTGTATTTTTTCTTGCGCTTAAGTGTATCATTATGGGAATACCAACTAGCCCGCTCCCATACCTTACTTTACTATGCCCTTGCCAAAGGCGAGGACATATGACCGTATCCTCTTGACCTATCAGCATAGTAAAGTATCTAGTATAACTGATCTGCATAGTAAAGTACTTTATTAAGTACTTTACATACTATAGTACATAGTAAAGTAACTTTACTAAGCCCTCACCTTTGGCCAGGGCATGCGTAGTAAAGTTTATGCCACGCTGTGATAAATGTCTCAGTGGGAGTTGGAACTGTGTAGAGAGGTATCGGGAAAGTATGTATAAATGTTCCAAATAAAACAGTTTTGAATTTCACTGTGGTTCTATTTTTACAACCGATTGGGCTTTGAAAAAAAAAAGAAAGGTAGCCCTCATACTTAAGGCTTTTTAAAAAGCACATAGTTGTTATGAATTAGCAGTGCAGTCTACATGGAGCCACAGAGTATGTTATATGTATGTTATATGTTGTGCTTACTGGTTTGCGTGTACCACTAGCTATAATTTTTTTTATTGGCATAAAGGGGAAGCAAAAATGTGTGTTCATCTGCTTTTTTAAGGTCCCAGATATGTCTCATGAACAGGCTGTACCGACAAAATGGTGGCGGAAAATATGGTACAAAAATATGGCACAGATACAGAAAATAATGGTACAAGAAAAAAAACAAGAACTGCAAATTCAAAATGTCCTGAAACAGCATTGCTGCAACCAAAGCTGTGTCTGAGAACACAAGGTGCCCAACCAAATGAGTAGAGTCAAAATGGGTGGCGACGTGGCGTATGATGCGCCACTCACACCATTTCTTATGCTCACTTGGGAATGAACAAAAATTGTCATAGAAGGCTAAGAATGTATGACGTATTGATTGAATGTTAACTTTTGCAGTCTATACCAAATTAAATTCGTGTGATGTTGGAATCTCTAGGTCCCTTGTTGGACTAACAAACATCATGGCTTTCACATTTATGTCTCTTAAGAGGACTGACAATTAACTGGCCCAGAACGCGTATATGGACCTTTGTGTATTTGGAAAGACCCAGAATTTTAGTGATAGAATCGAGCACCCTTTCGCAATTTGAGTAGGATAAGTATTTTTAAATGGAGATTGAAAATCGCAGCAGGCGCACCATGGTGCTGCTTGGTGGTGAAGCCTTAGTGCCGAGTTTTGGAGTCATTAAATTGCTGTATGTTGCTTGCTGCTGCTCAGACAACCATTCATCGGGCTTAAAATTACAGTCGGTATATAAAAACACATCCTCATTTTCTTCTTTGCTCATTACGCAGTAAAACAAGTTGATGCTGAGAAGTGGCCCTAGCTTTCTTCACGGAAACTAAAAACCTCATTTAACCATGGTGCATGCATATGGTGTCTCTCAGGTGTTTCGCGCATGTGCTCTCTCATGGGAGAATGTGGTGCTAATACATCCATTGGCTATCGGCCACTGTTTCAGCATGTGATGCATATAAGCCTCCATTGGTAACAAATTTTGACATAAAATGTTTCATCGCATTTTCCCTGTTGTCGGTATGATTTCCATCACAATAAAAAAAAAGCAGGTACATTAAAAGCCAGTTGTCTGACCCACCCACGAAGCTACAGCTAAGGACTCCTAGAAATTTTAAAAGCAGAAGTACAGCATCACTAGGAAATAGTCAGGCCCTTTGAAACTGTCAGAACTCTTAAAAAAGGGCAAGTGATCCTTGTATACCTGATAAAATCACTTTCCTAGGGCGAAGTAGCTAGCTGCACTACATAAGCTCTCAAGTTTTGTGCTTATAATCTGCCAGCAGGGATAAAAGCAATCACACTTTTACCCAAATTTTCCGTTATTTTTGGTGCACTTAACATTTCGAAACATTAGTAAAGCATGTATTAAAAAATATTCAGTTTTACGAATAATGGCTTCTGGATCGAATACTACAATATTCTATTTGGTATGTTAAATCATTGAATATTTGCACACGCTTATTACATTTGTCGTGTCGAAATTTTCCTGGTGTGTATAATGCTCCATGTTGGTTTTACATGTTTCCTAGAGAGGGCTTCTGTGCCATGATCATAAAATATTTTAACAAGGCCTTCATAAAAAGTTCTTGTACTACACCTTTTTTTCGCAAAGTAATTGTATGGTTCACATATAGTATTCACGTTTGACAAGCATAGTTGTGTAGGTAGGTGATTAATATATTGACTCCTCTGGCCTCTGATCACTGGGAGGGTGGAAGGGGGGTTGGACTTACAGGCTTAGGGGACGGACAAATCTGACTTGTTGTTGCATCAGTTGCAGAGCACAGTTGAGATTAAATATGAGATAAGGATTCCAGGCAGGGGTTGTGATAGCATGGCATGAACTGTTGGAAGCATTTCATGCTGGGAAAGAAGTGACGTGTGTATTGGTGACACGTCCTTTGAAACTTAGAAAGAGAGAAAAGTTTCTTGAGCATTATCTTGTGATGTTTCTTGACACTAGATGAATGTTTCTGTTTCCTTACATATCTGCTGGCAAAGCCACAAAAAAAGACCGATGGAAGTTAACACATGTCTTGTGTCTTATGTGAGTGCACTTCTCCACTTTATTACCTCCCTGAAGCCACGCACCATCTTGCCGAGTTATAAGCTTTGTTAAGCTATTTATTCTATGTGGCATCGTTGACTCAAGATGACCACAGAGTACATGCTAAAGCTCCTGCAAGATCACAGCCTTAAGATAACAACCCTTTTACCTTTGTTAGGACAAAAAGTGCTGACATTTAAGATGTTACTGTTTGCATATGTTGTAAGTGCTTCAGTGGAGTCTTGTGAGCTTAAAAAATGTGGTGCTCCCACAAAGAACTTTTTCTTTCTGTACAGTGACCAACCTGGAAAACTATTGAGGTGATAGGTAACAGAGATCACAGTCGGGCGAAATGATGTGATCCCTGACACTATAAGTGAATGCAAGAGTACCTACTTATATTACCATTGTTTACAAGTGGAATATTATATTCAACATGAACCTCACCTTGTTTTGCCGTGGTGTTCCTGTGGGTGTACCTTCTTACGACCACGGCAGCATTGCCAGAACTAATGTCTCTGTCAAAATCTTGTGCAGGTGTGTGACACAAGCAGGTCACTATTTCCATCTATGATTCTACAGTATCCGACAGCTCGTGTGGAGTACACATCACGATGGCTGGAGCCATGCTCAGCCATCCATGTGTGGCACCAGCTAGACTGTGATAAGCTGCGTACTTTTGCTTGCAGCAAATGTGTGGGAAAAAGAGAAGGACACCACGCAAGGAAAGATTTTTAAGTAAATGTAGGGGCTTACGGTGAGGGAAATTATGAAAAGGTCTGATGTGCCATCTTGCGATAGAGAAGCAACATTTATACCTAGTCTGTCTCATGTTAGTAGGAGTCTGCTAAACATTGGCTGTACAAGTCTGTGGCTAAGGAAGGATGATGGCCAGAGATGCCCTCTTGAAATGTTAACCTGCACCCTTCTCCCATCCCCTTCTTGGTGCACTGGAAGTTTTTGCCCTATAGGTACTAGTTCTTTCTGTGTGTGCTCCTGAAGGGCTTGAGATTGATCTCACTCTTACCACCTGCTTTACCCAAGGGCCAAACCTGGTGCTGGTACTTGTTTGCTCAGTAGCAATTTTTAATAAAAAAAGAGGCTTCAAGCATTACACAAACAAAGCTAGGGCATGAAAAGGTTACTATATATATATATGATGTTCTGTACACACACCTCCCCTATACAATTCACTAAACAGTCACAAATAACCTCTATGGTGCGCCTGATTATGCCATAAGAAAGCATGTAGTTCCTTGATGTTATCTTTTTTTAATCAGTAAATTAACCTTAGAAAAACCAGATTGTCGTCAGTGGTGCTTGATATAGGGTACATGAAACCAGTGAATATAAACTGCAGTGATGCCACCAGAAGCATCAGCAAAAGTAAATTCATCCTGGTGGAAACCTTATTCTGCAATAAGACTGTCCAGGCATTATTAACAACGCATTTTCATTAATTCCATTACTACTAATTCCGCCATTCGCAAAATCCTACCTTGCTGTGAACCCAATAATTATTGACCTACGAGGTGTTACTAAAAGTGACCAGCTCGTTTAAGATACCTGCTAGCCCCAGTGCTAACCCCATTAAATAGAGGCTTTATTAAGTACTGCTGTGTGCTCATCCCTTAAAGTAATTTTCAGCATCCCCTTGATAGCCATCTTTTTAAGACTTGATGATCAGGAATACGATACATCTCCACATCCGATGAAAGTCACTTGCCTAATTACCACCCCCCTCTTGCCAACAAGCTTGTAAGATGCATGAACACGTGCTATCATCTCGGGTCACCACAAGTTTGCTGAAACCACTTTGCTCTTAGTTCTAGCACAGCATAATTTTCAGAAATCAATTTCTCGCAAAGCTCAACTTGCTTCATTGACAAACTGGACGTATAATTTTTTTACTATTCTTGAATAGCTATTTTCCTTGCTTACTCGAAAGAACTCGGTAAAGTGAACCATGAGCTGCTACTTTTCAAAGAAAGTTAATGAAATATGGTTGGGCATTTCCTGTACCTAGCCTGAGCATATATTTGCTTAATAATCATTTTCAATTTAGAGCATATATCTGATGGCAAGAAATCTGGAGTACCACTGGAGTCTGTCATAGGCATTTTGCATATCTTTGAATGGGCCATGCACAAATTTTGAATTAGTTCTGCACCAAACTAGAACTTTCCTTGCGAATCGCTTGTCACAAAATGTCTGTTTAGAGGGTAAATTGATATGGGCTCGTTACAAAGGCTGAAGTTGGTGGCGATGCTGTCCACCGCATCTCCACTAATGAGACAGGGGACGGCGCGTGTATAATTAACGCCCCCACACGAGGCCTAATGACAGTGGTAAATTTCCATTTTATACACACACGCGCGCAGAACGTATGCTTTACCGCAATACACTGCGTGCACTTCGTCGCATAACACGACTGCGTTGCGGCAATGTTAACTTTAAGAAAGACGTTTCGGGTCGGCAGTTTAAGCTAGACAATGTCCCCAGCAATAAATTTTCCATTTCATTTCCTTTTTGTATTTTTATACACCTACCTAAACAGACACCGCTAACAAAACCGATTGTCAGCATCGGTGACAGCATAAGCTACTCGGAAAATAACGTCGGGTGAACGCTTGTTCATATCCCGTCGCTTCCACCTTGCGCATTTCGTATCTGTCTCGCGCAGTTACGCAAGACGGAGTTTAACCCATTAAGGACCACGAAAGAACTACTGGTCCGATTTTATTGAAATTTTGCTTATTTAATTAACCGCAACAGATAACCACACGTGCAAATTTTCATAGAGTTACGTGCGTTTCTTCAGGAGTTATGGTACTGTACTATAAAAAGTACGCTGGGCCTTCGAGATAGCAATGGGCAAGGTGACTTGATGCAAGAATGGCGAGTAGGCTGCGCCCTTGTGAAACGAATAACAAAGTTATCTTGGCCCATGCCACTTAATCAAGGACCAGTGCTTTAGGGAAAGCGTAACGTCACGCTTTTCGCCACACGATTTCGATGTATTTTGGCAGAATTCTACTGTTTTGCCGGCTTCTTGTGAAAATGTCCGTATGGATAGAGGGTAATAGCAAGCACAGTGGAATCTGGAGAGCTTTGATACTTCTCTTGGGTACAACAAGGCGCAGTCAGTGTTTTGTTGTTATGCGACTAAAGGACAATAGTCAACGCCTAGAGGGTCTGCTAAAACCTACAATGTGGTAGCAGACGCTTTATGCTTTCTCTGCGGCGATTTCAATCAGCTAGGTAAATAGGTGCTGGTACCACTTTTTCTCAGCGATGATAATTCTCTAGTCATTCGCAGCTTAATCGTAGAGCTCAAATCCCCTCATGGCATTGTTACTGCGGATGAAGGAGGACAGTGGCACTACGTTTTTTTTTTCTTTTCAGTGAATGGCCACCACGATACAGACATAGTGACTCAACTGTGTAGCCTTTCGTCAGCATAACAATTATGCTCTTGTCTTTGCCATTTTCGAAACAAAGCTGCTTTCCTGTGTCAAAACAGAAGTTATATCACCCACGTTCCTTTCGTTCCGTGTTGTTTTATCGTTGGCAGAGAGCATCCATTCGTACCGCCTTCATTCCCCTCCTCCTCCTAAGTTCCCATGTTAGGGTCAGAATCGCCAATTAAAACATCAAGAGGCTCTCGTATATTCACAGCGACATCTTTCGCAGCCTCATGAGTCTGAGATAACCGAAAAAAGGGCATTCATAACAAAAAAAAAAGCCTGTTGAATCTATGATGCAATGCGCAACAAGAGTTACATGTATGCTCCCACGAAGTCCCAGCGTACTAAATAAAGTACAGCAACATTTGATTACTCCTCACAGCAAAACTATGCACTCTATAGGCTTCTCGCGCTTTGCAGGGATTGAATTGCTCTTCCTGAAGCAGAAACCGGCCGTTTTTTTAACATATAAAATGTAAAACTTCAAATTAATTTAGAAAAAGTAGTACTGACCACGTGCGTTCAACGGGCTCTCAATTTCCTAAAGTTTGACGACTCATAAAACAGAAAAAACATAACCGAGTCAATATTCCAAATTAGGATTTTCTTGCTGCAACATTTGGCATCAGAAATTGTAATGAGCAAGATCAGAATATTCTGTTTTGCATTTTCTATGCCCGAAAAAGGAAGTGTACTTTTTAAAGTACACTGGTCCCTAATGGGTTAAATAAAAGTGTTCGTTCAAGTAATTCGCGCAAACGACAGTCCAACTGTAAGCGATCGATCCATGCAACACACGGACTTAGCACACGTCCACGTGCGCCACAATAATATAGTTGTTCGTCAAACAGGCATTCACAAATCGCATACCACTTCGCTTTTATTCCACGCTACTACAGCTCGTTATCATTCTTTATGGATTTGGCGGCGAACACGTCGGGAGATTGGCGTTAACTACTAAGCACCGCGGAGAAGCTCCCTGCGCTCATCAGCGTCGACTAAACACGGCGACATCGCAGGAACTAACAAAAGCGGCAAGACTTGCACATGTCATGAATCAATTTCTTTAACACTCTTACACAATGCGACCACGTCCGCGTTTTTAGATGCGAAGCATCTTATGCTCGGGGCTCTGTCCGTCCCTCCCCCGTCCCCCCGTCCCGCGTCCCGCGTCCGGCCACTTTCATGAAGTAGGGAAGCACCCATTAGGGGTGAACCAGAACACTGTAGTAATATGAAGGCCGTCAACCCTATCACAGTCATGAGAGTCATGGCCGAGAGCACAGAGAGGCTGCTTAGCAATGGCTAGGCAGGTGGTGTCTGTCGCCCACGTTGACCCCATTCCTTGATCTTGCTTGCATGTGTTTGGAGGGGGCTTAGTCCGTCCCACACCACCACAGCGCATGCACGTCTCCTCCCCCTCTCTCCTACGCTCACCCACTTTCTCTCCTTTAGGAATGCTCTACTACGGAGCGGCCTCCGCGTCCCACAGCCCATGCGCGTCCCCTTCCCCCTATCCTCTGCTACGCTCACCCCCCTTTCTCTACTCTAAGAATCATCCGCTCAACGGAGCGGCTCCGGCGTCCCACAGCGCATGCGCGTCCTCTCCCCCCTCTCTCCTCTAGGAATCCTATACTCTACGGAGCGGCTCCCGCGTCCCACACCTCCACAGTGCATGCACGTCCCCTCTCTCTCCTCTCCTACGGTCCCCCCCGTTCTCTCCTCTAGGAATCCTCTACGGAGCGGCGCGCACGAAGTGGTGTGACAGCTGCATACTCCGCTGGGGGGTGCCACGGTATACGTCGGTATAAAAATGACGGAGCGCGCGCGCCTCATTCTCTCTCCCTTGCAATGCCGCGATGAGCGCCCGGACGGCTGCCGTGAAATGAGAGCGGCGACGTTCCTCCCGCTCAAGCTAATTATCTCCCCGCTGCTTCGCATCCACACATTGGTTCCCTTTAGCGGGAGATGGGGAGTTTTTTGCTAATGCACACAGCTCTCGGTCAAAACCAACATCCACCACGGAGAAAAAAATCTTCCCCATCTCCCGCTAAAGGGAACCATGTGTGGATGCGAAGCAGCGGGGAGATAATTAGCTGGAGTGGGAGGAACGGTCGCCAATCTCATTTCGCGGCAGCGGTCCGGGCGCTCATCACGGCGCTGCGCAGGAGAGAGAATGAGGCGCGCGCGCTCCGTCATTTTCCATACCGCGGAACTACCGTGGCGCGCCCAGCGGAGTATGCAGCTGTCACACCACCTGTCGTGCCCGCCGCTGCGTAGAGGATTCCTAGAGGAAAAGGAAGGGGGATCGTAGGGAGAGGGGGGAAGGGACGCGCATACGCTGTGGGGGTGTGGGACGCGGGAAGCAGCTCCGTAGAGTAGAGGATTCCTAGAGAAGAGAGGGGGGAGAGGACGCGCATGGGCTGTGGGGATGTGGGACGCCGGAGCCGCTCCGTAGAGTAGAGGATTCATAGAGGAGAGAGGGGGAGAGGACGCGGAATGCACTGTTGGGGAAGTGGGACGCGGGCTCCGCTCCGTAGAGTAGATGATTCCTAGAGTAGAGGAAGGGGGGTGAGCGTAGGAGAGCATAGGGGAAGGGACGTGCTGTGGGACGCGGGGGGCCGCTCAGTCGAGTAGAAGATTCCTAGAGGAGAGAAAGGGGGGTGAGCGTAGGCGAGAGAGAGGGAGAGGGGACGCACATGCGCTGTGGTGGTGTGGGACGCGGGAAGGAGGGACGGACTAAGCCCCCCTCCAAACACATGCAAGCAAGATTAAGGAATGGGGTCAACCTGGGCGACAAACACCACCTGCCTAGCCATTGCTAGGCAGCCTCTCTGTGCTCTCGGCCATGACTCAAGGAATGGGGTCAACCTGGGCGACAGACACCACTTGCCTAGCCATTGCTAACAGCCTCTCTGTGCTCTCAGCCATGACTCTGGTGCCTGTAGTAGTGGTTGACGGCCTTCATATTACTACAGTGTTCTGGTTCGCATAATGGGTGGCTTCCCTACTTCATGAAAGTGGCCGGACGCGGGACGCGGGACGGCGGACGGACAGAGCCCCGAGCATAAGATGCTTCGCATCTAATAACCAAACCACCACCTCACGCCTAAAATGAACAGAACCACCATAGAGTTTCTCTCAAGTTAGTGAGAAGCTCTATGACCTAAACCGCCTAAAAGACCTTTCAGCATGATTTCAGTCTTTCAGCCAAACGATTCTAACCGCCGCCTAATCCATTGCCTAATCATACACTTCAAGCCAAGTCAAGCCGGTTTTAAGCGGCTATATGGGTGAGCCGAACGTTTTCCCCGTCTAAGCGTTCCTGCCACCGGGTGGCAGGAGACAGTGCCCCTATGACATTAGAGCCTCAAAGATTCGCGCACACAGTCTCGGAGGTTGTGACGTGTCTCTGAATGTTTACTCTGACCGTAAGAAAAGTATTTTTCTTACACCGTGATTCTGACGATTTGGCGGTGCAGCGCATCTGCCCGCTCTTGCGTTGCCGCGTTCGCACGTGCTTGGGCGGTAGCGTACGTACCTCTTCGTGCCTGGACGGTACCGTAAGTTCATATCAAATGTCACGGGGTAAAAATCGGTTCGCAGCAACCGTACTCAATTACATTTCAGGCCAATGGGCCTTGGCCGGGACCAAAGAAAAATTCGTATCACCCCGAAATTCGTATGAGCTGCGCTTCTCAAATCCCGTCGCCGGTGATCCGCAATCGGTCACGTTCGTCGACGCCGCCCAATATGGTTCGTCCGACCACTGGACGGAGCAGGTGGCGGTGGCCCTCGCCCTCCAGGACGGGAGCAGACCACAAATCTTTACGGATTCTCGGGCGGCGGTCAGGGCCTTCGCCTCGAGTTCGGTCTCGGCGGAGGCGGCCTCGCTGCTTTGCGGCAGGAGCATCGGCCCCCCACATCATCACTTGGTTCCCCGCCCACATGGGGCCTAGGGTCTCCCCCGTCATTCCCAACGCCAACGAGCTGGCCCATGCCCGTGCGCGCGAACTTATCCCACCGCGCCGGGGAAACGGTGCTCGCGGGTGCGGAAGCGGGGCTCCACAAGGACTCCCTCCACACATTTTAACGAGATCACGAAGCACTATAAGCTCAGCAGGAGGGTCTATCCCCCGCCTCACCCCAAGCTCTCCAAGCCTCAGTCGTCCACCCTTCGCATGTTGCAAACTGGGTCCTATCCCAGCCTAGCCAAGGTCAGCAGGTACGCGGACTCCTACGAGCCCGATTGTCCGGATTGCGGAGACCCCTTCTGCACTTTAGAGCACATGCTCTGGCGGTGTCCCTCGTTACGGGACAACGATCGTCTCACCACAGGAAGCAGAGTGGGAGGAGGCGCTCAAGAGCTCCGACCTCGCCGCTCAGCTACGGGCCGTCCAGAGGGCCCGCGATGCGGCGGTCAGGCATGGCCTGCCCGTCCCGACGTGGGAGCTGCCCGCGGCGGCTCCTGCCCCTTAAGGGGGCTTCCGAGTCGCCCCTCAAGGACCACAATAAAGTTCATTGTCTGTCTGTCTGTGTGTATGAGCGTACCGGCTAGCATAACTGATAAACCTTTCTTCTTCGTTAGACAAGAACGGCGCCGAGTGCTACGCTGCTTGCGTTGGTGTGTATTTCCGTATCGGCGTACTCCTCGCAATGCGCAAGTATCGGAGGCGTCTGCAGGTGTCGTTTCAGTTGCTGAAATGCTTGAAGTTGCGCCGTTTCCCACCGGAACTCGACGTCGGTCTTCGTGAGCTGCCTTAAAGTGGCTCTGCGATGCGTGAAAAATCCTTGACGAAGCGTCTGTAATAGGCGCACAAGCCGAGAAATCGGCGTACGGCCTTCTTGTCTGTGGGCGGCGGAAAGTCGGCGATGGCAGCTGTTTACTGCGGGTCTGGGCGCACTCCAGTCTTGCTGATCACGTGACCCAAGAAAAACAGGAGCTCCTCATACGCGAAGCGGCACTTTTCCGGCTTGAAAGGTGAGTCCGGAAGTCTTGATTGCTTGAAGTACGGATTCAAGGCGCTCGAGGTGTTCGTCGAAGTTCGAGGAAAACAGAACGACGTCGTCCAAGTAAACGAGGCAAGTTTGCCACTTGAATCCTGCCAGTACTGTATCCATAACCCGTTGGAAAGTCGCAGGCGCCGAGCAAAGACCGAATGGGCATGACCTTGAACTTGAACAAACGGTCTGGTGTAATGAAGGCAGTCTTTTCTCGGTGAGAGGTGCTGGGATCTTTCCCAGCACCTCCACCAGATGTCACGTAGTCGTGACGTTGACGAAGGGAGCAGTCGACGTCTTCAAGGCGAAACACTTTATTTGGCCGAACTTGTGGCCTCGAAACGGAAACTCAAGTTACAGCAAGTAATACACACTGCACACTGATAGCGGCGAACAGAGCGTCGGCCGTCGATCAACTTTTATTTTACAATTTTTATATTTACAATCCTCATAGATGCTTACAATATCATTAATATAGAAAAGAAATATACTTGGTCCCAGTATGCTGGCCTGAGGTACTCCAAATTCAATAGGCCCAAGGTGCGATTTATATTTATTTGAGTTCCACGTATTGGTGGCGTTCTTTCAAATACGCTTTAATAAGTTGAAGTACTGTTCCACGTAAGCCGTAATGTTCTAACTTTTCAAATAAAACAGAATGCTTTACCCGCTCGAAACCTTTACCAAAATCGAGAAATATACCTAGTGTCATGATATTATGTTCAAAATTGTATAATATTGCCACGCGCGTTTCGTATTATACTTTTGCTGTATTCGGTTTACGCCCTACAAAGACTGTAAGCAATGCTCAGCGCAAACCGCGCCTCATTTTTCTAGAAGCTTCGGGATTATTGTAGATAGTTGTGTTAAGATTGCCCACAAGACGCGAACATGCGAGCTTATTCCAGAGCTTTCGCGACAACCAGTGATAAGGCTGGAATATTCGATGACACGCGTATAAATGCCGATGCGCTTCACCGCTTGTCAGTTGATCGACGGCCGACGCTCCGTTCGCCGCTATCAGTGCCAGTGTGTATTGCTGTAATCTGACTTTCCGTTTACAGGCCACAAGTTCGGCCAAATAAACAGTTTCATCTTAGACATACCGACTGCTGCTTTGGTCAACGTCACGACCACGTCACATCTGGTGGAGGTGCTGGGTAGCTACCTTGAAGGACCCTTCAGGTCATCTCGCACGATGGAGTCTGAGACTTCAAGAATTCGACATTACCGTCGGTTACAAGTCCGGACGAAAGCACTCTGACGCCGACTGCCTGTCCCGTGCCCCCCGTTGACCCACCGCCGCAGGACAAGGATGGTGACTACTTCTTGGGAACATTAAGCGCTGATGACTTCGCCGAACGACAGCGCGCCGATCCGGAACTGAAGGGCCTTGTAGAATACCTCGAGGGGAAGACCACCATGGCTCCAAAGGTATTCAGACGAGGACTGGAGTCGTTTTTCTTGCGGAACGGCGTTCTGCTAAAGAAAAACTTCTCGCCACTTCGGGCCGACTCCCTCCTCGTAGTACCTTCAGCATTACGTCCAGAAGTTCTGGATGCTCTGCATGACGACCCGATGGCTGGACACCTTGGATTTTCCCGTACGCTCGCGAGGATACAAGAAAAGTACTACTGACCTCGCCTCACTGCCGACGTCACCTACTACGTGAAGACTTGCCGAGATTGTCAGCGACGGAAGACACCACCCACTAGGCCAGCCGGACTCTTGCAACCCATCGAGACACATCGCCGACCGTTCCAGCAAATCGGGATGGACTTACTGGGGCCATTCCCGACGTCGAATTCCGGATACAAATGGATCATCGTAGCAATGGTCTACCTCACCCGCAACGCTGAGACAAGAGCTCTGCCCAAGGACAGTGCCGCCGAGGTAGCAAAGTTCTTCGTCGAGAACACCGTACTGCGTCATAGGGCCCCAGAGGTCCTCATTACCGACAGAGGTACGGCCTTCACAGCGCACCTAACTCAGGCGATCCTGAGGTACAGCCAAACAAGTCACCGCCGGACCACCGACTACCACCCCCAGACCAATGGCCTAAGCGAGCGTTAAGACCAACGCCGATAAGCTGGCCATGTACGTCGACGTCGAGCACAAGACGTGGGATGACATCCTTCCGTATGTAACCTTTGCATAGAACACGGCCGTACAAGAAACGACGCAGATGACACCGTATGGATTGGTCTACGGAAGGACCCCGGCAACGACGCTCGACACCATGTTGCCCAATGTCTCTGACGAGGAAAACGTCGACGCCACCGTGTACCTTCAGCGCGCCGAAGAAGCCAGACAACTCGCCCGTCTGTGCATCCAGAGGCCAGCAAAAGACCGACAGCCGTCGCTACAACCTTCGACGACGCCACATGGAATACCAGTCCGGTGACCGTGTATGGGTCAGGACGCCAGTTTCGCCGGCGGGGGCTTAGCGAGAAGTTTCTTCGACGATACTTCGGAACAAAACAGGTTGCGGGGCTAGTTGGTGATACATTCTAATTTAAAAATTGTAGCGCTACATTAGACGAGGACAAGAAGAAAAGAACATGACAGGATGGGCGCCCGTCCTGTCATGTTCTTTTCTTCTTGTCCTCTTCTAATGTAGCGCTATAATTTGTAAATAAGAATACTTCGGACCCTACGGGGTACTTCGACGCCTCGGCGCACACGACTACGAGGTTGTCCCTGACGGCATTGCGAACTCTGAGCGGCGCCGTGCGTGACCTGAAGTCGTTCATGTCGTGCGCCTGAAGCCGTATTACGCGCGTTAGTGAACCTGAGGACTGTAATTTTTGCTTTATTATTGTACTTTCGTGCTTGTGCTTATTGTTTATCGCACTTTCTTGCTTTATTGTTGTCATTTATTGTTGCATGAATCGCTCTCCCCCTCCCCCTGTTCTGTTTTAAGCATCGGGACGATGCTTTTCAGAGGGGGGGGGGGCATTGCCACGCGCGTTTCGTATTATACTTTTGCTGTATTCGGTCTTCGCCCACAAAGACTGTAAGCAATGCTCAGCGCAAACCGCGCCTCATTTTTCTAGAAGCTTCGCGATTATTGTAGATGTGTTAAGATTGCGCACAAGACGCGAACACGCGAGCTTATTCCAGAGCTTTCGCGACAACCAGTGATAAGGCTGGAATATTCGATGACACGCCTATAAATTCCGACGCGCTTCACCGCTTGGTCAGTTGATCGACGGCCGACGCTCCGTTCGCTCTATCAGTGCCAGTGTGTATTGCTGTAACGTGACTTTCCGTTTACAGGCCACAAGTTCGGCCAAATAAACAGTTTCATCTTAGACATACCGACTGCTGCTTTGGTCAACGTCACGACCACTTGGACAATATTATCTCTTTTATAATTGAAGTGCGATCGCACTGCATCGTCCTTTTCTGAAGCCGAATCTGTTAATGCGTTGTATTTTCTAGAAAACTTCTCATTACGACAGTTGATTACTTTCTCGAGTCCCTCTGAAAAGATGGACAAAATTGACGGCGGACGATAGTTGCTTAAGTGATGTCTCCATTCTTGTAAATTACTGAAACTCGATCTATCTGCATGCTGTCTGGAAAAATCCCAGTACATTATATATGTACCGAAGCACTGGTGCAATTAAGTCTGTAACCTATTTCATTGTTTTTATTTATTTCTAAATCATCCACATTCGCGGCTACGATTCCTGCTAAGCGTCGTATACAGCATTGTTACTTCAGCGACAGATGTTCGCTGCAACTACATTGTGTGGGATAATCTCGTAATGCCATTAGTTGCTTCGTGACAGTAGGTGCTACTTCCAATTTCAACAAAGAAATCGTTGAAAAGCTTGGCGACGTTGGTTCCACCAATAATTATGTCATTTATGACGAAGTTTTCTATTCTATAGTCCCTGGTATTTTTGTTTAGTAACTAGTTTATTTTCTTCCACACTTTGCTACCACTACGCAGGCAATCGTTGTGAAATGCACGATTATAATATTCGTTTTTATTGCGATAGCAATTATATGGGCAGTCTGAAAGTGTTCTTGCCGTCGCCGTCATATCGTGTATAAAGTCCTAATTGATAAAATCCTCCAGCGCATCGTACATTATACCCGCGGGTAATAGGGCGTGAGCGAGGGCGATAACGCGGCTGAAGCGGAGATCAAGTGAGCCGGCCCATCTGCGTCGCTCCGAGGCTCATGCGATAAGATCGGCCCGCCTCTCAGACCAGCCGTCGAATGCTCAAGCAGAGAGGAAACGCCCCGCCCCTCTTTATCGAGCGTGAAGGGACGCGAGGGGGGGGGGGGGGGTCCCTCGAGCAGCAACTGCGACCTCTTGATTTTACGAGCGCGGTCGTCTCTAGCAGGGCTGGGCAAAGATACTTTGAAATTGTATCGCGATACGATACAAGATACTCAGGCAAGAAGTATTTGAGATACTGATACAAGATACTTCAGAAATAATTGTTTGCGATACGATGCTTCCCAATTGTATCTTAAGATACTTCGATACATTTGCAAATTAGCTATTATAGATCTATAGAACGAAGCAGCATAGGCCTATATACAAATGTGTTTACTTGAAACTTCTTAACAGCTATCAGCTTCGTTTAATTTTAACGAAATGCCTATTTGTATCACAAGATTTCTGTCGTTCTTGCTCAAGGTATATTAGTTTGATTCCGAAACAACTTTTTCAGATTTGTTTGGCTGCTTAACATGACAGCTCATTAACCGTTGCTCTGTTAGTGGCCTTTTGCTTGACACTTTTGCGATTGATGAGTGTCGCTGCTCTACTTAACGACCAACTATAGCGGGTTGCCATATATTTGCAAGAAGGTTATTAAGATGCCTCCACACGATTATGCAAATACCGGTGCGCACTCTTGCTTTGTCCGCAAGCATATTACCGTTTTCTAATACTGTATCAACCAACATGTGCAGAGCAGCAACAGCGTTGGTTGAGATATTGTTTGTGACGCATCGTGTGAAGACGATCAACTACGTAGTCAGCACTCACAATTTATGGAGGACATAAAACTGCACTGATTTTTCATATTGTACTGATCTGCTGGCGTAAAGAGTTCGTTACCAACACGATCAGTGACGCGCGATTTTTTACTATTTCTTCTTCGAGGGCAACTTGCACCGCCCATAAACGCCTGAGACGAATTGTAGAGGCACAAAGCGCCAGCGGGATGTCACTGCTATTTACTATTCCCACGTCTAGCTCTGGTTCCCCGCAGATTTGTTACAATAAGAATACTTTGCGGTGACCTAAAGAAAACGAACACGAATATATCGAAGTCAAATAGCTAGGCGGCTCCGTAATAAACAACCAAAGTGAATAAGTATACAGGCTGTTTCATGTAAGTATAACCAAATATTTAAAAAAAAGGGTCGGTTAACCACCACTGAATGAAATAAAAGATTTGCGAATTACTGTCATGTCGAATTCGTTTTGGAATTTTTTATACTGAGCTTAATTGGTTAATTCAATAAGGTCGATTACGCGGCATTTTTAACATTCACTTTAGGGCCAACTTCGCTTCGACACGTCGTAGAGCGCATTTAAAAACGACCGATTCACTTTTTTTTGGCAGTGTAAATGCTGTGTGATGAATATTTACGGCATTTTAAAGAAAGCCCGCACAATATGAGAGAAAACCACGTTCGCAGACAGGTAAAAAAAAATTGGGGGGGCCCTTAAGCTTCGCCTTTAAGAGTTGAACGCGATAGCGATATCCCGTCCCTAGTGCGTACTTCAATCACTTAGTGCACACTATGTAATGGGTAGTATGCTTTAAACCAGGAGAAATTATGCTCGGCAAATGTGGGAAATGTTTTCGAACTTGCTATGCACCCACTACCGTGGTGTTAAGGGAATACGCGCAGTAAGGTGTGTGCCGTTTGTAATGGGTGGCTGGCTTTAAACTATGGAATCGTTATGATAGTCACATATTCTGACGCCCGATGGCAATGTACGCTTGTACCACGCAATATTCCTGGGATATTACATGTTATATTGCGACGCCTATATACAGGACGCTTGCGTTTGCGAAGCATGCAAGTTATTTTCGCTGCATTTCCAAGCAGAGGAAGTTATTTTCACAGTATTTCCAAGCAGAGGCATGGCTGTGTGGTAGAACACCTGCTTGCCACGCAGACAACCCGGGTTCGATCCTCACTCGGACCCGGAAAATTTTTATTATTTATTTTATTTGCATCTTTCTCGATTTTTCGGTCACGGACAAGATGATGATTTTTCGCTCACAACCAACGACGCCGACGCCGACGCCGGAATTTCGGCGAAACGAGCTCTTTAACGCTATCGCGTTAAAATAAGAATAAAGCAGAGAACGTATTTTAGCAGCAGGTTACAGAACGCCTATTACAATAAATAGACGGGCGATAACTATACAGAGGTCCAGGTAATGTATAGAATGCAAACGGAGGACAGCAAAAACAGCACTTTCGCGCACATTCAAATTATCATTAAAAAAAGAAACTTCTGGAATATAACTGGAAGAACAAAGACACAGTACGTCGAAATATTTCCGGTTCCGTAAATGCTTGTACTATTGCATCTAACATCAGCACCGATAGTTCGATGGTTGTGAGAATCTCATGCGCAAGTAAGTCAATCGCATCGTATGCAAGTCATGCTTACAACGAAAGATCTTTCAAATCACTGATGAATGAAATCCGCGAGACGCGAAGCAGCCCCATTCTAGCATTCTTAATGGAGACTTTGCAACGAAGCACCACGCAAGACAAACTTCGATAACCACACTACAGCGGCACCAAAATTTGAGTGAAAGACGTCGTACGCATTAGAGTACGCACCATAGCACCGTGGCTACGAGCAAGTGTCATGGTACCGAAACAAATAAAAAGAAAGAAAACAGCCGATAAAACGCAGATGTTCGCGCACTTATTTTTGTCGATATGGCTCGAGCGCCATCACGTGACTCTGCTCCACCAGTTGGGACGCACCTACCTCATCGCCTGTGCTTGCTGAAGCGCTCTGGCTGAAGTATACAAGAATGTCACTGTCGTTAGTTTTATTCAGGTGGCTTAGTGGTAGCAAGATCAGCTTGAGAACCGGAATTTCAGGTCGACGTTTATTGTTTCGCACGGTGGCGTTTCTGCAGCAGTATCTTGTATCTTAAGATACACGATACATTATTGAATGTATCGGAAATACAGATACTCATTTTGCGAGACGTATCGCGATGCAGATACAAGATATCCAAAGAGTATCTGAGATAGTATCTAAGATACATGTATCTTCGATACTGCCCAGCACTGGTCTCTAGCGAGCGCGTTATCTCGCTATCTCGGCAGCAATCAACGGGCGGCTTCCTTTACCCTTCTACGAGCTGCGCTCCCAACGAGAAGAGAATGTGCGAAGAATGTCTCTGGAGCGGCCGTATTCTCTTAAACCAGAGTTTTGTAGAGTTGCGTAAGATCTGGATCCAAAAGAGTTATGTTTTCGTGTTCTTGTTGCGGTGCGCTCGCTTCTCGCATTATTTTTACTGTCACGTTTCGCTTCTTACCTGAAGGTTGGAAGTTTGGGCAGGTAACATTGTTTGATGTGAAGATGATTGTGTATCGATAGTGAGAGAGAAAGCTCACGAGTTGTGCAAGAAAAAAATATCGATTCTCCATAAGAAATAGGGCTTCTTGGGTGGGTTAGTTTGTTCATATTTGCTCACAGTGGTAGTACACTGCAGAAATTTGCACAGTGGACATGCAGGACCCAGAGGACAGCTCTGTTTCCTGTGTGTTCAGTGTTCCGTTTTTTTATCGCGATAGCAATTATGTGAGCCCTCTCGGCAAACTTTTGCCGTCAACCGTCATGACCCATCTATGAATATGTATGTTTATATAAATAAAAGCCACAAATAAAAACAGGTCCAGAAGAAAAAAATTTCCGAAGTGCACCACCGGAATTCAAACCTGTGACCCCTCACTACGCAGCGTGCTGCGCTAGACAGCTCTGCCACGTCCAACTCTTTCTTTGGCATACTAACGGCGAGAAATGTGTACGCATCATTTACCGCTGGAGATACGGAGATCTCTGAGATGTTTCGTTGCGTTCAGTACCACCCGCGAGATCGTGCGAAGGGCGTGCTTTAATTCATCTTCAATGGGGCGCTTAGAGAACACAAACGACTCAAACGAAAAAAACCGCCAGGCCTGCGCGGAACGCGCAGCACAGTCACAGCGAAAGCTGGAAGGGCGGCCTTTCTAGAGCCTTTTTTAAACACTCTTGGGGCAACTACTACAAGCGCACTTACATGGTACCCACTACGCCATAAATCATCATAATTTTTGTGTAGTGGGTAAGCGTCTACTATACCAATATTCTTCATTCTTCGGAAAAGCGCGGTACCCGCTACACACTTGTAACGCATTATGTGCACTTTGTTGCTTTTGTGGCTGGTGACGATGAAGAATTATGCCATTTTGTAATGGGTTGGAGCATTGAACGACCCACTCGTTACGCAATTCGTATTGTGTGACTCCTGGTTGTTACTTGAAGGCTGGTTCACACCGGCGAATAGCAGCGGTCGCGCGACCAAGTTAGTCGCTTTGCGACTGGTCGCAAACAGTCGCAAACAGTCGCTTCGGTCGCAAAGCGACTGCTTTTGCTCAGTCGCTCGCTGCGCGACTTTTTAGTTGCGCGGCTGCAGTCGCAGGACTGCTGGAACCAATCAGCGAAGCCCAGAAGTGACGTCAGCATTTGTTTACAACCGGGCTCGTCGCTTTTTCTTTTCTTTTTTTTATTGCGCTCCCTTGGCTTGCTGATAACGAGATCCGGACGTGACACTCTGGGTTTGCGACTTCCGGTCGCTCGCATGCAGCCTCTGCCGGTGTGAACATCGGTCGCTTTCAGTCGCTTTTTTGGTCGCCAGTCGCAAATGGTCGCGCGAACCGGTGCAGTCGCCGGTGTGAATCAGCCTTTACTGTTCTAAAACGCTTTACAACACACGTTAACGCGATTTCTTACCCGACATGAAGCCCTGCATAGGATTCAGTTTGCACCGCAGTTTCAAGCAGTGGCGTAGCTCAGAGGTAGAGAGCTGGGCTGCCACGCCGAGGATCCGGGTTCGATTCCCAATCTGTCATAGGTGATTTTTTGATTTATTTAGTTTTTTTTCTTATTTCTTGCGATATTGGTTACGGACACCGGCGGCGGCAGCGGCAGCGGCGGCGGCGGAGGTGGACAACTACGGCGCAAAAACGACCCTTGTTGTGATCTCATAACAGCTTTCGCTGTAAAAGGTACAGGACATAAGGCAACGAGCGCAAACTACCAACTGGTTTATTGTCTGAAAACGTGGCCCCAAGAAAGGGGTGTGTCACACGAGCATGCGCAGATGCTCGTAAAAAGGGCATACGGGGCAGGGCGAAAATGAGCAAGGGGGGGGACGAAAGAAAAGGGGAGTGTGATAAAGGAGGGTGAGGAGGGGACGCGATCCGGAGAAGCAAGGATCGAGACAAAATTAGCTTGTAATTTTCGCAAAAGTCTACCTCAGCCGTTGTAAGAACGATAGAAGGGGCACTAACACAAGCTTCCTCGCCCTCTTCCATAATTTTCAATGTCTCGACGATTTCTCGGACAGTTGTTTCTTCTGAGCGAGCTACTACAGCTGTTCTTTCGAAGAAGGCTCGTTGCCTTATGTCCTGTACTTTTCCGTTTGTGTCGTTTGTGTTCAGTAAGCGCCCCAAGTGAAGATGAATCAACACCAACTAGCCCACCTTATAGCTCTCCTCAACGTGCTTTAATACAACGTTTCTGCATTGTGGTTCAACTGCTATTGAGACGCCACCTGAATAAAATGGCCCATTTCTCCACCCTTTAGCGATCTCGAACGCCGGACAAGCAATGCTTCGAACGTCACCGTGCCGCAAGATGCGTAGAGGGGCCACTCAACGCTCCCGACTGTTGAACAAGGAGGCGCTGGCACAGTCGATGCTTGTAGCGCACTGATCAAACGCAAAGAAGTAAAAACAATGACAGTTGTTATTTCCCGTTTGTCTTGTGCATGCCTGTGAGTTTTATTTTTTATTTTTCGAGCGTCCTTCTTTGCGTTTGAGCAGCGTGGTGCTCCTGAGCGCTTTCGTGCGTCGTGCGTCGTGCGTCTTTAGCGCTTGAGCGGCGCGCTGCAATTAACCAGTGGCTTCACGTTCATCGTGCGACATTCTAATTTGTTAATATCGCATTGATTACTTCGCCCTTGCGGCTAAACTGTGATTTTCTTGACGTCTGAGCCTGAGAAGATCCGCAACGTTATGAAAGGTATTGACGAAGATGCCTTCACCATGCTGCTCGCCAAGAACCCTGCCACAGTGGCTGAGGTCATCACGCTGTGCCAGAGCTACGAGGAGCTCCGCCGGCAGCGTTCGATGACCCGTCGCTCCCCTTCACGAGGTGCAGAGCTTGCTGGATTGGTGGCCACCTCTGACCAGACGGCGTTGCTGACAGAGCTCAAGTCCTTCATCCGTGAGGAAATCGCACGGCAGTTCTCTCTCCTGGCCTTTGCCCACCCGCCGGCCGTTCAACAATCGGCGACCACCCTTCTTCCTCCCCTCCGCCGAGCGATTGAGCAAGAAATTTCGGAGGTCATGCCAGCGTACCACCAGCAATCTCCGGCTCCTGCGCCCCAGAGTTACGCTCAAGTTGTCGCCCGGCCAGCCTCAAGTACTTCCGGCGGCCGCACCTCTGACTTACGCCGAAGCCGCCGCTGCTCGACCTCCATCCACCGAAGCGGGTGTGCCGGCTACGTATGCTGACGTCGTCCCTAGGCCTCGACTTCAGCCCACCATCCAGCCATTCCAGCCGCAGTTCCGTCCGTCAGGTCTTGCGACATGGGCGCGACCTACCCCGCACCTCCACCAATTGTTAAGGCGTTTATTTGCCGGAACTCCGAGAAACTGGGGAATGGCGACAGCCACGGCCAGGCACGAACTCTCAGCGCGAGCGGCGTCCTTTTTGCAGATGACCCACTAGAAGGCTCTCGAGAGTGCAACCCATTTCTAGGTTCCAATGCATCGCTACACTTTTTTAATATCTTTATTCACGTGGTGTAGTTGTTGTAGGGTCGGTGAAATTTGTGAGAGCGAAAGCATTTCTGCCTTCCAAAATTGCTTCCATACAGGCGTTTCTCATGCTTTTGCTAGTGTGCTTGTACTCGTTGCTCAAATATGGGAGCATCCCCTCGGTCTTTCGTCTACGAAGCTCGGATATTGCTCTTGAGAGGCAACAGACCAACAGCTGCTCGTTGCCCTCGATAACTTCTTCTGAATCTGACGGTTCTTCGGGTGCTGACGGAAATGATGACGCTGTAGAAAGTCGAAACTGTGATCTGTTCACATTCAAGGCGCGGTTCCTTGGCGTCGTGTGGGTAGAAAGCCCGCTTTGTCAGAGGTGTTGTCGGTTCAGGTCTCAGGTTGATGACGGCACCACGGTGACTTAGGAAGTCCATCCCAAGTATAACATCCCTGGATCAGTGTTATAACATTACAAATCTCGCAGGACAAGTCCGGTATTTGACGGTGACTCTTGTTGTGCTAACTCCAGACTTGGTTATTAGATGACATCCAGCGGTTTCCCATTTCGGGGCCTTGCGAAGCAGCCTTAACGTTCTTCAACTTTGTAGCGATAGTCGGTTTCAGTGTTGACGCGAGCGATGACGCTGTGGCCGTCGAACAGTATGTCAAGGTCGCTAGTCCGTCGTCTTGCGTTAAGGTTAAGTGCCGGCGTTGGGTCACGGCTAGATCGGCTCGTCCGCTGCGTCTGCGTCGCGTCGTCAGGTCTTGCTCAAGCCATGCGGTTTCATCGTCAGGGCTCCGTTTGGTTTTCGGCGTGTTCTTACGTCGCAGCGTCGTCATCGAGAGCGGAGGATCTTCGGTATTTCGTCGTACAGCAGCCGCACCTCCATCAGTTGGTGCCCTTAGTTTTCCGAACATGAGGTCGCGTGACGATCCCTGGTCAGGGTCGCTGTACTGCGGTCGTCGCTCAGGGGACCTTTAGGGTCCTGGTCACGGCGAACGCGAAGGACGTCGAGGTGTCCATTCAGTGTCGGCCAGGTAATGGATGATGTCGCTTGGCCGCTCACCACGCAGTGGACGTGGTGCATTGACGACGAAGCCGCGTAGTCCCATCTGGCGGTCCTGGAAGCGGCGGCAGGTATGGACTGCTTCCCCGCATTGGTTGCGGGTGGTTGTCAAGGGCGCGCCAAACGTCGGTTTTCCTTGGCACGTAGCGTTTGTCAACAGGCGGATGGTATGACGTTTCTAGCGGCAGCGGTGTCTGGCGACGGCACTGCGGCGGTGCAGAATCTTGAAGTGGACGCGGCGAGGAAGCAGTACAGCGGACTGCAGCAGCGTAGCTCATCGCGTGTGGCTCAGGCTTCGTTGGTTCAGGTGATTACACAAACTGCTGGATTTTCTGGGATTCGACGTCGGCCATAGGGTACACTTACGGCTTCGAGGATGTAAACTATTTACGCAGCCCCTGCCGTATGCCGAAGAATTGATACTTGGGCAAGTAGGAATTGGTTATGCGTCTCTGAAATGGCCAGTGCAAAAAAAGGACACAAGAAGAAGTACAACACACCACACAGCGCCTTCTCACAACTAACTTTATATGAAAGCACGCACACTATTTAAACCATGACCAAGTGCCCCGTGCTCGTACATCACTTGATAGCAAAAAAAAGAAAAAAAAAACATGTGCTCTTGCAAAGATTAAAAACAGCTCTAAAAACGGCGATCACATGCGCGCTTTCTTACTATGTGACAGACAGACAAAGAACTATGTGATGAAACGATTTAGTAAACAAGATTCATTGCCATGCAGTGCTGTTGACGGCATCATTATGCATTGATTGGCTTTTTTGTTAATATGATGAGCCTCAACAATTTCTCTAGTAGCCTGATTTTTATGCCCGAAAATACTAAATGGTGTCCCGAAAGAATACCTGAGAATACATGTATGGTGCCACGAATACATATGGCGTCCTCGTTTTTTGTGCTGCCCATTTCAAAGGTGCATTATCCTCCCGTATGATCGCTCACAGGCGTCGCGCAGATCGTGGAATTTAAGCGCTTGAAGATCCCCGTAGCTCTTCGGTGGCAATCGATAATTGTACCACGTGGTATGCATTTCAAGTGCCTCGTCGATCGACGTGTCTTCCGAGGCGAATTCCATGATCGACTTCGGTGGGTTGTGTAGAAGGCCGGCAAACAGTTCCTGCTTAACTCCCCTCCCCGCATTAGGAAGCGAATGTTATTTTTTTAGGACATAGTGGGGTCAGCATGGCGAAACAGGCAGATTATTTGTTCAATGTACACAACTATGTTCTCGTTCGGCACCTGTACACTGGTGCCCGGTAGGGTTTCGGCTCTATCCTTACGGACCCAAGCTCGTGAAGGTGACCAGGAATGCGGTGCTAATAAGGTCTCATATCGTGAGCGTAGCCTCTCGGTTTTCGCACCATGTCCGAGCGGCGCCTTCCAAGGCGAAACAAACGTGCCGTAGCTTGTCTTCATGGGCTAACTGTTGAAAAGGGTAACCCGGTCGTATCTTTCCATACAGCTTTCCGGGTCTTGGCGTGATTTTTTTCCCCTTTGGTTTCATCACACGGCCCTGACACCCACAAATGTCGCCGCTGCGTGCGCTGGGTTGAAGATTAGGGCACCTGGACTTTGACTCCGGGCACAAGTACGCCCAAATAAAGAGTTCCGTAGTTGTCAGTCTTGCTACAGCCTCCTTCGCTGTCACGTGACAATACTGTATCGCTTTGCTTTCCCTGTTCCGCCTGTGCCGCCCGCAATTATTTCAAAACCTTAACAAGCCGCTAAATACTGTTCAGCATCTTAACGCAATTAGTTTCCTCTGTCGTAGCGGCACGTTTAGTGAGTAAAAAGTATTGATGCCCAAGAAAGGAGCAACTCTAACCCAACTAGACCAACACTTTTATTGCGAACGTTTTCACCGGTGAAAGACGTGCATATTAGTTGAGTAAGAGAATGGCAAAGTTATTCTTCGTTTAAAACACTTTTTCTATATTCATATTCCTTCAACCCAGGGCAATATGGTCGATTTTGTTGGGCAAGTGCACTCAGCCTGTACCCAACTTACAAGTGCTATAACACGAAGCAGTAAGAAATCATTTGCGAGGTATCCCCCCGTCATTGCTTTGAGAGGACAAGGCGATGCACTTTAATATATAAATACATAATATCTACTGAATTTTACCTTAAAGAAAGTCTTTTTTGAGATATCAACATTCCTATTACAAACAAACCGAAAACTTTGCTAACGATGACGCTGACGCTGTGTGCGAACTTGATACTTGCAGAGGACGGAATATTGTACGCCGTGAAATTTTTTACATATTCTGTGGCCAATGATGACTTGTCGTACGAGAAATGTCACTGCAGATCACATTTCCATTAATCAGAGTTCTCTTCTGAAATGAAAACGTGTATTTTGGGTAGATATTGCAGTAGTGTACTCGACTCAGCTGGTTGGCGGATCATCGGAACAGAATCGCGCACTGCTTCAGACTAGACAAAGTAAGCCATACGCTTCGCCTATCACTATTATTTCGTAAATTACCGCTTGTTTCTCTCCTAACGATGGCTTTGATATTTGAAATTTAAAACAGTGCGAACGCCGAGGGCACAGCAAACAGCAAAGGAGCGACATTGATGTCTATTTGTTTTTAGTGGTCTGACATTATCTGAGGTGATTCGGCAATTCGGCTTCCTCGGGTGTTGAGGAAATCGTACAATGCTCCATGCAAAAGTAGAGTGCTAATTGGATGGCTGGAACGTTTCTTTTTAATGTATTTTCCCGTATTTATTCACCAATGACGACACTTACATGCCCAGCTGTGCACACACCGCACTCCCCCCCCGACTGCTGCTGGGCCTTTGGATGCTGTTCGGGCAAGTTTTGTCCATGGGATACAGTGGCAACCTCATTTCCTATATGACTGAACCCGGCAGGGAGCCCGCTGTTGACACACTAACTCGACTTGCAACGGAGGTGCGCAGGAATCACTACGCTTGCGGGACGATTCGTGACGCCTCCGAGCATGAGATGCTGAAGGTGAGCACAGAAAAAAATCTTGTGCGCCTACTTTCTACAAAAATGTGAACGAATGAAACAGTGCTTTTTTACCCGAATAGCTTAAACTTGCATTTTTCACTTTCCACTCGAGTTCACTTTGCCTGGCGGCACACAAGCAAACAGTCTGCGGCATGTTAGCATGTCAGAATCAAAAGCCAAGCTTTACAAGCCTCACTGCGTGTGATACCAGACATAACTTTTCCGATGAACTGTCATAACAAATTTTCAATTTATTTATTCACTTAATCAAGCTACTCCTAAGGGAGCGCTCACAGGAATGTTAAGACATTTCTCTCCACCACGGGCAAAGTATTGAACAAATCGGCTGTTTTGATGGTTGGCTCGACGAGCGGTCAATGTGAACTAATGAAGTATTAGCGTGATTTGCATTTGTGTTTGGTAAAACGTGTGCCTTCTGTAGTGGCGGTTAAGTGGAGAGATGCTAACCCTGTTGAGATGCTACGCTAGAAAATGCCTTAAGTACCTGAAGTACATGTATGCTGCTTGTCATTCACCCGAATCATCTTTCATTTAAGCGCAGCATTTGGAATTACGGCAAGTAACTATGAAACTCATCACAAAGAAAAAAAAACTTCACCGATGATTACGATACGGCCTAATGCGAATTCTGAGTGCAGCTGTTTAAATGCTCCGATTTCGCGATTACTTGAGGAAAAAATTTGTGAGAAACGTGTATGTATGTATAGTTCATACGACACGTGACTGACGCGAATACTTTCGTGCTGCCCATTTCACATCAATTGCCGCAGACAGAGCGTAGCACGACTGCCTCGCTAACCGGGAGACCGCGAAAGGCAGCGCGTGGGCGCGTTCTACAACAGCTGCCGCCGACAGGCCTCCATTCATGCAGCGCTTTATTTCCACATATGGTATCGGTGAACGCCCTCGCCGCTTACCTCGCTGATAACGTCAACGGCCACCGCACGACCGCGCGCACTGCTCTGGCGCCGTTCTGCGGTCTACAGGTCCTGTCTTCTCGCCAGTCTCGTTCCCTCCTCCGCACGCCCTACTCGCTATCACCATCCTTCATCCTCCGCTGCGCTCCCCGTACGCTCTCTGTCGATGACGACACCGACGCCGCTCAACGCAGAAACGGGCGACTAAGATATGCGCTCTAAAAGAACTGATGCAGGCTTGATAGTGAGGCAACGCCATCTATGTTTGAAGTTATCGCTATCCGCAGTTGTAGCGTTGTAACATTCGTTAGATATTGCCACATAAACAACCAGCGCTCGAGTGCTACGCACGCCGCTCTGTTCACTGTAGGCGTCTCGAACCAAGCGAAACGCCGACAGACCCGTTGCGACAAGGAAGCCAGTCGCATTGCACCTGCCAGCCCTGCATGCTCACGTGCTGCCACCGAGGGGCCAGGGCGCGTCACGGAGGAAGAAAGCGAGGTTAGAGGTCTTGGCTCGCGATATCGACAGACTTCGCGTTCGCCTTCGTTCACCCTTGTTCGCTAGGCCGACTACGGCGACGATGACGACGACGACGACGACGCTCAACGCAGGAACGGGCGCCTATGGGCTGCGCTCTAAAGCATAAAGTTCCACTGAAATTCCGAAATAACAAAGCTTCAAGGCACCCAATCGACCATCTGCTCAGTTTACAGAAACACGGGCCATACATAAGTATACGATGGTAATGAATACAACTTGGTGTGAGGAATACAAACAAATGATCGTCAAGGTGTGTAAACATATACATACTGTGATGGCCAAGAGCGGCGCTAGCACTCGGGCTTGGCTAGCGCGAGGACAGGGGAGGCCGAAGGAGAGAAAGAAGAAACAGAGAATAGGACAGCTGGCCCAGGAACATGTGTTGTTTTCTCTGTTACGAAACCTGAACCGTCCGGCTGAAGCCATCTGCCTTTGAGGGTCATCGGCAGCAGGGTCTCTCCATCTAAGGAACGCCGTCCTCGCTTCCTCGCTTGTGTACACCAGGACCCCATGACTGCCGGTAAGACCTACGCCACCATTCGAGGACGGCGTCCAAGCCTCCTCGGTGGCCAAAGGGAAGGTTTACCCCGCCGTCGCATAGACAGAGCACTTCCTGTTGCCCGGGAACCCTGTTCACGCTTCCCGTGGCAACAACCTCTCGCTCAGGACTTCATCGGCTCCTGAGATGCAGAAGGGTGTTGTCCAAGCTTCTTTTGAGAAGGATCCCGCCGTAGTGAGCAAAGTCACCGCCTCGTCCTCCTTGGACGTTGCCGTTGGTTCCACGTGTGGATTACCTGAAAGCGCCGCTCAGCTTTCCCGTACCATCTCGCGACTCCGCGTCACGGTCAGCGCGCCCTGGCAGCGTCGAGCTCTGCGCTGCTTCCTGCGATCGTGCCGGCATTGAGCGCCATCAACACCATGTTGTATGTAGCCGCGTCACATGACCTTGAGGCCACCTCACCCGAGCAACGCAGAGAGTTCCGGTGTACCCTCATGCAGCTTGTCACAATTTTAATAGCTAAAACGCAGCGCCCTCGCGTGGCGCTGTTGTCTTGTGTGTTTAAGTGTCACGCCTGGGGATTGGCAAATGGGATGCTGGAAGAATAAAGACTCAGTTCGTTCTGGGCTCTCGTAGCGCCATGTCTCGTTTGGCAATCTTGATGACCTCCTACTACTGCTAGTCTTCCGGTTATCTTACTTGTATCAACTGGCGACGAGGATGAAATGAATTCTCTCGTGAGTCCTACCACAAGACCGTCCGTTCCAATGCCAAATTTCGGCAATCTCGAGCCGTTCGAGGGAGGAGGTGACGACTGGCCCTGCTACGTGGACCGGCTCAAGGCATTTTTTGCGGCGACGATATCCCTGTCAACAAGCAAACATCCGTGTTCATCAGCTGCGGCGGGCAAAAGACATGCGTTGGCGTTGCTTCGCCATTTGGTCAAGCCTGACAAGCCAAGTGACAAGACGCTGGACGAGATTCTCTTGGTTCTGGGAAACCACTACTGCCCGAAGCCTTCTGCTGTAGTGCAGCGTTTCCGCTTCAACTCGCGCTTTCGCGCTGAAGGAGAGTCCGTCAGCAACATCATTGAGGCACTGAAGAGCCTTTCCGGGCACTGCAACTTCGGTAAAACATTTAACAACATGCTCCGCGACCGCGTCGTCTGTGGCATCAACAACGCAGATATCCAAACAAGATTGCTGGAAAAAATCGGACCTAACTTTCGAAGACGCCGTGCAGACCGCTCTAGCAGTGGAAGCAGCAAATAATGACGCAGGGGAAATAGCGGAAGCTAGCACAAGCACCGCTTTCTCTGCGCTCCGCGTCTCGGCAGCTTCCGCGAGCTTCTCCTGCTACCGCTGCGGGGATGGACATCTAGGTTCTGCTTGCAAGCACATCCAGACAATCTCCAACTACTGCCGCAAAGCACGGCATCCCACATCTGGTGACCCGGAAACCGAACTAATCGCACCGCCATGGCCGACTCGGAAGCCTTTGCCGCTCTGCGCCAGCAAGTACAACAACTTGAACAGCAACTGCAGGCCCGGCAACAGGTGCTCCAGCAGCAGCGCGTGCCCACTAAAACGCATTCGCCCGATGACTTCCGCACCACCTCGCTCGGGCCACGTCCCCCCAAAGCCCCGTTCCGGCGGTCGCTGTCAACGCAGGCCCCGCTGCTATCCGCGGCCGTTGCCGACCTGGACGCTTGGAGGGTACCTATCAAACTTCCGCCGTTTTGGGCGGACTCGCCCGAGGTTATGGTTCGCCCAAATCAAGGCCCAGTTCTCTGTTGCGCACATCACACAAGACCGGACCCTCTACGACTACGAAGTCGCCCACCTAGACGCCCGCTACGCTAATGAGGTCCGGGACATCTTTGCCCATCCACCAAAGGCCAAACTTTATGAATACCTCAAGACGGAACTCATCCGCCGCCTATCACCCTCGGAAGACCGGAAGGCGCGACAACTTCAGTTTGCAGAACTAGCTGAACGCAAACCATCGCAGCTCCTCCGCCACATGCGTGCCCTCGCAGGCAACACGGAAATGCCCGATTCTTTCCTGCAAACGCTTTGGATCCAGCGACTTCCACCGCACGTCCAGGCAATCCTGCAGGCTCAGCTAAAGCTACCCCTTCACCAACTTTCCGAGATCGCTGATCGCGTCATCGATGTCTCTTTGCCGCAGTCATCGCCCACCATCCAGGCTGTCGCTGCACCACTGAACACCGCGGCGCTTGCGCACCACATCGATGACATCGAGAGACGCCTCAGCTTCATTCAACGACACTTCGATCAACACCCAAAGACGCGCCCATGCTTGCACTCTCCAAGCCGTGACCGTAACACCACCTCACCACAACAGCCTGGTGCTCACAGCCGGTGTTACTACCACCGACGCTTCGGGGACATGGCCCGACAATGTCGACCACCCTGCTCTGCTCGGCACGAGGGGAAACGCCAACGGCAGCTCGTAGGCATGGCTGTGAGCTGCCAACCTGGAGGCCGTCGCATCTTCGTCACCGACCAAGCCACAAACCAGCGATACCTTGTCGATAGCGGTTCCGACAGCTGCTGCTACCCACGATCCCATCTTAAAGATCCTAGCCCGCCGACATCTTTCGAGCTCAGCGCGGCAAACCAGTCCACAATAAAGACGTACGGCTCGCTGCGCCTGCACATCCAGCTCAGGAAACCTACGCCGCGACCTTCACTGGAATTTCGTCATCGCCGACGTTGCTGAACCAATAATCTGCTCGGACTTTTTCGCACATTATAATCTCCTGCCGTACTGCCGCCACGATCGTCTCATCGACGCGACAACGGGACATTTTTCGCCAGGCCAGCGAACAACCACTCACCAACCAAGCATCAAAGTGCTCAGTGTTGAAAATCATTCGCCGTACCACGCCATCCTCGCCGAATTTCCCGGTTTGACGCGTCCCAGCGGGCTACCACGCAAAGTGCAGCACAGCACCGTGCACTACATACCGGACCACTCCAGGCCCCCCGGTTTTCTCCCGCGCCCGTCGCCTTGCCCCAGACCGCATGCGCATAGCCAAGGCAGAGTTCGAAGCCATGCTCCGATAAGGCATCGCCCGTCGCTCCGACGGCCCATGGGCCTCGCCACTTCACCTTGTCGCGAAGAAGACCGATGGCTGGCGAACATGTGGGGACTACCGCGCCCTCAACGCGCGCACCATCCCGGACAGGTACCCCGTTCACCACATAGAGGACTTCGCCCATCGCATTCACGGCTGCCACGTCTTCTCCGTGCTAGACTCGGTGAAGGCTTACACGCAAATATCCGTCAATCCAGACGACGTCCCGAAAACTGCACTAATTACCCCTGTTTGGCTTGTTCGAGTTTCCCTTCATGAGCTTTGGCCTAAGGAACGCTGGGCAAACTTTTCAGCGCTTCATCGACGAAGTCGTTCGCGGCCTCGACTTCTGCTTCGTCTATCTTGAGGACATATTGGTCTTTTGACGTGACGCCGAACACCACGGGCACCTTCGTCTGTTGCTCCAACGCCTCGACGACCACGGCCTACTCGTCAACGTCCAGAACAGCACGCTCGGTGCTTCCACCGTCCATTTCTTCGGCCATGAAGTTTCGTCAGAGGGAAATCGACCCTTGCCTGAACGCATCTCTGACTTGCAGAAGTACCCTCAACCCACCACCGCTAAAGACCTTCGCCGTTTCTACGGTATGCTGAAATTTTAAAGACGTTTCTTACCGCACGCCGCCGACTACCAAGCGCCCCTTCATGATGCCTTGGCTGGTCTACGAGGAAGCCAACCCGTCACGTGGACACCGACTATGGTGCAAATTTTCGAGGAATGCAAGGCTGCTTTCTGCACCAATACCACTTTGACTTGGGCGAGTTGGTACATACTCGGATAGGTTTAGCGCGATTTGGACGAGGACTTCACCTCGGTTCGCGCCACGGTTCTCTCCCATCCCGCGCCTGACGCTCCCTTGGGACTCTTCACGGATGCCTCTGGTTTCGCCATCGGCGCCGCCCTCACGCAACGCGTGGACAATACCTGGCACCCCTTGGCATTCTTTTCCAGGAAACTCTCAGCTCGGAAGGCGACCCCTTCAAAAGCCAGGTCCACCGACGAAACCACGACCGCTGCCCCAACGAGTTCGCCAGCTTACTACAGAGAACTTCTGGCGATATACGAAGCAGTTCAACACTTCCGCCACGTTCTCGAAGCGCAGCACTGCACTATTTATACCGACCGCAAGCCTCTGGCCTACGCCTTCTCTCGACGTCGTGACAAACTCCCGCGGTTCAACAGAACCAGCTCTCGTTCATTGCCCAGTTTACCACCGACATCGAACACGTTAGCGGGAAAGACAATGTGGTCGCCGACGCACTTTCACGTGTGGCAGCTATCAGTTCTTCGCAGATAACAGCCGACGTCCTCGCCGAGGCTCAAACTACAAACGCCGAAGTGCAGGAACTTCTCAAGGGCGGGTCCTCACTACAGCTGCAACAAATCCCCATACCTGGGTCGACAACCACTATCCACTGCGACATGTCGACAGGACGAAGCAGGCCCTTCGTGCCCCTGGCCCACCGCCATGGCCTTTCTGACCAGCTTCACAACCTCAGCCATCCCGGCATACGCGCCTCTACACGTCTTGTGGCTGACCGCTATGTCTGGCCCTCCATGCAGCGGGATTGCCGCAACTGGGCGTGCTCCTGCATTCAATGTCAACGCGCTAAAGTCACCAGGCACGTCACTTCACTACTCGGAACATTCCCTCAGTCCTCTGGTCGGTTTGAGCACGTCCACCTCGATATCATAGGACCCTTTCCCCCCGGCTGGACCATATCGCTACTGCCTCACCGCCATCGACCGGTACACTCGATGGCCCGAGGCATGGCCCCTCGAGGGAATCACCATGGAAGACGTCGCCTCAGCCTTCTTCACCAGCTGATTGCTCGTTTCGGCGCTCCCCGACGCGTAACCACCGACCAAGGACGACAGTTCGAGTCGCACCTTTTCAGGCTCCTCGGGCTGACCATCGGTTTTGAACGCTTGAGGACCACTAGTTACACCCCTGCGCCAACGGAATGATCGAGTGTTTCCACCGACAGTTCATAGCAGCCATTATGTGCCACAAGGACTCAACCTGGATCGAGGCCATCCCAACCGTCATCCTCGGTCTTCGCGCGACCTTCAAGCCGGACATCCACGCTACCCCAGCAGAGCTCGTCTACGGGGAACCGCTCCGCCTCCCAGGTGAATTTCTCACTCCGCTGCCTTCCAACAATGCGACGGCAGACCCCATCGACTTCGTCGCCCGGCTCCGACACACCATCGCCGCCCTTCGCCCATCACCTGCAGCTCACCACTGTAAGCCCGCACCTTTCGTCTTCAAGGAGCTCGCAACGTTCACGCATGCTTTTAGATGCGAAGCATCTTATGCTCGGGGCTATGTCCGTACCTGCGTCCCCCCGTCCCGCGTCCCGCGTCCGGCCACTTTCATGAAGTAGGGAAGCACCCATTATGCGAACCAAAACACTGTAGTAATATGAAGGCCGTCAACCCTACCACAATCATCAGAGTCATGGCCGAGAGCACAGAGAGGCTGCTTAGCAATAGCTAGGCAGGTGGTGTCTGTCGCCCAGGTTGACCCCATTGCTTGAGTCATGGCCGAGAGCACAGAGAGGCTGCTTAGCAATGGCTAGGCAGGTGGTGTCTGTCGCCCAGGTTGACCCCATTCCTTAATCTTGCTTGCATGTGTTTGGAGGGGCTTAGTCCGTCTCTCCTGCCCGCGTCCCACTCCACCTCAGCGCATGCGCGTCCCCTTCCCCCCTCTCTCTCCTACGCTCACCCCCTTTCTCTCCTCTAGGAATCCTCTACTCTACGGAGCGGCCCCAGCGTCCCACATCCCCCCACAGCGCATTCGCGTCCCCTCCCCTATGCTCTCGTACGCTCACCGCCTTCCTCTACTCTAGGAATCATCTACTCTACGGAGCGGCTCCGGCGTCCCACAGCGCATGCGCGTCCTCTACTCTACGGAGCGGCTCCCGCGTCCCACACCCCCCACAGCGCATGCACGTCTCCTGCCCCTCTCCAACGGTCCCCCCGTCCTTTCCTCTAGGAATCCTCTACGGAGTGGCGCACGACAGGTGGTGTGACAGCTGCATACTCCGCTGGGGCGCCACAGCGGTAGTTCCGCGGTATGAAAATGACGGAGCGCGCGCGCCTCATTCTCTCTCCTGTGCAGCGCCGCGATGAGCGCCTGGCGCTGCCGTGAAACGAAAGCGGCGACGTTCCACCTCCCGCTCATGCTAATTATCTGCGCGCTGCTTCGCATCCACACATGGTTCCCTTTGCGGGAGATGGGAAATTTGTTCTCCGCGACGACACCGTCCGCAGACCCTTCCAGCCACCGTAAGTTGACCCTACCTGGTCGTTCATCGCGACGACAAAAACTTCACTATGCGCATCAACGGGAACGAAGTTCGTGTTTCGATTGACCGGCTGAAGCCAGCATTCATCGCTTCGGACGAACCAGGCAACACCAGTAGCCCCTACAGGCGCCCATTTCAAAACCTTGACATCGCAGCCTGCTACTACTGTCACTACATGCTCTGGACATCACGTGCGACCGACAGACTCCTACAAGCCGTGATGGCTCTCCACTCCGCGGAGGGGGGGGTGACGTGGCGACACAATCTGCGCACAATTCCGCGCAGCATCCACCTTGCTATCAGGCAGCCCGGCGTGACACGACCACACGCTGCACTGCAATCGGATAAGCCGGAGCGCCACCGCAGCGTCGCCCAAGGCTTACGTCACCAGCGGTGGCTACAAGGAATTGGTTGCAGCGCGGACTTGACACGAGGACACAAGAAGGAAGACGAACACACGCAGCGCTGCAACCAATTGTTGCAAGCATGAGGAATTCGTTGCAGCGCGAACACAAGTTCGCGCTGCAACCAATTCCTCATGACTTACCAACAAGCCCACTTCGCAACTCTTGGTGGCTACAAAACCACGCTGCCAAGCTTGGAAGCAGTCAGTTTGTTGCACTACCTCTGTCGAGCGTAGCGTCAGAATGCTCTCCCGAAGCTGCTACTGTAGTTGAATAAATGCTCGTTATGTTTTTTATGTTGGGATGCGTCCTTCCGTCGACACGACATCCCACACACTTATTGCAAGACTACGCTGAAGTGTTTGAAGAAGGTTTGGGCGCGTTCAAGGGGTGCGACGGCTTCACTACACATACCTTCACATGCTCCATTACGGTTCTTTAAGCCACGTTCGCTGCCGTATTGCCTTGACAGAGGGAGTCACGCAAGAAATTCAGCAATTAATAAGAGATTCCATCATTGTTCTAGTGAAAACAGCACGATGGGCTGCCCCGATTGTTCCCGTGACAAAAAGGGATGGGCGCATCAGAATCTGTGGGGACTTTGGTTTCACCATTAACCCAGTCGCAACAGCGGAACGCTACCCCATTCCAAGGATTCAGGACTTGAGGACTCTGCTGGCTCGAGGTGAAAAATGTACAAAGCTGGACTTGCGTGACGCGTACCAGGAAGTAGTTCTGGAAGAGGCTTCTAGGGAGTACGTTACCATTTCGACGCACATGGGGTTATTTTAATGCACCCGCTTGCATTTCGGGGTTTCTTTCGCTCCAGCTATTTTTCAACGCCAGATGGAAAACTTGCTCAGGGGTCTGCCACATGTAGCAGTCTATTTTGACGACATTCTCATAACTGGTGTAAATGATGCTGAGCGCTGTCGCAACCTCCATGCGGTACTAGGTAAACTTCAAAAATCTGGCCTCATGTTGAAACTCGAAAAGTGCCGCTTCATGCCCCAAGTTGAGTATCTCGTCCACATCATCAGTAAGGAAGGCCTCTCCCCGAAGATGGACAAAGTGTCTGCTATTCTGCACGCTCATGCGCCACGAGACTTCAAGGAAATTCAAAGCTTCTTGGGACTCGTCAATTTCTACCGACGTTTTTTGCCCAATATTTCTGCACTTCTCCGTCCATTGCATTTGCTGCTTTGTGATAGAAACAAATGGCAGTAGGGAAAAGACCAGCAAGATGCTTTCACTGCCTTCAAACACCTGGTGACTTCAGCTCCAGTTCTCATACATTTCCGCCCGGACAGGCCTGTGTTGCTCAGCTGTGACGCATCACCTTACGGAATAGGCACCGTGTTGGCGCACAAAGACGCTGATGGGAGAGAACGTCCAATTGCTTTGGCTCCAAGAAGTTTATCGAAAGCAGAACAAAACTATTGTCAACTTGACAAGGAGGCACTGGCCTGGGTGTTTGGCGTGGATCGGTTTCACCAGTACTTGTGGGGCATACCATTTGAAGCACACACCGACATCACGCTACTTCTTGGAGTTTTGCATGCCAAAAAGCCTGTTCCCGTGCAATCTTCGCCAAGAGTTGTATGATGGACTCAAGCTCTCTGCTTACAATTACAAACTTGTCTACAAACCGGGCAAGGAGCTATGTCACGCCGATGCTTTTAGTAGGCTGCCACTGCCTAACGACAGCACTGCATTCCCTCGCCCTGCTGAAATCTTCATGCTGGAGGAGTCATATGCACGACTCCTCTCACTATCTGTTGTAGCACGAGCCACAAGGGACGATCCCGTTCTGAGCTGCGTTGTCCTGTCTGTGTTGAAAAGTGACACGCTTTCAGCGGGACCAGAATGGAAGCCTTTTCATGCCAGAAGTGGTGAACTTAGTCTTCATGAGGGCTGTCTACTATGGGAATCAAGAGTTGTGATTCCTAGAAAATTGCAGGCCCAAGTACTTGGCGTGCTTCATGCCAGCCACCCTGATATCGAGAAGAGCAAGATGATTGCCAGAAGCCATGTCTGTTGGTCGCGCATTGACAATGAAATTGCAAACAATGTGATGAGGTGCGCAACCATGCCAGGCTCATCATCCTGCTGCCTAACCGGTACAGCAAACACCATGGCCTTTTCCGCAGCGACCCTGGTCTAGGCTTCACATTCACTTCGGGGGGACCATTTCTAGGACATATATTCTTGTTTATTGTGGATGCCTTCTCGAAATGGATAGAAGGCTTCCCTGCGTCACTACATCTGCAGACGCTACCATTTCTGCCTTGAGAATGGCATTTGCAAAGCATGGCCTTCCCTATAATAGTTTCAGACAATGGTCCGGATTTTACCAGTGCACAGTACCTTGAATGCCTGACCCGAAATCAAATTCGCCGCATGCTCGTGCCGCCTTAGCATCCTGCGTCCAATGGTGCTGCAGAGCGAGTAGTACAGACCGTCAAAAACTAAGTCATGAAATCTGGGTCTGGCAACTCTCAAACACAGCTATGTCGATTCTGATTCCAGTTACAGAACTACACCTCATGAAATAACGGGGCGCGCAACATGCGAACTATTGACAGGCAGAACCTTTCGGACAGCATTGGATTTCTTGCGCCCAAGCCTTCAGACATCGGCACTTCTAAGGCAACTCAAGCACAAGCTGCACGCCGAGAGAGGATCCCGACAGGCTCCGTCATTGCAACCAGGAGACAACGTGTATGCGCGGAACTTTCGTCAGGGAGCACCATGGGTGCAGGCCAGTGTTTTGGACGTTACTCCACCGTCAGCCCATGTCAGCCTTGATGACGGGTATATATGGCACCGACACGGCGACCACTTGCGTATGGCACAGACAGGACCACCGGTGTCTTCTGACACAGACGCGGAGCGTGCTGGTTCTGCGGCTATACCTCAACAGGAGCAGCCTCCTTCCTTCTGACTCAAATGTTTTGGGCATGCCGGAGCAAGAGGCTCACGGGCCGCCTGGAAGTTCTCCTGAGAGTGCCATAGATGGTGACATTACTGCAAGCGACAGTGGTGCGCCTCTGGACAGTAACTATTCCGTGACTGCACCTGGTACTACAATGTTGTGACGCAGCAAAAGATCGAGAAAACCAGTGCTTAGGTATTCCCCGTAGTCATTTGTCTTAAAAGGGGAGGAGTGTCACAATGTTAATAGCTAAAACACAGCGCCCTCGCGCGGCGCTTTTGTCTTGTGTTTTGAAGTGTCACGCCTGGGATTTGGGAAATCGGATGCTGGAACAAAGACTCAGTTCATTCTGGGCTCTCGTAGCGCCATGTGTCGTTCGGTAATCGAGCTCTCGACGGCCTCCTACTACTGCTAGTCTTCCGGCTATCTTACTCGTATCACAGCTCTCACACCATCTGGGCTGCTTCGTATCGTTACTCTCCGGGTTTTCGTCCGCCATTCCACCATCGCCAGCCGCATGCGAAATACCGGAGTACTGCTGCTTTCAGGACGACGCCGACAGCTGGGTAGCGACCGTGAACGCTCTCGCAGCTCGCAATGCGTGGACGGAGCAGCACAAGTGGAGTGCGGCCATAGACCGCCTTCGAAATGGTGCCGCGACGTGGCATAGATATGAAGGTGACCGGCAGCAGTCCAGGGCGGAGTGGAGCTTCAAGCTCATTGGTGCTTTTGGCCGGACTCACACCCACTTATCTGTCAGCACCCAGTTCATCCTGACCGTTACCGAGGATGGAGCTCAGGAGGGGTTCCACCTCGAGACTGCAGCTGTGCGCTGCAGTTCACCACTTGAGCTTTCGGACACTTTGTCGGTACCCAGACTCAAGTGCATCAGAACCAACGACGATTGCCGAGGACCGAATGAATTTCCATTACCGGATGGACCTTCAACCACTACGACCAGACCTACTCGCGGGAAGCAGGGAGACGCTCCCACACGAGTCCGTGCCACATCTGCGGACTTCGCGGCAGTCATTGGCCGAGCGTGCGAGCTCCATCGATGAGCCCCAGACAGAAAGAGCCAGCAGTGGCCATTCCGGGTACATGGTGCGCGATCTTCCTGACGATGACGAGCATGCCATTCTGACTCACGGCGAAGTGCCCGAACGCCACGCGGACAACCACGAAGCCGTTGTTGCCACCATAGAAATCACCACCGATTGTTCAGACTGTGACCAGCTCGGCCAAAACAACGTAGTTCCGTCGAAGAACTCCAACCACGTCGGCGTGGAATCCAACAACGATTGCAATCACGCATACAGACGCAGGAAGGAGCACAGTGACCGCAGAGTAAAGAAGAGCGATGGCAACAAGGGAGGTGGAGCCACATCGCATCATGATGATCACGTCCCGCAGTCAGTCCGTGCTCAGACGCATTCTGTGCTTCACAAATATTTTCCAGCTCGTTATAAGTGTCTCCTAGACGTGCGACAACCACTGCGTCACATCTAATATCGCCCACCAGAGACACCTCTGGCCGATCTCGAAACCGCGCTGCAGCGTTGTAAAGACAGACCACCGAGGCACAGCCAGTTTCGTCCTCCTGGGCCATTGCTACAGAAGACGCAGGTAAAGGACCTGCACACTTCTAGCTACGGCCAGACCTAGAGCAGTGAACCCTTCGATGGCCACAACCACCGCTAGAGACGTGACATTTCGCGCGCACGCATCTATACTTGTAGCGTGGCCGAGTGTGATGACCAAGAGCGGCGCTGGGGCTCGGGCTCGGCTAGCGCGAGGACAGTGGAAGCCGAAGGACAGAAAGATGCAGTAGATACTAGAACAGCTGGCCCAGGAGCGGGTGCTGTCTCTGTTCATTACAATATGTATATATATATTGTCAAGAGACTATGACGGTAAACTCATGGAGACCGTCAGGGGTGATGAAGGCAGTCTTCGGGCGGTCTACTTCAGCTACCAGGACCTGCCAGTAGCCGCATCGGAAGTCGAGGGACGAGAAAAATTTGACGCCTTGAAGGCAGTCTATCGCGTCGTCAGTACGGAGAAGCAGGTAAACATCCTTACGGGTTATCTTGTTGAGTCGACGGTAGTCCACACAAAACGAATGGTGCCATCCTTCTTTTTTACCAACACTACAGGAGAGGCCCAGGGACTGTGCGAAGGTTGTATCACGCCCCTTTTGAGCATGTCTCGTACGTGCTCGTCGATGATTCGGCGCTCCGTTGTGGACACACGATACGGCCGTTGAAGCAATGGCGCGTGGTCTCCGGTGTCGATGTATTGGACAACGGTGGAAGTGCGGCCTAAGCGAGCTTGTTGGAGGTCGAATGACGTACGAAAGTGGTCGAGGAGCGCGACCAACTGGGTGTGCTGACTGGAAGTGAGGTTTGGGTCCATACATCGAGAAAATCGTTGGTCACGAGATGGCTGCACAGGGAGAACGTCAACTTCCACGGTGTCAACCTGTAGAGGAGCCGAGTCGTCAGGCACATAATAGAAAAAGCTTGGGTCAAGGTCCTCAGCATGACCAAGGCACTCATCGTGGTGCAGATTTGCTGGACAAGGAAACATGTTGGAAACGTAAATTACGCTGACACCCTGTCGCATGGTAAGGAGGGCAAAAGGAAGCAACAAGGGGTGACGGTGAGTAGCAAGCTTAGACGGCGTGAAAAGAACTGTATAGTCGGAGGTGGCGACAAGAGCGGAAGAGAAAGGAGGAATGGTAGTGTCTGTGGCGAAAACACTCGATTAGAAGCGGCAGAGGAATCTTCAAATATGTCGCCGCCGAATGGAGACAGGGAAAGTTCTGCGCCGCCGCAATCGATAATGGCATGATGAGATGACAGGAAGTCCCATCACAAGATCATGGCATAAGAGCAGCAAGGCAGAATGATGAACTCAATGTGGTAAATAGTGTCTTCTATAAAAACGCGAACGGTGCATGTCCCCAAGGGATCAATCGGCTCGGCTCTGGCTGTACGTAACGAAAGGGCGGAAAACGACGTCGCGACTTTTCGAAGCCTAAGGCGAAGCTGGTCGGAAATCACTTATACCGCCGTTCCCGTATCGACAAGTGCATGAACGGCAATATCTTCGGCATAAACTACAATTACATTCGCAGGGAAAAAATGAGGTCTTGAGCATTTCATGGAGAGCGCAGTTCATGCCTCCTGAATTGCGTTCGTCAGTTTTCCTCTTGGACAGCTTTAGGTCGGCGCATTGGGGTGACAGAGAACGCCGACGAGAGGACGGAAACCGACGGGTGCTGAAAGCTCGGGAAGCAGCAGGCGCGGCGTCGAAGGGCTCAGCGGCAGCAGCAGAGCGAAAGGCATAGTCCGGACCATTGCTTTGTGGCCGCGCAGAGTCTGGAGAATACCACGCACGTCGGCGGCAGAACCGTGCTACGTGGCCAGCGAATCCGCATGAGAAACAGATGGGTTGGTTGTCATGGGTGCGCCACGGGTTGAAAACAGGAGCCGTAGATTGAGCGAGGTATTGCCGAGCAGGGCGAAGGGGCTGCGATGGTGGACAGTAGCTTCGGGGTGTATAGTTCGCAGCCGAGGGTAAAGGTGAACTGAAGGTGTCCGTAGGCGCGTACGGCAGAGTCGGAGAGGGCGGCCTTGGCCGGGCGACGGCGGCAGCGTAGGTAAGCGGAGCTGTCAATGGAGTCAGCTGATGAGCTAGTGGTACGATGTCTGCCACTTGCTCGTGAATGACCTGCCGGATCTCAGGAGTCAACAGCGACTCGGAGGCTTGCGTGGCTGGCAGCTTGCGGACGGCAGGGCGTCCGAATATATCTTGTATTCTGGCCTTGAGTGCCGCCCAGGTAGGAAACTCCGATTCATGGTTGTGAAACCAAATATTGGCCACGCCGGAGAGATAGAAGCTGACGTAGCTGAGCTTATAGGCGTCATTCCATCTATTAGCCACAGCCACTTTGTCGTACAATGACAGCCAATTGTCGACGTCCTGATCTTCAGTTCCACTGAAGATGGGAGGATCTCGTTGGCGTAGCGTACCTGAACCTATAACCGCAGGCGAGGCCTGGGGAGGGTTGGGGCTGCTCGGCCCGGCGTTTTCAGGCATGACAGGCACGGAGGGAAGCGTCTGGTTTCGGAGTTCCAGGTCTGGAAATACCCAGCACCTCCACGAAATGTCGAGGGACGTTCTAGGTAAGCACGCCCTCAGATGGTAGAGCGCAGCAGCGAGAACACAGGGGACAGCACCGGAACAAAGGCTTTTATGACAGACCAGTTGTCCTCTTCCTTGTAAGCCCCAGCCCCACTGCCCATTGCGGTTCAATACAATATATATATATATGACTTGAAGGGAATATCGGACAGGTCCGGGTACTGTCTGTATTGAATAAACTTGGAGGTCGCACACATCGAAAAGGGAAATACTTTTGCTAACGTTTCGGCCGTGGCACGGCCGGAACGTTAGCAAAAGTATTTCACTTTTCGATGTGTGCGACCTCCAAGTTTATATATGTATATATATATATATATATATATATATATATATATATATGTATATATATATATATATATATGTAAAGATTATGAAGAGTCTGGCTTCGGTTGCCGTAGAACAAAATAGGAAAAATATATATACGCTTCTAAAAAACTGTTTATTGGTGACGTTTCGATCGGAGACCGATCTCCGATCGGTCTCCGATCGAACCGTCACCAATAAACAGTTTTTTAGAAGCGTATATATATATATATATATACACACACACACACACACATACATACTTATATATATATATATATATATATATATATATATATACATATATATATATATATATATATATATATATATATATATATATATATATATATATATATATATATATATATATATATATATATATATATATATATATATATATATATATATATATATATATATATATATATATATATATATATATACAGGCTGTTTTTTTTTTAACAGTACAGATTTTTTTATAAAAATTCTAAGATAGTAACACTCTTGCCGTTTTCGCACACGAACTCCAAGTAGAGACGGAAATACTTTGCAGCAATTAACATGAAACTTTGAAGAAATATTCTTTAATTAACTTTTTAATTATTGACTTGAGGGTGGTGTTTAGGGCTATATAAAAGGTTTAGGCTATATAAAAACAATAAAACTTGAGTTGTAAGTCAGCGCCTGTGTCTTGTCTTTCCTCAATCCATCCTCGTCAAGTGTGCGCTGTTTTCACCTCGGTATGCACAACCAACTAGCTCGAGATGTGTTATTCAATCACAGAAAAGACTAGCGTTTCGGACGTGGGACCGGGCCACGTTGAAGTCCCGCGGGCGGAACGTCAGGTCCTTTGCTGTGTGATTACTCCTACATGCCTGTTTTTTTTTTAACTTTTACTGCCACGTCCTATGTTAGCATTTCATTGCTTCAATTATGTATATACAGATAGGGTCATTCCACGCCCACTGTCCCAACCATTGCGCTTGACAAAAATCAATTTTTCTAAAAAAATCTCAGGAAATTGCACACATATGGAAATTAGTTCTACAGTTTTTTCCCAAAATATTTCGAGCAGCAAAATTTTTTGGGCACGTGAGCGTCATTTCAACTTAACGAATTGATGGGAAAACCAGCTACAAAAAAAATCGCTATAAATCGGCCATTTGAAGCATTCTTTGAACACTTCCTTTTGTGGGTTCTCAGAGCGTCGTGCTTTTGTTCTAGGGAAGTTCCTGATAGGAGCTCTATTTTGCGCATATTAGCACGTAGGTAAAATTGAGGAAATTCTGCCATGTTCGGGAATTTTTTCACAAAAGAAGGATACGGATCAAATGCATTAATTATTTTATGGAACTCTACACTAAACATACTGCTTCTCCTAAATTTTTGTTTTGCCTTGTGGCATAGACACTACAATAAAATCCTGACCTTGGCAAAAACGCGATTTTGGCCTATGTTGAGACGTCTGTAGCACCCTAAGGTGGTCCAAGAAAAAATAAGCAGAAAAGCACATACTATGCAGAAGCATAACAACTTTGTCCATAGAAAGTTTTAATGAAATACTTCTGTTTTAGTCGAGAAAAAAATTTTGAAGTTTAGTGTCACGATTGCATTATTTTGCTGAGGGGGGAAATACAAAGCATCTGTATTTGCTGCATAAAAAAGGTAGTGTTTTTGTAGTTTCTATTGTTAGTACTTTATATTGTAAGAAAGAAGTGGGAATTCAGGGGCTCGGTTAACTTCCACTTCTCTCCTTTATTCATAGCGAGGGTCTCGTTCTGGCAGACTTGCAGACTTCAGGTGGTATGCGAGGGATTATTGGTCAGCTGCCAGCTTCCAAAAAAGTCACGCGCTAGGCGACGCCAACAGGCAGAAAAAAGAGTGTTCCACACTCACAGTCATGGCTACTAGCAGCGCTGACTGACACTCTCACGTTTAGGTACACATATATACCCCGTAAATTGGACGGGGGATGACCACCACTGTAGCGGATATGGTAGAGCATTGTACACGTTATTCGAAGGTCGCAGGTTCGGTAACTGCCAGCGACAAGTAATATTTTGGCCCACTTTTCTTTGTTCACATTTGCTGCATAATTCCTACAAATAAGATCCCCTGCACTTCCATTGGCATCGTTGTCTGTTAGTTCTCATTAATACTTTATATTGTGTATCACATATCGAGGTGATAATAAACAGAGGAAAAAATATAGTAACGACATTGGCTTAGATGGCTACAATTCCATCGTACTAACCGCCAAGGAGATTGACTATACCTGCCGTTGGACATCGCATTTTCATGTACTTGTCGCGACGCATGCGTAGGGGTTCTCCTTTCCCCACATTTTTTGTTATTTTTCTTTCCAAAGCAGCGCATATATTTGAGCCTACTTAATAAACGGCGATGCTTTAGCCAGCGCCAAGTGCTGCTTGTCTATCTTGTCCCGTTTGCCCGCGCTCTTTCCTGAGATGAAGCTAAGCCAACAAGCTCAATTTCATACCCTTTTAAAGGAGGCAAGGTTAAGACAGTGATTGAGGACTGAGCTTTAAACAGAAAGACGAAATAAGAGTTGAAAGAAGCAGCAGGATTGCGTATAGAACTGTTACATGTCTAGTCAGCTCTGACGCGAAAATCAGGCGTCAGAAGATATCAGGCGTACCTAAATCATAACCAAAAATTTTTTTTTTGATGCGGGGGCTCACATTGTATTTCACTTGGTTGCGAGCATACGCGCTTCGGCGTAGCAATGACTCGCTCTGTGTCCGCGCGCTTTCTTTCCGCAGAGTGACAACTCGAGCCTGGCCAAGCTTCTGCTGCGTTCCATGGAATCGAAGGAGCGCAACTTCGTGCAGAGTGACATCGAAGGGCTTCTGGAGTGCTGGCGCCGAAACTACGCTTACATCGCGGCCGAGATAACGGTCGACGCGGATATCGTGGACCCGGAGCGTTTCCTCTTCGCCCGAGACAATTTCCTCGTCGAGAGCTACGCGCTGGCTTTCGCCAGGGATTTCTGCTGCATCGAGCCCATTAACAGGAAGTACGCCTACCTTTCTTCATACTTTAACGCCGAAGACAGGTGTTACAACTGTAATCAGAAGTAACAGACAAGAAAGCCTAAGGAAAGTGTAGGGGATGCTATTTGTAGTAATTGTCATGTAAATGTGAAGAAATAAAAGTGGGCGAAAAGATAACTTGCCGCTGGCAGGGACCGAACATGCGACCTTCGAATAACGCGTCCGATGTTCTACCTACTGAGCTACAGCGGCGGTCATTCCCCGTTCATTTTACGGGGTATAGGCATATAAGGATTTAAACGTGGGAGTGTTCGTCAGCGCCGCTAGCAGGCATGACGGCGAGTGTAGAACACTCGCCGTCATGCTTACTATCGGGGCGGAAAAGTAGCTGAGTACTTACAGAAATCCGCTCGACTACTTCTGCGTTACTTTTTATCCAAATTTCATTCACGTAACACAATAACGCATGCTTACTGAAACTATAACGAACTTCTGTAGCTTGCATGGCAGAGAGAAGGCTGGAGGCTTGCACGGAGCCTCGAAGGCTTACTGCGGCTGCTGTGATATAGCGTTACCCGTTGTTACTATCAAAAAGAGTTGTTTTCAAAGTTGTCGTCGCTCATTCTTCCACGTTTCCCCGTTAAGAGGACAGCTGCTACGCATAACATTCTCTCAGTGCACGAGGGAAGGGCGGCGTTATGACATAGGAACACCTTGCGCACCAGCTCGTTGTTGCGCAGTGCTTCGATGCTTGTGTCGGTGTACTTTATGAAACTTCGTGTTTCGCTGTGGCTGCCGCGCGGATAATGCGTTTCAGGTAAGGCCAAGGACAAAGTGAAAGAATAGGCGTCGGACTGGACGAGGGGTCCATACAGAGCGGGCGCGTATTTTCCGGGACAACTTAATTCTGGAAAAAAAGAAAGTAATTGGTTACCGGTTATCAATTACCAGAAAGCATAATTGAATTAGCTGGAGTGTTACAGTTTCGAAAAAAGTAATCGATCACATTGCAAAATTACAAGGAAACGCAAATGATTACAAGTACTCGATTACGTGTAACACGTTACGTACAACTCTGCAAACGACACATACCAGATAACCACCCCACCTCACGCGCGGTGGCACTAAATTTTGCTATCAAAATATATCTGCTCCTTATAACATCACAGTTATATCCGAAGCTCGTGCTCATTAAAAGAACGCGAAGGACATTACGAAATCATGAGTGTTGTTAGAACGCATGATAAATTATGTAACTGCAATAAATTGCACCGGACACTTGTAGAGTGATTGCTGCAAAATCTAAATCTGCGGAAGCGTTCAAGAGGAGAATCCGATACGTGATTTTTTCAGCATATCAAAATGGTTTCAAAGTTTCTGCGCGTGAAAGACCCACATTGCACTACGAATCGTAATGTTGTGTGAACGGTACGGTGTTTCAGTGCGCAGTACCAGCAATCATTAAAGCGAAATACAAAATTACATACCTCTCATAGCTTGGCGCGGTCGGTCATGACTCATTAGGTGTGATGGATAAGGCTTTTTTCAGCTCCGGCTGCTTCTACGTAGGGCAGATATAGATTATAGGGACATAAAGATCTCTAACCAGAGGCTCAACTTCTAATTTTTCAAATTTTGGAGACTGTAAGTGCACGTCGAAATTAGATGAATACACAATTTTGTACCGGCATAGGAATGAGGAAACGCGTCTGCTGATTGAAGCATGGCGTATCGATAATTGTGGTAGCGCATGCTTGAGCCAATCAGCGATTAATTTGCATAAAGATGGAATCAAATGCCTTGACAGTTATCTTTTTCACGTGCACCCCTACGCGTGCCGGATTGATAGGTTCGCCTATAGGCTCCCAAAGCATCGCTCAGTGGCGCTGCGACTTTTGACAGGCAGCGCCATCTCTGGAGGAAAAATAGAAACTGGGAATATACGTTGTGCGTTTTCTCTTCTCTCCTCCGCGCTTCCGCTCGTTTCCGTGCACGTGCAGCGCTTTCGCGCTGCGCTTGCTGCGCCTCGCAAAAAGGTAGAAACTGGGGGGTAAGCGCCGCGCTTTTTCCCTTCTCTCCGCCGCGCTGCCGCTCGCTTCCGTGCGCGTGCAGAGCTTTCGCGCAGCGCTTCGCTATGTACCGCTTGAAAAAGATCTCCCCGCTGGACAGGCACTTCGAAAAGCGAACGTAATTAAAGGAGAGAAGTTCGTTAATCACGGTTATCGATGTTCCACGTTGTCGACTATGAAAAACATGTAATTGTTGTTTAGATGTGCACGCTGGCAGTGGCAAACGCGCACTGTAGTGAACGAACTTTCGCGGCGTGCAAAAAAGAAAAAAAATAGAGAAACAAAGACTACACGGCCGCGGCACTAAAAAGCCTGAGAAGGGTTCGAGTCATGCCCTCCGTACCGCTGGAGCATCACCCGCTGACTTAGCCACGAGGCACCTAGCTTAGCTTAGCTTTAACTGCTGCGAACGCCTGGGCATTTAGTAGAACTGCTCGCCTCGTCTGTCTTTTTTTTCGCTTCTCGCTTCGTGCTTGCACTCCCTTTTTATGAGAATATCGACTTTACAGGTGTATAAGACTTGCTGCGCGAACGCGGCTCAGCGTGAGAGGTGTCGAATTTCAGGCGCGATGTGGTATCGGGTGACGAGCTCGCGCAAAGCGCACCTGTAAACGCACACTCGAAGCAATGTACGAGTGCGCGGTGCGCGTGAAAGAAGACCGCACAATCTCCGAAGATGGCAATAACAATTCCTGAGTTAAGTGCCAGTTAGATTCAGCGGCTTAAATATATACCACCCTAAAAAAGCGACAAAACCAGAACAAACCAGCAAAACGATGTCAAGTTAGCTGAAAATGCCCAGGCGTTCGTTCCGGCGCGATGATGCAGCCTTGTGCGGAGTTCAACTGAACGCAACCAACACGGCAACGCTAACCGCGGTACGAAGTATGTGAGTGTGAACATCCAACAACGACAAATAGGTCTAACAAACACAAGGAAACAAAACACAAAGTTGCTTCAACATACAACCGTAATTGTATGTAAAAATGCGAGACGGCGAGCAATCACTACTGCAGTCGTTGCATGCACGCGCCGCGTTACGTACTGATTCAGGTAGTCGAGACAAACGATTTCAAGCGAAGAACTGAGTCAGCGAAAACGGAAGGCGAGACAGAGCAAGAACTTTATTCCTCTAACTACGGTGATCCACGCTTGTGTACTTTCTCTCTTGTACGACTTGTCCGGGAACTGATACAGTTTTACAGGCGGATCGCGTGCCGGTACTGTCTGCACTGCTGTGGCACACAGTAATACTTCGGACCTCGCTTCCGCTTATGTGGGGTCGCTTCTACCATCGCGGAAATGCAGCTTCGCAAAGCAAGCCTCTCGGTTCAGCGTGCCAAGCTCACGGCGCAACGTCTAAGCTCCCCGCACCGACCGAAGAACGCGTGCGCACGCGTGCCGCCGCTGTCGGCTGTCGGTGAAACAGGCGCGCCCTCCGCCGCGCTTATTCCCAGTTTCACCAGCGCTTCTCTTCAGAGCCGCAGCGCGGCGCTGTCGTCGCTCCGCAAACTTGAGCTTTGGTTCCCTATTGCATGGGAATGCGCAGATAAGTTTGAGGAGCTTGCTCCTTTGCTGGGGATAGTCTCTCGTCCCTCCTGCCGTGTACGCTAGTTCTCATTGCTCCCGCTAGAGGCACTAGAGGTGCGATGACGATGACGCTGCCATCACGGCACATCACATGCAAGGTAACCATTATACGCCATGACGATGACGCTGATGACGATGAAGAACAAGCGCGGCCCAGACCACACATTCTCTTTCGGCCATCACGGCACAGCACATGGAATGTACCCACTATACGTCATAACGATGACGATGACGCTGACTCTGTGCACTTCGCTACCGCTACTCATCATGAACACTGAAGAAGCCAAGGCAGCAGCGCGGAGGGCTCGCAATGCAGCAGCAGCGCGGGCTCGCCGCCGAGACCCTGCGGTGAGAGCTCGCGATGCCGAAGCTAAACGGGCTCGTCGACAAGCGGACCCGGAGGCGGCACGGGCCAGTAAATTACTTACACAATTTGCTTCCAAAACCACGTTTTGTTACACACTGCAAAGTTATAAAGAGGTCTCCTCAATGTACAAAAAACTTCCCCATCTCCCGCTAAAGGGAACCATGTGTGGATGCGAAGCAGCGGGGAGATGGTTAGCTTGAGCGAGAGAAACGTCGCCGCTCTCGTTTCGCGGCAGCAGCCCGATCGCTCATCGCGGCGCTGCACAGGAGAGAGAATGAGGCACGCTCCGTCATTTTTATACCGCGGAACTACCGTGGTGCCCCAGCGGAGTATGCAGCTGTCGCACCACCTGTCGCGCGCCGCTCCGTAGAGGATTCCTAGAGAAGAGAACGGGGGGGAACCGTAGGAGAGGAGAGAGAGAGGGGACGTGCATGCGCTGTGGAGTAGAGGATTCCTAGAGTAGGGAAAGCGGGTGAGCGTAGGAGAGAGGACGCGCATGCGCTGTGGGGATGTCGGACGTGGGCGCCGCTCCGTAGAGTAGAGGATTCCTACAGCAGAGAAAGGGGCTGAGCGTAGGAGAGAGGGGGGAGAGGATGCGCATGCGCTGTGGGACGCGGGCACCGCTCCGTACAGTAGAGATAGGGGGGTGAGCGTAGGAGAGGACAGATAGGGGGGAGGGGACGCTCCGAGGAGTAGATGATTCCTAGAGGAGAGAAAGGGGATGAGCTTAGGAAAGGAGAGTGAGGGGGGAGGGGACGCGCATGCGTTGTGGGGGGTGTAGGACGCGGGCGCCGCTCCGTAGTCCTAGAGGAGAGAAAGGGGGTGAGCGTAGGAGAGGAGAGAGAGAGGGGGGGGAGGAGACGAGCATGCGCTGTGGTGGTGTGGGACGCGGGAAGGAGGGACGGACTCAACCATAGTTGTCCGCCGCCGCGCCGACGGTGTCCGTAAGCGCTATCGCGCGAACTAAGAGAAAAATTCGGCAGATTCCACGTACCTTGGGAATCGATGTTATGCGAAGCATGCGGAGGGAAGGTGACTGTGTTGTAATGTTTTATTGAGCGAAACGTTACGAAATTACGCTGAAGATATGTACAAATGTTGCACGCAGAGACATATGTTCCACAGTCGCATATGTTTTGCATAGCAAGTTGTTTACAGTTGCGTAACGATGCCAACAGCAACATGGGCAGTAGCAACACCAGAACGGTAAACTGATATGTAGCGCTTGTGCTCGCCAGGATGATAGCCCTGGACACTGCAACATATATCAAATTCAGTGGATGGCGCTTTACTATAATTGATGTTAACCCGGCGTGACTGCTGTATCATCGGAGTACATATGTAATGTTTATAAAATTGGATAGTCCAGCACTGCAACGACAATGGACGTTTGACGAACATTAGGGTCTATTCGAAAAGCAGTTCCGAGACCTGGCGTGGCTCTGTGGTAGAATGCTTGATTGCCACGCAGAATGCTTGGGTTCGATTCCTGTTGGGACCCTGACATTAATTATTTGCATTCGTCCGGTCAACGCTGCTGATGACGTCAGCTTTTTAACGCTCTGGCGTTAAAAGTACGAATGTTTGTCTCGCCTGTTCCTGGGTAGTCTAAAGTTTCAATTCACCTGTGGCACATACCCGCATACCTGTGGCACATACCCGCCCCGTGGTATGTGCCACAGAGTTTGCCCGAAAGAGTTTGACGACGTACGCGACGGGATTGTCATTATTCATGTCATGACCAGCGAGTCATATTCGTCAAACCATCTTATTCTCACATACTAATTTTGGTCTACCCCAAGGTTAAAGGGGTAATCACGAGACCACCCAGACGTAGGCGGCTAGATAGATAGATAGATAGATAGATAGATAGATAGATAGATAGATAGATACGCAGATAGAAACGCTAAAAGTGCCTGCAGTACGCAAAGAAATGCTTCGCATTTAAAAACGAAATAGGAAAAAAAGAACCACGTTGGAATGGGGCTCGAACCATGGTCTTCTCCGTGGCAACACAGTATTGTACCACAGAGCCACGCTGGTGGTTGAAACTCTTTCGCAAAAAGATCCTATACAGGCTTTATGTTGGGAATGAATCCCGTTAATTTATGTAATATTGCGTGGTAGAAGAGTAAGATAACAACCAGGTGTCATACAGTGGAAATTGCGGAATGAGTGGGTCGTTGAATGCTTCCAATCAATTACAAAAGGCTCAGCCATAATTCTTCATAGTCATCAGGCACAGCATCAATGAAGTGCACACAATGCCTTACAGGTGTGTCGCAGGTACCACACTTCTCCCCAGATTTATTGACGAATAATTGCATATTGCATGCTTACCTACGGTACAAAAAGTATGATGATTTATAGCGTAGTGGGTGCCTCGCAAGTGTACTTGTATTAGTTGCCAAGGAAGCCCATCAAGCCCGCATGATCCGTTTCTTCCGGACCTCAATATAGCGTGGTAGAGCAGTGAAATGACGACCGCGCGTCACAAAATGTGATTTAAGTAACTAACATGTCGTTTAAAGCTTCTAACCCATTACAAAGGGCTCAGCCACCGTATCAACAAAGTGCTCATAATGCCTAGCAGATGTGTAGCGGGCACCTCGCTTTTCCGCCGAATGACCAATAATGGCATAGTGGGTGCTTCGCAATTTGACAAAAATTATGATTTATGGCGTAGTGAGTACCTTTCAAGTGTACTCGTATTAGTAGCCACAAGAGAGTTTACAACGAACTCCAGAAATGCCGCTCTTCCAACTTTCGCTGTGGCTGTGCTTGCGCTTTCCACGCAGGCCTGAGGTTTTTTACTGAAGAGTCTAAAGCACTTACGGCCGCTGACATTTTTCCTATAAGGAGGTCTGAAGAAGTCGCTGAGTTTGGGATGCATGCATAATAACAAAGATAAAGGTTCTGCCATGTCGGCTGGCATTGAAACCTTGTTTTACTCAGTTCCGCAGGAAAAGCTTTTAGCTGGAGTTAGGTACTGTATAGAAGGAAACAGCGAATATCACTTACGGTATTCTGTTTGCTTGTCCATCAGCAATTTTTAAACGCTTTTAGAGTTTAACCTTAGTGCGTCACTCATCATTTTTAATGAACAACGTTATCACAGCGTAAGGGTGTGGGCTGCCTCTACTGTCACTCCGATCTTATGTGATGCCGCTTTATCTGGCATATATAGGGCGCTTGAATTCGCTTTCAATCATGGCAGAAATCTCGTTTGTAGATACGGAAGAATGTAGGTACGTGAATGATTTCGTGCTTGTTTTGAACGAACAGGGTGACTTAACTTTCGATTTGGATGTTCTTATGCAAGTAGAGCAGGGTCTAAGTTTTACACAGGGTTTGCCCAACCATGAGGGATTTCAGTTGATAGATCTCAGGTTATTCCTTTAGCGTCAACTATGTATGTTGGCGCTACCTGCCACGGTTCATGAAGGGCCTCTTGCCTTATGATTCTGGCCATTATAAGGCGCCAAAACAGGCAACGCGTATCGGTGCCTGAACACTGCGCTTCAAAAGGCGAGCCCTCATCGAATGCCGCACAATTTAAAGTATCAGATTAGCCCCCCTTTTCGCAGCGGGCTTCCCTGAGTTGCTTGTTGCCGCAGTGGCCGAATCACTCCTGCAGGAGCTAAGGAACACAGGCAGAACAGAATGAGCCGAGTCCCTGTGACAGACGACGAGACCATTAGTGATATATACGGAGGTTCCCGCACAGCCTCAAAAAAGTCGTGATCAGGCGTGGTATTTCTGTGGTTTTTCGCTGCTCACAATAGGCTTTTCAAACTGTGGCCTCAGATTTGCCATGGCGGGAGACGATGTTTCGAAACTAAACATCAGTGCCCCTTATTGAAGTCCAGAGAAAGCAGAAGATGATAGGAGAAGACGATAGCTTCAAGAAATGAAAAAAAAATCATGGTTGATTCCTCCGTCATGTGATCGGTTTAACACGAAAGTAAAACGTGTCGTTAAAGAAGTATTTGAATGTTCCTGCACATCGATGTAAGAGAGCTAGCACAATATCTATTGGTGTTTGACAGCTATAGCACCGTTTAATGTTGATGCTCCTACGTTGACGATTGGTGGTACGTCTCCATCCCTACAACTAACGTGTCTGATCAATGATGAAACAAACCCTTGTGGTAGGCTTAGTTGTTAACGGTGAGAATGTAATCAGAGAAAGCGCTGTGACAGCCAGAAGAGCGTCGCTCACTGGATGCAGAACTTCTGCTAAGGTCGCCAAAACGCTGCATGATAGACTTATACAACACCATATGCTAAGTGCCAGCGGCAAGTTATCTTTTCGTCCACTTTTCTATCTTCACTTTACATTAGAATTTCTACAAATACATTCCTTGGCAACACTGTCAGTTAGTTCTCATTGACAAAGGACTGGGCCACGGCACAGACAGGTGGGTCTTCAGCAGCTTTATGTGAGAACATGCGAGGTTCAGTAACGCAACTGATAGGTTCTTTTGGGTTATGGCGACCTGTTCCGTGACCGTGGCACTGGTTCATGCTGCGGCGTTGCCCTTCAACGTACCTACTCCGGCTTCGGCCATGTCTATGTGTGGCGGAGGTAGTCGGGCGAGGTGTCTGCTCTTTCGCAGGCCTTCGTGACTCGAATATGTAAAACGTGAAGTATCCAACACATCGAATAAATCTGTCACATGTCACAATGTGATGGGTTTACCTAAAATGAGAAGGAAACAGTGTAGAAAAAAATTCCCGCCATATCCGGGCGAAGTGAATGACAATGAGTGGGCGAAGCTCCGGAGGTAAATCTGGTAAAGCGTGAATCCTCCGCACATTTTGCCCGCTCGATCATCACGTAAAGACGTGACAAACACGGGGGTGCTACAGTATATACACAACAGAATGTTTTATTCGTCCCCGTATATGGTACTGAGATGCGGCCTCCGTTGACCCTTGATGTGAAGCAACAATGGTTTTTAGATCAGGTGTAGTCTAAAGTTTGCAAATATGAGATCGATGCAGGTTCCTCAGATAGTCGTTGGTTGTAGATGATAGAATGATATACATCTGAGAGCATATCGAGATGCCATGTGTTGTATAAGTCAGGTGTCGTCCATGATGTTTACGTTGAAGTCTCCTGCCAGTACGAATGGTTCGTTCTTGTATGCGGTTTCATAATCTCGTAACACGGTGTCAATCTACTTCATGATGTTTCCTTTGGATAGATTGGGTGCCAGATACGATTGTCATCAGGACGATTCCGTTGGAAAGCCTCACAGCGGCATGCACACCGTTGTGGCTCTGGCTGGTGAACGGTAAGTCGAGATCCACCGCTGATTCAGGCAGCTGGACGTAAATCCCAACACCACCCGTCAGACGCCCTGCTTCTTCGGTGCAGACGATTGAAACGAATCCATTGATGAACGGTTTTCTTGCGTTCCACGTCTCCGTAAAGCAGAGTCAGTCCGCTGGGGTCAATATGGGATCTCTCTCGATGTCATCTGCGTGGGCATTGAGAGATCGAACGTTGAGCAGGACGAGGGTAAACTCGGTCGAAGAGTCAACGTCCTCTCGCAAGGCTCGAAGATACCGTTGCGTCAGCGTCGGCAATCTGTGTTGCTCGAGACTGAAACTCGTTGAGCATGCCCTTGTCTTCGTTGCTTTCCTTGTGATGGAAGCGATGGTCTCCTTTAGAGTTGGTAAGGTATAAGTTGTTCACGTTGGTGCAGCGGCGTAGAGCAACGTACACCTGCTTCTGTGGGTGTGTTTTGTTGCACTCGTAGACGACGAATGAATATGTTCCCCCCTTGCGATTTGTGCACGGTTATCGCACTGGCTTGAACCAACGGAAAATGCCTTCGTTGGCACGCAGCGCCAGTCTTGCGATTCCAAGGTTAGCGTGGTAACGCGAGGTTCGATGGGGATCCAGGTAGCGTCGATGTCGTAGCCTCTCTGTTTGGCCTCGTTCACCATTCGTTTCGAGCGAATGATGAACAAGTCTTCTTCTTCTACGTTGTCCAGCCAGAGGATGGTATGGATGTGGGTGCTGGCCGCGCTGCTGGAACTCGACTCGCTTAAAGAAGTCGACGACAACGTAGGGCCGCAACGGAGAGCACCGCTTGTCTCTGAGTACGTCTAGGATGACGTCGAAGATGCGGTGAGTGTAGATGGCGCACGTCACGGGATCGTTATTGACGAGCTGCCACGCGCTGCATGCAGTCGAGCTCTTCCAACATTCTAGCCACACCTTCGGGTCCCACTCGCAGCCGTTCCAAAGTTCCGAGGTGCCTGTCCCAGTGTATTTCCGCGGCAGAGAGCGTCGGGAACGCATGAGGCTTGCCCAACTGGCGAATCATGGCAAAGAGTTCCTTGCGGCGGTCTTACCAGTATTGCACCTTGTTGAGGACGCCCCGCATGAACGTCTGGTTGCGGTTGAGCACTTCGTTCATGAACTCGCGCACGCCGCTCTCCAGTTGCTGCCGTGTGAACGAGCTGGCGGTGGAATTCGTTCTGAAGGTCATCGTCTTCTCAGACATGTTGCGCCGCATCACCTTCATGGCCATGTGGAGAACGTGCTCGGGGCACACTCCGCGGCGGTCGGTCCGGCGGATCTCGCTGCTCGCCTTGGTAAACGGCGTCGGTCGAGGTCCGGTGATATGACGAGGTACGCCCAAGTAGATCTGTGGGAATGAGAGCTCTTCGGTGTACTCGTCAAAGAGCAGCGAGATGGGCGTTTGACCTTCGCTGGGTGCCACGTGGGCTGTGCGTGAATTCCACTAACCCTCGTTCAGCAGCCGCAGCGCCGCCGCAGCCGGCAGTGCCATCGTCAAACACCATCGTATGACTTATCACGTTGAGAGCGATGACAGTTTGCAACGGGTCTTCAAGGTCCGTAACCTCCGGCGGTGGGTCGATTTCGTCGTCGTCGCACACGTCATCGTCGTCTTATGTTATGGGTAACAGAGCGAAAGCCAGCACCATAAAGGCACACAAACGACGACACGTAGCGCTGACTGACAAGTGAAGTTTATTGCGGCAAAGTACGTAAAGAAATACAATCTACGTATCAGCCCTCGTCAATATGATCAGGAAACAGGAAAACAGGAAAAAAGAAGAAAATACAGAAAAACTCGATGCAAGAAGCTTTGAGCGCATGACCGCAATGTCTATCTTGATTCAGCAGCAGAAAGATACGAAAATTTCCTTGTCCGATAATAAAATAGAAGCGGTGCTCATACATCTGTCTCTTATCATAGCAATCCTGTGGGCCTCGATTATCTCGCGTGTTAGTTGGTTCCGGTTAGTGGCTAACACATCATTTACTCTATTATTTCACTCTATTCCCCAGGGTTGAGTTGCTTGGATGTGTGGAAGAGTGTATTGCAGGAGAGCACCAAGTTGGGCTAGTTGGTTGATGTTCATTCTTGAAAGGTTTAACTGCGCTAAACAGACAAGGACACAGAAAGAGTGGGGACAGTACATGCACAGACTCACAACTAAACTTTATTGAGTGAAGAATGACATATATACATGAAGATGAAAAGAAACACGAGCTAATTGGCAGGAGCTGGTCACGTGAACGCTTCAATAACAGTGTCACAATCTAGAGTCAAGATACTGCACTTCACAGTCAGCAAGCTGCACCGACGGAACACTAACACACCCCCTCGTTTTTCCAATCGCGTAAGCCTCATAAAGCTCCCGTGTGTTGTGGTCCCTATGACGGTACAGAATCCTGGTTCTATCCAGAAGTGGGTGGCACGCCTTCTTCGTCTCTTTTTCACAATCCCTGCAGTGCTTAGCCACATGGGAATACACATCAGATGAACAATCATTCGAATGTTCTTTAAACGTATATTTATGCATCGGCCCGTTTGTCCGATGTTCCGAAATATTGCTGTTCGCGCCTTCCGCTATGTCGACGATTATCTGGTTTTTGTTCATGATCTGGGTCACCATGCTAACGATGTTGAAAAGATTTTCATAGATTCGGGGAATGGGCCTTAACTTTACGATAGAACTGCCCCGTGAAAATGAACTGCACTTTCTAGATATCTGCTTGCGTTTCAAGGAGAACCATACATGCTGGTGTTTCCAGCCCCGGTCATAAACTGCCTTTAAGCTTTTCTTCGGCACACTCAAAAACTGTAAAAAAATGGGATCGCCTTGTCTAGCATTGGTGGCGGTCTTCGAAAATCGTGTGCCCACGTGGTAAAAGATAGTGTAGAACACCAGGATTGTATACTGCTGGGTATCCAAGCTATGTGATAGCAGGGGCATGTGAAAAACTAATCAAGAGGATTAGGAGCAGCGATACTGTTTCGACGCAAAATAACGACCGCAAGCAAAAAAGTTATGCTGTGTTACCTTACCAGCATGAAGTATCACACAATTTCAAGAACGTTGCGGGACGTTATGGTGTACAGGTTGTGTTTTCCGCCCCCCCAAAAAATGGCCCGTCTTTGTGCACGTGTAATGGGCAAAATTGACAAGACACCTAGCAATAGTCCATTTGTTTGCCATGTTGATCACACAACTAGTTATGTTCCCTGTGCTTGTGCAGTAGTGTATGAATTCCCTTTCACCTGTGGTCATGTGTATGTCGGACAAACGGGCCGATGCATAAATATATGTTTAAAAGAACATTCGAAGAATTGATTATCTGATGCCTATTCCCATGTGGCTAAGCACTGCAGGGATTGTGAAAAAGAGACGAAGAAGGCGTGCCACCCACTTCTGGATAGAACCAGGATTCTGTACCGTCATAGGGACCGCAACACACGGGAGCTTTATGAGGCTTACACGATTGGAAAAACAAGGGGGGTGTGTTAGTGTTCCGTCGGTGCAGCTTGCTGACTGTGAAGTGCAGTATCTTGACTCTAGATTGTGACACTGTTATTGAAGCGATCACGTGACCAGCTCCTGCCAATGAGCTCACTGTTTCTTTTCATCTTCATGTATATATGTCATTCTTCACTCAATAAAGTTTAGTTGTGAGTCTGCGCATGTACTGTCTCCACTCTTTCTGGGTCCTTGTCTGTTTAGCGCAGTTAAACCTTTCAAGAATGAAGAGTGTATTAATTAGTTTGGCAACGTGGCTTTTCAGAATGCAACAAGTATCGCGGTTTTGGCCTTTCTCGAACTTTTAACATTTTATTTGAAGTCTTTGTATACCACTTGGGAAGGAGGGATTTATCTCCAGAAAACAGGCATAAGTATTGGGTCATCTATAGCGCCGTCTGATAGCGATATTTTTCTGGCAAGTGTTGATCGAAAAATTTCTTCAAATGTCGCGAATTCTTGTGTCCTGATTGTTTTTCGTTTTGTTGACGATTTTCTGATTTGTTTAAATTGTGAACAGCCTTGTTTTGAAGCCTCTGCCGATCATGTGTTGGAAATGTTTCGTGCAAGCGCGAAGCCACTTGAGTTAACTAGGGAGTATCCTGTAGGTAATTCAATCAGGTTTCTTGACCTACGTGTAACATGAGGTGATAAGGGCGTATGTTGGCAATATGAACCGCGCAGTCAGAAGCCTATATTATCATATCACAGTGCGCATACGAATTTGGTGAAGAGAGAAATCGCGAAATTATGTCTGTCCAATGCGCTCAGGAAGCCTTGTGAACATTGCAAAAGCGATAGCTTTCAAGGGCAGGTGTCGAGATTGATTAGGGCCGGTTATCCTCACGAGGCGCTTGTGTCCGTAGCACAGAAAATTGTGAAAGAGATTAAGTCCAGCAAGGCCACGCCACAGGGGAAGAACTGAAGAAGGACAACAAATGCGCCCCCCAGAAAGCCACTGCAATACCATATTTACACAAAGTATCTCATAATTTGAAGCGGATAGGCCAACGTGCGAGTATGAGGGTCGCTTTAACCGCGCCTAACAAGCTGGCCAGGCTGTGTAATAAAGTCAATAACCGCACCTTTGACGGCTTTCAATGCGGAAAGAGTCATATGACGCAGTTTGTTTCATGTGTTGCGAATGTAGTGTACAGTATACCATTGACATGTGGGAAAGAGTACATGGGCCAGACCGGCCGGTGTTTCAGTGAACGGCTTCGCGAACCAGTAAAATGTTACGAGAGCCATCAGCGTCCATCGTGGAATTCACTGCAAAGAGTGCGGGTACATGCCTGAATTCAGTAGATGTGACGTGTTAGCCACTAGCCAGAACCAACTAACACGTGAGATAATCGAGGCTCGCAGGATTGCTATGTTAAGAAACAGATGTGTCAGCACCGCTTCTGTTTTATTATCGGACAAGGAAATTGCGTACCTTTCTGCTGCTAAATCAAGATAGACATTGTGGTCATGCGCTGAAAGCTTCTTGCATAGATTTTTAACACGAAAGTGTTTTATGCCGGGGTCCACCACGGCCCCTCTGACGTATTTCCGTCACGGATATGACGTAGTAAAATATAAACTAACACATTCAGATCAAAGACAAAACGAGAAGAAAAAAATTACACCATCTCCCGCTAAAGGGAACCATGTGTAGATGCGACGCAATGGGCGCTAACGCTTACACGTTGACGCTGGCGCTCATCGGAGCGTTACGCAGGAGAGAAACCTGGGGAGGTTGCAAAGCACGCAGTGATGGACCGGTGTTTCCTACTAGAACATGCCAATCGCTGCTAATGGGCAATGAGAGACAGAAGACTCCGACTGGACACAGAGACCCGCAGTCCGCTTTTAGCTGGCACGCTCGCTGCGAATTTTTATTGTTCAACAACGCACAGGAGAAATCTCCCACCGGCACAACCTTGCAGGTCAAGATCCAGTGCCACATATACGGGGTGGCCAGTGAACGGTTGTGCATCGCGAGTAGCCGGTTTTTTCAACCGAGAACCTCGCTAGCAGACGCTGCCTGTGTCGGCGTCGCGACTCGAGAGAGGGGGGGAAGCGTAGGAGAGAAGAGAGAGGGAGGGGACGCACATGCACAGTGAGGGTGTGGTCGCCGCAGGGAGGGATGCCTAGAGGAGAGAAAGGGGGAGAGGAGGTTTTTAGGGGCGAAGCTCCTTAGGGCATGGGTTAATCCCTCGTTGTGCGCCGTAGCCACGTCTAATACACGGAGTGCTCACTAGATGGCGATGGCGCTGCGGCGCTCGCTCCATTCCAATGCGTAGGAGACGGCTCCGCTGCGTGCTCTAGTGTGATAGATAGGAGACCGCTGTAGGCGCGGCGACGCTAGCATCTCATTGGATCGAGGCGCATTGCGCTCATTGAATCGGAGACCACTTGAGGCGCGGCGGCGCTCGCTCTACCCCCGATGCGGGAGACCGCTAGAGGGCCAAAGCTATAAAATGAGTTCGCTCTTGGCGCGCTTCCTCTTTCTGTCGGCAGTCAGCGAGCAATCAGCGACGAAGACAAGGCGGCGGAGCGGAGGGCTCGGAAAGCGTGATGATGCGTGAAGCGGGATTTACATGATGATCGACTGGAAAAAAATTACGGAGGATTCACGGTTTACCGTTGAACCTCCGGAGCTTCGCCCACTCATCATTCACTCCGTGGATATGCTGCGATTTTTTTTATTTTTTTTAAAGGGTTTGCGCATTCGCAGTAACGGTGGTCACGCCACACACCACCGGATTGAACCCCGCTCAAAGATGGTTACCATCTAAAAGTTCAGTCGCCGGGAGCCGAACCTACGACCTCTCGCTCCGCAGCGCGCGGCGTGAAACCACTCGACCACAGGAGCGTACGTACCTCAGCTTGCTAACGGCAACGGCATATGTACAATATATATAGTTGGCCGTCCTCAGAGCTCGTCGACTTCAGCTTGTTTTCGTCATCATTAGCAAGATGGCGCGAAGGTGGCGCGGAGTGCGCGCTCTAAAGGTCGTCAAGGTCGTCGCACCTCTCGCTGCGATGAGCGTGCGCCTCCACAGGGCTCGCTGGTGCGCGCGCGCTTTTCTTGTGATCGGGCTAATGGGGACACTTCGTACGCCTTCTGCTTCCACCGCAAGTTTGCTTTGAAGTTACAGTGGTTAAAGAGTGTACGAAGGTCACTTCGCTCGCCGCAGCGGCCGCGTTTACGAAACGAGCGCGCTGCTGACACACGAAGTAACAATTGTGACAGTTGTTCGCGCTCGTCGTGTATATACTTGTGTTGTAGCGATGCATTGGAACCGAGAAATGGGTTGCACTCTTGAAAGCCTTCTAGTGGGTCATCTGCAAAAAGGACGCCGCTCGCGCTGTGAGTTCGTGCCTGGCCGTGACTGTCGCCATTACGCAGTATCTCTGAGTACCGGCAAATTAAACGCCTTAACAAATTGGTGGAGAGTGCTGTGCTCCCATTCGATGCCTGTGGAGCTTCGGTCTCGTACCCTACCATCTACCATGCCCCAAGACGCTTCTCAGCAAACGCCTCCCCCCCCATGCCACCCCCCTTGTCCCGGTGTCCCACGCATCCGCGATCCACCCATCTTCACTGGCGCCGATGGCACCGACGTGGAGGACTGGCTCGCACTTTACGAGCGCGTGAGCGTCCCCAACAAATGGGACGACGACGGCAAGTTGACCAACTTGGTGTTCTACCTTGCGGGAATAGCAGGTTTGTGGTATAACAACCACGCGTCCGATTTTGGGACTTGGTCCGATTTCAAGACCGCCGTCATCAACGTTTTTGGCCGCCCTGCCGTTCGTAAGCTGAAATCCGAACAGCGCTTACGCGAACGTGCTCAGCAGGCCTGTGAGTCATTCACCAGTTATATCGAGGATGTCCTCGACTTGTGTAAGAAAGCCAACGAAGCCATGTCTGAGTCTGACAAGATCCGGAACGTCACGAAGGGTATTGACGACGACGCTTTCACCATGTTGCTCGCCAAAAACCCTGTCACAGTGGCCGAAGTCATAACGCTGTGCCAGAGCTACGAGGAGCTCCGCCGGCAGCGTTCGATGACCCGTCGCTCCCCTTCACGAGATGCAGAGCTTGCTGGCTTGGTGGCCACTTCCGACCAGGCGGCGTTGCTGCCAGAGCTCAAGTCATTCATCCGGGAGGAAATCGCACGGCAGTTCTCTCTCCTGGCCTTTGCCCACCCGCCGGTAGTTCAGCAATCGGCGACCACCCTTCTTCCTCCCCTCCGCCGCGCGATTGAGCAGGAAATTTCGGAGGTCATACCAGCGTACCACCAACAACCTCCGGCTCCTGCGCCCCAGAGTTACGCTCAAGTTGTCGCCAGGCCGCCTCAATTACTTCCGGCGGCCGCACCTCTGACTTACGCCGAAGCCGCCGCTCGACCTCCGTCCACCGAAGCGGGTGTGCAGGCTATGTATGCTGACGTCGTCCCTAGGCCTCGACTTCAGCCCACCATCCAGTCATTCCAGCCGCCGTTCCGTCCGTCAGGTCTTGGGAGATGGGCGCGACCTACCCCGGTGAACAGATGGCGCACACCCGGCAACCGGCCCATCTGCTTTGCATGCGGATACGCCGGTCACGTGGCACGTTACTGCTTTCGCGTGGCAGCCGCCTCCTGTCACGTCGCCTGTCGCTGGCCAGCTGAGCCGTTCCCTTTCACGTCCCACCCCCGTCTATGCCACCGACGTCGCGCCCAGCTCTATCTCCTCGCAGGTCCACGTCTCCACGACACCGATCCCTGTCACCCCTGCGGCCAAGTTCCGCCGCTCAAGAGCAGGAAAACTAGTCGTCGCAGTCCACGAGGCAAGGGCTGCGACGCTATCGAACTGCGAAAGCCCTCAGAGAAATCCATCGAATGTCGTTGACGTGTTTGTGGACGGTGTTCGCGCATCTGCCCTTATCGATACTGGAGCTGCCGTATCCGTTATGGACGCAAAACTTTGCCGCTTACTCCGAAAAGTGACGACGCCACTTTCTGGGAATGTCCCTCCGTACCGCTAGTTCACAGAGAATTCATCCTACAGCAGTGTGCACAGCTCGCGTCGTCATTCAGGACGTTCTATATGTCGTCGAGTTCATCATCATTACTGCATGCTCCCACGACGTCATCCTGGGATGGGACTTTCTCTTCCGCCACGACGCCGTCATTCATTGTGCGTCTGCCGAAATTGAACTCTCACCGTTCGCACATTTGACGCCAGTAGATAGTCCCTCGGCACTGAGCAAGATCCTCGTCAAAGACGATACGACAGTGCCTCCAAGCTCGTCAACGGCTGTGTCGGTCTACTGCGCCGGTCTCTCCGACACAGTTGCACTCTTTTCGCCATCTGACCGTGGTTGCAGTAGGAAAGGGTTGCTAGGTACCTTTCGCGACCGTGCAATTAACTCAGGGCAACACCGCTATTTTTGTGACCAACCCATTCCCGTACATTGTTACGTTGGTTCGAGGGGAATGTCTCGGAAGAGTGGAACCCGTCGACGACGCACAAGTCCTGGACGTACTCGGTGACTCGCACTGTCCCAGTTCCCGTACCATCAGTGCTGTTCTGTGTGGACTACCGACGCCTCAACAAGATCACTCGTAAGGACATGTATCCACTACCGCGCATCGACGACGCGATTGACAGCCTCCATGGAGCCGAATTCTTTTCTTCTCTCGATTTGCGCTCGGGGTACTGGCAAGTACCCATGGCTGACGACGCTTGACCGAAGACAGCCTTTGTCACGCCCGACGGCTTGTACGAGTTCAACGACATGCCGTTTGGTCTGTGTAATCCGCCTGCGACCTTTGAGCGCATGATGGACACCGTTCTGCGGAACTTGAAATGGCACACGTGCTTGTGTTACCAGGACGACGTCGTTGTTTTCGCTGCGGAATTCTCCACGCATCTCCAACGTCTGAAAGAAGTTTTCACACGTGTGAGCAACGCCGGCCTCCAACTAAATCTGAAGAAGTGCCGATTTGCGGCACGGCAACTCACAATCCTAGGTTACGTCGTGTCCAAGGACGGAATTCTTCCCGATCCGGCCAAGCTTCGGGCCGTGGCCGAGTTTCCCAAACCTGCGTCCGTCAAAGAACTGCGCAGTTTCGTAGGCCTGTGCTCATACTTTCGACGATTCATACGAAACTTTGCGACGATCGTATCACCACAGACGAAGGTCCTCGGAAAAAAAGTTACACCACCTCCCGCTAAAGGGAACCATGTGTAGATGTGAAGCAGCGGGCGCTAACGCTTACACTGGCGGCGGCGTTGACGCTGGCGCTCATCGCAGCGTTGCGCAGGAGAGAAAACTGGGGAGGCGCAAAGCAGGCAGTGATGGAGCAGTGTTTCCTACTGGAACATGCCAATCGCTGCTAATGGGCAATGAGAGACAGAAGACTCCGACTGGACACAGAGACCCGCACTCCGCTTTTAGTTAACGCTCACGCTGCGAATTTTTATTGTTCAACAACGCACAGGAGAAATCTCCCACCGGCACCACCTTGGAGGTCAAGATCCATTGTCCATATATACGGGATGGCCAGTGAACGGTTGTGCAGCGCGAGCAGTCGGGTTTTTCAACCAAGAAACTCGCTAGCAGACGCTGCCTGCGTCGGCGTCGCGAGGCGAGAGAGGGGGGAGTGTAGGAGAGCAGAGAGAGGGGGGTGACACGCATGCGCAGTGGGAGTGTGAACGCCGTGGGCAGGGATGCGTAGAGGAGAGAGGGGGGAGCGTAGGAGAGGAGAGAGAGGGGGGGGACGCGCATGCGCAGGGGGGAGTTAGACGCCGCGGGCAGGGATGGAGAGAGGGGGGTAGTGTACGAGGGGGAGAGAGGAAGGGAGGCGCATGCGCAGTGAGGGTGTGGTTGCCGCGGGGAGGGATGCCTAGAGGAGAGAGAGGGGGGAGAGGAGGTTTTTTATTTTTATTTTTTTTAACTGTTTGCGCATGCGCAGTAAGGGTGGGCACGCGGCACACCACCACCACCACCACCACCGGATTAAGCTTCGCCACAAGATGCTTCACATCTAATAACGGGCCCCTTAATTCGTGGTCATCCGAGTGCGACGACGCATTCGCCAAGCTGCGCCATTTGTTGACGTCTCCTCCCATACTACGCCACTACGACCCTACGGCCCCAACGGAGGTGCACACAGACGCCAGCGGTGTAGGCCTCGGCGCTGTCCTGGCGCAGCGCAAACCCGGATTCCCCGAATATGTCGTGGCATACGCAAGCCGTACGCTCACGAGAGCTGAGACAAATTACACCGTCACGGAAAAAGAGTGCCTGGCGATCGTCTGGGCCCTTACAAAGTTTCGACCCTATTTGTATGGTCGCCCATTTGCTGTCGTCACCGACCATCACGCACTATGCTGGCTGTCGTCATTGAAGGATCCCTCAGGCCGTCTCGCCCGCTGGGCTCTTCGCCTGCAAGACTACGACATCCGCGTGCTCTACCGCAACGGACGCAAGCACGCTGACGCCGACGCCCTCTCGCTCTCCCCTCTGCCTGACGACAAAGCCTCCTGCTCAGTACCTTCCATTGCTGTTTCTGTCATCGATGTTCATGTCATCGCTACCGAACAGCGCAAGGATAATTGGATCGCCCCGCTGATCGACTTGCTCTCTGATACCGTCCGCAACACCATCCACTCGCGCCTTGCGTCGTCAAGCTCACCATTTCGCCATACGTGACGGCCTGCTGCATCGACGCAATTACAACGCCGACGGCCGGCAGGGGCTACTCGTGATACTCCGCAGTCTGCGGTCGGAAATATGTGAGTCATTCCACTCTGATCCGCAGTGCGCGCACGCTGGGGTGTCCAAAACTTACCACCGCATTCGACAACGCTACTTCTGGCGAGGGATGTACCGCTACGTGCAGAAGTTCGTTCGCTCCCCTGCCTCGATTGCCAACGCCGCAAACCGTCAACACACATGTCCCCAGCCGGTCTACAACCGTTACCTTGCCCTCACCGTCCGTTTGGGCGCGTGGGTATCGATTTGTATGGACCACTTCCTCTGACGTCGGCTGGTAACCGCTGGGCCATCGTCGCCGTAGACCATCTAACGCGATACCCCGAAACCGCCGCCCACCCTGCGGCTACTGCGCGCGATGTTGCCTCCTTCCTGCTGCACCGATTCATACTGCGTCACGGTCCACCCCAGGAGCTTCTCAGCGATCGAGGCCGTGTCTTCCTGTCGGAAGTCGTCGAAGCCTATCCTCACGGAGTGCCATTCTGTCCACCGAAAAACTGCTGCTTACCACCCGCAGACGAATGGCCTCACCGAACGCTTTAACCGCACCCTCGGCGACATGCTTTCGATGTACGTCGCCGCCGGCCACACGAATTGGGATGCTATACTGCCCTTCGTCACCTACGCTTACAATACCGCCCCTCAGAGCACTACTGGTTTTTCACCCTTCTTCTTGCTATACGGACGACACCCGTCGCACACTATCGACACGATACTCCCGTACACGCCGGACCCATCTGAGTGTGCCCCTATTTCTGACACAGCCAGGCTTGCTGAAGAGTGTCGCGAGCTCGCCAAGACCTTCACGACGAATGAACAAGAGCGGCAGAAGGGCATTCGTGATGGTTCCGCCACTTCTGAGCCCACGTTCCTCCCTGGGGCGCTCGTATGGCTCTCGGTCCCTACCTTCGCAGCTGGCCTCTCTTCAAAACTACTGCCGAAATACGAAGGCCCCTACCGTGTCATCGAGCGCACATCTCCGGTCAACTACCTGATCGAACCCATCGAACAATCTTCGGACATGCGCCGTCGAGGGCGCGACATGGTCAACGTGGAGCGCCTGAAGGCCTACTATGACCCGCTCGTAGTGACAAGCTCTTAGGTCGCCCGGCGGCTCCCTTTTCGTCCCCGGGGTAATTGTAGCGATGCACTGGAACCGAGAAGTGGGTTGCACTCTTAAGAGCCTTCTAGTGGGTCATCTGCAAAAAGGACGCCGCTCGCGCTGTGAGTTCGTGCCTGGCCGTGACTGTCGCCATTACGCAGTATCTCTGAGTACCGGCAAATAAACGCCTTAACAGTATGTTCATTTTCGTGCGTCTTTCTTTATGTTAGAGAAGCGCGCTTTAGGTGTCGAGCTGTGACAATTCGTCCGCGCTCGTCCTGTGTGTGATCATTTCGTGCGTCCCTTCTGCTTGAGGTGCACGCAGCAACTTTCGAGCTGCTTGCCATTCTTCGCGTGACATTACAATTCGTTGCTGTAGCATTAATTCCTTCGCTCTCGTGTCGAAACAATGCACATTAAACGGTCAACTACCCTGTGAAGACACGTTTCACTTTCGTGTTAGACCGATTCCTTTGACCGAGGGATCAGCAATGTTTTTCTTTGTCTTTTTTCTTTTTTTTCCTGTTTTCGTGTTTCCTGATCATATTGACGAGGGCTGATACGTAGATGGTATTTATTTACGTACTTTGCGCAATAAACATCACTTGTGCGTCAACGCTACATGTCGTCGTTTGTGTGCCTTTACTGTCCTGGTCTTTCGCGCCGTTACCCATTAGATATGTTCAACCAACTAGCCGACAAGTTGACCTTTCATGACCCGTCATCGTCGTCGTCGTCGAACTGCACGAGGTGACTCCAATCGATCTTGATGTTTAGGTATTTGTAAAGCGGAGAGCATTCTAGATCTTTCAACCATTCGGGCACGTTTCGCTTCTTCACAAGTCCCTTCTTGTACGACGGTTTGTTCGCGAGCCGCCGCAAACTCCCCCTGTAGGCAAACTCCCGCTGTAGAACGGCGATGGCGTTGGCGCGGGACTGCTCTTTTCCGATGGTTGAGGTGGTGGTCAAATTGTTATCGAACTACAAGCGGTCGCAAACCTTGCAGCTGTGGCCGAACGTGTGATCTAGAAAGTCGCGTTTAAAGCGCGTATCGGCGCCACCAACCTCAGGTAGCAACCACTTCAGGCGCTTCGCTGCAGCGTACCGCGCCCGTGCCGCATCCAGGTCAGCTTGCCGCCGCTTCCGTCTCGCTTCGGCTTCGCGGGCTCTCAGCTCAGGGTCGGCTTGACGACGCGCCCATGCCGCTTCGGCTGCGCGAGCCCTCGCGACCTCTGCATCGGTGGTGGCTCGTTGCTGTTGACGGCGAGCCCGTGCCGCAGTGGCGTAGCCTAGGGGGGGGGTTGGGGGGGGTTCAAACCCCCCCCGAAATTTTTCAGTTTTGCTTGCGTATATATGCACGCACACATACAAACGCACGCACGAACATACATAAAGTATGGTTGAACCCCCCCCCCCCCCCCCCCCGAAAAAATTTCTGGCTACGCTACTGCCGTGCCGCTTCGGCTTCTCGAGCACTCACCTCCGGGTCTTGACGGCGAGCCCGCGCTGCAGCCGCTTTGCGAACCCTCCGCTCCGCAGCCGCCGTCGCCGCTTCCCGCGCCTTAAGTTCGTTTTCATTCATGGCAGAAAGAGAATGTTCCGTGGTCGTCATCGGGTACCTTGCATATACTAACGCGCTTATTCTTCATCGTCATCAGCGACCAATGTTTTTCGCTGGTATCTTGATGCTTTGATCATGGCCTCCGAGAATGCGAATCTCGGAGGCAATGCTTTAACTGCGTCGTTGCCGACTCATTGCCTTTCGGCGCTTGTAAGCATGGAGGAAAGAAAGTGTCATGCCGCATTACTTCCCTTGATCGCTCACAGACGGCGACACCGCACCACCTCGCCTTGCCCCTCCAACAGAGAGCACCGTGCGATAGAGAACGTGTGAGAGATATAAGGCGCGTTTGTGATAAGTTATGGCAGCTGCCTCGGTAGCTTAGTTGGTCAAAATGAAGTGTTTTTAATCCATCACAATGGTCGAGTAGACTAAAGTGGTTTTTATGCCGATGTATTGCCTTATTTTTGTGTGACAGGTTATATAAAAAATAACTCGATAGCTTAGTCGGTAGTCCAGCGGCCGCTTGTCGTCGTGCACTAAGTGGTGGTAGGTTCGATCCCCGGTGGCGGAACTTTTCTCGTACAGTTTTTCCTTTCTCATCCGTTAGCGTTCATTTTATCAACGTCATACCGTGACGCAAATACGTCACTGAAGTCTTGGTGGACCTCGAGATAAAACACTTTCGTGTTAAAAAAAAGATGATGGACGGGGAAATGCTGCATATTATGAATGCATAGCGACCCTTGGTCTTCCTCTTTCGCGCTGTTGAAACGTGACGTTGCAATGTTTTTTTTACAGCGAAGCTGTTTAGCAAATTGTTCCTTGTGAATCGATCCAGAAAACTGACATCGTAATCGGGTATGTGCCACAGAAATTGGCTGACACTACTCCCCACCGGTCCACTAAAAGTATAGAAGGCAACAGTTAGCCTAACTTATGGCTGCGAAACGACGGCGGTGAGCCGAAGACCCCAAATACGTGAAACGAGAGAATACTAGGGAACGTGAAAGGCAACGGCGGCTGCGAGAAGAACCCGAAGCGATGGAAGGCCAACGACGACGTGCCCGTAGATCTATGCGAGGTGCGAACGCTTCGTTTCAGCGCAAGTTTCTGTATCTGGAGTTTGGACAGCCGTGTCGCGTCTCTAACTGTCTGTGATTTAACTCGCACCCCTCTGCGCTGAGAATCAACGTATAAACAACCTAGCTAAAGCCTAGCAACAACTAGAACCTGCATCACCTAACTAATGCCTAGGAGCAGGCAGATTCGTCTTCAGGATCATCTAGTTTCGCTGTTTCAAGCCTTGCGCGGCTTAGTGCAAGCTTGGGCATTTTTTTTCGTAATTCGCCAAGCCACTGACGCCCATAGCAAGGAAGGCCAAATTGAACATTGCAGAAAAGAACGTATCAACCCCATGGCTGTATGTTATTCGCGTTAATGCTTGTCTAACCACAGTTGGGCAGCCCCCGTACTTGATATGGCGCGAAATACGCGAATAAATGTTCTTAAGATGACATCTGCAAAGTTAAGCACCGCGACGTACAAGGACTCAAGAAACATGAACACAGATAACCCGTGCTCAGTACCAACTGAACTTTATTCAATAAAGGTGGTTTGTATAGTGTCACCACTGACAAGACTCCACACGCACAAGAGCAGCCAGCAACGACAACACTCTTAAAGGGCCCCTAAACCACACCGAGTTCAAAGGCGGTCTCTTCCTAGCCTTCACTACCTTTCCTACAAGCGCTATCTCCTCCTCGCCACTTATTTCTTCGTAAAACACGTGGAATGTTAGCACCACGCGTTGAGCAAGTCGAGATTTCGCGCTTTTCACACTACACGCTGCTAACTATGCTTGCGCAGTGGCAAATTCAGCAAACGACGTGAAGTCAGTTTATCGCGCATCATACTCCTGCGACTAACGGCAGAACGGGCCTGCGACTGCATGACAGAGCAAGGTAGGAAAGAAATCACAAGAGATATGTCTTGTATATCGACTAATCGAGAGCTTAATTTATCCTGACGTCACGTGAGCAAAGTGCTGGCGTCACGAATTGTGCCGCAAAAAAGGGAAATGCCAGGAGAGGATAACACATTCGCTTTTGGTATTTTTAGTGGCTGATTTGGGGCCCTTTAACAGAATTCGACAAAAGCCACTAAAACGTCGAAAAAGGAAGCAAACTGAGAGGCAGAAGCAGAGACAGTGAACACAGAGGTGGCTGTCTCTGTTCACTGTCTCTGCTTCTGCCTCTCAGTTTTCTTCCTTTTTCGACGTTTTAGTGGCTTTTGTCGAATTTAAGCATGTACCAACTTGCCCAACAAGCAACACTCTTGAACCCTTTAACAGAAAACTGGGCGAGAGCAATACACAGAAGCGCATGCACGTTGTCGAACCACACTGAAAGCAGAAATCGTGACTGTGTAAAACAAGTTAGAGCGCACATTTAGCGTCTCGTCGTTCAAATATAGCACTGTGCGCCCTCCTCCCAAACGAGCACAGAAAATTAAGATATTAAGGTGACTAAAGATATTAAGAAGTATGGACTGATGGGCGAGTTGGTAACTCATCTTAACACGGTGGTGCGCAAAACAACGATAACTCGAAGGAACGGACATGATACATGGCGCAAACTATGCACTCAAAGTTTATTGAAACAATATATATATATATATATATATATATATATATATATATATATATATATATATATATATATATATATATATATATATATATATATATATATATATATATATATATATATATATACATTGTCTTTACGTTGATGGGCACGTCAGCACGGCTGGGATGCGTCTCGTTAATCCGTTCGTCTATCTCGTGCAGCTTTTTGCGGCGCTGTCGCCTTCGTCAGCGGCGCACAATGGATCAGACGCTCGGACATATCCTGCCTGGACCAAGTTCATCAACGATACTGACTGGCATGCGCTAAAGGTGCCATTCAACTCGGTGACCACGACGCTACCGCGCGTGCGCCTGCCGTCAGCGATTACTTCAGAGAACGACCATGACGCCACCACGATGACGCAATGGACCCACAAGACTATAAAAATGGCCCACGACCCCCGAACAGCTCATGGGCACGTCAGCACGGCTGGGATGCGTCTCGTTAATCCGTTCGTCTATCTCGTGCAGCTTTTTGCGGCGCTGTCGCCTTCGTCAGCGGCGCACAATGGATCAGACGCTCGGACATATCCTTCCTGGACCAAGTTCATCAACGATACTGACTGGCATGCGGTAAAGGTGCCATTCAACTCGGTGACCACGACGCTACCGCGCGTGCGCCTGCCGTCAGCGATTACTTCAGAGAACGACCATGACGCCACCACGATGACGCAATGGACCCACAAGACTATAAGAATGGCCCACGACCCCCGAACAGCTCTTGGGCACGTCAGTACGGCTGGGATGCGTCTCGTTAATCCGTTCGTCTATCTCGTGCAGGTGAGAAAACGTTATGGTAAATGCCTCCGAACTAGCAATCCCTGCATAGTTGTGCTGCCGTGCCCATGGCTGATTTGTTCTATGTTTTGTGATTTAGGATCATACCTTAGGAAATTATTGCTTCTTGCTGGTGACGTGGAAACTAACCCCGGACCTGATATGACGCAATTTTCCAAGCAGCTTCAGCAGATAGCAAACGATGTTAAAGAAATGAAAGATGTAACATTGGCATCCATCGACAAAAAGCTGCAAAGCCTACCCGCTCTTGAAAGTAAGATATCATTATGCATGAGTGAAATCGCATCATTAAGAAACCTTGTCTTTACGCTAGAGGTGAAACTAGACGATTTAGAAAATCGTTCTAGAAGGAACAACCTCATTATACATGGTATTCCAGAAGAGAAAAACGAAGATCAGGGTTCGCTTGATGCCATTGTTAACGGGAAAATAATAAGTGACATCCTAAAAACGGAACCTATCGCCATCGAGAGAATTCACAGATTAGGCAAATCGGCTGCAGAGAAGGTTAGACCGGTTATCCTCAAGCTGATTGATCATAGGGACAAGAACAGAGTGCCTAAAAATTGCTTCAAACTAAAAGGCTCTAGCTTCGCCATCAGCGAAGATTTCTCAAGCCGAGTTCGTGACGTAAGACGGAAATTATGGAACTGTGCGAAAAAATTCAAACATGTGGGAGATAAAGTCATGCTGAGCTACGATAAACTACGCATAAATAGAGAACTGTTTGTTTGGGACAGCGAGAAAGATGACATCGCTCCTGCGGTATCTGGCTCAAGTTCGGATGAGCGGCCAAAAAACAGCCAAGGCGATACACGCGCATTGCGCCGGCGCCGCCAAAATACAAATCAGAAATAACATTTTTGAACATCAATGCGCGTAGCAATTTGAAAAAAAAAGACTGTCTGGAAGATCTGCTCATTTCGCTTGAGCCAGAATTCGTAGCCATCACAGAATCATGGCTTTCCCCAGATATCATGGATGTGGAAATAACTCCCCCCAAATTATGCGATTCTCCGCAAAGATAGACACAGGGAGGTGGAGTTGCACTGCTAATAAGCAAAAAATTAAGTTTTACGCCTCTACCCGATGTAGAAGGAGTAGAGGCAATATTCTGCAAGCTTTTACTAAGTTGCTATCCAATAGTTGTCGGTTGTGTTAATCGGAGTCCCGCTGCTGACACTGTCACTATGCTCTCGTTGTACCAATACATGCATCGTCATCTTAGACAGGGCCGACTAATCCTTCTTGGGGATTTCAATCTACCAGATATCAACTGGTTATCTATGGCTCATCATTCCGCCCATTCTGATATTATTTTCGATATCATGTTAGATTTCAACTTACACCAAGCAGTTAATACGCCTACACGCTATCATGGTTCTAGTGGGAATATACTAGACCTGATTTTCTTGAGCAGTCACTTCCCCCCTGAGGACATAAAAATAGAGGTAACCGACGGAATATCCGACCATAAGATGGTGACCTGTAGTATACCAGTCAATAACAAAGGTTCCAAAGGTTCGGTGGTTAAATCCTTTCACGACTTTCACAATGCTGATGATACTAGCATTATCGACCATCTTTCACACACAACACCATTGTGTAAAAAGTTCTTACACCATGGTCTCACAAGTTTTTCTTTTGTTTTTGTTTCCTCCCTTTTTTTTGTCACAATGGACTTATTGTTAGCCTGTTTTCTCTATATTCACGTGCTACTAATCACTCTTATTTTGCACTTTCTTTGTAAATTCCTTGTTGTAGCCATTGTATCACAAATTCTCAAACTTGTATTGAACTACTGTATATGCCCTCCTGCTATGATCCCTTTGGGATTGGCAGTATTCTCAAATAAATAAATAAATAAATAAATATATATATATATATATATATATATATATATATATATATATATATATATATATATATATATATATATATATGCGTACGAAGGATCGTCTGATGAAAAACCCTATTGGAAGTGATACACTAGCTACCTTATTGAAATTAATCTTACAGCTTAATAATTTTGAATTTAACGGCTCTAATTATCTTCAAGTAAGTGGAACATCAATGGGCACTCGCATTGGACCTAATTACGCTAGTCTTTTCATGTCGGTTCTGGAAAATGAATTCATTAGAAATCGCGCGTTAAAGCCGCTTTATTATAAGCGATTTATAGATGACATTTTTCTCATCTGGCCCCATGGTGAAAATGAACTTTTATCCTTCATAGCTGATTTCAACACCGTTCACCAATCTATTTTGTTTTCGCATGAATACTCTCGTTCTACCATTAATTTTCTGGACGTCACTGTTTCCATATCTGACAACAAACTAACCACCAAGCTTTACAGGAAACCTACAGACAGGCACCGTTATCTTCACTTTAAAAGTTCGCATGTAAAACATTGGAAAACGAGTATACCGTATAGTCAGGCGCTCCGCTTTAAGAGAATTTGCTCGGAGCAGTCAGACTTTCGTGAAAACTGTGAACAACTCCGCGAAGCTTTAATCCAACAGGAAATACCCACCCCGCATTGTTTGAGGATGCCGTTAAAAGAGCCGATGCACTTAATCGCAAGGATTTGTTCCGCGCTAAGAAGCAACCTTCAGTTCAGGCACAAAGTAACCTCGTCCTAACACACTCAGCATTCGGTGCCAAACGTTTCTTCAATTCTTAAAAAAACATTTCAACATACTAGCGCAGAGTGCTAATCTTAAATTAATCTTTCCAGTGCCACCTCGGGTAGCCTTCAAACGGTCTCGTAATCTGCATGACATCCTAACTTCATCTAAGACAAACGTTCCCGATAATGTCGGTTGTCGACCTTGCAAGAAGCCGCGATGCAAGGTCTGCGCGCATATGAAGACGTCAGATATTGCTAAAAGCACTGCTTCCGAATTCTTCTGTAAGATTAAAGGTAATTTCACGTGTGACACCTACAACTGTATCTATTTGCTCGAGTGTTCCGTCTGCAATTTACAGTACATTGGACAAAAACCGAAACGCCCTTCAGATACCGATTTAACAACCATAAGTGTCATGCTGCCACTATTCCGAACCTTCCGCTATCAAAACACGTGCGCATTCCGGGCCACTCATTTGATAATATTACAGCTACAATCCTTCAATCTGGTTTCCCTTCCCACCACGAAAGAGAGCTTCGAGAATCGTATTTAATTTATAAATTTAAGGCCGTCACTTGTGGTATGAATGAAAGTGCTGGCAAACTTTCATTTCTACCCACTTAGTTACTCTTGACTTTCCCCGGTTATTATTACCGCTATATTTTTACGCAGATAAATTACTTTCCTATTTCATTTCATTTTCTCTCGGATCATGACTAGATGTTGCGCACGCGCTTATGTTGATCAATAATCTGTGCTCAGTTGAACCTATCACGTATTTTCGTTTTGGTGACACATACGTACTGTCGCTTTATTTTTGCACTCCGTTTTCGCCCGCAAATGCGCATGCGTACATTCCCGTTTTCCTGTCCCATCTCGCGCACTGTTCCCCACGTGCTTTTAACAATCGCTTGTCAGCCAATAATAGTGCTACGCTAAGTCATTGGTCGTCTTATATTGCGTTGATGTCGCATGTGTGCATCACTCCGGCGAAGGCCGGTCCCGCGGCCGAAACGTCAGTCCTTCCCAAGAACCATTTTTCCTACTTGCTGGATATATTTTTTGAACTATATGTATATATATATATATATATATATATATATATATATATATATATATATATATATATTGTAGAGAAACAATATATATGTATATTGTCTACTGCGCCATTTTAGAGAAACAAGAGATAACGCCCTTGCTGCGGGCCGGCTGTTCTTATTCTGCCCTCGTCGTTGTCTTCTTCACCCCAGCCGATCTCGCGCCCGTGCCCGAGCGCCGCTCTATCTTCCTTACCATATATATATATATATATGCGGTCAGATGAAGACGTCATCCCAGCCGAAAATTTGCGGAGCTGTAGAGGCAGGTTGAGGGAGAGGAGCAAGGCAAGGGCGTTTGCAAAGTCAAGAACAGGGCCAATAGGCTGAATGCGCCACTGGTGTGGTGTGCGACATTCCGCTTTCGTGTGGGCAGCGTTATGTTGGACAAACCGGACGTTGTGTCAGTAAACAGGTTGTAGGCTCCGTGCAGACGTAACTCATGAAGGCTCCTCTAGCGGCAACGAGCGTCGATTTGGAAGGATGTTCTCAGCCGCTCGCACAGGGGAGCAATCGCGAAACGACGCCTTTTCCGATGCCAATGCTTTTCGTGCTTTTCGCGCTCGGCCAGTGGTCAGAGCGACGGTCCGTCCGCGTTATCAACGTGTTCACCCGGCTGCGAGTGTTGGACGATAAGAATAGCATAGCATGAGGCATAAGGCAACGCTCCGCGATAGCACCCCTGCAGCAGCGGCCGTGACAGTACAATCGCTGCTGTCGCCTGTTTCAAGCTGCCGCCGAGCTTGCTGCCGCGTTAACCCCAGGGTGATAAGCTTTGATTTCTCTATGCTTTGATCGTTTAGAGAGTGAAGCGGCCCGCTCTACACGCGTGCAGTTTCGCTCAACGGGCTCGTCGCCTTCGTTGTCGTTTTCGCCAAGAATTTGATGTGGCCGCGTTCGCCTGAGGGTGCATGAAGTCTGGCGAAAAAAAAAAGCACACGCGCTAGCACTACAGTTCTCGCATGACTGCTAACAATTTACCGTCTTTTGAAAGCAAACGGGAACGAAAACGCCTGAAGCGAAGCACCAAAGCTCGGCGCAGTGGCTTGCCGCCGCTTACGTCGTCTGCTCCCGTATCCTGCCAAATCTGCTGCCGTGGCCGCTTTGGCGCTGGAGGCAGCGCGCGACCGTGGCGGCTCCCAACGTATGCACGGTGCCTATAGGATCATAAAGCTTCACTAAAGGGACATCCATGTTCTAACCTTTCTTTGCACAGCAGAGAGCGCGGCTGCGCACCCCTGTTCGCTGATACAACAGTGAAATCGAGATTCAAGGATAGGGTAGCACGTGAAATCGAAACAGCATATCTCATCAATAAAGCAGGTGATGCATGTGTCGCGAAACCCTCGGTCACATTACTTGCCGCTGAGTTAGATTTTCTGGAAGCGCTTCATTGAGACAATCTTTGTCTGCTCATGTTTTAACACGTGTTCATCTAACCGCATATATGTTTGTTGCTTCAATAAACTTAGAATGTATAATTTGCGCCTTGTTTCGTCTCCCTTCCTTCGTGATATCGTTGGTTTGCGCACCACCGTGTTAAGATAAAGATATTAAGGTGGCAAGATATTAAAGTCGCCAGTCCTAATTGACCTGCTCTTCAAAATATTTCTGCCGTCTCACACACCTGTGTGGCAGTGGGTCTTCAACCAGAGAAAAAGCACTACACGTTTACTCCTCACATTTCGAAAAAAACATTACGCCTTACATTTTTGCAGAAATTCATTTGCTTTTGAACTTTTACAAATACTTGCAGGATTGCAGAGCTTCAAGCTGGTGGTCTGGTCAGGTTTTGGTTGCGGCAGACAATGCTCGGGAAACGTCGAGGCAGTGACCGGGCCGAGCCGGTGCTTCGCCCTCTGTCGATGCCGCACTTCCGAGGGCCCTTTCTTCTATTTTTCATCGGAATTGCCACGTCTACGTTG